>OY728135.1:509137527-510337527 GCA_963277665.1 Viscum album
TTAGGGGCTTACACCAAGGTGGTTGTCCTTCCCCATATACAGGAACCAGTGCATTTAAGTGGATCCCATTCCATGTGTTGAAGATCTCACTCCCGTGGAGATGATCGGGAGTAGAGAATGTCTGAGATGGGGAAACCCGCGTAAAGTGCAATGCGTGAAGTCACAGTTTAATGTCATGTGTTGGGGATAATGATTCTTGGCAGTTTAACATCCTGAAGCTCAGATGAGGCAAGTTCACTTTGAACCCCTAGGACTTAAATAACCAGAACCCTTTAAGCCTTGGGGAAGGGAAGGCACTGAAAATTATGTAGTGAGGGGATTTCAGGGAGTCATCAACTTAGGGGTCCATGTTAGCGTGGCTATGAAAAAAAGTAATAGTTGTTAGTGTGCCTATGAGAAGAAGCATAAGGCTATGAAATGAAATGTAAATCAACACCCAAGGGACTTTGAAATCAATTCGTACAAACCTGGAGGGTCACACGAGAAAAGAGGTTGCAAAGAAAATAGGCTTACAACAAAGGTCATTAGGAAGCTATGGTACTCCATGCAGGAGAGGGGGTTCACTAAGGGGTCTGATTCACGAAGTGGAATGTCCTAGCCTTGGAATAGGGTATAGGTTCATATGGAAGGTGATTTGAGAAGTGGAAAGGCTTTCTCAGAGCAGGGCATCGCAAAGCAAGGGTGCCTTGTGAAGCGTCGAAATGCGAAGCAGTGTGCTTCACGAAGCACAGTGACCCTACCTTAGCATGTGGGTTACATGTTCATGGAGGGTACTTCATGAAGAATAAGTGATCTATGGAGACCCAAGTCACCTTGGGGATCCCCTTCCTCTGAGAAGGCTTGTGGACCCTGCATAGGGAATCCCTCTTTGAAGTGGGGTTGAATTTAAGCCAAGGGAAAGGCACTTTGCGATGCTCAACTACCTTGAAGAGATCATTGTTCACGGAGCAAAAATTGCTTCGCAATTTGATAGAGGATAAGGATAATGGTTTGAGGATCCATCATTTGGTCTCAAGGGGAGCCTGGTATTTATATGTAAGAGGACGCATGAAGCATGGATCGCTCGACGTGAAGCCATGTGGAACTTTTTTATAACCTTGGCACCTCCCGCCTCTTTTCTTTGCGGTGGCTTCACAAACATCTAGTGGATCACAAAGCCTCCTGCATTTTTTCATCACAGAGGATTCGTAAACTTTCAGTGGATCGTAGATCCTCTCACCTCTTTGCTTAGCAGCTGCTTCAAAAAAGTCCGGTAGATTGTATAGTCTCCCACCTATTTGCTTTGTGGGGCCTACAAAGGAGGTGTCTTCGTGATGGCCACGATGTGGGGGGGGGGGGGCTCTAGGAATAGGCTCCGTGAGGCAGCCCCAAAGGAGGTGGTTTCTTCTTGGAGTTTACTCTTCCTCTCCAAATATTTTGGCACCAACAAATGCCCCCCCCCCCTCAGACTTGTAGCAGAGAAGAAAATGAGGTTCTAAGTCTGAGGGTCAATCGCTAAAACATTTGGTCAACTGCAAAGAAGGATCGTGAATGAGGGTCATGATGTGGAGAGGCAACACACGGGTTGAGAGCGCCGCGAAGATCACCAGGTATGGATGCACCATGAAGAACAAAGGGTCTTTTCCTATAAATAGGTGAGTCTGACCTCTCTTTTTTCCTTTCTCACCTCAGCATTTTAGCGATAGTGCTCTTGATTCATGAAGCTCTACGCACTCTACAATTGGTCTCCACGAATCAGGCCTTTCTGCTTCGTGGCGTGCAGTGAGTCCTTTGACACTGTGAGGGTGTGCTCAGCGGCTTGTGTCTGTTAGGTTAGGGGAAGGGTGTAATTCCCAAACCCCAGATTTTTAGACTCGGTGAATTATTTTAATACATTGGCATGATTACAAGGAATCAAGTCCAGGAAGACCGATCAGTTTAGAAGTCCTGGAAAATAGATTACATGCATGAGCAATACATTGCACTATCTAAAATACAACACAAAAAATTCCTTTGATAATTCCATTGTTCCATTAGCTTAACGCTGCATCTCAAACATAAAACACTTCTTGTTATCCAATTAAAATAAAACATAAGAAATGGGTGAGCTCAAATTCTCAGTAAGGATAATAATTTAGCGAAAACTTTCATAAATAAGCATAAACATTTAAGGTAATGTATAAAACTAAAACAAAAGACTTTTAAACATAAACTCCATCATAAAACGGAAAATATAAATCAAAATAATTCTATTTACTTACTCCCATGGATATTCTACTATTAAAATAATCATAACAAATATCAATAGCCACTTTCATAACGAAGGAATGCATAATGCCAGACTTTCATAACCACATAGTCAAGGCCTTGTGCCAAGAATACAAATAAGATTTTTTCAAGGCCTTGTGGCAAGACAATAGTTTGTCTCATGAGACCTACCGATACATCGAGGAGCTATAGTGGGCTCTACCAATCACTTACTAAGTCAAATGAAATCCTCATATGAAAGTGTTTAAACATAACATAAACATTTGTATTAAAACTTTCATATGATATATCATTACTTTATCCATAAACCATGAATGGTATAAAAATAACACATCCAAAGTCAAACATATCACAAAAACATCAATACAATATGAAAGATTTGTATCATAATAAATTAACTTCGAACAAGTTTAAAATACATCAAAGGATGTTGACATAGATGAAAATGATTTGTAAAAGTCTTTGAGAGAAATATCCCTTTTTCATGAAAATATTTAAATGTCACACAATTTAAAAAGGAAGAAATTTAATGAAATTTTTGAATCAAATTTTACCTTAACACTTTTAATTTTTTGAATGGAATTAACATTTTAAAAACATTAATTCCCATATAGATAAATCTTTATTTTTTTTAAAACATGGACATTAATTAGAATGATTTAGAAGAATAAATATTTAAAACATATAAAATGATGTTTTAGTAAAAAGTACCTTAACAGAATCAATTTAAAAAATATTCCATGAAACATGGAAATGGATAATAAATATGTCCTAGTAGATACTTATGTAAAAACAACCTCAGATAATAAAGAGATTGTGAAATTAACCCTTACCTTGAACATTCCTTTGGCCGAGGGTACGTTTAACCTCCTATATAATGACAATAGTGTGTTATTAAATTATAAAAGAACCATATTCATATATATTATATCATACTTGATTCATTTATGACTTTATACTACCCATTTAATAATTATTTCTATGTTAAATTAACATTTCGGGTAATAATCGCTTTCATTATTGTATGTGTTTTAACTTGTAATTCTTGATCATATCATTTAGATAATGATTTAAATAATTCCAGAGTATAAAAATTTATTTATATATCAGATATATATTTATAATATAAATATTTATAATAAATAGATATATGAAATGGAAAACACCGTTTATGAAGATGTTAGGCCATACGTACGCATAAACGATGTTTCTGTTTCCATATCGTATTGAACGGAAGTAAGTGAATAAGATATATGTAAGTAAATAAATAAAAACTTATATATATATATATATATATCTCCAGTATCATTATTATGTCATATATTACATACTTATTAGTAATATATATTTTTATAATCGTCGATGAATGGTGAACGTGGAAATGAAACTAATCGCGTCGTAGAGAAGGTAATCCGTACGTACGCACGAGAGACAATATCATTTCCTTAAAGGTGTGGAATTGTATTGTATATTAATTTTAAAGAGACATTATTATGTTATTTTTATTATTTATATACATATTACTCATCATTATATCCATCCAAATGACATAGTGTTGAATAACAAATTACACCACGGTGTGGAGATGGTAAGCCGTACGCACGCACGCATGGTGACATTATCATTCATAGGATAGATAAAATAATGAATATTGTTGTGCCATATTTATAATAACATCAAATAATATATAATTTGCTGGATTTATTATTTTGGTTTGGTAATAATAAATAAAGAGGAAGTGGAAGAAGAAAAGAACTTGAAAGAGGGTGGTGAAATCATTACCTCTTCTTCAGGTTCTTCCTCTTGATTTGATCAAAAGGGCTCCTTATATTGGATTTATGACCAAATTAAAGCCTCTAAGATGAAATTAGGATAGTTTGGAGGACATTTGGGCAGGGGTTGTCTGAGCCAAATGGATTTGGAGGTGTGAATTTGAGAAAAGGGGAAGTGCCCTTTTATAAGAGGGGTGAGGGGCACCTTTGGAAAAACATAAAATATTATTTATTGATAAAATTATTTTCGGTTTATAATATTTAAAAATGAATTATTTAAATTATAAGGTGGTTATGGGTCCAAAAACACTCAACCAATTGGTTTTAGATAGGTTTGGGTCACTATATTAACCTTATCTTTTATATTTAACTCTTGGTTAAATAGTTTGACATTTAGCATGTCTATTTGTATTTTTATATTATATAGTTAATAAATTTACTATAAAATTCCAAGAGAACCCCATGTGGTTCATTAATGAAATATATAATATCATTTAAGCCCTTTGGGTGATCCTTATATTTTTAAGAATAGAATACCAATTAATAATATAATATTTGTTTTAAAAACTCTTTTATGTCAATTTTGACACTATTTGGTATTTTGTTTTTAATAAATTCATAACATTATTACTTTGAAAAAAAATCTCTATAATCAACCCTAACATGTCATATTAACCTATAAAATTAGTTTAATTCCTAAAAAGTCTCAAATGACATTTATTTGGGTATTTATAATATCAATTATTTTAATATTTCATTAATAAGGTAAGTAATGCATCATCATTGTGTCATCAATAAATTAAATTATTTAATGTCAAAAAATATAAATAAAATACCATTATATAGGAAATATTTTTAGCTTTATAATGAATATTTATAGTCTAATTTATCTTATGTATAACCCTATATTAAAAATGGTTTAGTTATTAAACATTGAATTTAACAATTTTAACTCTTCTTTGAATTAAATAATAATAAATGTACAAATCTAATCCAAGTGGACCTAAACATCATATTTTATTACTAAGGTTGTTTTTGGTCTAATTACACTTATCCAATAGAATTAGGACATGTGTTAGAGTAATTATTATATCATTTTTACCCATAATTACCCTATTTACTTTTAACCGTCGTAAATAAAAGTCAAAAGTTATTATTCACCAAAAATTATTTTCATCTTATTGAACCAAATTTTACATAATGATATCAATCGTGTCTCTCAGATTTTTTAAATTCAACTCACAGAAGTGGTAAAATTAATTTTTATGCAAATTTGTAAATGCTCCTAAGAGGTCGGTAAAAGACGATAAAACATTTGATAAAATTTAATCAATCTAATTTTATTATAAAATGACTCCAATGAATTACATTGAACATATATAGGTATTATATATATTTTTTTACTTAAAATAAATTTAAATAAAATAAATAATTATTTAAATAAAAATTCTTTTTTAAATAATAACACAGTGTTTCTCACTATTCATCAAAAATTGAAAGTTTTTAGAAAAATACCAAAATTTTACCATAAGGTAATTTTGATATTATGAAATAAAAAATGATTTCCATTTTACTAAATTCAAAAAATAGAAGCTGAGTTTATTAATTTAAAATTAATTCCCATTGTTAAAATCAAAAAGTGTATTTTTTAAGAAATAATAACTATCAAAAGATTGACACTTGTTTATGAACAATTTCAAAGGGAAATTACTTAAAATGACCATAATTGGATTAAATGGTAAAAATATAATCTATTTATACTTCCAAACCATTAAAATTTATAATTTAACACTATAAATTATTTTTATTAAAAAAGTTGTTTTCAGTTAATATATAGTATTTTTAACTATTCACCCAAATATGAAAGTTATCAGAAAAACAACAAAAATTTATTGAAAATAAATTAATATGTCCCAATTCTAAAGAAGAAGTTTATTTTGTCAAATTGAATATATAAAAGTTTCATATATTGTATTTAAAGACGGTCCTCCATTAAAAGGCAGTATAATTTCATTTTTTTGAAAAATACTTCTTTTATCTGAGAAAAATGAATTTGTTCTTACATTATTTCTAAAAAACTCACAATATGTATTCTAAATTTATAAGGATTATATAAAGTTCAAAATTCTGTTAATACTATTCATAACCGCTTTTGAATAGATAGTTTGGTAAGTCATGTTGTGCTAGAACTCAGTGTTGCGTGTAGTGAAAGTTATTGAATTACTTTGAAGAAATAACGTGCTATGAAGTCTTGGGGTGTTACAAAGGGATCTGAAACTTCTAGTTGGGAACAAGATCCATGAAAGATATCCATGAACGAGCTCTTTGAACAAGCTTCGCGAACTAAAAAAAAAGTTTCCAAATTCTGAAAAATGAATTGCTCACTCGGAAGATGCCAGGGGGTCCTTGCGGATGCCACCAAGAGAGAAGAAATGATGAATAACTCAGGTATCATAGAACTCATATGAATCCATTTAGACCATGATTCACTGGTGAAGCTATTATAAAAGATCCAGGAGAACTACCCACTATGTATGAGGTTGCCTTTGTACGGATTTGGTTTGAGGGATAACATCCTCATTCCAGAAGCGAGTAGGGAAAAACTGGCTTACTAGCTCAGAAGCACATTGTGCCTACGCCAGTGGTTCATGGCAGCCGACGTTCACACTTGGGATGATTCTCACCCTTAAATGCTGATTTCATGTACAACCATGTGAATAAAATTACCATGAATGCATTTAAAATAGATACATATCCCCCACTATACCATAATATTATGAAGGAGTCCCTGAGGAACCCGGAGCAGGGGTGGCTCAACAATTGGGATCTGCACTAGGGTGGAAGCTTTATGGACTATTGGGTCTGGGCCTACTGGGTAGGTGCCTCATACGAGGCGTTTTAGGTAGAGTTGAGGAGAGTGGGTCTGTATGAGGCAGCTTGGGCCTATCAATTCTATATTTTTCAGCCGAAACAGTTGATGCCATAACTACTGATTAGATGGTCATTGAGGACCAAAACATTCCATTTTTTCTATGGAGAGGTCGGTATCATCCTATGGGACCTGCATCAGATCTCGAGGTTCTCGATAATGGGGGTCATGTATTATGAGTTCCTCTATATTGTTAGTGTAAGGGAGGACCTGGAGAAATTGCCTCCAATGGAAAGGGAATTTATGTACCTAGTGATGGGGGAGGACAAACAGTCACTGAGGGACATCCATTTAAAATGGTAGTTCAGGTAGTTCCTGAACTTCCCAGAAGATAGGGAGTTCCCTGTAAGGCCTCATACCTGCTCGAAGGGGGTTCAACGAGGCAAATAACACTGATACTAACGACTCTTAGAGGATAGCTAGTAGAAAACCTGGGGGTTCATTGTCAATACCTAGCAGAAACCGGTGGGTAGGTTGGCTGCATTCATGTCGGTGCTTATCTATGGTTAGATCCTTCAAGTGAGGGACACAGACATGTGTGTGCAACTGAGAACGTTTTTCATTGAATCCTTGTTGGTGATAGGGGAACAGGTCAACCTCAAGATCCCGATGCTCGCCATGTTGTATAAGATGTTCTGGAACATCATCTAGGGGAAGAAGCTTCGTAGGATATGAGGGTTTTTTCACCTTTATTATGGGTAGATATCGACTCATATTAGGGGTATCTATGAATATCTGAACCCCATATCCCCTCCAGGATCAAATTTCTGCCCAGCCATTTTGAAAGCGGCAGGGAGCTTTCTAACTAAGATGACCTCCCTATTAGTGCTGAACCGGGTCTATAAGGGTTGACCGCGAGTCTCTCTGCAAACCATACACCCTACACTGTTTCGCGAGATAGTTCTAGTGCATGCAATAGCTATCCCTACGGGTCTACTTGGGGGTGCGCCATGAGGAGCACCCATGTGTGATGAGGCAGATGTGGCTCATGTTCACACGAGAATATGGAAATATGTGGAATGATTTGCCTCTGCCCATGACCATCTTCGAAATGGTGAAGGAGTATGTCAATTGGTGGGAGGCGACTTACCCAGGGGAGATGTTGAAGAAACAAACCATAAGATTCTGTGATAGGGTGTCTCCCCAACCTCGAGGTCTGGACCATAAGGCGGTGAGGAGATCTTGTGGTGGCGGGGCAGTAGTGGCGGTGAGGCCCGCACCGGTCGAAAGGGAGGAAAAAACAGTGTATCCAGCGCTGCCATAGGGACAAAATTATCTAGAGGAAAGGCCACACATGGGGTTTCGTAGGATATCCACCCAGGATCCTGGGAAGCGGCTAAAACATATAGACATGCCAGAGAATGTTGTATTCCTAGAGGCTTGGGAAATCTGGGATGTCAATAGGAAATTCCTTAGCCTGTCCAAGATGTGGAAACACCTGAACCATCTCATGATGGATTTTCTAGGGATCGGCCCTCTCAGGGCCAGCTTTGAAATATCCCAAGCAGAGGTGGAGAAATACCTAGCCATGATGGAGGACTTTGTGCACTCCTAATGTGCTCCGCATCCAATGGTGGATCGGGTAAAGGTGTTGCTGGATCGAATGACCCCTCTGTAGTTTTCATCTGCTGAATTAAGTGAACACTTACCTCTGCTATAAGAATCAGATGAGTCCTCCTAGGGGGAGGAATATGGTGGAGGGATCCCTTTAAAGTAAGGTGAGGTCAGCGATTCAGACCTAGATTTGGAAGAATTCAAAGAGGCCCTTGAGGTAAAACCCGAACCACTTCTCTGAAGTCTTCACTCAGTTTTTTAAGACTTCTCAACAAACATTTGAACTCTATAGGGGGGTCTTAGGTGCAAAACCCGCCCCTTCCCAGTAGTAGATGAAATTGCGGGAAATTCGGGATCCACGCCCATGGATACAATGATCATCATGTCGGGAGGTTCCGTGACACCCAGGGTTGTCATCACAGAGCCTTCATACTTCTCGAAAATATACGAAGGGCCACACATCGGGGTTCCAATGGAAAAAACCTAGAAAATAGACCAACTATTTGATATATATAAGTATCCCTCATAGAATACGTGACTTTCATCCATCGATTAGAATAATTGATTCATGTATTCCTCTTGTATGAAAAATTCCTCAAATGGCATGGGATGCCTTGGTGGGGTCGGCTGGAGCACCTGGAGGCGCTTTTTCTAGATGAGTTTCATTGGTCATGGAAGCAGATACCGAGACTGACCAAGATGCGGTGCTCCCAATCATAGGTGGGACCATTAGCAGGACAGAGCCAGAGAGCATTGAGGTGGGATCTGATGATGAGGATTGATCAGACAACACAGGTCCTGATATACCCGATCAGACACCAGATGCAGACCCTACTGATGAGTTCTTGGGGGTATTTCCTGCATATGAACCTGTCGACCCCACAGATCAAGAACAGACAAACTCTGATGAGGAGGATATAAAAATCATCAGTCACTAGTCGTGGAAGCTGATTAAGTGCTTCATATATGAGACCCATTAAGCACAATGGATAGAATAGATGGGGAGGCTTCTGTCATAGCTGTGTGAACTATGCGATGGGGGAGTAGATGCCCAACGTCCTCACATGCTCTTCCAAGATCTCATGGTAGAGAAGATTATGGAATATGACCGTGGAATTGGTGTGGGTTGGAAGTGGAGAAAATAGGTGAACATCAAGAGGCCCCTAGAGGATGAAAATGAGATTCAATGGATTTAGGTATGAGTATATGAGCATTACACTTTCCTCAATGCGTAATCAGAGGTTATATCATGGCTGAAGGCCCAGCTAGTAGAGGCCGAAGGACGTATGAATCAAGCCTTCGAAGATATGGTGGTCGTCTAGAGTGATGAGGAGCAGGCTCATATTTTGGCTAATGAACTTAGACCCATTGATGCCGAGGAGCGGAACTAAATAGGTGAGAACGAATCCTGGATGCCACAATCCAGAGTGTGGCGGAGCTGAAATGATCTTTTGAAGGGGTCAACCCATCCCTGGGTGGGGTTGATCCTCAGGTGTTGTAATGCATGTAAATTTGGAACGTACTTTCATGATTTTATTATTTATTCTGGATGAATGCATGAGTTTTTTTATTTGTTTCGGCTTGCTTAATGTATGACATATTCATGAAACATATGGCAATCAATCCCTAAGCTCATGTGGGTTGGGCCCAATGTAAGAAACAAGGGATGTCCACCTTGTTATTCCACCCAAATGTGAGAGTGCTGAACAAGATTTAGGCATCCAAGGTTTGAAGGACCATTGCATATATATGGGAAGAAAGAGGGAGGCCTGACTAGAAGATAAAGGTCTTAGGATAGACGAATTTTCATTTCCTAAATGTTCTCTAATGCATGTGTGGGGAAAATCTAGGGGTGCTAAAATCAATCCAAACATAGGGGAGTGTAGAGTGTGAATCACAACACCAAAAACTTGGAATACTATTAAGGTGGTGTGATAATGAAGGATAAATAATAACCATTTTCAATACACATTATCCCTATTATGTTATCTTTGCATGGGGATAACAAATGAGAGCCGACCACTGACCATGTTTGAAACATGGGGCATGACTTGAAATGTTAGCCATTGGTCTTTTGAAACGTTAGTCTAGAATAGTAGTCGAGCCATAGGTCAAGCACACATACTTTTAGGGGGGGTCCTTTAGATGTGATATAGGACTCGGGTCCAAATGAAGGGAACACAAAGCGTGGAGGGTGGAGTGATGGGTTGTTCGAATAGATTATATCACCCTTGAAATTATGCTACCATGGTGGAAAAACATTAGGGTGGTGGATCATTGTGATTAGGGATCATACCTACTTCTGAAAATGAACTCTATGGTAAGGACCTAGAATTCCTTGTAGTTTTATGTCATAAAAATAATGATGATAGACACGTAGTTTTAAACGTTGTACGGTGAGGACAACGAACATAGTTTTAAAGGTCATACTGCCTGGACTGAAATTGGGGATGAGGGGATAGAAGGGTTAATGACCTTGGGGTTGGGTTGAAGGCAAATTTCCTGGGTGTCTCTACGTATCCCATGAAGATGGGAATCAAGAATAATGTAGTTCTTAAACATGGTGTGGCCAAAGACCAACACTAAAAGGGGAAATCCTCTCTGATAAGGGATCTGATGCATCCCATAGTTATTATGGTGCAGGTCGAACTTGTTCAGGATAGAGCTGTATTTTAATGTCATGTGTCGAAAACATTTGGAATCGTGTAGTTTAACTTCATATGGTAGGATGGTGCACAATGTTTTAAAGGTCATACAACCTGGAACGAAATCGGGGCTGAGGGGATATAAGGGTTAATAACCCTGGGGCTGGGCCCATGGTGAATCTCCTGGGCAGCACTATGTATCCGTTGAATATGGGAATCAATCCAGACATATTTCTTAAACATGGTGTGGCCAAAGACCAATGGTGATAGGGGAAATCCTCTATGGCGAGGGATCTGATTCATCCCATAGATATTATGGGGCATCCTGAACTTTTTCAGGGTAGATCTGTAGTTTAATGACATGCATTGAGGACATGTGGACTCATGTATTTTAATGTCATACAGTATGATGGGGAGTGAAAGGGGGATCCCAAGAAGGGAGTACGTGATGCAATAGCTATAAACCCAATGTGAATGAGGACATAAGGAGTCCTCAACACCCCACGCATCCTCGAAGGAAGTTTTTTAGGTCAAGGTACCAAAAGTGAAAGTCATGCTAGGCCCTCATGCATTCCTACATATCCCATTGGGATGGGAATCAAGCCACTTGTAGTTATGAGGGGAAAAGGGCCCACATGGTGTAGCTTCACCAGCACACGCCCCACCAAAACTACCAAGCCCATGTGAGTCATGCTCAATGTAGCAAACAAGGAGTAGTGGTGAGATTTTCCTGGTACAAGAAGGCACACATCAGGGGAAGTGTAATGCTAGTTGAGTGAAATCCCAAAATTATTGATTCCCCTGCTTAATGCACATAGATGCGCGAAGGATTAGAACCGAGTGTGCAATAATTTCACTTGAACACAAGGGGTGGAATGATGTGAATCTTGGAACCTAAGATCTGGATAACAATGATGGTGAAGTAGTGATATAGGATAACTACCGACCATGTTCGAAACACAATACCCCCTTCACGTTAGCCGGGATTGTGCACAATAAAAAGAGGTCTGACCACTGACCATGTTCGAAATGTGGGACTTATCGCAAATGTTGTCTAAGGTCTTCAAGGGTGTTGGCCCAAGATGGTAGGTGATCCAATGTGGCATGAGACCAGGATGTAAAGGGGGTCCCTTCAGGAATTGAAGAGGATGAGGATCCACAAAAATGGGACAAAAAAGTTGGTAATGGAATGGGGAAATGTACAAGTAAAAATTCCACAATCTAGGATATTTATCATGGAACATTTTAATATGACAATAAGATGCATCATGTAGAGGGAGTCTAATCATTTTTCAAGGAAAATAGTACTGAGGTTTTACAATCCTAGATTAATGTCGTATAATGGACCATTAATAGGGAAAATTATTTAATGAAGTTCTCACAGGGTGGATAAGTAGTCGAACCTGATGCATAGTTCTCTTAAGGAGATCTTAGTTCAGGGTCGTAGAACTTGGACCAGGCTAGGAAGAGACAAGGTAGGTACACAGTGCGACTGTTGAAAACCCAGAAGTGAATCTAAACCCAAGAGGTGCTCCCCACACTACATTCTTCCAAAGGGGTTCAGGCCAAGGGTCCAAAAAAAATAGAAGAGAGAAAAAAGGGGCAAGATTTAAGATTCATGGGGCAGGACCTGATGATAGAATGTCCGAGCATCCCTATGTATACCATGATGATGGGAATCAATCCATATATAGTTATGGGAATGTCATCTATATGCATTATAGAAAGGATGTGAAGAGATCTCAGTTTAAGGTCTTAGATCTCAGACAAGAGAAATTACATTAAGGTCTTAGAGATCAGACCATAGATCTTAGTTTAAGGTTTTTGAGCTCAGACCAGAGATGGTAAGGAACGAGGGAGACACATGGTGAGGTAATTATGAAACCTGATGTGAATGAGGACCTGGAGTCCATATCACCATGTGATCCTTGAAGAGGTCTTAGGTTGATGGACCGAAAATGAAAGTTAGGATGGGCTCGAGGCAAAGTGTGTGGGAGTTCCTATTTACCCCATGAGACTGGGAATCAAGACATACATAGTTCTGGATATAGAAAGGCTAGGTACCTATGCCAGGGGTGATAAGGTGATGTAGGTCTTTCCCATGAACCAAAATAAGTGGCATTTGATAGATCTTGTTTGTCCTTTAAGATAGATGTGTGTTTTTTTGTGAGGCGACAAACCAAAGAAAAATAATGCTGGGGTTGATACAAGAATCAAGCCACATACATGCATTGAAAAATGTTATGGAGGATGACCAATACCCAACATGAAGTCCCCCCATGTGAGGAAATCAAAATTCAGTGCCGTTTTTCATCATGCGGCAAGGACAATAATATCATAGTTTAGGGTCGTATGATAGAACGAACCATGCATTTTAACGCCGTGTCATAAAGATACAATAGTATAAATTCACATTGGATCAGTTGAAATAGTTTTGTGTCATATGGATTCGGAACACATAGAATAAATGATGTTTTAGAAGAGAACGTGCATGGCATGATAATGCACACTCGACTGGAATGAGGACGAAGTCCACACCACACCACTCACAATTCCGAGGAAGAAACCTCAGGCCGAGGGGACATAAAATGTTAGAAAAATATGAGGATGGACCTATACACAAAATTTCTAGGTGTTCTTATGTATCCCATGAGGATGGAAACCAATCCATACATAGTTCTTAGGGTGCAGTTTGACATCATGCGGGACAAGTGGTATGAGGTACTAGCTCTTAGAAGGGGAGTACATGGTGAAGCTATTGAAAAATCGTCTGAATGTGGACATAATACCATACAAACCACACCACAAAATCCTATAATAGTCGGTTCCTAAAAGGATGAACATAATAGATAATTAGTGGAACTCAAACTAGACCTAAAGACGAGATGTCCAGGCATCCCCACATATCCCATGAGCATGGGAATCAAATTATACATAGTTATAAGGGTTACAATTTTTACGCCTTATGGAGAGAACATACAAGGAAATATTAGTTTAAGGTATTAGAGCTCATACCATGGAGAAACGAAACTCTTCCAAGAGAGCACAGACCTCGATCTGATTCCTAAGCCCACGTGAGCCAAATTCGGTGTGGGAAACAAGGGTAGATAAGGTTTTTGCAACACACATAATACATGAAAAGTGGAAATTGGTGTAGAGCCTCGAATGATGTCTTCCCATGACTTTGTTCTCCTAAAATGCAAATGCGTACTGAGGGATAGTACAAAGAGTGTCGAAATTCCACTTGGACATGATGGCATGGAAAATGATGTGAATCATGCAACAGAAATTTAGGGATTAGTGGGGTTCTCATGATGATGGAGGGAAACTATTGAATGTGTTTGAAACACATCATCCATCTCATGTGACCTGAAATGATTACCAAAAAATGTGCATTATCCTCGAACCACATTCGAAACGTGGGACATGAATCAATTTGACGTTTGAGGTCCTCGGGGATGTTGTCCTGAAATGGTAGGCATGCCCTTGGTCTAAGCATCCACACCATTCGGGGGTTCTTTTGGATATGGATGATGATGGAAGACCAAACGAATGGGGGAAAACGAAGCCTGAAAAATGGGAGAGACCATGTCTAGGAAGAATCTGGCACTCTAGGTCCTGAACTAGTGTACTCCTGGGCACATTAATGAATCGCCGAAGAGGGTCGAGGGGCCCAAATTAAGAGAATCCTACTCAAAAAGATGAGAATATGATATGGGAGTGAGGAGATCTTAGGAGAAAGGGGTACGTGGCATGCCCATTACAGACTCGTCATGAATGAGGACATAAACCCATACCAAACTGTTTTCCCCTCTCCTAGAAGGACTCGGGAAAAGGGGCCAAGATGATAAGGGGTTTCTAAGAGATAGAGATGGATCTAAAGACTAAATTTTCGGGTGGTCCTATGCATCCCATTAAGATGGGAATCAAGCCACATGTAGTTCTAAAGAAGGATGTTGTGCAATTTTACGTCATGCTATAAGGACGCAAATAGGGGCGAGGTATCCCAACAAGGGATGTGTATGGCACGATGAGTATCCTAAGTTGAATGAGGAAATCAGCTCAAACCACATCATACAATCCTGAATGAGCACTGGGGTCAAGGGGCCGAAAATATTGAGGGACCTGAAATGGGAAGTCCCAACCATTTCGCAGTTTATCTTATTGTAGTGAGGATGATGGTTCTCTTAGTTTATGGTCATAGGGATCAGATCATAGATGCCTATTTTAATGTTATATTTATGGGATAACAAAGTGTAGAGGGATAATCATCGCACCTGTGGAAAACCAAAAAACGGAAACAATGATAGAGGATAACTTTTGACCATGTTCGCAACACAATATCCGTATTTATGTGACTAGGGTTTTGGGGCAAACAATTGAGTGTCGACCGTTGACCGCATTCGCAATAAGGGACTTGTATCATTTTTTCTCCCGAAATCCATGGGGATGTTGGACCTAAATCGTATGAGAGCCCTAGGGCCTAGCATCCATGCCATCTGAGGGTCCTTTTAGATGTGAAATATGATGGAAACCCAAATGATGGGTCACACGAAGCATTGAGGGGATTGTTCTTACAGAAAGGAAGATAAATGGAGGGATGTATCAAGGGGATATGTGTGGAATGGAAAAAATATCCCGATATTAATGAGTATGTAATTACATACCACAACGCACAATCCTAGATGAGAACTTGGGCCAGGGGTTGAAAGGGTTGAGGGACCTGAGGATGGGAGTCCAGACCAGCTGTAGACACATCACCTTTCATGCGAGTATTTCCTTACCAAAGCCCCTAATCCCACATGATTCATGCTCAGTATGGGAAACAAGGAATGGGATCAGGATATCCCCAAAACCCTAGGGGACAACACTGAAGGAAGAAAATCAGGAAGGGTTTGTCCCGACCTGATCAACGCTCCCACCCAAATCGATTGGATGTCTGAAGAGGTAGAAGGATAAAATGGTTCACTGCACCCAACATTTGGGGCTTACAGGGAAGGTGATAACGATGGGGGATGGTTACTGAGCATGTCCAAAACACAACGTCTATATCATGTGACCTGAAATGAGAATGCAAAATGAGCGTCAATCGCAAACATTGTTCTCAATGTGTGACTTGTATCAATGTTTCGCTTGAAATCCTCAAGGACGTTGTCCCGAAATTGTAGGATAGCCCTTGGTCTAAGTATCCATACCATTCGGCGGTCCTTTTGGATATGGATGATGATGGAAACCCAAATTATGGGGCATGAGAAGCATAAATATACCAGTGTAGCTTAACATCATGGATGATGACAGAAGAGAAAGAGATCTACAATGAGGGGAGTACATGGTGCGGTCATCTTGAACTCGATGTGAAGGAGGGAAAAATCCTACACCACACCATGTGTTTTGACCCGAAGGGAGATTTTGATTTTGGACTAGGCTTACAGATGAAATGTACGGGCATTTCTATGTATCCCATAAGGATAGGAATCAAGCCATACGTAGTTCTTTAAAAGGCCATGAAGTTTAGCATCATGCGGTGAGGATGTGAGGGGATATAAGAATGAGGAAGGGAACGTGGTGTGATCATCATAATCCTCACATGAGTGGGGCCAAAAAATCCTACACAACACAATGCATGGCCCTCTAAGAGGACTACGACCAGGAGGGTAGTCAATGAGTGGAGTTTGTGAGCTAGTCTCAAGAAAATGTGTCTGAACATTCCTACGTACCGCATGAGGATGATAATCAAGCCATACATAGTTCATGAAATTCAGTTTAACATATAGAAGGACGATGGTGGTTGGTAGATCCTAGGTTATGCTCTTAGAGATCGGACATTTCTATAGTTTATCGTTAGGTGGGAGGATAATTAAATTTAATGTTGTGAAGTTTACGGTCATGCAGGAACCCATACAATTTAATATCCTGCAGGATGACATAATGTTTAATGTCGTGCATGAAATACAATTTAACGTCCTACGGGATGACATTTAGTTTAATGTCATGCGGGAAAAAACAGTTTAATGTCACGAAAGACCGTCTACATTTTCTCATTGTGCAGTATGACATATAGTTTAAGGACATGTAGGACCGTCGACAATTTATCATCGTGTGGGATGACATATAGTTTAAGGTCACGTAGGACAGTTGAACTCAGGAAAAGTATTTATTGAAGAATTTGGCAGTTGTGGGAGGATTTATAAGCTCCCCATCCATGGTTACCAAAGAGTATGCACCGTTGAGGTAAACCTTGTGAATTATGTAAGGACCTCCCCATTTGGGCTCCAAATTTGGGTGGTTTTTTTCCAGGTATCATTGGTGTTCTCATGGATAACACCAAGTCACCTTGAAAGGATGATCAGAGGCAAACTTTCCTGTTGAAAGCTCTATCTATCTTATTCTGATGCCATTCTAGACTGTGCAGGGTGTGAAGGCTGTTCTCATAAAGTGCGTCCAATTCATCCAGACAGATTTCATCTAGCTTATCTAGTGCTTCCTGATCATAGAAAGTTGTGCGTAATGAAGGAAATTGAATCTCAATGGGTAGGACGAATTCTGTTTCGTACACCTGGTAGTATGGGGTCACCTGTGTGGAATTACGATTCATTGTTGGAACATCTAGGAGGCCATTGGGGAGCTTGTCCGACAAACCCTTCTTGTTCCGACCAACCATTTTCTGCAGAATGTTAGAGATGGTTTTGTTGAACGCATCGATCTGTCCATTTTATTATGTGTGATATTAGCAGGTATGGTTAAAATTAATATTGTACATGGAATACAATTTCTTCAACTTGGCCACCCGGAAGTTGGTGCCATTATCAGTGAGCACAATGTGAGGGAATCTAAACTGATAGATGATATTTGAGCTCACAAAGAAAATGATAGAACATGCCTTGCCCTCCTTGAGAGGAACCACTTCCACCCAATTAGAAAAGAAATATGTAGTGGTAAGGATTAACCAGAACTGGCAAGCTGTTGCTGGGGGATATGGTCCCATGACATCAAGGCCCTAGACCACAAAGGGATAAGAGTACTTGGTAGTGTGGAGAGGCTCCAGTGGATGAAGCACAAAGTTGGAATGAATTTGGAACACATGGAACCTCTTGGAAAACTCAATGCAGTCACAAATCATGGAGGGCCAAAAATACCCCAGTCTACAGATCTGGTGAGATATATTCGGCCCAGTCTGATAATCCCTGAATGAACCAGCATGAACCTCTTGAATGTATTGAGTAATCTCAACTCCTTGAATGAAATGGAGGATAATCCCATCAAACCCTCATATTTAGAGAATCTTCTCAAGACTGAGACCATTCCGGAGAGTAAAATGCAATGCATGGTGTTAGATTCACTCGCGCTTGGCCCGATCTACTGGAAGATTACCTTGATGAAGATACTCAACCAAGGGTGTCCTCCATTTGGGGGTTACCTCCGACACTACGTCAGGGGGACCTGTGGGTCCTGATGTGGAGGCGTCGATGGTAAGGTGGCTTACCTGCGGGCTATCATCATTGCCCCGAGTGATGGGGGTGATGACTCTCCAGTGTTACACATGGATAATGAAATCATCTTGTTCAGTATTTTATATTGATGTAGCTAGGCTGGCCAAGGCATTAGCTTGACCGTTCTGCGATAATGGAATATGAGTAACCTCTAGCCGAGACCGAAACTGGGCCATCAAATGGAGGGTGCATTCCTACAGTGGTACGAGCTATATCTTTCTGATGAAGTAGTCATTTCTTATTTTCTTGATAACTAGTTTTGAGCCCCCTTTCACATGAATATGGGGAATGTCAATCTTGAGGTCCAATTCGAGGCCAATAATGAGAGTCTGATACTCCACCTCATTGTTGGTGAAGCCTTCTGACAACAAGAATGAATATGACATAATGTCTTGTGATGGGGTGAAGAAGACGATACCCAAGCCTACTATATTGATCCTGGGGTGATTGAGCCTTCCGCCAATGGGACCTAGGATGCACCATCAATGTGCATTTTACAGAATAGAATACATTGGTCTAATGAGAGGATTTCCTTATCAGGAAAGTCAAGGTCTAGAAACTGGTTTTCGGGGGCTGGATGGGCAGCGAGGAAATCTTCCAATGCTTGTACCTTAATATAATTCTGAGGGACAAACCTGATGTTGAACTGATGAAGGATCACTGCCTGCTGAGCTAGAAAACCTGTCAACATTGGGCGGTTCTAGATGTACTTTAGCAGATCCACTTGGGACACCAGCTGTACCTCATGGTTCTTCAATTAATGTCACAATTTCATTAGTGATAATACTACCGCAAGATAGATCTTTTTGATAGGGGAGTATCTGGTCTCCGTATCTAGGAGTATGCGGGTGAGATAGTAGAGACTATTCTCAGTTCCCTCTTTTTTCTTTTGGGTGAGAAGGGAAACAAAGGATTGTTCCAGGGTGGTCACATAAAGGACCAGTGGAATTTTGGAAATGGGTGGCATCAAGACCAGAGGCTGGAGTAGATACTACTTGATTTCCTCGAAATCAGTCTGACATTATTCATCTCATAGATAAATAGTGCCTTCATTCATGAGCTGTGAAAAGGGCTGACACTTTCCGGCCAAATTCGCAATGAATCGGTGTATTTAGGCTAAGTGGACTTGAAATCCTCAAATCTCCTAGATGTTTCTTAGGGGAGACATCTGTCTAATGGTTGTGATCTTCTCCAGGTCAATTTAGATGCCCTTATATCTGAAAATAAAGTCGAGAAACTTTCCAGAGGTGACCCCGAAGGCACAATTTAATGGGTTCATCTTCAGGTGGTGAGAACAAAAGAAGCCGATCAATTTCTGAAGGTCTCTGAGATGGTCCTAATGTTGGCTATATTTGACCACCAGATCTTCTACGTATCATTCCACCAGTGTCCTAAGGATCAGATTAAATATGCAATGCATAGCCCACTGATAGGTGGCACCTGCATTCTTTAGACTGAAGGGCATGACTTGGTAACAGAAAGTACCTTGTGGTGTCCTAAAGGATGTATACACCTCATCCTGTGGATCTATTTGGATATGGTTAAACCCGATGTACTCATCCATGAAGGAGATGGCCTACAACCCAGTTGTAGCATCAATCAACAATTCCGTCACAGGGAGTAGAAAATCATCCTTTGGACAGTGATGATTGAGATCCCTAAAGTTGATACAAAACTTAATTTATTTGTTATTATTCCTGAAAGGAACAATTTTGTATAACCATAAATGGTACTGGACCTCCTTAAAAAAATCTCTGATGAGCTTATCAACTTTGGCCTCGACCATGGCACCGTGAGAAGGGTGCATCTTTCTGGGAGGCTGTATAAACCTATGGTGATTTTCTGGGAGACCGAGGTGCTGGATGGATACCTAGGGATCTAGCCCCATAATTTCATTATAGCTCCATGAAAATACATCCCGATGTTTTTTGAGGATGTTCACATACTGTTGTTCTCTTCGACAGGCATAACGACACTGATCAATGTGGGTTTCAGGTCTGTCTCTATACTGAGGTTCACTGGTACCATTTCATCGATCATGGTGGAGATGCCCTCTTCGAATGCAGGAGGTGAATCCTCTAAATCCTCTTCTTAACTTGCGGGGGAGGGATCCTCAACCGTTAGAGCTTCCTATGAATCAATATATCCCGATGGGAGGCTAGTACCAGCCTGAGCGATAGTAGACACTACATCGGGTGACTCCTGTGTTGCCGAAACGATAGCAATGAAAGCTATCAATCTGATCCCATATGGTATTCATCCAAAGGTGACATGCTTGATGATATAGAAGAAATAGTGGAATGTCATCTTGATCTGGTTTATCCCATCCTGGCGGAACAAGCATGTATGACATATTGTTGTCTCCATAGGGCAGACATCCGGATACCTTATGCGGTTAGGGGGCTCTGGGATCACCTGAGTCTGATTTGAGTAGGAATACGAGGTGATCTTCCTACATCGCTTAGAATTGGGAATGTGGTTCTCCCTTTTCGAGATATAACAAACAATTTCCCCATATCCTGGGTCGTATCCTCCAATCGATGGATAAAGAAAATGTAGGCATCATCTTGATCAGTCCATGGGTTGGTCATAGCCGTCGTGTGTTCAAATTCATTAGCCTGAATTTTCTTTTCCTTGATCATGTAAAAGTTGTCATATAGGTAGTAGGATTCAAAAGAGGAAAAGGGAGACGTTTCACCTTTAAGTACACCCACTCGAACATTAAGGGAGTACTTGAGTCATTGATGATACAATGAAGGGACCACCACATGTAGGTGGAGCCATAACCTGCCCATCAACTTATTGTATGCAATTCCTTAGGATACAACCATGAACTCAATGCTGGCTACCAGACCACTAAACGGGGAGTTTAGGTGTATCTTGTAAAGCAGAATCTTCTCCTTCCTATCATAACCTTGAATTTTTAGTTCATAGGGACTCATATCATCCTCGAACAACCCTAATTTTTTCATTGTTCGAGTTGGGATTAGGTTGATCCTGGAGCCTATTTTGACAAGACAATGATGAAACTTCACACCATTAAAATGGATGGTGATGTACAGTGGGAGGATGTGCCCCTATATGGGAGATCCTTCATCTTATATAGAGAACGATATAATGGAATTGAATTCAGCATGCTTGACTACCTCAACATGGAAGGATTCTGCATCTGCTACCTCCATCTCGAACTGGAGGGTTCTTCTTAAAGCCTCGATGAGGGCTTCACGCATATCCATTAATAGGGCATAGCCTCAAGGATAAAGATATTTGATAAAATTATAATAATATTCTTGAGGACATCATATTTCAGTGCCATGCGTAAGATTCTTCTTAGAAGAGGTCGCACTATGACAGGAGGTATGGAAGGTGCTGTCGGCTGGGCCGGTAGCTGACTGGTGCTGGGAATGTCCCACTGATAACTAGTCAAAACCTAGGGAGTGCCTACTGGACGAGGGCTAGACGAATGAGATCAGTCCTTCGCAAAGTGTGGCTGATCATGGGGCGGTCGAGGCGACTCTACCTGATCCAGTAGCACAAATGGTGGTGAAGGTGTACCTAATGACATCAGATGAGGAGGCTGCGCATGCTGAGCTCTAAACTGGGCCTGCTGTCTAGTTTCAGTGGCATGCATTGTCTGGATAGAAGTATTGACCAAGGCACTCTGACGACCCATATTTCCACATCTCCGTCGATGCTGGCGATGACTGGGAACATTGGGATGATCCAACTGGCACTCCTCACTATCAGATATCATGTAGGGGTTTACCAGCTCTACGGTGTTAACCGAGGTGTACCCTTGACTGTCACTTGAATAATCAAACACTATTGGACATATTCTGGGGGGGAATCACTTTCCCTAGGGGTATGAAGTCACCTAGAGTACCTGATGATGACGACATTGGTGGGGGACTTTGTTTTCTTTTGCGCCGCCGATGCTTTCTCTTATGGGAAGAGGATGGATGAGTTGTTGATGTAGAGGTATTGGATTTGGGTGATGTGACATCTTTGGAAGGACCAGATTGATTCAAAATGGTACATATAATACCATGGGAATGGGTGAATATTTTATGATCCATCCAGTCATTGAACTTCTGGGACCCGTGGTTAGAAACCTGATTCCATTCACCCTCATTGTTACGATCGATGTTTGGCTTCCCAAATACACATGCCACCTACGCCAGGGCTGGGCCTAACCTGAATATGTTGTTATCAACCTGTTATATAATCCAATATTTAAACACATAACACTATTTGAGGGTGTTCCCCAAGATTTGGTAATAGGCAAGTGATTGGGGCGATCATTGAGATCTACCTATTCTGGCCTCTTGCATTCTGGAAAATGTATAATTCCATATTACAAGGTGCTTTAGAAATAACTGGGGACTTGAGCCTCGTTGAACGAGTATGTCCATTTTCTCCTATCCAAGAAAGGGTCTTTGGGAGCCTGACCCTGACGAGGAGCTAGAGGAGCCTGTCGAGGAGGTGGAGGCTGGTTATCTCTCCTGGGTGGTGGCGGCACGTTACGTGGGGGAACCTACCGATTCTGAGGTGGGCCCTGCTGGACTAGATGTTGCACTTGAGGTGGAGGGCCTCTATGAGGCTATAGAGTTGGATCCACTAGTAATAACTCCTGTTGCCTGGGGGCCTCTATTTGGTTTATCGTGGTAGGCTCTGCCTTAGCAGCCCTCCTCATGGGAATTACAAGAGGCAACAGGCGTGCCTGCTTGGCCTGATGTAAGGCTTCCTCTAGGTGGTGGAACTTATGAGAGAAATCCAAAAATACCATAGGGTAATTCTGTATAATGAGAGAGGGGGTCTGTTCAGTCATGAAATTTACCACAAACATCGTTAGCAATTGATCATGAGTAAGTGGCATGTCAAGAGAGTATGTGAGTCCTTTCCACCGAGCGATAAAGTTTTCGACATGATCATCATGCCTCTGTTTTCATTTAAATAGGTCTACGATACTCTTATTCTGAGTGGTGGAACTAATCTGGTAAAGAAATTTACTAAAAAGATCTTCCCAGTCGACTACTGACCTAATGGGTAGCTAGTTGTACCAGGAAAACACAGACCCTTCCAATTTCTATACGAAGCATCGGAGTTTGGCGGCCTCCTCCTATACTGGACTTCCCAACATGGGTCTGCACCTTGAAATGAAGTGGGTCACCTATCCCATTAAAGGGGGAGAATCTGGGATTTTCAAAACCCATGGGTGCTGGAATATGATCCACCCATGCCGAATATGGTTTTCCATCAGGTGTGATTTATACCTTTTGAGTTTCCAATGCCTCAAGGTGACCAATGAGTGTCTCCATGGGATCATCTGGGTAGGGGTTCCTATCTTGATGGGTATCCCTAACCACTAGTGAGTTTTCGGGTTCTTCAATGTGATAAGCATGCCCAGTGTCTCGTGGAGCGGCCGGTGGGATTGCCTGTAGTGTAGATGGGGGAACCTAAGCTGGGTCTTGAGGATTTTCACACTTCTTGGGTGGGTTTGGTGACACTTACCACGCACTCTTTCCATAAGTTTCATCCTATACCCTGTTTGTGTGGGTAGGATGGTCAGGGTCACCTGGAGGAAATTTAGCCGGGGGATGTTGTGCCTACCCCTACTTCCCTAGACAAGGATCACCGTAGTCTGGCTGTCAATCCACATCATGTTCGATAAGGAGTTCGTCGACCATATTCTTGTGCTCTGAAATTTGTTGATGCAATTCATCCTTTTTGGGATCATCCTCTGTCTTCATCACTGATCTAGATGGTTCATAGGGACTGGAGTCTCCAAGGTGCTCCTTACCCTTATTGAGATTTCAGCTGAGGACCAATGCCTTGGTCGCTGCAGGAAGACCCAATAGCTTCCTCTACTGGTAGGTAACCCTTCCCGGTGGATCCAATAGTTGTGGCACTCCCCCAGGGAGTATGTTTTATCTAATGAGCTCTATCTGTGTCTCTTCCTATGATAAACCAACCCTGTTAACCACAACTATACCCAAAGGCATATCCTTGATATCTCCTGGAAAGTCAGCCTAGCACCGAATAGAACTGAAATGGAGGGCTGCATACTACCCCCAACCATAGATCTAAATGTGGGGGGAAGTCTCCTTGATTATCTTGTGGATAACTTTAAATCTCTAAACACATTATTATTGGAGGGTCCTATGAAGGCCTGTTGACTCAGGGCACTGATCTATGGGGAGTTCAACTAAATCAACCAAACAGAATTGTTGACCAATGAATTCTAAGTGCTACTGGATCTTTTGGTAAGACACTCATCGATGAAAAAGATGAAAGTCAGTTGACCAGATGGTCTAGCGAAAGAATCCAACCGCCTCCTGGGTGAGTGCTTTCGGTGCCCTGAAATTTGGCATAAAAACTGGCCAAAAAATCTCTAGGAAATGGTCTTCCACAAGAATGTCCCACAAGCTCCTCATCTCAGACTTGGGGTCTGGCCCTTGGTTTCCCCACTAATCGATTTGACACGGATGGGGAAATGGGAGAGGTACTAAAGTAGACCACTGAAATGGTAGGATGATTGGGGGATAATATGGTGAGCGTGCTGACAAGCTGCCGTATCTCAGGCTACCCTCCAAGGAGTGTAGTGACTTAGCCACCACATCACGATAAGACAGGATGGTGACCACCAATTCTGGCATAGGCACTATTGCTTATAGCATCACAACTTATTGTTTTTCATCTACTATCGGTCCCCAAAACAACTATCTGTGATCTCTGGTTGAGGTAGAGAGTGCTCCTATCAATTAAGGTGGTGGTTGCGTGGACAGACCCTAGGGAGATGCCAAGTCCTCATCCTCTTGGATGTATCATCATAGGGATGTAGGGATCCAGTGGACTTTGCACTCGAGAATTATGTGGGTGATGCACATTTTTCCTACCCCGGACCTCAACATAGAGGACTGAGGTGAGGGTTCCATCATTGAATCACATTCCTCTTCGGAATCAGAGATGAAAACAAGATTAATTTCTATATGAATCTCCTTGGAATTTTTCATATGGCAGCAATAGCCTGTCCTTGTACCCCGGACTGATTCTTCAGGACTGGGGAGGTTTCTAGCATGTGGAGGACCTTCAGCCGAACTGGTGCTGGGGCGGAGAGGACTTCCTCCAGAGTGGGTTAGGGTTTGAGGAGCCACTGGACCGATGTCAAAGAGAATAAAGGGAGGAATCCCCATGTCCAATAGTTGGCACACAAATATGATCTCCACAAGAAGTTTTGGAGTGGGTAGGACCTCTGCTAGAGAGGGTATGAGCATGGTTAGGGTCTCCATGATTATTTCCCCAAACAGTGTTAGTGCGATGAGGGTCCTCATACCGGTGTAGCTGAACATGGGTTGGACCTCCATGATGGGTTCCAATGAATCGAGGCTGACCTTCGCTTTTCTGATTGCTGGTGAAAGGGGGGCCTTCACTGGCTGCTATAAGGACATGAGGAAGGCTCCCATGCTAAAGATTGACTGGATGGGTAACATCTCCATGCCGTAGGCCTGTGGTAGGAGGACCGACTCCATACCCGATGTCATGAGAATGAGAGAGGCTGCCGTACTGAGTGTCACTGATGTGGGTAAGACCCTCATTTGGATTGAATGTGTAATGGGGTGGTCCTATATCCCGAGCATAGAAGTGGGGATGGCCCACATTCTTAATGGTGGAAATATAGGGAGGACCTCTGTATTGGGTGTTGTTGTCGCAGGTTGGCCCGTGGAAGGCACTACCTGCGTGAACAATTAGGAGAGTCGATCCAGCCTGCCCATGGGGCAGTTGGGGCCTTGATCCAGGTCGAGTGTATGAGTAACCCTGCTCAGCATAAACAGGGTACTAATGATATATGTTGGTTGTGGCACGAGCCGCGGTAGTTATTGACTTTGACGCCCCTTGTAGAGAATCCTCCTTGTCCTACGTCTGACATTGGTGTTGGGTCAACCAGACTGGGGATGCTAGGGTAGGAACATAACTTACCTGTTCATCAGCTCATTGGTCTAGGTGGTGGTGCTGGCGTGACCTAGTGGGGGCCCTGCTTGGGAGCCCCTGGAACGGGATCCTGGTCACACTGGCCTAGAAATCCCTCACCTCATCAGCGTAGGGGAGGGAGTCATCTATGAATTCTGGAGAGAGGCTCCCAAAATGGTTGTGCATTGGAGTGGGGAGAAGTGGCTCCCTGCGTGGACCTTGGGGGTGGTAGTGGCGATGATGCGCGAGAGCCTCTAGGTACTGTCAGGCCATGTCCCTGGTTGGGATTATCCCCTCCTCCTCATATCTTCGGATGATGTTGTTTATCACCCTTTGATGAATGAACTCAGATAGTGATATTGTGAATGGGATCCCAGTAGCAGTAGACGTGAAGGATACCATGTGGGAAATGAGTCTATGCGGGATTGACGTGATGACATTTCCCTTTCCCCTACGTTGGTAGGCGGGTCGTGATTGGTTTTCTAATATGATATCTCGGGTCCTGGAAGGCATGGATATTAAACCATTAGTGATGAAAAAAAGTAAATCGAAACCCAATGCCCCAATTCCATTCCATATTCCATGGATGGTAAAAGGGATCCACACTGACAACGTCGCAGACCGAGATATCCAACATTCAACTACCCCAACTTCTGGTGAGTTTCACACTAGACCCACTATTTTATTGGTGGGACCTAGCACAGTATAACTGGATATGGTGACATGCTAGTCCACTGATGTATCGAACGCTACTAACCTCCACATTGAGGATAAGAACTTTACATTGGTTCCATAATTTCTATTTCAGATGCTTTCCCGGTGCACACATCCGTTTGTTTCGGAGGACGCGCTGATTGTTGCCCTGCAATCCCACTTCCCAAAAGCGGGCAGCATCCATTGCTTATTTAGGGACATTTTCTCCTTTATAAAAGGAGGATTATGGGATGTCCGTTCCTCCTTCCGTGGATTCCTCCATGAAACTCGTTACCCACTCTGGGCCTCCCTTTTAGACGTACGACGTTGTTTGTGAAACTCTTCCAAGTGCCATGTCTTCATGGATGATGGTTAGTTAAACTACATCGGTCCAGACATTCTGAGGGGTTCGATCAGGGCAACAACCTTTGGTCAGGGGAGTAGTCATGTTGGACATCACTGGCATATCTAGACGCTGGAACACTGGTGCGTCTGAGTTTATTCCCCTTATAATAGGACCTCTCAAGGGCGTGTAATCCTGAGGCACCCCTTGTCAAAATTGAGGAATTATATTCCATAGGCATGTCTATGAGGTTTTCCTCAACTTCCCATGTTTTACATAGGGTATACCATGAGTTTAACATCTAGGAGAGATGGATCAGACAAATGAAAACACTAACGGGAGTGGATTAGGTGGGTGCAACCTCTATAGGGAACACTGATGCTGGTATTAATGCATGGTTAGTTACTTGGTTGCTTCTAGGAGCAACGAGGAAGTGGGTGACATGATTTCACTAGGATGTGGTGGCCTGGGTAAGAATCAGGATGGATGATGGAGAGTTGAATGATGTGGTGGGGGAAAGAGATGGAACCTTCATGAAGGTGATGATAGTGTTGGTCTTGAGCCTCGAAGATACTTCCTATGTATCCCTGTGGAAGGGAATCAAAGTCTGCATAGTTTATGGGGTGATGGGACACCTGATGAGGCTACCCATATGGATGATACCCAGAGGAAGTGGAATCTTTGAGTTAGGGAATGACCTTCTTGAAATGCATAGGCTCGAGGGAGAGAGAACACAATGAGGCCTGGGTGATGGTATTGAACCTCAGAGAGTCTTCCTATATACCTTTCCTTTGTGAGTATCAAAGTCCACGTTGTTCATTATGGGGGGAATAGAATCGGGGTGTAAGTAGAGGATAGGGGCCCGATGACATGTTGGGTCTTACGCGTGGTTAGTAGCGCGAGGTTGGTCTGACGCTCAAGGGGTGGACCAGAGATATGATTCCCAACCAAGGGGACCACAATGGATTACCATAGAGTTAGAAACACAATGGATTACTGCTGTTTGGGGTTGATAATGGATTACAATCGTTTGAAATTCACAACGGTTTACCGTCGATCGGGGTTCACAACAACTTACCGTCGATCAGGGAACCCAACATCTTACCATCAGTTCAAAAACACAGTGGCTTACCATCAATAGGGTAACACAATAGCTTACTATCGATTGGAGTTGGACCTCAGGGAGTCTTCCTACATACCTTTTCTAGAAGACAAGGATCAAACCCCACGTAGTTCAAATGGGTATAGTTTAACGTCTTTTAGGATGAAAAGGAGGTGTACGGTTTAACTCAATGCAGGATGATGGTGGACCGACATGGAATGGTCAAGACTGATGGGTGTTGGGATCAAACCTCAGGGAGGCTTCCTACATACCATTCCATGGTAAGAATCAAAGTCCATGTAGTTCAGGATGGAGGATGCAGTTTAACGTCATGCAGGATGAATGTGAACTGATGTGACGGGATCCGAAAAAATAGGTGGTGGTCTTGATCCTCAGGGAGGCATCCTACATACCTTGCTTTGGCAAGGATCAATGTCACCATAGTTTGAAATGGTTTGGTGAACTAATGTAAAGGGGGTTGGGAAAAATAGGTGTTGGCCTTGAACCATTGGGGGGATTCCTACATACCTTACCTTGGAAAGGATCAACATCCACGTAGCTTGGCAGGGTTTGGTGAACCGACATGAAGGGGGTCGATACTAATAGGTGTTGGGATTGAACCTATGGGAGGCTTCCTACGCACCGTTCCTTGGAAAGGATCAATGTACACATAGTTTAATATGGTTTGGTGAACCAACATGAAGGGGATTGGGACCAATTGGTGTTGGGATTGAACCTCAGGGAGGCTTCTGACGTACCTTTCCTTGGCAATGATCAAAGTCCATGTAGTTCAGTAGAGGTGTTACTGAACTGACGTGAAGGGGGTCGGGACCAATAGGTGTTGGGATCTAACCTTAAGGGGACTTCCTACATACCTTTCCTTGGAAAGGATCGAAGTCCACGTAGTTCAGGAATGGTTTTGGGGGCCTAAATGCTAAGGCATACCAGAGAGGATGTCAAGGTCAATTCTTACTCTAAGACCATGTGAATCACGCTCGATGTGAGAAACAAGAGGCAACAAAGAACTGATGATCACGTCACGAAAGGTGCGTTTGTGGGAAGTGAAATGGGGATTATATGTGGTTAGAGGCCCAAAGAGGAAATATGGGATTATGCCTGGTTAGCATCCGAGGGAGATGGTGATTGGGGACTACTCTAGGAAGGAGGCCTAGGTGGCGAAAAATCCCAACGAATGAGGGACGTGATAATGATGGTCATAGTGCCCATCTCTCCTATGGTCTTTGGCATCAGATGATTAGGAATGCTACCACCAGCATGAAAGGCTAGGGGCTTACACCAAGGTGGTTTCCCTTACCCACAGACAAGCTCCGCTCCAGCAAGGAGGATCCCATTCCATGCGGGGAATATCTCACTTATGTAGAGATGAGATGGCGTAGAGAATATCTGAGATGGGGAACCCTATGTAAATTGCACGTGGTGATGTCATAATTTAATAGCATGTGCTGAGGACAATGATGCTTGTCAGTTTAATATCCTATAGCTCAGATGAGGAGAGTTCACTCCGCACCCCTAGGACTTACATAACTGACACCCTTTAACCCATGGTGAAGGAAAGGCACAAAAAATTCCATAGTGAGGGGGTGTAGTGATTCACTGAGGGGTCCACATTAGCGTGGCTATGCAAAGAAGAAATATCCATTAGTTTGCATATGCGAAGAAGCATAAGGTTAAGAAACACAATGAAAAGCACCACCCAAGGTACTTGGAAATCACTTTGTACAAACCTGTAGGGTCTCACGGGAAAATGGGTTGCAAAGAAAATAGGCTTACAAGAAAGGTCATTGTGATGCTAGATCACTCTATGTAAGAGAGGGGATTCGCAAGGGGGTTTGATTCATGAAGTAGAATGGCCTAGACTTGGAATAGGGTATAGGCTCATATGTAAGGTGATTCTCGAAGTGGAAAGGCTTTAGTGAAGCAGGGCTTCATGAAGGAAGGGTGCCCTATGAAGCATAACAATGCGATGTAGTGTGCTTCATGAAGCACAATGATCCCGGCTTAGTATGTGGGTTACATGTGCGTGGAGGGTAGTTCACAATGCATAAGTTATCTATGAAGACTCGAGTCCCCTTGGGGATCCCCTTCCCTTGTGAAGGCTCATGGCCTCTGTGAAGGGAATCCCTCTTTGAAGAGGGATTTAATTTAATCCAATGGAAAGGAACTTTGTGATGCTCAAGTAACTTAAAGAGATAATTCTTCACAGAGCAGATATTGCTTCACAATTTGAGAGTGTAGAAGGAAAAAGGTTGAAGGATCCATCTTTTGGGATGAAGGGGAGCTCAGTATTTATAGGCAATAGGTAGTGACAAGAAGGGATCGCCTGATGCGAATCCACATGGAACTTTGTCGTAACTGCGAAGCCTCCCACATCTTTGCTTCGTGGAGGCTTTGAAAATGTATGGATGATTACAAAGCCTCCCACCTCTTTGTTTCGCAACGGCTTCATAAACGTCAGGCAGATCATGTAGCCTTCTGCCTCTTGGATTCTCGGCGGCTTCACAAATGTTAGGAGGATCGCGGAGCCTCCCGCATATTTTCTTCACGGTGCCTACGAGGGAGGCATCTTCGGAATGAACATGATGCTGGGTGGGGGGGATCTATGAATAGGCTTCGCGAGGTATCCCCAAATGAGGTGGTTTCATATTTGTGTTTAATCTTCCTCTCCCCATATTTTGGCGCCAGAAACCATAAAAACGTTTCTTATTCATGAAACCAAGATCAACCAGCAGGCTTCCTACCTAAGAGAAGGCTGTAGACTCTGTATAGGCCCAATTCCATACTCATATCACACCTGCACGGGAGTGCGTGAAATAAAAAAAATGCAATAGCGGAGGCTGCCTCCGCGATGCGGGAACAACTGTAGCCCACAAGGCTAGGGGGATTTTTAAATCAAAATTCCTTCATAAGACTGACAAATCCAGGCCATAGATAATTAATGGAATATTGGGAACAACGCCATCTCGCAGGGCTTGGGGAATTTTTACCTCATGTCCCCACACAGCGGACGTCTGTCTTTTCCTGTTTAGGAAGAATTGTGGGTAGAGGAGTCATCCATTCCACCCCTTCTCGTGGTTCGCACCCTCCATGACAAAGGCAAATTAAAATATCAGATCAAGGCTCCCTTTGGGTCAATATTTGTCAATAAACCTGAATAATATCGTAGAATGGTAGGAGAAAATCCAACAAAGGACCCAGAAATCCATCATTCCATTTGGCACTGGGTACACTGCCCCCAAAGCAGTATGCATTATTGATCATGGTAAACATCAACCCCACAGATCTCATAAGAAATGACATAGAGGGAGAGGATTTAAGGGATGATGGTTCCCTCCAAGAATAATCCCACACCGAGTCTTATGGTGTGAATAATTAGAACTAGAGAGCAGTCCTAAATTTGGGTGCCCCCTTAGTTAATCTGGCACTACCTCGCAAAACCCAAACATGGAGAAGAATAAATCCAAGGTCATCTATAACCCTCCTCCACCTCCATCAGAGAATGTGTCCATCACTCTCAATGAATGTTTCTCCAAGAAGGAGGAAGAAATGAAAGAGATCAGGAGAATTAACACTGAGCTGCATTGAGGGAGGTACCTCGATGGATGTGTTCCTCCTATGGAACATCAGTAGGTGTTCCCAGAAGAGGTTCCCTATCCACATGAACTAGTCCAAGTGAATTAATCAAAGCTCATAGGCCCATTCAATCTTGAACCGAGATCATCATCCTACTTAAACCCATCCTTGAATGGACATCAATAATTCCCCCCACTGGGAAGGAATCTAGAGTATATTTAGGTAAACCCACAAAGGATACCCCCGGCTGGATATCCACCCAAAATTCCAGGAGCACCGGCACATCTAGATTTGGCTACTTCCGCACTAGCCTAAGATCAAGCCCGAAAGGATTTTTATAAAGGGATCTTAAACAACGTTGAACAACTAACATCTCAACTCTAATCCATAGAGGGGTGGAGTGCTCTGATAAAACAAGATTGCAAGCCCTATACTGATTGGGTTAGCAATGTTCCGCCACCTCCATATTTTTGAAACCCCATATTCCTAGTATTCAATGGCTCAGGGGACACTGAAAAACATCTAATAAACTATGCCTCTTAATACGACCCCATGATGGGAACTCTAGAGTAGTAAGAATAAGTAAAAATCAGGTGCTTTTTGTGAACCCTGTAGGGCTCGGCCTTCGTATGGTATACTATCTTTGCAGCTAACTCAATCACAGGATGGGAGGTCCTCCAACGACAGTTTCTCTTTCAATTCAGTTCAACTCTGCATAAGACGACAGTCATTGATCTCATGAACTACAAGCAGTGAGAGAACAAAACAGTCTCAGACTTCATATCCAGATGGAAAGTCCTGACTTATTCCCCGAACCAGCCGCTCCCCCAAGATGAAATACATGCTATGTGCATCGAAAATCTTCGTGATGAATTGCATACACCGCTCATCTCGATGAATTACATGAGAGGGTTATGATATTTCTCTGCCATTTCCCAAATTATAGAATACTACTTTCAATGGAACAATCTCTAGTCCCGAGTGGCCTCATCAATCTCATGGAAAAGTGTGGGAAATGCTAAAGCGACTTCTGTCATGTTTAAGCCACCCCCGACACCATATCCAGTTGCAAGGCCCCCACCAAACTATGTAGGCCCCCATAGATTCCAAAAACCACCCCCACCTATGTAAGATGAGCGATGGGGTGCAAAAAGAAATCAGTTCAAATAATGAAGGAGCAAAGTCTACTCGTTCTGAGATGACCAAGTCCATGACTATTTCATAGCCGCTATGAATTGAAACTTGCTCTGGCTACCCGAGCCAAAGAGATCTGATGAAGTGGGTCTTGATGAACACCCAAATTATTATACCTATCACCATATATTGGGACAAACCATCCATGAATTATTTGTTTTCAAGGATCTCTTACAGAAGATGGTGGATTCCGGACAAGTCAAGTTGGGCCCACCTCCAGTACAAGTGGCGTATGTTTCCACCTCAGACTTAAGAGAAGAAGAAGAATGGGAAACAGTCACCAGTAAGGAGAAAAAAATTTGAAAATTGGATGACCCATAAGACACTAAACTGAGTTCATGGTATTCTTCAGGTGTAGTTTAAATAACCAACCATTCACCCCAAAAGTTGCTCATGCAATACAACCATCCTCCTCAGCCCCGCAGTCCTCTAAGGGACAGAAGGGAAAAAACAAGTACCACGAATATGGGATGACACCGAATCCAAATCCAATGTTAACACATTTGGACGTCATACAAAAAAATTGTTACAACAAGCACCACACTGACAAATGGTACAATGGACATCGACCCACCAAACAAGACCATCAGAAGGAGATAATCAGACCGAAACATTGTCAGATCAAGAACTTATCTTTGGATCCATTATTGTAATCCACTTGATAGACCCATTTTCTGATGGAGACTATGTCCACGAAACCAAATCCTTGGAGCCCAACTAGAGATCCAGAGGAAGAGGCCTCATAGGCTATAGGATTCCTAGAAGACATGATCATAGCCAGAGTCAAATTTCTAGCCACACCATAACTCAAACTGTTAACGTTGTAGAAAATCATGGAAGGAACATTCGAAAGACACAATGAAAATTGGAATGCTCCTCCCACTATTAGAAGAAATCAAATCCTTGTCATCTTGGAGTATCCATCAATGTAAGAACAAATATAAAATCACCTAAGGCATGCGGCTGCACCAGTTCGGCCAAACCTGGAAAGGACCACAACACCACCATCTCCTGTCACAGAGGCCAAACCATCTACGTCCAAATCCCATTCCCCTAATGTGCATGTGAAAGTGAAACCCTGAGCAAAGAAGTTCATACCTTTAGAGAAGAAATATGATATTCTAAAGCATATGGCTTCAATACCAGCAAAACAATCAATCCAAGATGCGTTAACTCTATCCAAAGATCTTATGGGGGAACTCATCAAATCCTTACTAAGTCCTAGGAGTTTGAGGCCAAAGTAGCAGCATAGAAAGTATATCAGACATAGAGAAATCCCAAAGTATGTCATGCCTTCACCTCCTTCACAGATAGGATGAGGATACCATAATGAAAGGGAACATAAAACCCTTATATGTGTCAGGGAATATAAATGGAATTGATATCCAGTCGATTTTCATCGACAACGGCCCTAGAGTAAATCTCCTCCCACTATGAATGCTTTGTTAGTTGGGATATGATGAATACATCATGCACCCTACACCACAACCCTACTGGGATATGACAAAAGCAAACATAAACCGTTGGGACGAGTCAAGATTAAAACTTGGATTGGAGAACTCATATCATAATCTGTGTTCCTATTAGTGCACCAAAGTATGTCCATCAAACGTATTATTAGGAAGGCCTTGGAAACATCAGTACACTGTAATTCCATCATCATACCATAAGTGCATCAAGTATTTCACTAATGGAAATAATGGGACATTGTACACAGATAAATCATTGTTTTAGTCCTGTGAGTGGCATTATATCGATGCCGGGTTCTATGAATCAAAAGAAAAACATTCTATGGCCGATGAAATAGATTGAATTATTGCCCCAAATGGATTGGAAATGTCTCCCGCTGACCCCCTCCAGTATCTTAGAGAAGATTATGTATTACCCGTCAACCAATGTGAATGCATAAGTGCAGGTCTAGAGGCAGACTCAATTTTCTGCATGATCTTTGTTATGGATTCCCTGTCCAAAGACAAAAGATAATGGGATGACTTTTATGATGATAGGAAAATCCCTACCAAAGATGCTCTTAGACCATCCATGGGACCCCAAACTACCCTCTCCTTACTTATTAAGGAAAAAGACGATTTATATCCCAACATTAGAGGGTTTTTCTCAAGAGTCCTCTCCCCATAAGAAGAGGAAGAAGATGATGAAGAAGATGACGAATAAGAAAAATTAGAATAAGACCTTAGAGATTACCCTCCCATGTTTGAAGAAGGTATCTAAAGCACAATCGATGAACTTAAGGAGATAAACTTGGGCACCAAATATGACCTGCATCCCACTCTGATCAGTGTGGATATCCTTGTCAAGGATCATGAGGCATACACGTTCTTACTAATGAAAAGTCGAGATGTGTTTTCCAGAAATTACACAGAAATTCCAAGTCGCGATTTTGAGGCTTCCACTCATTATCTAGGCTAACCATAAGATCATAAAGGCTATATGTAGGTATCCAAAAGGACCAACCCGATGCATTCTTACTGAATAGAGGCTGATGTTGACAAGATGATCAAATCCAACATCATACGTGAAGTCCAATACCTAATATATATGGAAAACATAGTCCATGTCAAAAAGAATAATGAACAAATTAGAATCTGAATTTACATCTGGGACCTCAATCAACATTACCTGGAAGATGATTTCTCGGTCATGATAACAAAATTGTTGATCGATGAAAACACTAGATATGAGGCCCTCTCTTTCATGGACGACTATTCTAGGTACAACCTGATTAGGAAGTCCGATGGATATGAAGAAGCTATTGCTTTTAGGGAACCTCATGAAGTGTTCTGTTTTAAGGTGATTACCTTTGGTCTAAAAAATTCTGGTGCTACATATCAGTGCACTATGCATCACATCTTCAAACCATTCTTTGGAATTTTCGTCGAGTTCTATGTAGACAATCTAGTGGCTAAATCACGACAGTGCTCAAACAACTTGGCCGATCTTGAAACTGCCTTCAACAAAATGTGACAACATAGTTTAAAGATGAATCCCCTAAAGTTTTCCTTTGGAATCACCTTTGGGAAATTCCTTGTCTTTGTTGTATGCCATCGCGACAAAGATGTCGACCCTGAGAAGAAAAAATCCATCCTTGGCATGTCCCCATCTCGCGACCTCACAAAGTTAAGAGGTCTCTAGGGGAACCTATCCAACATCTGGAAATTCATATCCAACTTGGAGGGTAAATGTTTTCCTTTCACCTGGTTAATTAAGAAAGGGGTTACATATTAGTGGGACAATTAATGCCAATAAGTGTTCAACAATCTAAAAGGATGTATCCTGAGACCACCAGTGAAAATTTCACCATTTTAAGGGAGACCACTCATTTTTTACATAACTACCATGGACCAGCCATTAGGTGTATTCCTCGAACAGAAGAATGATTCCTGTAGTGAGAACAACCTCTATTACATTATCCAAATAATGATTGATGCTCAAACATAGCATTCAAAAATTTAAAAGAACTGCCTATCCCTAGTAATTGTACTTCATAAAATCAGGCATTACCTATAGCACTATGAGGTCTATGTGGTCTCCCACTACAACCCTATCAAGTATATCCTCAATCGACCAATGTTAAATGGACACCTATCACGATGGACAGTCATCCTACAACAGTTTGACTTACAGTATGTACCACAGAAGGCCATCAAAGTCTTGGTGTTAGAAAACTTATTGGAAGATCACCCCTCGTAAGAAATAACACCACTGGATGCTGAAATTATGGGTGAATAAGAGTTCTCTATCCAAGAAGACCCCCCAGATATGCGAAATGTACTTCTATGGTGCTTCTAGAATCCCAATAGGGAAAAGAATAGTTAATCCCAAACTTAATAAAGTGGGGCTGGGAATTATACTTGTATCCCACAAAAGGCCATCCTGCCTTACTCTTTCCTACTTTTGGAAGGGTGTATAAATAGTGAAGTGGAATATCAGGCCGTCATTGCAGGCTTGAAACAAGCACTTGACGTACAAGCCAAACACCTACAGATGAAGGGTGATTCAGAGAAAGTCATCAAACAGTTCTACAGTGACTATTCCATTAAGAAAGAAGTATTTTACCCCTTGATGAACCCTGTTCATGATATGATTGTAGAATTCACATCAAAACCAACTTTGACCTATGTCCCCTGGTCACTAAATGCCCAATCTAATGCTCTAGAAAATGAAGCCACCACCTTGGATAATCCAGACTGGGATAAAATAGTCATTAAAATTTTCCACCCCCAAATGGTCTTGCCATTTATCAAGAACAATATTGAAGAATTTGAATAAATTAGCCTTGTTTATGAGCCTTATGGTCACACCACTGGCTGAATGATGCCCCTTTAAAATTACCTTCAGAAGGGGGAGGCCCCACTAGATAGGGATAAAAGGGAACAAATCAATAGATGACCAGTAAACTTTGTCTTGTACAATGGGGTAATCCAAGAAAAGGTTCTCTACAAACGAGGCATTGATAGAGTCCTTCTCAGGTGCATTGATGGAGAAGAGACTACTACCATCATGAAAGAAGTGCACACTAGAGCTTGTAGAGTGAACTAATAAAAAACCAAGCTCTCTCATCAAATCTGAAGGCTTGAGTATTATTGGCCAACTATGATATAGGATTGTGCCATATTCACCAAGAAGTGCCTTTCGTAACAAGTTCATGTCAATTTTATACACTGACCCCTAGAGTTACTTTATAAAACTAATTACTCCTGACCATTTGACATCTGGGGGATAGATTTTGTGGGACCATATTCCCTCTCTACATCTAGATAGTTCAAGTTCATACTCACAAAAATCTACTTCTTCTCCAAATGGGATAAAGCCATACCCCATAAAGAAGTTAGGGTGAAAAGTATTGTTAGCTTTTTGAAGGCCAATATCATTACTAGATTTGGTGTCTCTCATATAATATTGATAGACATCAACACCAACTCCTACTCTGCTGAGTTGGACAAGGTATACCAATAGTATAAAATCAAAGACAACCGTTCATCCCGCTACCACGCGGTGGCCAATGGGAAGGTAGAGGATTTCAACAATGCTCTATCCAACATACTCTAGAATATTGTAGATAAAGATAAGAAATCGTGGCCAAACAATATCCTTCATGATTTGTGGGATTACCAGACCACGAACTCCATTATCATCCAAGTGACCCCATACTCACTAGTATATAGGGCATAGACTATTTTGCCTATCAAAATCTCTGTTCCATTACTTTATGTGGCCATTTGGGATCAAATGTCCATGGATGAGAAATCCTAGAGACAATTTTATGAGTTAGAGAAGTTAGATGAGAAAATACTCCACACTCTACACCATTTTTAAATCTATCAAAATCAGATCACATGATCCTTCAACAAAAAGGCTTGCCTTCAATCTTTCATTGATGAAGAAATAGTGTTAGTTCTCAGAACCCCGATGATACTTGGGAAGAATCCCCCAAATCTTGAACCAAAGTGGGAAAGACCATATGTCATACATAGGGACTATTCCAATGAATCATATGCCCTAATATCAATGTATGGACATCTCATCACTGATCACACAAATTAAATGTTTCTAAATAAGTATTTCGTGTAGTAGAAATGACCAATCATGGTCCAAACTCTATGACCCTAAACAATGAGTTGTAGTACCATGATGTCATGTTCCAAACTCTATGACCCTAAACTTTGAGTTGTAGTTCCATGATGTCATGGTTCAAAATCCATGACCGTAAACTATGAGTAATAGTCCTATCCACATGACATTATACTATAAGAAACTCATATATAAAACATGAATTAAAATTGTAAATCATGTCCTCACTTCAAGATGTTGTACCGCATAGCAAAAAAATTCCTAATCGCATGATGATAAACTGCATGATCTATCACAGAACTATGTACGACTTGATTCCTTCCCTCGCATGATAGGCAGTGACGCCTCTATCCGCGATCTTTGTCCATCCCCCACCATAAAAAATGCCTCTATCATATCCTCTATCTCCCTACACTAGCACAGAAAACCTTTGTCACTTCTTGTTTCTCTCATCTAGTATAACTCACATGAGATTAGGATTAGTGTTAATGAATCTATTACAAAAATAAATTATAGGGAAATATGGTAGACCCGACACTCGTAGGGAATGAAAAAATTTTTCCTACCCCAATTTCCAAGCCAAATCGGTACAATGAACATTCGGAACTACGTGAGAATTGATTCCTTCTCTTGTAGGATACATAGTGAAGACTAGATTTGGCATCCCGACCTAGCCACTAAAAAAAATTCCCTTGCATGTCCCTATGCATGGAAAAAATATTTTTAGGGAGAGTTTAGAACCACGTACGGCTTGATTCCTGATCCTATAGGATGCATAGTGATGCCCAAATTTGGAATCCTGTCCCAACCACTAAATTAATGCCCCTTCCCCCATGCGTAAGTCAAACTTTAATGGGGAGTTCATGAATGTTCCTTACCGCATGACAATAAACTGCGAGATTATTCAAGAGTTATTTGTGGCCTAATTCCTAATATTACGAGATCCCACACATTCCCCCCACTCAAGAGAAGTCAAAAGATCCTGCTTCCCCCTATACATATGAGTCTGATTTATGTAAAAGTTCCATTAGTTCATTGTTAATCAATGTTTGGGTATTCCTTATTTTCCATGGCACATCTTTCCCATTATTTAAACTCCATACTCCAGGAAAACTTGGATCCCCATAAACATTTATTCTAATTTGGAATTCCAGTGTCTTATGGACACCTTTGTTTGGCTATTCACATCATTCCCCAGTGACTCTGCACATTTCACCTACAAAACGGCCATCAATCAAAGGAAAATTCGTCCCTAGGAGAGTCCTCTTCTACCTCGGTACACCCAATGGCTTCCAAGCCCTATTCCATCCCTCCTAATTCAAGTATCCCCTCAGAAATATGGTTTACACCTCCTATCATCACTCATGTATAAGGAATTACATGACACCCTGATTGCAATTAACTCATAGTTAATAATGATCTTTATGATAGTGTAACCTTCCTCACTGCATGACTCTAAACTTCACAACATCTTGTCCTCACCGCATGACATTAAACTACAAGGACAAAATCTTCCTTGATGTATGATGTTAATCTGAATACCATTGTCTTTATCTTAAAGTGCTCTGTGATGTTGATTTTTATATTCTTAGGTGGTGACCCAAAATCATCACAATCCCTTGCTTATCACACCAAAAATAGCTCACGTGATATTAGGGATCTTAGAGAATGTTCCACCGTCACATTATGGTAATAATGTTCATGAAGTTGGTCATAGTAGCATGAACCTAAATGGAATGTCACAGATCCCTTCTCCATAAGGAACCCCACATCCTAACCATATGACATTAAATGATAGGGTACCCCAAATATTGGATGAATGCCTCACCCTATGTATTAGTCAGATATACGCAAGGGATACCTGATTCCATGAGTTAATCATAGCCTGAATGTCTCTAATATATCTAGATACACTCCTACCATACCTCAATCTTAGTGCTATGAGTGATCTTGAATACCCATAATATTCTATGTCCATTTGAGATGGAAGGCCAGTGTCCTATGGAAACCTTTGTTTGACTACGTACATCATGCCCTAGTGGCTCTACATATGTTGCCTACAAAACGGTCGTCAATCAAAGGCAAATTTGTCCCCCGAAGAGTCCTCTCTTATCTCATTATTCCCAATAGGCTTCTTAATCCCCATTACACCACTCCTGATTCAAGCGCCCTCAAAGTCATGGTTTACATTATCCTTCCTACCCACATCCTGGATATATCAGAACATGCGGGCCCAATTTATCTCTGATATATTTTTAGGGGTTTTTAAAATAAATATACCCCCTCCATATGCGTGAAGTTTATCCACATACAAAAGAATAATTCCCCCACTCATTTTTGGGTTTCCTAGAGATGTTCTGTTAAAATGACCCTTTTTGTGTTTAGGTGAACCCCTTATCAAAGATCATATAACATATTCAGAAATTTCATAATCTCCATAATCCCTCATTTCCATATAAGATGGAAGGCCAGGGTCATGAAAACACCTTTGTCTGACTATGAACATCATGCCTCACAAGATCTGCATATACCGCCTATAAAACCACTATCATTCATAGGTTAATTCATTATTGGGAGAGTCCTTTAATGTTTCTATACGATCAGATGGCATTCATGTCCTATCACACCCCCGGATTTGGAAAACCCCTTGATAATGGCTTGCATACCTTCCTCTTTCCAAATGACCCTAACATAAGGGGGGGATTTCTAACTGAACTGACCATTCAACAACTCTTCCTGACACAAGTAAGAATTGTATGGGAAACATTACCCCATCAAATCTGATATGAATGTCCCTAATATTTTTAGACACCATTACTCAGACCAGCCACCCATGGTGGCTCCCAACATCAAAATAAATTCAAAGTGTTACAAAACATAACAAGGCCATCACATTTGGAAGGAAAATGTCCTGCAGAAACCTTTTTTAACTATGCACATCATTCCCTATAGGCTACGCATATTTCACCTATAAAACGACCTTTAATAAAGGGAAAATTCATTCCTAGGAGAGTCCTCTCGTACCTCCGTATGCCTAAAATGGATCCTGATCCTCATGAATGTACAAAATTCACAAATATAGGGTCAATAATAATCCATAATGCATGTTTAAAGAATATTAGAACATTCCCAGTTGACGAATCCTGAATTAGGGCCCCTGAACTATATTTTTTGGTCAAATATGTTCAACCTAAAACATTTTTAATGTGTTTGATTGGTAAGAAAATAAACTTCCAATGAAAAAAACATTGTACTCTCCAGAGTGATAGTCTGCAAAGGGATCCTTTCGATAAAAGTTGAGTATTAGTTTGTTAAGCCTACACTATTTATGGTTTAGAAAAGAAATGTTGATCCATCAAAAGTGACATAAATCTTGTTAGGTCAAAACCCCACAAAGGGTGTCCTAAGAAAAAAATTATCCACGCTAATCCCATGTCAAATAGACTTAGTAAAACATTAGGGTGATAATGAAAAAAGACACAAAAATTTGTGAGGCTTTCCGTAAAACCTCTGCAATAGTCAAACTATGCTCGCTCAGTCCCGCAGCTTAGGAAATATTTAGATCTTGAGTCAATTACTTCAATTTAATGGTCAGGGTTTGAAATTAATACCTAATAAAAATGACGTTTATATAATTGATTGTGATCAATTGAAATGACATGAAAAGAAAAATAAGAATAATTTTATTGAAAATCAGTTTCATTAAGTTCAACAAAAATTGAGGAACATCCCGAGGTCAGAGTCTCTCCAAAGAATCAAAAAGAAAACGAGTATATATCATGATTTAGAGAGAGCTACAACAAATCCAGGACTTCCCTTTCTAGAAAGATGGCCAGTGACTACCGCAATATGTTAATAGATTTCTCAAAATAATCTATCTCCTCTGCTTCATCTATGAACATTGGATGCACCCGCTCCATAATGAATTTAAGTTCCCGCCATTTATTCTGTATAGATTCGTAATTGGCACATGAAAAGGCCAGTTGATACCTCAAACTTGCTTCATAGGCCTCTCACTCCCATAGATCTTCCTTTTGAGTGACCAAAAATCATGATATTTCACCTATTCAGTCATTAGGTGATCAAATTCCAATGAAATAACTCGAAAGGTAATCACCTGGTGATGAGATTAATTGAACGTGGGAAGATTTTCCTCTCAAGAAGAAAGGTCTTAAAAGTCTATTACAATTTGGTAGATAAGTAGGTGTATGTTCTGATAATGAGATCCACCAGAACCTATCTCAGTGAATAACCACCAAATATTTTCAGTCTCTTCAGCAAAGCTAGATGTAGGTGTCTCAGCAGAAAGGAAAGATAAATGACGCCATACCTGTTTTCGTACTGCTTGGTGCCTCCCCGCGACATTAGTACCTTGATCCTCCCCCTCTTCAATGGGTATATAAGTAGGAAGTGGCATTACAAGAGTGGTAAGAGACCTAGGATATTTCACCCATGATGGGGGGATCTCCATTCCATAAGATGGTTTGACCATTAGAGCCAGACGCGGATGACTAGCCATGGATTTCGGGGTTTTCAGTGATACTCTGTAGGGGCCAATCACATTAGGGTCATGGGAAGTATATGCAGGAGGGGAGTAGTCTGAATCACTCCCCACTGAGATATGTTGTACCGATGAATCCCCATCCAGACACTTCTTGTAGCGAATCGAGCATCTTTATACCACATGGGAATGAATAAGTGGTGTATCCATCATGGTTGATATAGGGAACAGAACAGAAGACTTACCCACTGTGATCATCACAGAAGAAGGAATGTTTGAGATGGTCATCAGGGTGAGGATAGGGTAGAGGATGGTCAGAGGATTTTGCACCTACCAATCTGGTCTCCTCATCACCACTTTAGGGTAACAAACCATCCGCATTTGGGCATAATCTAGTGACAAAAATTAGATCCCATCATATTGGGGATGATAACCTCCATAGAGGGACCTTATCACATCATCATAAGACATAAATGGAGAAGAATTGTGGGATGAGACTCTCCCCTTAACTGAATAGCAGGAAGAAGTACAACTTGTTCAAGGAACCAAAATTTCCTAGAAAACCATAAAGGGAGGTATGTCTCACAAATGGCTAGTCGATCTATACGAGTGGTGAGCATATTGTCCCGAAGCATAACGATGTATGAGCATTCATATAAACAACCACCCATGTCACCACATAATGACCCATGATGGGTAGGATGCAGTGCAAAAGAGAAGAAAGAATCATCATTCAATATCCTAACTGCAACAATAACACTTAGAGTCCTGGGATAAACAAAATAAATCTTGAGAATGGCAGGTAGAAAGTCGGAATGAGGAACCTTTGAAGTATGCCTATATTCATAAAAAGGGAGGTGTTCTGTCATCTGACCATATAAGAATTTCCACAGTCCACTGAGACGATGTGGGGTCCTACCTTATTATATTTGTCCCAACAACTCATAAAGTTGGGAGAGAGTAGGAATGACCAAATTGATGGGTCGACCATCTACCAGCACAACCACCATCATCAAAGTACATGCACATACCTTTGTATATACATCATGGGAGGGGAAAATCCATCCACCCAAAAACATGGAAAAGAAAACTGCTAATCTAAGAACAAGTGGAATGTCTGGTTGAAGGCTATATCCCTAGGTGGTGTATCGTCCCACTTCAAGGGTAGTGCAATATGACATTATAGTATGTCAGGACAGATAGGATGAATGAGTTAGACTGAGGTGAGCCCATATCTTAGGTCCATTCACCAACAAGAATAACACTATCCACACCTCTAATGGGATAAGAGAGAAATACTGGAGGGGATGATCATGTAATCCCTTTTCTATAACTAGTAGACTCCTTGTCAAAGGGGATATACGGTCAATGTCACTCCAAGTAGAGGATGATGGGAGAAATTATTCATACATATCTTCAAGGATGGGTAGTCATATAAGATGTTGGATATCCTATAAGCTAATTCCCACTTCCCCATGTGATAAATGGAAGGTATTGGTGCTTTAACACTAGCCACTTAACAGCTCGGGAAGGGTTTCGCATGGGGAGAAGGCTGCAAAATGAGAAATCTAGGATGGCTAATATAAGTTCATTGCCTTAAAATGTTCAAAGGACTCCAAATAGGTTTGATGTACGCAGAATTCCTAGGCACAATTGTTAGAGAAACATCCTCTGACCTATAGATCCAACTTGGTGGTCCACCCGCTGTTAGGGTTTTCTTGGGAAATGTTGATAATTGATGGGTACTCTCAGGAGACTAGTTTCAGGAAAACATTGCAATACCTATGGATTCCTTGAGTCCACGCTGAGCCACCTATTATGAATACGTTTTACTGAATTAGAGTTGTTATGACTTATCCTTATAGGGAAATATTGGCTCAATCAGGACCTTGAGGTTATTCTAAGAGAATGAAAGTGGTATCAAGTTTAGCCAACGGTAGAGTAATGTCTTCAGGGATACCAAAGCCATAAAGTGGAAACTATATAGACAACAGGTAATCTTGAAACACTAGTTTCAAGAGATATTTTAAGAAGATGTCGCAGGGAATATTATAGAATCAAAGATGATCCTAAATATCCCCCACCATGATCTCCCTCATCTTCATGGATTTGATCACAGCCTGTGAAAGAGCCATTGTAACCTGTATAGGAAGATCCAAAAGATGATAAAAAGTCAGTCCAATAAAATTTGTTGGATAAAGGATATAGAAGAATGGCTAAAAAATACATCCACATAGGGATCCACATACTCTTCCTATAAATGGTACATATAAGGCATATCTTGTGTACTAAATGATGTGTAAAATCAAGCGCCACATACCTCTATGGTATACGGAAGCATTAAATATCTCACAACCAAAATACGTGAACAAACCGCGAGACGCTATCCGATAGAGAATTTTATAGAAAAATAAGGGTTATTGGAAGGTGGATACCATGATCCTAGGCCTTATTGATTTCATTTTCAAATATTTCTGATTAAAAGTTTATGTTCATATTTTTATGTCTTAAAGTTCGGTTCTCCAATTCAAGCTCGGTATGTGGACACACAAGCAGCATAGTGTTCTCCTACGAGGAATCTGGATTTTAATTTTAAAATTCCAAAATTCCATTCTTAAAATAAAATATTTGGTTTGTGGGAAGATAAATGGAGAAAGGATAGGTTCATGGAACGTACAAAGCGGTTCGTGAACAGAATTTTCACAAGAGGCATGGTACACAAATGCAGAGGAAGATGAGGGAGTCGAGAAAACTTTTCTCCGTGAGAAATTGTAAATGAAACATGACATGGGACCCTATATATTGGTTTGGTCCCCTCTTAATGGGCCTATCTATTATACTACAAACCATTTCAGTTTAAGACCGCTTCTACATCAGAATAGCCACCATTTTATTCTAAACAGACCCCATTCCGATGGGGGACATTTGTAGGGTCCTGAAAAGTTTTCCAATGGATTAAAATAATCCTAAAATCACTTTGTGGAAGGAAGTAAGTATTACTATAATTATAACAAGGTGAATGGACTCAAATTGAGATACAAGAATTGGATGAAACTTGAAGGAATTCATGTTTTTCAAAAGATTTTAAGTGGCCCTCATACCATCACCGGGAAGGGTGTGCGTACAGCCTATATTGTGAAACACCAGTACACAAAATGACCCGCGAGGTGCTGGCCCCTAGAGATATGGACAGCGAACCCAGTGGACTACAAACTACATCCCTGAAGGAATCATAAACGTGAAGGAAATCTGCATATTGTCTTTCTAACTCAGCAATTCATAGACGAAGTGAACGAGTAGGGTTCCGCGAACCAAGATCGCGAACTGTAGCCTCTGCAAACTTTGGTTGACCGAGTCTTCTACGGGTCCGTATATCTCTTCACAGGCCTCCGCAAATGATGCCATGTACCCATAGATACGATTCCCTAAATTCTCTCTAAAAATATCACAAATGGAATTGAAAAATTTTGAACAAAGAAAGATCAAAGGGGAACCGAGAAGTTGGAAGAAAGAATTCAGGGAAGATTTCAGCTTCAGTCTTCAATCATTGAAGAAACCCAAATTACGAACCATTATCTCGATAGGTAAAACAAACCACGAACCATAATATAGGGGAACATAATAATAATAAGAGAACAATGAACCTAATTGGTGAAATCATGAACAAAAAATTTCTCACTGATGAACTCCCTATGAATGATAATTCCCGAGACCCTCCTTCAATATAGTGTTCTTCATAGTGTATCGCAATGTGGATTTAACTCGGTGCTGCGTACTACACTAGTATGCGGGTGGAACCCAAAGTGGCATGACATACCACATTCAAGATTGCGTACCACTGTGGTGCATGGTGGTCCATACCCATACCCGCATACCTTTCCGGTACATGGATGCCCATCTTCCCACATACAACTATTGTATGCAGAGATTAAGAAAACAATATTCCTAATGGGGTGTTTTTAGTTATTCTTTCCTCTGGTTACAATCTCACACATTTTTTACTGTCTATACCTCTATAATACCTCTGTGAACCAGTCCCCCAACATCAGGACAAAGCCTACTCAAAATCCATTGGACCCATAAGGTTAGACTATTGGGTGCATCAGTGCACCCCTTTGAGTCTACATACCCATGGTAGGTGGAGTCACAAAGGCTCTCCCCACAACGGTTCGGGCTTCAGGGATGTCTGCGGGACTACATTCCCATGGAAACCTGGAGTCCAACCTGGGGATTCTAACATGAACTTTCCCGTTCTAGGGATTAAGGGTGATCACCTAATTTTCCATTCAATGCGGACTTGCGATCAATCAAAGGGGTTATGTTTTATTCCCCTTCTGATGAGGAAGACACTCCTCCCCTTCCTAGAGCGTGTTCTGAGGTACTCCCATCAAGATAAGTCTCCAATCTTCCAAAGTCTGAGATGCATAACCTTCAATGTAATTTCACATTAAAAGGTTCATCGCTCCACACCACCACCCATTGTTTCCCTAGCCTCTTCCACCATAGGCTCGCCCTCTACCACCAAAAGGAGAGGAAGCATGTGGTTGGTTGGATCTATCACATCCTCTTGTTTCTCACACCAATCATGACTCACATGGGCTTAGAGATTTGTGATGATTACAATATCTAGAAGATATGAACTACGAGGACTTTTATTCCAAGTCAAACCAGGATATGTAGGATTCCTAGTTGATGGCCTGAGATCAAAAGGGTTCCCATCCAAAAGGGTTCACCCAATCATGTCCTCTTAAATAAGGAAACTACTATGCATAAGCTCTAACAATTTTGAACTATGACAACTCTAATTCCTGTTCGAACCTAGATATGTAGGACACCTAATTGAAGGCCTGAGATCAAAAGGGTGCCCATCCAAAAGGGTTCACCCAATCATGTCCTCTTAAATGGGAAGCATATAGGTATAAGACCTAAAAATTATGAACTACTATAACTCTAATTCCTGATCAAACCAGGATACGTAGGATGCCTACTTGAAGGCCCGATATCAAAAGGGTACCCTTCCAAAAGGGTCTACCCAATCATGTCCCATCAAATGAGAAGTTTCTATGTGTAAGACCCAGAAATTATGAAGTACGAGAACTATAATTCCTGATCAAACCAGGATATATAGGATGCCTACTTGAAGGCCCGATCTCAAAAGGGTACCCTTCCAAAATGTGTCCACCCAATCATGTATCCTCAAATGGGAATTTTCTATGCGTAAGCCCCAACAATTCTAAACTATGTGGATTCTGATTCCTATCCCGAGGATACGTAGGAAACCTATATTATGGGTCCTATCCCAAAATCAAGTCACATTCTACCCCCCTAGATGACGATAAACTCTAGAGTGCCTTATTACATGGCTTAAGTCAGCATTGCCTCCATAACATCAAATACATGTATGCCTATGAAGATCCTGAAAAATAGGGGAATCACATGGAAACACTCTTTGGGAATGAACCAAAGACTCACAATCATATGAACATGATTTAAATTTATTAGAGAGTCCCAAAATTGGCATTAATCGTCCCCCAAAAGGGTGCGGTGAGCCCAAATTCCCTTCCTCTCGACCTATAGAGTCCTTACGTATCATTGGATGAATCATCGAACCACGAGCACATACATTTGGAAATAAGGTTCAAGAATCATGGATTCTAGGGCCATGGGGTGTTTCTAGATCCACGAATAATCCTGTTGGAGACCATATGAGGAAGTGATATCCTAGGAGGACCGATGGCACAAGTACTTAACCCCATGCAATCGCCTGTTGGGACCATCTAATTGTATAATCTCCTTCAAAATTTAGTAGAGGTATATTTACCAATCCTCATGAGGTTATTAAAACCCTACTTTAATGGACGATGACATAGAATGGTTCGAAACAAAAGAAATGGTGGATTTGATGTGAAACCATCTCTAGAAAAAGAGATGGGTGATGATTTTGTTTAGACCATTTCCTCATCACCTCGAACGCACCACCTCGAAGGTGAATCAATAACCTAAGAATAAATAAATATCATTCACATTATTTGAAATTATACTATTACAATATGTTCTCTTACCCGCCTCAATAATTACCTAACCTTGAATAATGACTACTTATTTATCAAATAAATATCATTGTACTATTCAGCAAAAAATAAAACAATTATTATATTCACCCAACCATACAAATAAATATTTATCATTGTTATGTAACTCAATTATCATTTTAAATAACCTATGATTAAATATTAGAGATCAAACAAATCTGAATAAATACAAAGAAATAATGTTTGAATAATATTTATTCTAACTTATTAAATTCAAAATTGGATTTAACCAAGATTTTAGACACATTTAGTGTGTGATCCTCTAGGCCTATTTATTATTGGAAATAGTTATAGACACATAAATTCTAAGTCTACAATCTAGAAACACACTAAGGAACCCGTATAGAATGAAGTTAATGTTTCAAGGGAACACAACCTCCAATGAATACTTTTTGTATAATATAATCCCATTACAATGATATCTCTAGTCAAATAGGCTTCATACTGGTGTTATCAACCTATGTGGTCGATGTCTCTTTATTTGAATTTTAAAAAATGAACATGCTCATAGAAAACCATGGTCATGGATTTGTCTAGGATGTTTTATTTCTATTAAATGTCCCAAGATATGAACTTTTTTTAAGGGTTATAAGGGTTAAATATTTTCTCAAATTATCCATTAATGCAACATCACTCATTATGCACCCAACATATCCTACTTCACGAATAAAATAAATCATCATGGTTTTTCTCAACATATCAAAGTACACGACTCATGATATTTATTAATAAAAATATTAATGTGTATGGGTTAATTTATATATACACAGATAGGAACATCCAATGACACATAAAATGTTTATTTCCTACTGTAGGGTCTGTTCTCATAACTTCCCTACTTGGAGATTACTAAGAAAAAACACCATGATAATGTTTACCAATGTCATATGAGCATCCTTCCCCTAATAGCCTATCTCTTTTGTTTCCCATAAAACAATATCATCTAAATATAGGAAATTAATTCAAGAATACTATCTTGGAACCTAAAGGTTATCATCATAGTAGGGAACTACTATAAAATTTTAGTATGAAATATATTTTTAAAAAATTATCACATATTATATCCTGAAGAGGAATATAAATGATGTGATAAGAAACATAATTAATATTAAAGACAATGAATACATGTAATTAAGTATTCAGATATGGTTTTAGGGGACCATATCTAGCATGAGAACCACTATTAACTAATCATGAAACATATGGAATACAAAATTCATCAATTATAGTAACATGATTGGGGAGTTCATGAAACTGAAGGGAATTACCATGAACATGTAGTACCCATAATGACACATGATAGTTGTATTTAAAATATCTTCATCATTCACACACATATGATGATATCCTAACTAAAAATAGATCTTTAATAACCTGGTATATCCCTTTAATTGATTGAATAAATCATCAATCGATGTAATAGTGTAATGGTTATTCATTTTAACTTATTATAAGTGAAGATAATCGATAAAAGGATGCGCAATTCCATGAAATTTCTTCACAAACATGATTGAATCACTCTAAGGAAACACACTAGGCCTAATAAAACCTCTCAACAAAATATTGAAAATATGAATATATAGATATTATATCATAGAAGGACCTATCCTATATAGGGAAAGTGATTTCAGAGAGACAAATAGATATAACTCTATTTCAAACATTATCTCACATTGTGGGGGGGGGGGGGGGTAGTGACACACACTCTTCATGAGAGATATAAGCGTAATCTTATATAAATAGAGAAAAATACCATTGGATGAAACTAAGACAAACTCAACAGAATCCCAACCATTATAGAATATAAGGAATTAATAGGCCTCTCACCCATATGATGGAATTACCTACCAAATAACATGGAATTCTCCTTATCATCATTGAAAAATATAACTCACCTTCTGATCTAATTAATAATATTCTATATCCAATATAGCCAATCCATGCTCAGTATGATATCTTATGACTATATCCAAAGATATAGGAAATATTTCAAAGTGATATGCTTCCCTATAACCAACTCACAATCTCTACAGACATCATATGAGATAACTTGACCACCAAATAGTGTAGTCATCTCTATGGTAATGGGAAGAATCCCTACCTCAAGTCCTAGAAAATAGACTAGGGTGGGTGAAATAAAAGAGTCTATAGCTCTAGAATCAAAAAAAGAATACATCCAGGTAGTATATAAATAGATAATACCTCACATGACTCCTGGATCACTTGGTGTTGGTAAATATAAGTCATGATTATGATTTCATCCTAATCCACAACCTCTCTAGCCTTTAAGAAGGAAACCTATATGGTCATGCTCTACTTACTATCCATATCCCACATCATCTCCTATCTCCTAGTTATATTCTATAACATCATTCTACTGATGCTTCCTTGAACCATACTAATTCAATAAACAATCATGAAGAGGTCCTCCAGTTCTACAATGATTGTTGTGGATGGTTAGACAATAAAAATTATGATATACATGACCTTTTATGAAGAGAAAAGAACATATGATCTACTAATAAGGGTCTACAAACTCTTAGATTTGGTGAAACGAGATGAATAAGGAGGGAACTGAATAATTATAGTTTAAAACATTTTCTAACCCAAAAACTAAGAAACCCAGGCTACAATTTTACTCTACACGGATTCCATAACAGCCCCTCTCATTAGGATCTTGTCCTAGAAAATATACTCTCAGTAACATATCCCTTATCTTGTACCTCAAGAATTGTATTCAATGTGGATGAGGTGACTTGGTGATAGATATTTTGATTAAAACCCTCATATAAATTTCTTTCTTTAGCCTACTTATCATGTAGGATGTCAAACGAATAATAAAGGAGATTCTTATACTAGATATCATGATTACACATGTTTTAATCTCCACAGTAGAAAGTAAGAATATTGATATAGATAATATTTTCCACATTTTTTGTATTAATTTAAATTTTTATAATCATCCAAAATAATCAATTTGAGCTTATATTAATCAATTTTGGATTTATGATGTGTTTCGAGAAAAATGGTGAAAAACGCCTTATTCTGGATTTTAGACAGATTTTTACATCAAGTGTATTGTAGTCATTTCATGAAAAATATAAGCAAAAATTTCGTAAATATTATTTTTTTGGAATCCTTATTTTGTTTCATCAAATTTTGTATTCTAGACTAGGAGCTTATTCATCCATCTGAAGGGCCTAAACATTCATTGAAGTTGGAAACTTTTCCGGGCAGACAGCGTGGACCCCACCACCATAACGGACCACAACTCGGCCTTCACACATCCAATTGATGTTATTATACATAGGATAGCACAAGGAAACATAGGGACAAATCTACACCAAATTTGGTGTAGTTTTTAAGTCATTAAAGCTACCATTGGATGTTATATGTTTGAAGGAAGCTTCCTAGAAGCTACGTCCAGAAAAATAAACTGCCAATAAAAAATTCATAACTCCTTCATAAAGTTTCCAAAGAATCTAAAATTTGGATAGGAAAGTCCCAAGAAAATTATGAACAACATTAAATAAGGGTAAAATGCGTGAAGGTGTCATATAAGGGGGATAAAACGTGTCAATATTAGGGGGACAAATTCTGGATATAAAAAGAGGTCATCTCCTCCTTCCCAAAGCATCCCATTCTCCATCCCATTCCTTCAAGGAGCCAATGAGGAGATCTCCACCGAGGGAGGCCGACCAAAAATATTCCCCCTTTCTTTTTAATTTATTTATTTTCTTTATTTTTGTTTCATTTTTCAATTGTAATTTATATTTCTAATAAATTCATGCATTGTTTTTATTATTGTGTCCACCAATCAACCCTATTTTATTTTTCTCATCTCACCATCATGAACTATAATACTCATGATCATGAGTAACTAATACAAGGAATATCCCAAGGGAGTAATCAGGTTATTGAACCCAAGACCATGTTTTTAATATTCTTTGAGCTAATTCTAAGGATAATTTATTGTGGGTGTAATCCTCACTGTGGTTGTCTAATGTTTATCTTCTTAATCTAAAACCATTTTCCCTCGATCGAGGAGGTGGATGGAGGGTTCTCTTAGAGAATGATAAGTGGAATTTTCATTCATAATCGGGGTAGACAAAAGTGTGCAAAAAATTTATGGAGTGTTTTCACTAAGAATATTCGAAGCTGGTCAATGAAGGTTCTCCCTGAAAGTTCTCTCAGGGGAACATCCTTTCTTCACTAATTCCATTTTGTTTAGAAATTCATATGAATTTGAATTGAATTATTGCATTTTATATATTTTCGTAAATTAAATTTATTTCATTAAATATAAAACAACAAAAAGAATTAATTTAGGTGAATTATATTAAGTGAGTGAATAACTGAGAAAGCTACTCAGGTAAGACGACCCTGGTCAGCATCTACGCTGCACTAGGAAAACATAAAAATATGCTTTTTCCACGCCCTACGATAGGCATGCGTCAAATATATTATTGACAAAACAACTCAATTTTTGAGGAAATAAATACATCCTAATACTGATAATAGAACTTATATAATTAAACCTTTATGCTTCATGATCAACAAGAAATACAAACTACCACTACTTTAAAGCAACATGCAACATACTAACTTCCAATAGAATCCAACGCTACTTTTGAGCATGGATAAGACTGGATTTAATCTCAATATATTCCATCCAAGACTCGATGTATAGATCTTAAATGAATCCCTAATACTTTTATAGGTTTTGAACTAAAATCTTGGAGTGTTTTTCTCTAAGGATCGTCTTTACCGACTTTAACACCAAGGAGATATGTTGATATATATGACTGAATATCATCGAAAAAACATGATAAAGATGACTACCTAGAGGAATAAATAATAAAATCAAAAAAAATTAATAACTCCCTTAACCTGTAATATAGAATGCTTAGGATTAATTTTTTTTTGAAAAAATGTGAGCACATGGGATCTTGTAATATATAAATAAACAAGGCTACAATTGTCTGAAAAAAGGAACATTACATTTATCCCTTAGAAGAAAGAGAAAAAGATCACCAAGGAGAGTGTTAGATGTAATGAAAACATCCTCATCCACTCCCTTATTGGAAAGAGAGTCAGAAATAAAGTTGGCTTCAAGAATGACATGCGTGATAATGTATTTCATCGATGATAAATAATCAAGGTTGTTGGTCTATTTTGTGGTCACCTTCTAATCAAGATGGATCTCTACTATTTTGAATGCCTGTAAAATTGTGGTTCAATCACATTAAAATGATATATGTTCTCATTTTTTCATTTATCTATGCATACAATAGAGATCATTCCCATTATCTCAGCTTCCAGCACAGAAACAAAGTCACAATGTCCATATTGATGTTTAATAAAATCACCATTGTGATTATGAAAATTCACTCAAAACTAGCTTTTCCAGGATTTACCCTCGATTCCCTATCTGTGTTACATTTTATCCAACAAACAAAGGGAGGAATCTAGAAGACTTTAATGGTGCCAAGAGGATGGGGGAAGTTACCAGCGATCTTAAGATGCCTCAAAACAGTGAAGGCCATAACCAAATTGCTACAATTGTCAGGACAAAGTGAATTGACATTTCAAATAGTATCCATGACATCATCCATGAAGGACTGGAAATTTAAAAGAGTCTTCTAATGTATTGACTTGTTGTTTCCTCTCTAGATAACATAAAGTAATTCCCCACAAGAAACTCTAAACATATTCCTAATTTGGTTAGACATCTAGATATTGAACAATGAAATAATAATGGTCGTAACAGTGTATGTCTGTGGTAAGCGAAGATCAAGATTAGAAAATACTGTTTTCCATAAAGAAGAGGTTAATTGAAAATAGAGGAACATGCTATCTATGTCCTCACAGTGCTAGTGGTATAGGATGCACCTGGAGCAGAGAGATATGACCACACATTGTAGGTTTATATTGACTGGAACTTTTTAAAATGAGAGCCTCCAAATCAAATAGAATCTTGATGGTGAGATCCATTTTTTTGAACCTAGTATTCCATTTGTGAGGCCCCAGAAACATGTACTTGTAGAAAAATTTGGTATCAAGCATCCCATTCGAATAAGATTCACATATTAGCATGTACTCATGATAAAAAAAATTATAGTTTGAGATATCTTGGTAGATGTCATCCAATAAAGTCGATAAATTGGACAATTGATCTTTTATAGAGATCTCATAATCAATAAAATGGTCAATATAATCAATCATATCAATAAGAGGAGATCAATCCCATTCATCTTCCCAGAACATGAGTTAGGAATTGACAATGACCAACCAATGTGAATTAAAACTGATTTTCTAAAAAAAATCTTTAATACCAGGCCATATTGGGGACTCTATGTATCTAGTGTTTCCTGCTATCAATCTAGAAAGGAACCTAGATCAAAGAAATTACAAGTATTCTGTCTTGCTCTAGAAAATCCTCCAGATTATTTTATATTGAAGGGACCAATTTATGGGAGTGATATTCATAATTCCAAATCCCCCATGTACATAGGTTATGAAACATTATTTCCATGAGACTATAATGATTTTCCTATTCTGAATGATACCACTCCAAACAAAGTATTCCTTTAGAGTGTTAATGGATTTAATGACCGAGGAATGCTAACAGTATACCATGACCAAATCGACCATCTTAAAGACAATAACATGTTTAACCATACATGATCGTCCTACCATAGATAAATATTTAACTTTCCAAGGAGCAAGGGTTATTTGGACCTGGATCAAGGAATTGGGGAAATGGGATGTGTTAGGTCTTCCCCAGAACATGGTAATTACAAGGTAAATGAAAGGAAAATACGCTTCCCTTATTTCTAGGTCATCCATCATGTTGATTTTTTGGAGGATGAAATATTTTTTACAAATAAGATAAACGATTTGTTCAAACTTATTTCTTGGCCTGAGGACCATTCATAATGAATAATAGTTTTCTTTATGCACCTGATGTTTCTCCTATCAACCTGGTTAAATATAATAATTACATCGACAAATAAAATAGATGAGAGGGAACATAGAAACCTAAAGCCACCATGAAGGATTTCAAATCACTAGTCTTCCCCATATGATGTAAGAGTCTTCTTAGGTAATATTCTGTAACAGAAAAAAATTATAGAAGAGAGGGGGTCCCCTTGTGTCACCCCTATTGAACCTCTAAAAAATCCTTCTACAGATCCATTAACTAAAATAGATACGTTAGTGTACTCAAGAATAAAATAAACCTATTATATCAATCTGGTGTTAAAGCTAAATCTTGAGAGAACGTTACTAATGATACACTAATACCATTATATCAGAGGAATTTTTAATTTAATGTTCGAGTGCAATTTTTACTCCCTTAGTGGGGTTATTAAGAATATTCACACACTACAAGGTTCTTAATGGACAATCATGAATGATCCTTCATTTAATAAATCCAAACAGGTTCCAAGAGATGATTCTATTCGAAATTCGAGCAATCCTGTTGGCAGGAAATTTTGTAATGACTTTGTGGATTTTTTTGAAAAGGGAAACTAGTCTGAATTTGATGATTTCACATGAATTTTACACTTTTATAATGAGGGAAATAAATTAGTCACTGGATCCCAGAGTAAAGGATCCACCTTTGAATAATTTTTTTACAAGTATACAAACCTCTGCCTCAATAATACCCCAATAATATTGAATGAAGTAGTTGATGAAACCATTAGGCCCTGGTGAGCCACCTTTATTTATCCCAAAGACAGCTTCTATTATTTAAAAATTCAATGTATTACAGGTGAGATACATATTTTATTCCTCTATAACCAAATTGGGAATAATAAATTCCTTTAGATCCTTATTCCTTGATGGTTTATTGAAAAGGTTCTCATAGAAAGAGACAACGTATAAAGTAAGGGCCTATGTATCATTTAGGAAATGGCCATAATATTTTAGAAGAGATTGGGTTTTATTTTTTTTATGATCCTTTGTAGTGGATTTATGAACTTGGTGTTACTATATCCATAATTAAGACACCATATTTTAATGATATACTTTTGAATATTATCCTCGAACTTAATGAAGTTTTAATGTTTTGAAGACATATATTCTACTTGATTAATTCCTATAGGGAATATTTTCCTAGTGATGTCTTCTTAGAGATAATTAAGGGTACCCTCAAGTGCATAAATTTCTTTATCAAGGTTTCTTAAGCTTTTCCTACTCCATTCCTTCATTTTTTCCTTAAGAGACATCAATTTGAAAATGTAGGCAAGAGGGTTATCCTGACACAAAGATGAAAGCCAAGTGTCTTGAACCATTCATATGAATTCCGGGATGGTAGTCCAAGCATTTAGAGACCCAGTCTTGATGTACATGGAAATTACATTTCTTTTTAGGAATACTCAATACATGAAAAAAAACAAATTCCCAATGACTGTATTAGTTTAGTTTATAGGGAAACTTAGGACATAATATTCTATTTATGGTAAAAGATCTTAGAATCCTCCCATAATGATCTTACCCTTTTGTTTTCCTACCTAAAACCTTTATTTATATCCTAGGGAAAAGAAAATGTAGAAAGGGTTATCTCAAATGATCAGTAAGGGTAAACATAGAGAAAATAAAACAAACCATAAACATTTGAAAGTAAATACATGAACATAAAGTTGACTCATCAAAATATTGAGTCATGAAATAAATCTTGGTAGTACATAAGGAAAATATCATAAAGGAACATTTATCATGATAAAAAAGCATGGGAATGAAAAATTAAATTGTGGAAAACCCTTAAGAAAATCATATTATTTCTATTGTAGCCAAGGTATTGTTTCCAAGACCATCATAGTGGATGAAGTCCATTACTGAACCGGGTTTACTTTCCATTCCAGCCCTGTATTACTGAAATAGATTTACCTTCCATTCCATCCATGTATATATCAAGAGATATAAATCTTTACCCAATGCATTATAGGGAGATATAGGTCCCACCCATCTCATAATGAAACCATTCTTATGTGTTCCACAAAAACATAAATCAACCATCATAGCATAACCCATGTAATAAAATGGGATTCTTAAACATCATGCCATCATAACATAGTACATATAAGACAAATGTACTTCATAAAAATACTTCCATCATAAAATCAATCAAAAAAAGAAATAATATTGATAGAAACATAACCCTATGTCATATTAGATGTAAAAATAATTTTGATAAAACACTTGAACTCAGTTCTTGAGGAAAATATCATTTCTTTTTAAAAATGATTTCTTTTGTCAAAATGTAAATAAAATTTAAAAGAAAATAAGTTAATTAAAAATAAACATGAAAACTTGTAAAGTATGATTCAAGAAGTAATGATTTATTAAATTGTAAAAATATATTCATGTTGTATAAGATAAAAAAACATTCTCATCGTACTTTTTCTCGAAAAGTAAAAATGTACCTTGTATGGTAAACAAAATAAAGATTCTTTCCAAACCATGTAGTAAAATTCAAAATGGGTAAAAAAGACTTTAAACATACTTAGAAGAATGATACTTTTTTTTGATAATATCTTTATAAAACATGGACATGGATGAAAAATATATCCCTAGTAGATACTTATGAATAAAAAATCTTGGAAAAAATGAGATTTGGAAAATTATCCCTGACTTTAGGTCCAATTTCATACATATGTGTCTGAAACTCCTGTATAGTGGTTTTAAACATATTATTAACTTGTAAAATAACCATAATAATATCTATTATATCATATATGATTCACTTATGAATTTATATTACCCACTCATTTGACAATTCTATGTTAAAACAACGTTTTGGGTAATAATTGTTTTATTTATCGTATGTTTGGACTTTTTATTGTTGATATTATTACATAGATCATTATTTATTTACTTCCATAATGTATAACATGATTTATATATCATATATATTCAGTATATAAATATATATAATATATAGATAAATGGAATGGAATACACCATTCATGGAGACGGTATGCCGTACATATGAATGAACGCTGTTTTTGTTCCCTTATTAAGTTGAATGGAAGTAAGTAAATGACATATATATATATAAAAATATAGAAGAATTATTATTTCATATATTTAATGTTTATTTATTATATATACTTTATAATAATTTTTGAATGGTTAATGTGGAAAATGAATCTCATCGCGTCGTGGAGACGGTAAGCCGTACATACGCACACACGATGATTTCGTTTTTCATTGGATGGATAGAAGGTAAATAGGGTTATTTCGTATTTATAATAAAATATATGTATATGAGTAATAAATTTGTTGTTATTTTATAATGAAACAACTAAATAAGAGTAACTATAAGATGAACGAAATATGAAATAATCGGTGGAAGAGATTAGCTCTTCTTCGACGTGCCTCCTTTAAATTTCTTCTTAGGTCACTAGAGATGGTATTTTTAGAAGACCATAACCTATATAATTTAACTAGGAGATTTTATAAGAGAAATGGGATGAGTTTTTACAGCTTTAAGGCTCAAAATGGAGTTAAAAGTAGAGGGAGGAGGTGCCCTTTTATAAGAGAGGAGAGGGTCACTTTAGGAAACTCTTCAAAATATTAATTTTTTATAAATTCCATTATGAAAAAAATTGTCCAAACCATATTTAATAGAGTATAATATTATTTTGGTTCTAATACCTATATTAAAATAATTTTTAGACAATATTTGTATATTTTTGTATCCTTATCTTTTTGGATTAACCCTTATTTTACCCTTTTTAATCTTACCTTTATATCATGCTATTTACACCTTGTAGGATAGTGTAATTACAATATCATGTCAAACAACCCAATAAAAGTTATTTATGATATATTTGGACTTATATTAAACTTTTGGAAGAATATTATATTATTTGGAATTTAATATCATTTAATAGACTATTTTATGTTTTATGTTATGAATTGTATCAATTTTGGACAATATTCATATTTGACTTTTTAAAAATTCATAAAAACATTATTACATAGAAAATAAGGCATTAACTCAAAGATATTATGTCAATGTAATTCATAAAATTTTTGGATGACATAAAATAATCAGATTATATTTTTTTAATATTTATAAATTCATTTGTTTAACTCATTCATTGAAGAGGTAATCACTACATCATATTTGTGTCATAAATAAAACTATTTATATAACCTCTAAAAATTATAAATAAAATACCAAGATGTAGGAAATCGTTTTAGATTTATAATTAATCATTATAACCATAGATATCAGTTATATAACCCTATATTAAAATCAATTTAGTAAAAGATATATGTTTAGGTTATAATTATCTTTATTTTAAAATAATTCTTATAAAATGTCATTTTCACATACAAGTGAATCCATGTGGTCAAAAAAACTACCCCTGGATACCCATGGTCGGATATATATCAACCCATAGGATTAGGAAATGTTTTAGGGTATTTTTATATTATTAAATTATTATTTTTTACTTTTATTTACAAGATTTAACTTTTAACCATGGTAAATAAAATAATTACTGAAGTTACTATTCATAATGTCCAAAAATAAATTGTACCCATTCAAAAAAATTTGACCTTATGTTTAAAAATAGGGAATCAATTTTTCTAAATTCAAAACACATATGTTTTTGTAATTATTTTAAAATTTTTCTTGTTGTTGAAATGAGAAAACATGTTTTAAAAGTTAAAACACTGCAAATGATTGAAATGTTTTTATCTATGAATTCAATGTAAAATTCATGATAATGACATAAATTATATTAAATGGTAAAAATATATTCAATATATACTTTAAAACCATTCAATATTATAATTTAACCATATAATGTATCTTGATGAAAAAGTTTTTTTAATTTAAATTTAGTGTATTTTTACTATTCATCAAAATATGAAAATTAACAGAAAAATATCAAATATTTATCCAAAGTAATTTTTTATGTCCTGATTCTATAGAATAATTTTATTTTGTTAAATTTATCTTATAAATGTGAGAAAAAATTGATTTAAAATGGTTTCTCCATCAAAAGGCGGAAAAACTGCATTTTTTTTTAAAATACTTATTTTTTCCGAAAAATGATTTTGTTCTCACGTAATGTTCTATATAATGTGTAATAAGAATGATAAGGTTATATGAAATTCAAATTTTGGTTAATACTATTCATAATGGGTAGTTTATATCCCATTAAATAATAATATTTTAATAATATAATGTTGTTTAGTGAAACTGTGTATCGTGTACAATGGAAGCTATCGAAGAAGGTCGCTCTTGCATATAAAACAATACAAGTCAGTGTTTCATGTATTGAAATATTTATTTGGTGTTGCATATAACATAATACAAACTTAGTTCATTTTTAAATTGAACAAAATCTATACTTAGTGTTGAGTTCTATAAAAAGAACTTGAAATTGTGTGCAACATAAGGCAAGAATTGTAACGCCCCGACCCCAGCTACCCAGAGCCGGTGCATTACTTCGTAACATTGGAATGATCACAAAAGATCAAGTCTCGAAAGACCGATTAGTTTAGTAGCCTTGGAAACACTAGATACATTCATAAGTCTTACATTACATCATAAAGTGAAAAACTAATAACAAAGTCTTCATAGTCCACACTCATATCCTCTTCTGACTATCCCTGAAGGTCATTCATAAAATACTTCTTCACATCCTGGAAAAATATTAAAACATTGAAAGGGGTGAGCTCAGATGCTCAGTAAGGTTAACAATATAGCGAAAGCTTTCATAAATAAACATTAACATTTAAGGCAATGTATAACTAAAACAAAAGCCTTTTAAACTTGAACTTCAACATAATATGGCAAAAGTAAAATGAGATAATGCCATTCACATCTTCACATAGCTATTATACTGGTCGAATAATCAATGCAATATCAATAACCACTTTCATAATGATGGAATGCATAATGCCAGACTATCATAACCACGTAGCCAAGGCCTCGTGCCAAGACCACAAATAAGATTTTGTCAAGGCCTCATGCCAAGACACTAGTTTGTCTCATGAGACCTGCCGATGCATCGAGGAGCTATAGCGGGCTCCACCCGTCACTTATTAAGTCCAATGCTTTCCTCATATGAATAGGTTTAAACATATCATAAACCATAGCATAATCGTATCACATAAAACATGCATAAAGGAAACATAACATTTCCACATTTCATTCACAAGATATCAATACAACACATTGATATAATTAAAAAGCTTTCAAAACCATTTTAAATACCAAAATAAAAGAAAGTTAAAACTTTGTATTTATTTTTCATTAAAAAAAATGATGTCTTGTAGAGGAAGCCGAAACTCAAATAATGGTCAGGGCGGCGGAGAAGTCATTGTCGCCGCAAGTGTACGGAAAGAAAAACATTCCCTTTTTGTCTTTTAGTAAAACGCTTTGTATAAAAAAGATTCCTTTTGAATAAATGTAAAAGTCAAAGGGGTTTATACACCGTATAAAAGAATGTTGTGTATAAAACCAAATATGCCTCAATGAAAGGGGATTGAGACGGAGTCCTTAAAAAGGAAATTTTTAAAATAAAATAGATATATTATGTGTATTCACTATAGGTACACATAAAGAATACAAAATAAGACATAATAATATCATGACATAATTTGAAAGTAGGAGATTAACCCAAAGAATGGAAGTTGGGTTAAGAAATTCCCTTACCTTGCGTCTTGTCCTGACTCGACCGTTCTTTAACCTCCTGAATAATAAACTAGAGTTAATATCTATTTACTTAAGAACCTTTTTCATGTTCATTATTCTTTTTATATCCCTTATTACCATGTTATGAACATTATGTAATTATTTAAGTTAATAACGGTCGTTTTGTCGATCTTTGGTACTTGAGTCAAAAATAAACTTCTTATAATTACAAGTTGTTCAGGTGTTGAAATATCCATTATATCCAGAATTATATTCATGATGTAGATATCATATATATCATATATATACAGTATATACATTCATTCATAATGTCACGTAACATTTAGAAGTAAGAAATGAAATGCACCGTTCATGGAGACGGTAAGTCGTACGTACGCATGAACGCTACATTCATTTCTATTTCATATTTAATGGAATGAAATCATAATGATATAAATTTATAATATAATTACAGTATAATATAGTGTATAATACCATTTAATCCATCCTTTATACATCCCACATATGGCATTAACGATTCAAATCACTTTGAGGGGGCGGTAGTCCGCACTTCCTAAAATGAAATTATCGCGTTTTACCCATAATGGAAATCATAAAGTATGCCACAAATGAGAAATAAAGAGGCATAAGTAAAACATAAACATATTATATATCATATATAAATATAGTGACATCTTAATGGCCACCTTTGAAGGTGTTATATGAGTGTTGAACAATCATCGTTTCGTGAGGCAGAAATTCACCATCCACAGAAACCATATGTTCTATAACCATTAGATGTAGGTGTGTGTAAGTGTAGCTCGAATCCTTCTTATAACAACATCCTAGTATATTTAGGATACTGTTTTTGTTACAAAAGAAATGAATAAAAAGATTTTAGGGGGTTGGAGAAGAAAAATAAAACAAAACAACATTAGAGAAGACATTACCTCAAAATCGGGTAACTGTTTTTGATTTGAGCCAAAGGCTTCCTTGGGAAGAGTTATACCCAAAGTGAGGCTTATAGGAGTAATAGGGGGAAGTTGGGAGAGTATTTGGGCAGAGTTTGGCCGAGCCAAATGGCTTGGAAGTGTAAATGAGGTGGGAGAGGTGGGGTCCTTTTATAAGTTGAGAGGAGGGGCTCTTTTGGAAAGATTGAAATGTTACATTATTTTACAATGATTTTCGGATTCTAAAGGTCCCACACTTATATAATTATTGGATAAGGTGATAAGGGTTCTAAATATACCCATCCAATAGTCTTTGGAAAAGTGTAAGCCTTGGATTTTACATTATCTTTTCATTTTATTAAAATCGTTAAATAATGAGGTCATCGCTGCATCATAATGATGTCATAAATAATTTAATTTATTTAATGTCTAAAAATTATAAAAAAATTACTATGATATAGGAAATCGTTATATATTTCTTATTAATATTTATAATAAAAATTTGGACTTGTTTAACCCCACTTAAATACTGTTTTAGTAAAACAACTCATGTTTGTGTCAATTTAATTTTAACATTAAATAAATATATATTAATGTCATTTTCCAAACAAAGTTGCTCCATGGGGTCCCCAAGTTGACCCATGGGTTTTCTTGGTCGGCCATGACTCATCCAATAGGAGTAGGAAAAGTGTCAAGCTCACATCATTATTCAAACATTGTTTTTACCTTAAACTACACTAATTACCTCTAATCGCGATTAAGAACTTAAAAGTTACTATTCACCAAAAAATTATTTTAATCTCATTGAACCACATTTTACTTCTTAATGACAACCATGTATGTTGGATTTTTGAAAATCAAATCACAGAAGTGGTAATATTTCATTTAAACGAAAAATCAATTATTTAACTACCACTAAGTGGTTTCACTATTCATCAAAAATTGAAGTTTTTCAGAACAATGGAAAAATTTCACCCTAAGCTATAATTGATATTCCGAATTCAAAAATGATGTCTATTTTACAAAATTCCAAACATATAAGTTGCATTAATTAATTTTATAATTAATTCCTGCTGTCACAACAAATAGCGTGTTTTTAAGAAACAATTTATATCAAAAGATTGGCAATTGTTTATGTCCAATTTCAATGTTAAATTAATTCTAATGACCACCATTGGATAAAATGGTAAAAATATATTCTAATTATACTTTATAACCACTAAATAGTATAATTTATCACAATAAATTATTTTTATTAAAAAAGTTGTTTCTAAGTATTTTTCACTATTCATAAAAAATTAGAAGTTCTCAGAAAAATACCAAAAATTCAACATAGGATAATTTCGATATTCCGAATCCAAAAATGAAGTCCATTTTGAAATATAAAATTTCTATAATTTTAAAAAGTGGTTATTACTATTCATAACGGCTATTATTAGTCGCGGTGTTTTAGAACTCAAAGTTGCGTACAATGCAAGCTATTGCATTATTGAATGAGAAGCGTATCATGGAAGCTCGGGGTGTTACATTCTCCCCTCCTTCATTAAATTGCATCCTTGCAATTTGAAAATTTTCTTTGAAAATAAAAGTTTGAAAATAGAAAATACCTTTGTGGAAAACCAACATCGGAAATAAGGTTAATAAATATATAACATTAAAAGAAAGCAAGATAAGTACAAAGGTCACCCGATATAGCCCATTCTAGGATTCTATGAAAATATGGATATGGAGGAGAAACAAACCATCAAGGTCTGATTGAGAGTTATAGAAAACAGGATTAGGAGAATGTTTAACCACAAGGAAATCACAAACTTGTGATTGGTTAAACGGTCATTGAATCCCCAGTTGGAAAAGTTAACCGACAACATTTTTGTTTTAAGTTACCTTTTATAATGTTGAGGAATTTATTTAGGAGATTTACTAAGAACGTAAGGGAATATACATACTTGTTATGTATACTTTAATTCGTTAATAAATTTTTACCACAAACCCAACTTTTACTCCAAATGGTAACGAAACTCTAAAATATTCTATTTATCCTATTTGTATAAGTTCCAAATGTTAACACATACCATTTAGATTAGTAAAAATATTTTGTAATAACCATGGACTTCCTGTAGGCTAGTGTTCAGAAATAAAGGCTTGTCGCACTATGGTTGTGGGTTCGATTCCTGCAGCTTTGTCCGACGCGACGGGTTATTCCCCACCCTGCAGGTTGTCCTTTTCCTAAAACTATAGTATTATAATATTCCAAAAATAATCTTCAGAAATGATTTAACCTTAAACAATACTATCCAAAGATCAACTTAATCCACTCCAACCTTTATAGTTATCCAAAATACCTATGTCCAGAATTTCTCTAAAAGGTCACTTAATTCCAAAATCAATTTATCAGATTCCCCAAACAAAGTAAAGTTTCTCTTATCGTCACAAACTAAAAATATAATTATCTTCATCATATTAAAACCTTACTGAAATCAACATGTACTGCAGTACAATCCTTATATATATATCACATTATTTTAATAACCAGAATATAATCCTTGAGTCCAAAAGCACCAATACATTAATTATTCCGCTTCAACTGTAGTCACAACATAAGATTGGCCTTGATCCCTTGGCCTTTTCTGAGGTAAGATTCCTTGACGCTTAGGACATTCATTTGCATAATGCCCCATTTCCCTACAATTGTAGCATTCAACATTGATAGCCTCTTTCTTTCCCTTGCAATCACGAGCCCGATGACCCTTTTCTCCACATTTATAACAAACTCCCATTCCTTTTAGGCAAGTACCAGGGTGATTCTTCCCACAATTATCACATAATGGAAAATCCTTCTTTCCCTTTTTCCCTTTATCTGTCTCTTGTTCCATCGTTCTCTTCTTCTCTTGATTTACTTTGTTGTCATAAGACATAGAGAATTCCTTTTCTATCTTGATAGCACACGAGACAATATCTTCATATGATGAGAAGGATTGTGATACTAAATCTCGACGGAGAAATGGTTTTAACCCATCAAAGAAACGATCAATCTTACTCCTTGGGTTACGTATATAATCGGCAGCATGCCTCGCTAACCTTGTAAAGATAGCCTCATACTTTGCGACATTCTCATCCTCCTTCTACCTCAGACTCAGAAATTGCCTTTCCATATCTGCTCGATGGTCACGAGGAAAGTATTTTTCTAAGAAACACTCTTTGAACTCCCTACATTCCATACTCGATACATCTTCATCTTCCTTCGTATTTTGAATCAATGACCACCATTGATCGACATCTCTAGTGAGGCGGTAAACTGCCATGACAACCTTCTCCCTTTCACTACTCCCCAAGGCATGTAATATTTTCTCTAAGGAATTTATCCATTGCTCAGCTACTATAGGATTTGTACTCCCATTGAAGGTTGGTGGTTGTTACCTCATGAAGCGGTCTAACATTGATCCTCCACGTTGCGGATCAGGGTGCTCCATACGGGTAAGGTTATTATTCATAACCTGAGTGAGTTGTCCCAGTATGGTAATAAGTTGATCAGCACCAGTTGTATCTCCAACTCCACAATAATTATCTTGAGCAGGAGGGCAATCCCTACACGGAGTGCGTGCATTGATACGGTTTCCATTCCTTCCACTAGGCGCCATTTCTAAACAATGGCATAAACTAGATTAGTTTATGAATTAAAATACATAATTCCATATTTGTAAAACACTTTACATAAATTGAACTATTTATGGATATAATACATAATCCTAAAAAGAAATGTTTTCTTTGATAAAGTATATACTCATAACCCTTCATAGTGGTTTGTAAAGAAAATGGGAATTATCCTAAGCACATCCCCCGGGTGTGTCGTAACCAAGAGTGCAGCAAGGCCCGTTGTCGTGCACCAGTTCCCGTTTGAGTCTAGCTCAAAGCGGTGTTTTCGGGTTTTACCCCTAGGTACATCTGTGCCAGAGCCGCTTCTACCTGCTCGTATCCAGACAGGGATGTATTGCCCGGAAAACTAACAAAATATCTATAATACCAAAATTCTAGAAAGTTCTTCTATACTAATCCTTAAAGTCTTTCTTCGGGCTATGTGTTCTAATTAGAGTTTATCTAAATCTAGCTTCCAAGGATAGTACTAAACTGCCTCTGATACCAACTGTAACACCCCGAACCCAGCTACCCAGAGCCGGTGCATTACTTTGTAACATTGGCATGATCACAAAAGATCAAGTCTCAAAAGACCGATTAGTTTAGTAGCCTTGGAAACACTAGATACATTCATAAGTCTTACATTACATCATAAAGTGAAAAACTAATAACAAAGTCTTCATAGTCCACACTCATATCCTCTTCTGACTATCCCTGCAGGTCATTCATAAAATACTTCTTCACATCCTGGAAAAATATTAAAACATTGAAAGGGGTGAGCTCAGATGCTCAGTAAGGTTAACAATATATCGGAAGATTTCATAAATAAACATTAACATTTATTGCAATGTATAACTAAAACAAAAGCCTTTTAAACTTGAACTTCAACATAATATGGAAAAAGTAAAATGACATAATGCCATTCACTTCTTCACATGGATATTCTACTGGTCGAATAATCACATGCAATATCAATAACCACTTTCATAATGATGGAATGCATAAGGCCAGACTATCATAACCACGTAGCCAAGGCCTCGTGCCAAGACCACAAATATGATTTTGTCAAGGCCTCATGCAAAGACACTAGTTTGTCTCATGAGACCTGCCGATGCATCGAGGAGATATAGCGGGCTCCACCCATCACTTATTAAGTCCAATGCATTCCTCATATGAATAGGTTTAAACATATCATAAACCATAGTATAATCGTATCACATAAAACATGCATAAAGGAAACATAACATTTCCACATTTCATTCACAAGATATCAATAAAACACATTGATATAATTAAAAAGCTTTCAAAACCATTTTCAATACCAAAATAAAAGAAAGTTAAAACTTTGTATTTATTTTTCATTAAAAAAAATGATGGCTTGTAGAGGATGCCGAAACTCAAATAATGGTCACGGTGGCGGAGAAGTCATTGTCGCCGCATAAGTACGGAAAGAAAAACATTCCCTTTTTGTCTTTTAGTAAAACGCTTCGTATAAAAAATATTCCTTTTGAATAAATGTAAAAGTCAAAGGGGTTTATACACCGTATAAAAGAATGTTGTGTATAAAACCAAATATGCCTCAATGAAAGTGGATTGATACGGAGTCCTTAAAAAGATCATTTTTAAAATAAAATAGATATATTATGTGTATTCACTATAGGTACACATTAAGAATACAAAATAAGACATAATAATATCATGACATAATTTGAAAGTAGGAGATTAACCCAAAGAATAGAAGTTGGGTTAACAAATTCCCTTACCTTGCGTCTTGTCCTGGCTCGACCGTTCTTTAACCTCCTAAATAATAAACTAGAGTTAATTTATATTTACTTAAGATCCTTTTTCATGATCATTACTCCTTTTATATCCCTTATTACCATGTTATGAACATTATGTAATTATTTAAGTTAATAACGGTCGTTTTGTCGATCTTTGGTACTTGAGTCAAAAAAAAACTTCTTATAATTACAAGTTGTTCATGTGGTGAAATATCCATTATATCCAGAATTATATTCATGATGTAGATATCATATATATCATATATATACAGTATATACATTCATTCATAATGTCACGTAACATTTAGAGGTAAGAAATGAAATGCACCATTCATGGAGAGGGTAAGCCGTACGTACGCATGAACGCTACTTTCATTTCTATTTCGTATTTAATGGAATGAAATCATAATGATATAAATTTATAATATAATTACAGTATAATATAGTGTATAATACCATTTAATCCATCCTTTATACATCCCACATATGGCAGTAACGATTCAAATCACTTTGAGGGGGCGGTAGTCCGCACTTCCTAAAATGAAATTATCGCGTTTTACCCATAATGGAAATCATAAAGTATGCCATAAATGAGAAATACAGAAGCATAAGTCAAACATAAACATATTATATATCATATATAAATATAGTGACATCTTAATGGCCACCTTTGAAGGTGTTATATGAGTGTTGAACAATCATCGTTTCGTGAGGCAGAAATTCGCCATCCACAGAAACCGTATGTTCTTTAACCATTAGATGTAGGTGTGTGTAAGTGTAGCTCTAATCCTTCTTATAACAACATACTAGTATATTTAGGATACTGGTTTTGTTACAAAAGAAATGAATAAAAAGAGTTTAGGGGGTTGGAGAAGAAAAATAAAACAAAACAACATTAGAGAAGACATTACCTCAAAATCGGGTAACTCTTTTTGATTTGAGCCAAAGGCTTCCTTGGGAAGAGTTCTGCCCAAAGTGAGGCTTATAGGAGTAAGAGGGGGAAGTTGGGAGAGTATTTTGGCAGAGGTTGGCCGATCCAAATGGCTTGGAAGTGTAAATGAGGTGGGAGAGGTGGGGGCCTTTTATAAGTGGAGAGGAGAGGCTCTTTTGGAAAGATTGAAATGTTACATTATTTTACAATGCGTTTCGGATTCTAAAGGTCCCACACTTATATAATTCGTGTATAAGGTGATAAGGGTTCTAAATCTACCCATCCAATAGTCTTTGGACAAGTTTAAGCCTTGGATTTTACATTATCTTTTCATTTTATTAAAATCGTTAAATAATGAGGTCATCGCTGCATCATAATTATGTCAAAAATAATTTAATTTATTTAATGTCTAAAAATTATAAAACAAATAATATGATGTAGGAAATATTTTTATCTTTCTAATGAATAATTATAATCAAAATTTGGACTTGTGTAACCCCACTTAAAAACTATTTTAGTAAAACAACTCATGTTTGTGTCAATTTAATTTTAACATTAAATAAATATATATTAATGTCATTTTCCAACCAAAGTGGCTCCATGGGGTCCCCAAGTTGACCCATGGGTTTTCGTGGTCAGCCATGACTCATCCAATAGGAGTAGGACAAGTGTCAAGCTCACATCATATTATTAAAACATTGTTTTTACCTTAAACTACACTAATTACCTCTAATTGCGATTAAGAACTTAAAAGTTACTATTCACCAAAAAATTATTTTAATCTCATTGAACCACATTTTACTTATTAATGTCAACCATGTATGTCGGATTTTTGAAAATCAAATCACAGAAGTGGTAATATTTCATTTAAATGAAAAATCAGTTATTTAACTACCACTTAGTGGTTTCACTATTCATCAAAAATTGAAGTTTTTCAGAACAATGCCAAAATTTCACCCTAAGCTATAATTGATATTCCGAATTCAAAAATGATGTCTATTTTACAAAATTCCAAACATATAAGTTGCATTAATTAATTTTATAATTAATTCCTCCTGTCACAACAAATAGCGTGTTTTTAAGAAACAATTTATATCAAAAGATTGGCAATTGTTTATGTCCAATTTCAATGTTAAATTAATTCTAATGACAACCATTGGATAAAATGGTAAAAATATATTCTAATTATACTTTATAACCACTAAATATTATAATTTATCACTATAAATTATTTTGATTAAAAAAGTTGTTTCTAAGTATTTTTCATTATTCATAAAAAATTAGAAGTTCTCAGAAAAATACCAAAAATTCAACATAGGCTAATTTCGATATTCCAAATCCAAAAATGAATTCCATTTTGAAATATAAAATTTCTTTAATTTTAAAAAGTGGTTATTACTATTCATAACGGCTACTTTGATTAGTCGCGGTGTTTTAGAACTCGAAGTTGCGTACAATGCAAGCTATTGCATTATTGAATGAGAAGCGTATCATGGAAGCTCGGGGTGTTACAAGAATAGTGTTGCATATACTGCATGATAATACAGTGTTTTGTATAGTGCAAGTTAATATTGGTGTAGTATAAAAAAAAAGACATCAAATTAATTAAAAATAATCTATCTCATAAAATCTCGGGGTGTTACATTCCACCCCCCTTAAAATTAATTTCACCCTCGAAATTTTTCGGGACTATAAATGGTTTATTACATGAAAGTTTCTTTCATAGAAACCTACATTTTAAAAAGGAATACTAAAACATAATTTTAAAAAAGAATGTTAGAAACATAATGGGTACCCAAATTAACTCATCACTGGGTTTCCACATAGGAGAACATAGGTGGGAAGTGAAAACACGGATATGGAAGAGAAATCTAACAATCAAGTTCTGATGGAAAATGATAGAGAACAAGGTTGGAGAAAGTTAACTACCTGAAAGACATAAATATGTGATTATTTATGGGACCATATGATTCATAGGATACAAAAGTACTTGTATAACCTTTTTGGTTTCAAGATCCTTTTCTTAATGTTGATGAAATTTTCCATGAGAAGAATTACATACTTTCTTTCAATGAAATCTCATTGTTGATCGGTCTCAGAACAACCTACACTTCATATCATATTTAATGAAATGAAGTCAAAATTTTCATTCTTGAAGTGTTAGAAAATCATACGATAGAATTATATGTCATTCCATCAGTCTCTGTCACAAAAATATTAGCATAAGTTATAAAATATACATAAGTCCATCTATGGTGAGATTAATAATATATCATTCCAAAAATGGACTTATACATCATTTATCATAACTATTAAATAAAATAAAACTAATTTATACTAACCATGGACCTCCCGTAGGCCTGTGGTAGACGATAAAGGCCTATCACTCTTTGGTTGTGGGTTCGATTCCTACAACCTTGTCTGACGCTATGGGTTGTCTCCCATCCTACGAGTTGTACTTTTTTATAAAACTATACTACTATAACATTCCATAAATAATATAAAAAAATGTTTTAGCCATAAACAATACTATCTGATGTCCAACAAAATCCATTCCATCTTTTAGGGTTATCCAAAATACTTATGTCCAATATCACAGTACAAAAAAAACAAGAGAGGTCTTATAACAAGCACGTGAATGCTATCATTTATCCCCCATATATAATAAGATATATCTTATTGGTCACATTCTAAAAATTTGAATGACTTCATCAAGGATTCTCTTGAGTCATGGTAATAACCTAAATTACCATATATCTTTATTGAAAACATGCAGCTTTCCTTATTCCAAAACATATTTAATATATTTACTTAAGTCCCAAAAAGATTTATACTCCATCCATGATAACATAACCAACTTTTAAATAACTCCATAATTAGTTCCCAAGAAACTAGAATCATCCAGTTTACTTATTCAAATCCAACATTTCTTTATCCAAACATCATTATCTGAACAAAAGGGACATATTAAGGGTTATCTAATCCCTAATCATGTGTTCTCTAAATATATCACCTTACCCTTAAACCACTTTTCTGTCTTTATAGAACTATTTAACACACCTTTTCCAATCCTTACTTAAATACTTATACAGAAAACAATTATATATTTTAGGATTCATATAACATAATATTTGAAATCTGAAACATATACACCTCAATCATCTAACTTTATTTTTAACCAATACATAGGATCCATCATATTCTCCTTTACTGAAATATAAATCAAGTCTTAAGGTTTCTCAAACTCAATATTCTTTGGTTTAATTTAAACAATACTTGAAGAACATCACATACATTTCACATGTCGTTTACAATTTATTTATCCTAAATAATATGACCAATACTCATACCATATTCATGATTCTATTCAGGAAATTTTCACTAATGAAATCGATCTTCATAATTCCAAACTTTTCGCATCTAAAAAATTCAATGGATAACTATGTTCTATGTAGTTACGGATATTAATTAAGATTAGAAAGAAAAGTGTGATAAATATATATCATAGATTAGAAACACATAAGTAAGCTAAATTACTTATAATATTTCAATCTATGATATCTTTTGTTAAACACTAGGTTATTCATGATTATCATAGAAACCTAGGTTTATAACACATACTTTACTTATCCTTAGTATATGTCTAGACATATCCATGAAATATCTATAGGGATCTCACTATAGTTTTCACATCATAGTTTCCAAAGGTTAAATAATCCTTATCTATGATACCAACTGTAGAGACCCATGCTTGAAGTGCATGGACATTGCATTTATTTTGTTGAATAATTAATACATGACACAAAAAAATTCCCAAAGAATGTATTAGTTTAATGTCTTTGGAAACTCGAAACATAATCATCTAATCATGGTGAAAGATCTTCAACATATCTCATAAAGATATTCCCCTTTTGTTTTCCTACCTAAAACCATTATTTATATTCTTTGGAAAAGAAAACATAGAATGGGTGAGCTAAAATGCTCAGTAAGGGTAAACATGGAGAAAATAAAATAAACCATAAAAATTTGATAGTAAAAACATGAACATGAAGTTTAATGATCAAAATCATGAGTCATGAAATAAATCTTGGCAGTATATAATGAAAATATCATAAAGGAATATTAATCATGATAAAATAAAAAGGGAATAAAACATAGAATTATGGAAAACCATTAATCACGTCATATTATTTCCATAGTATCCAAGGGATTACTTCCAAGAGAATTATAGTGGATGAAGTCCATTACTGAACTGGGTTTACTTTCTGTTCCAGCACTGCATTACTAAAGTAGACTTACTTATCATTCCAGCTGTGTCCATATCATGAGATATAAATCTTTACCCAATTCATTGGAGGGAGATATAGATCCCACACATCTCATAACGAAGCCATTTTTATGTGTTGTACAAAAACATAAACCATTCATCATGGTATAACCCATGTAATAAAATGGGATTCTTAAACATCATTCCATCATAACATAGTCCACATTAGATAAATGGACTTCATAAAAATATTTATATCATAATCTAAATCAAAAATAAATAAATAATAGTTATAGAAACATAAGCCTATGTCATACTATATGGAAAAATAATTTTGATAAAACACTTAAAGTCAATTCTTGAGGAAAATATCCTTTCTTCTTCGAAAACATTTTATTTTCTAAAAATGTCATTAAATTTTAAAAGAAACAAAGTTAATAGAAAATAAACTTGAAAAATTGAAAATTTTTCTTCAAGAAATAATTCTTTATTAAAGTATAAAAATCTATTCATGTATTTTAAGTTAAAAAAACATTCTTCTCAAACTTTTTACAAAAAAGTCAAAAAAGTACCTCATATGGTAAACAAAAGAAATATTCCTTCCAAACGAGGTAGTAAAAGTAAAAATGGGTAAACGAAGTCTTTAAACATACATATAAGGATGGAAAATATTTTATGAGACTTTATTTAGAAAATATGGACATTTATGACAAATATATCCCCATAGATACTTACGAATAAACAATCTATGATAAAATGAGATTGGAAAAGTTACCTCTTACCTTAGGTCCAATTTATTCCATATGTGTATAAAACTCTTATATAGTGGGTTTAAACATATTATTAACTTATAAAAGAACCATAATAATAATTATGATATCATATATGATTCACTTATGACCTTATATTATCCTCTCATTTGTCAATTTCATGTTAAAACAACGTTTTGGGTAATAATCGTTTTATTGATCATATGTGTTTGGACTTTATATTCATGATTTATTACATAGATCATGATTTATTTGCTTCCAAAATGTATAAAATGATTCATATATCATATATATTAAGTATACAAGTATATATAATAGATAGATAAATGGATTGAAATACACTGTACATGGAGACGATAGACCGTACGTATGCATGAACGCTATTTTAGTTTCCTTATTAAATTGAATGGAAGTAAGTAAATGAGATATATATATATATATAAATACAGTAGCATTATTATTTCATATATTTAATTATTATTTATTATATATACTTTATAATCATTCATTAATTGTAATTTTGGAAAATGAATCTCATCGTATCATGGAGACGGTAAGTCGTACGTACGCACATGCGATGATTTAATTTCTCGTAGGATGGATAAAAGATGAAATAGAGTCATTTAATATTTATAATAAAATATAATTATATTATTTATACTGATTTTATTACTTTATAATGAAATAAAAAAATAAGAGTAATTAGAAGAAGAATGAAATTTGAAAGAATCAGTGAAAGAGATTACCCTTTCCTTGACATGCCTCCTTTAAATTTTCTCTTAGGTCACTAGAGTTGGTGTTTTTAGAAGAAACGAACATATAGAATGTAACTAGGGAAGTTGAGAAAAGAAATGGGCCGGGTTTTTCCATCTTGAAGGTTCAAAATGGAGTGAAAAGGAGAGGGAGGAGGTGCCCTTTTATAATAGAGGAGAAGGACACTTTAAGAAACTCTTCAAAATATTAATTTATTATAAATTCAATTTCGAATAAATATTTTACAATACTTATTTCATTAGTATATAAGAATATTTTTTTTTCTAATACCCTTAATAAAATAATTTTAAGATTATTTTTGAATTTTTTTTATCCTTATCCTTTTGGTTTAACCCTTATTTTACCCTTTTTAATCTTACCATGATATCATGTTATTTACACCTTATGGGTTCTTGGAATTACCATATCATGTCAAATGACCAATAAGAAGTTACTTATGACATATGTGGAATTATATTAACTATTTATCCGAATCATGGATTTTTATGAATTTAATATCATTTAATAAACTATTTTCTATTTTAATTTATGAATTGTGTCAATTTTGGACACAATTCACACCTGACTTTTGAAAAATTCATAAAAACATTATTGCTTAAAAAAATAATGAATTAAATCAAAGGTAATATGTAAATGTAATACAAAATTCTTTATGACATCAAAATAACCAAATTATATTTTTTTAGTATTTATAAATTCATTTATTTGAATCGTTCATTGATGAGGTAATCACTACATAATAATTGTGTCATAAATAAAGCAATTTATATAATATCTAGAAATTATAAATAGAATACCATGATGTAGGAAATATATTTATATTTCTAATGAATATTTATAATCATATATATCAACTATATAACCTTATATTAAAATAGATTTAGTAAAAGATATATGTTTAGGTTTTAATTATCTTTACTTTAAATTAATTCTTATAGAATGACATTTTCACATCCAAGTGAATCCATGGGGTCTGAAAATCGACCCAAAGATTCCCATGGTTAGAAATATCTCATAAAATAGGATTAGGACACATTTTAGGGTAGTTTTATATTATTAAATTATTATTTTTACCCTTATTTTCAGATTTACCCTTTAACCATGATAAATAAAATAATTTCTGAAGTTACTATTCATAATGTCCAAAAATAAAATGTACCTATTCAAAAAGTTTGTCCCTTTTGATTCCAAATGTGGAATTCATTTTTTCAAATTCAAAACACTGAAGTTTTAGTAATTAATTTAAAATTATTCCCATTTTTGAAATGAGAAAATGAGTTTTAAAAGTTAAAACATTGCAAAAGATTGAAATGTTTTTACCTATAAATTAAATGTCAAATTAATGATAATGAAATAAAATATATTAAATGGTAATAATATATTCTATTTTTACTTTCAAACCATTAAATGTTGTAATTTTACCATATAAATTATGTTGATGAAAAAAAGTTTATTTTAATTTAAATTTAGTGTATTTTTAATATTCATCAAAATATAAAAGATATCAAAAAGATATAAAAAAATTTATCCAAAGTAAATTTTTATGTACATATTATAAATAATAATTTTATTTTGACAAATTTAATTTATAAATGTGACAAAAACTATATTTAAAATGGGTGCGCAATCAAAAGGCGGCAAAACATCATTTTTTTAAAAACAATTATTTTATTTGAAAAATTGATTTTTTTTCTCACGCCATGTTCTAGAAAATGTGTAAGATGAATGATAATGTTATATAAAATTCTAAATGTTGTTAATACTATTCATAACAGCTATTTTATATCCCATTAAATAATAATATTTTAATAATATAACATTGTTTAGTGAAACTGGGTATCGCGTACAATGCTAGCTATTGAGGATGGAAACTCTTGCCTGTAACACAAGCCAAGTCAGTGTTTCGTGTTGCGAAATATTCCTTTGGTGTTTCATATAACATAATAAAAACTTAGTTCATTTTTACATTGAACAAAATCTACACTCCATGTTGAGTTCTATCAAAAGATCTTGAAATTGTGTGCTATACAAGCCATGAATAGTGTTGCGTATACTGCTTGCTAATACATTTTTGTGTATCGCACAAGAAAATATTTGTGTAACATACAACACAAGACATCAAATAAATTAAAAATAATCTATCTCATAAAATCTCAGGCTGTTAAAAAGAATTATTCAACCTGAAAGGGAGGGGATACCTCTATTCATTTCCAATAAAATTTACCATGATAGGATAATGATATGAGTTTTTTTCTAGAGTGAAAGAAGTGATGAGCCACCAATGTCCAAGAGAATGATCATTGTAAAAATATCTATATATTATTCTAGATCATACCCCATTGAGATTCCTTATGTACCATGTAAAGTTGGCTCTAATCTGGTTGAATTATGATCAGTAAACTAAGATTCATATTAATTCAAATCAACTACCTAATTCAATCAAAATATTAGATAATAATGATGAATTATAATTACTTAGGTAGCCTACCTATAAGTAGAATCACATCACCTAGCAGATTCAATAAATTTAAGGTCCTTAAATTATATTATAACTGACATAAAATATCATGTCCTAGATGATATACCATTCTTACATCGTATACTATATTAAACTAATATTATCCATACAAACCCATGATATCCTCATTAGTGTGTATCACCAATATTTATCATATAAATTAAAAAAAAATTATACCACTATTTCTAGACATACCTTCCACCGGTACCTTGATTGGTCCAATACTAAAGCTGGAAGTGACCCCCCAAATCCCACTCCAATAGGCCATGGTTTGACGACTAGTACTGAGGATATAAAATACATATATATTAGAGGAATTAACCGGAATATATCAAAGGAAATGATAAATAGATACACTAATAGACTACACAAAATAAATAAGCAACTAAACCCAATACATGAAATTTAATACAAGTGGAAACAAATGGAAATACCACGAATAATTCTAAGGATGTAACTATAAACTCCAACAGCTCTTAAAAAATCTCAATATGATATAAATACTTAGATCGATCTCCCACTCATACATATTTATCTAAGAACTGATATATATAGGTGATAATAAAGGTATAATCAGTATTATCCTCCCTAAAACCTCTATTTAAATTGTAAAATAACAAATTAAATATCTAATAAATAAATAGAGTAAATAAACTCATTAAATAAGAAGGAAAAATATATTACGACCTCACTAATCAATCCATATTTTTTATGATTTTACAGGATATTAACTTTGAATTTCTCTTTAATTATAAAAAACACTCATAAACCTAAAATTATATTGAAATTGGGAGTTTATTTAAGATAGACATATATTTATTATATTTCATTTATTCAATAATTTTGGAATCAATTTGAAAAAAAATATACTAATTTTTTGGTTTTCATTTTTTTGATGTAATTTTGTAGGACTTTTAGGTTGACAATTAATGAATTTTTTTCATATGTGTTGATACCTAACATTTATTTCTTTTGCATATTTAAAAATATATAAATGGAATTGATATTGTTTGATACGTACAATTATCAAGCTAAATAAAACCATACATAATATCATGGCCTTTGTTAAAATTTGACAATTCATCACTTACATTACATTTTGGGAAGTCTATGAACATAAATAACATTTTATACTTTGTGAAATTTTAGAGAAATAGTTTATGTAATATTATTTTTCCCAGTAAAGTAAATACGTAATATTATTTACTTGGTGAAATTTAAGAAGTGATGATGGATAAATAACATTTTCTTTTCTGAACAAGGGATATGTAACATTTTATAATTGATAAAACGATAAAATAGACACTGGAGATGACATATAAGATATTTTCCTAAATAAGATGATATGCAATATTTTAATGCTTTTCTAATCTAAAGAATATACACACATAATAAATATTATTAGGAGAGAAGTTGAAAGTTGATATAATTTTCCTAGAATAGTTGATATGTATTTGGAGTTTTTTAAATTTGTAGGATCTCAATATGTAAGATATTTTTCCCCTTATTGAAGATGCATAACATTTTAAACTTAGAAAACATGAATAATCGATGTCTCACATCATGAAAGATGTATTTGAGCTATGATGATCAGAAGGGTGAATTCTTGGAAAAAATAAAGGAAAAAATTCATACTATAATGAAATTTTTGGTAATATGAATTATTTTAGAACATAATTAGTGCCACTATCTCTATAAAGATTATTGTGTTGTGGTAAATACAGTTATTCCATACGGGGATCAAACTTGGGTGAAATGATTTTCATAAATAATGGAATAACTCTAGAAGAATCATGATTTTGGGATAATATCTAGTACACATGGAGATTATCCAAGGAATAAGGAAATTTGAGAAATATTACAATCTTATTGCTTGAAAATATTAGGAAAAATACAATGAAATCTCATGAGAGGAGAACCATTTAAAGGAAAAATATATAATCTGGTGAAACTATGTATTCAATCAAGAATAAAGAGAAAATTTTGTTCCCTTTCATATAAGGGATATTAATCATTATAAACTTACATGGGTATTATACCAAATTCAAGATATTTTCAAAACGTTCATCATTTCACATAAAATGGAGCGTGACTCACTATCGAAGAGGCTGGTGTTGGATGGAATTTTTGAAGTATTTTATTATTTATTTTACAACTTTTTAATCTATCCAGTTATGAAACTATAGGACCCGTGTGGTAAAGACAAGGAGAATTACCCCATCCTATGTTAATTAATTATGAAAATTAATTGTTTATTTTTATCATTCTTGATCTTACTAGGAGTATTTTTTTATTGTAGAAGGTATAATATTTACATTATTCATAGTATTCTGGTTATTTTTTCACTTATTCTCAATTTGGACACCCAATGCCCTGGATATTTATCATTTACCATATGATGGAGGTATGTGGGGATTAATATAGTAATGATCATATATTTCTAATTACTAAGCTCGGATAGAATAGGGAGTGTAATGATTATTAATATCCCTATTTAAATTGAAACAACCATGTGAGGGAATCAATTAAGGTTTTATCTTGTTAGTGAGAGAGAAAGAGAGTTAAATTGAAAATCATAATTTAACAAACAGGGTGAGGGAATATATAAGGAAATATCATAGTTTTAATAAAATATTATCACTATTCCTTTACTTTCATTAAATCACACATGTAATTGGTCTTTATGAGGTTTTGGTTGATATAGTGGTAAGGTTAAAAGCTATATTATTCCCTACTAATTTTAAAATTATAGACATAGAATAAAAGAATGGTATTGTTCATTACCTTATTATTTTTGGGATATAATATTTTAAAAATGAAAAAATCAACATTAATATTAATGATGGAACCTTTTCTATGGAATTTTGAGAAGATACTATTAATTTTAGTATAATTAATTCTATGAAATCCCCTCAACAAGAACATTTTGTTTTCACTATTTTACATCATGAAACCCATTTCTACTCAATTGAAGAAATTTAAATTTTGGATGAAATAATCGATCTAGAAATAAATATGAATTCATTAAACCTTTTTGAACAATTTGATGATTTTATTTTTTAAACAAATTGAATCTAGAACCAAACCTGTGTAATGAATAATTTTAAGAAGAATTGGATGAATATATTTGACAATATACATAAATCTATGATTGAATTATTTTCTTTTCAAATATAGGTTGCAATCATGGGAGAAGTTGAATTGGTCCCATTCCTTAAACAAAAACTGAGTTTTGAAATTAAAACCGTTTCCATCTAATTTAAAATATACCTACCTTATTGTAGATGAAAAACTACTGGTGATAATTTCAAATGATTCATCACCTAACCAAGAACAAAAACTTTTAATAGTTGAAAATCAAGTACACTGGATAATCATAATGAGATATCCTTATAATGACCTAGAATTTATTAAATGAAATTTCAATTCTGAATAAATATGTGAGTCAAATTTGGTAATGTAGTATAATATAAAACACATGAACCACAAAATGAAGATAAAAAACTTGGTTATATTAATTTGAACATTACATATATAGAATAAATATATCCATATAAATTTAAAGTGTTACAATGGGGAAGAAAACGTAGAAAAATAAAATTACTAGAATAAGAAAATTTATATAAAATTGATTTCATAGAATAATCAAACGTGCCAAAAAAAACTATAACAAAGATGTAAAATATTAGTAATGTAAATCCCATTTTTGAAAATGAAGAATATAAACATGATATAAATATTATTGAATGATAAATGTAGGAAATATGAGGTATTTATAGAGGATAAAAAACCCATATGGATATTATAATAGTAACTTGGAAATTATAAATAATAACATGGCCATTAGTGTAACACCCCAAGATTTCATTGTGTGTTATTTCTTTAAAATAATTCAATAACTTTCACTACACGCAACACCGAGTTCAAGGGCACCATGAATTAACAAAAAAGCCATTCAAAAGAGGCTATGAGCAGTATTAAATAAATTCTAAACTTTATATAATCCTTATAAATTTAGAATCCATATTATGAGTTTCTTAGACATAATTTAAGAACAAATTCATTTTCAGTATTACACTTTTACCAACTTTTAATAGTGAACCCTTTTTAAATCTAATATTTTAAACTTTTATATATTCAATTTGACGAAATAAATTTTATTTTTAGAATGGGGACATCAAAAATTGACAATGAAACTCCCCAAGCTTCCACGGTACGCTTTCCATTGAATAATACAGTAGTGTGTTGTACGCAACTTCGAGTTCTAACACACACCACAACCAATCAAACTAGCCGTTATTAATAGTAATACCTACTTTTTGAAAATTTATAGATTTTATCTCTTAAAATGGAATTCATTTTAGTATTCAGAGTATCAAATTTAGCCTAAGGTGAAATTTTGGAACTTTTCGGATAACATTTATATTTTTTATGAATAGTGAAAATTACTAAATTTTAATTAAAAACAACTTTTTTAATCGAAATAATTTATATTGATAAATTATGAATTTGAGTGGTTTTACAATATATTTAGAATATAGTTTTACCATTTAATACAATTTTGGTCATTTTACATAATTTCACAATTAAATCGGACATAAACAAGTGTCAATCTTTTGATAGTTATTATCTCTTAAAAACACGCTATTTGTTTTGGCGATGAGAATTAATTTTTAAATTAATTAATGCAACTGATAAATTCTGAATTTGGAAAAATAGACATCATTTTTGGATTCATAATATCATATATAGCTTAGGCCTAATTTTTGGTATTTTTCTGGAAACTTTCCTTTTTTGATGAATAGTGAAACCACTAAGTGGTAGTTAAAAAACTGAATGTTTCAAATAACTTAATTTTACCGCTTCTGTGAGTGGAATTTCAAAAATATGAGAGAAACGGTTAATATAAATGAGTAAAATGTGTTTCAATGAGATGAAAATAATTTTTTTGTGAATAGTAACTTTTTACTTTTATTTACCACGATCAAAAATAAATAGAGTAATTAAGGGTAAAAATGATATTAATATTACCCTAACACATGTCCTAATTCTATTGGACAAGTGTCTCTCGACGAAAAACAACCTTAGGAATAAAATATTATCATTTAGGTCTACTTGGAAAAGATTAGAACATTTATTATTATTTATTTCAAATAAGAGTTAAAAGAGTTCAAATCAAAGTTTATTTACTAAAACATTTTTAATATATGGTTACACATAAGATAAATTCGATTATTAATATTAATTAGAAAGATAAAACTATTTTCTACATAATGATATTTTATTTATAAATTTTATTTATTAAATAATGTAATTTATTTATGACACAATTATGATGCAGTAATTACCATAATAGTGAAAAATTAAAATAATTGATATTATAAAAATACCCAAATAAATATAATTTGAGACTTTTTATGAATTAAACTAGTTTTCTAGGTTAATATGACATGTTAGGAACGATTTAATTAACGTTTTTCTAAGTAATCCTTCTGTTGTTTTTTTAAAAAAAATCAATTATTGAATTGTGTCAAAATTGACATAAAAGAGTTTTTAAAACAAATACTATATTATTAATTGATATTAAATTACTAAAAATATAAAGTTTGGCCAAGAGACTTATATCATGATAGTTGAATCATTAATGAACCACTTTGGGGGGCGGTTGGAGGTATATAGTATGTTTATTAACAATATAATATAAAAATACAATGTGACAAGATAAGTGTCAAACTAATTAACTAAGAGTTAAAACTAAAAGGTATGGTAAATATAATGACCCAAACCTATCTAAATTCTATTAGTTGAGTGGTTTTAGACCCATACCCACCTTAAAATTTAAATAATCTACTTTGGAGCCATTATAAACCGAATATGAATTTACTATAAAATAATATTTCTAGCTTTTCCAAAGGTGCCCCTCACCCCTCTTATAAAAGGGCACTCCCCTTTCTCATTAATTCACACCATCAAAGCCTTTTGGTTCGGCCAAAACATGCCCAAATACTCTCTCAACTTCCCTAAATTAATTCTAGAGGCCTTCCTTTAGTCAAAAATCCAACCTAAGGATCCCTTTTAATCAAATCAAAAGGAAGAACCCGAAGAAGAGGTAATGATTTCACCACCCTTTTTCAAGTTCCTTTCTTCTTCCACTTATTCTTTATTTGTTATTACCATTATAAAATAATAACTCCAGTATATTATATATAATGTTATGTTATTATAAACATGTTACAACCATATTTCAGTATTCTATCCATCCTTTGAATGACATGTCACCATACGTGCGTATGTAGGGCTTACCGTCTCCACGTCGTGATGTAATTGTTATTCAAAACATTATTATTTGGTTGGGTATAATAATGATTTGTAATTCATGTAAATAATAAATATAACATGATAATTATTCTGTATATATGATATACCATCGAATTATATATTATCTTAATATCAAAAGAATGATATTGTCGCTCGTGCATACGTATGGACTACCGTCTCCACGAACGCGATGCGATCCATTCACCATCATATCCATTCAAGTATAATTATCACTTTATGATTTGAAAATAACGTTTAAGGACTGGATATAATTCTGGATATGAATAATATACTAGCTATATATGACAAACATGGCTTACGTAACAAAACATATAAAAGAAAACGAGTAAGTTAACACCCGAAACGATGATAATACTAAGATATTGTTAACATATAAATGTTAAAAGATCATATATGATAAAATAATAAAATATATTATTCTTGTATAATTTAATAACAATTATTTCACCATTATACAGAAGGTTAACCTACCCCAACCAAGTAAAAGTACAAGTTAAGGGTCTATTTCACAATCTCTACATTATCCGAGGTTGTTTATACGTAATAATATACTGGGACCTCTTTATCATCCACATCCATGTTTCTTTAAAGTGTATTTCAAAAAATTATTACTATTTTAAAAAATATGGGTTAAAGTAATTTATACCCTTGTTTGACTTTTTTATAAAAAGTTTATAAAGGAATCTTTTCATCATTTTCCAAACAAGGCCCTTTTTAACATTTCCGACAGAATTAAGGTAAGAATGTTTTTTTAACTTATACGGCGGGTGTTGCTATTTTCCGCCGTTATAAAATTTTTGATGATTCCCTTACATGAAGATAAAGATATTTTCAAAGTAAATTTTTTTATTTTTATGTGACTTTTAAATGATTTCAAAATGAGTATTTTAATAATTTCTGAAAGGTACTCTTTATCAAAATCAGAATTTTAAATGTTTTAATGATTTAACTTTATAAATCTCTTTAATTAATGTCCATGTTTTGAAAGTGATTTTGAGGATTTATTTATATGAACATGAATGTTTTGAAATGATATTTCTTTTCAAAAGATTCTAAGTGGTATGGGTCACTTTGATTCAAAAATATCTTTTAAATTACTTCCTTAATAAATGTGTGACTTTTAAATGATTTCAAAAAAAGAGATATTTCTCTCAAATAGTTTTTATTTCATCTATATCAACATACTTTGATGGATTTTAAGTTTATTTGACGTTGATTTATTATGATACAAAACATCCATATTGTTTTGATGTTTTTGTGATGTGTTTCACTATAGATGTGTTATTCTTATACCATTCGTGGTTTATGGATGAAGTATTTACATTTTGTATGCTAGTTTTAATATGAATGTTTATGTTATGTTTTAACCTTTTCATATAGGAATGCATTGGACTTAATATGTAACGGGTGGAGCCCGTTATAGCTCCTCGATGCATCGGTAGGTCTCATGAGAAAAAATAGTGTCTTGGCACAAGGCCTTGGAAAAATCTTATTTGTAGTCTTGGAACGAGGCCTTGGCTATGTGGTTATGATAGTCTGGCATTATGCATTCCATCATTATGAAAGTGGTTATTGATATTGCATGTGATTATTCGATTTTTAGAATATTCGCGTGAATAATTAAATGGAATTATTTCATTTTATTTTTTCCATACTATGTTAATTTCAAGTTTAAAAGGCTTTTGTTTTAGTTATACATTGGCTTAAATGTTTATTATTATTTGTGAAAGTTTCCGCTATATTGTTATCCTTATTGGGCATTTGAGCTCACCCCTTTTCTATGTTTTATTTTCCCCAGGATGTGAAGAAGTAAATTATGAATGACCTACAGGGATAGTATGAGGGGATAAGAGTGTAGACTATGGAGACTATGTTGTTATAGTTTTCATTTTTATGAAGTAATGTTAAACATTATTAATGTATATAGTTATTCCAAGTCTACTAAACTAATCATTCTTTCGAGACCTGATCTTTCTTTTGATCATGAAAATGTTCTGTAATAATGCACCGACTGTGGGTAACTGGGGTCAGGGCGTTACAGTTGGTATCATAGGATGTTTAGTACAAACCTTGGAAGCTTGATTTAGATAAAATCTGATTAGAGCACGTAGACCTAAGATGAACTTTGAGGATTAGTATAGAAGAACTTCCTAGAATTTTGGTATTGTAGAGATTTTGTGAGTTTTCTGAGCAGTACTTCCCTGTCTGGATAAGAGCAGGTAGAGGGGGCTCTGGCACAGATATACCTAGGGGTAAAACCCGAAAACACCGCATTGAGCTTGACTCGAATGGGAACTGGTGCACGAAAACGGGCCTTGCTGCCCTCTTGGTTACTACACTCCCGGTGGATATGCTTAGGATAATTCTCATTTTCATTACAAGCCATTATGAAGGGTTTATGAGTATATACTTCCTCAAAGGTGATATTTTTATGATTATGGATTATATCGAAAAACTATTTAACTTATGTTATGTGTTTTACAAGTTTGGTATTAGGTATTGTTATTCATAAACTAATCTAGTGTATGCCATTGTTTAGAAATGGTGCCCAGTAGAAGGAATGAGAACTCCAGCAATGCAGATGATCCAAAGAGAAAGAAGGATCATATCTTTCATGGTCTTAAGCCAGAATTTATAAGATAAATAGTGTCCCATGTATTATCATCATATGAAGAAATAATATCTTGTGTTGATAAGATAAGTAAAGTGTTTACTGAGCCCTATGGCTTTAATGGGAAGCAAGAGAAGAATGGATGGAAGAGAGAAAGATGGATAAAGGGAAGAGGGAATAGAAGAATTTTCCCATATGTGATAAATGTGGGAAGAAACACCCTGGAACTTGCCTGAAAGGAATGGAAGTTTGTTATAAGTGTGGAGGAAAATGGCACAAACTACGTGACTTCAAGGGTAATAAAATGGTTTCAAATGTACAATGCTTCATTTGCAAGGATTTTGGACACTACGCGAACCTATGTCCCAATCATCAGACTATGAAACAAATGATGCTACTGGATGATAATCAAGTTATGATACTACCACAGATGAAGAGGAATGATTAGAGTTCTTATGTTGATTATGTCATTTGAGTGTTGTATCAACAATGTACTTGTTATAATAATTATGGAGTATATAAGGATTGTACTGCATTGCTATTTCATTAAGGACTTGAGATTGTGTGGAACAAAGAAAAGTGACTCAATAGAAGGTTAAATTTTTGGAAAATATATGGTTGAGAGAAATATAAACCATAATATGGTTCTGATACCGAGGTAGTGATTTTATAATAATACATGATTGATTTGGATAAATTATATTGGATATTCTTGACTACCTTGAAACTGATTAATGATTTGTATTTTCCATCATTGTTGGGGTTTACAACATTTTTGGATTGAAGGAGTATATCTATTATTATTTAAGGAATAAGGGATCATGAATGTAATAAATAAGGTTTTATGGTAATTCAGGATGTTGTAGTGTTTTAAAATAATACATGATGAAGGTGATCACATGTTATTACGCGGAAAAAATGATACTCATTGTGTTTACCTTCCTTAAAATTTTTGGACTGAAGTATTTTGTATAGTTCTAGTTTGGATTATTTTGGGTTGCCATAAAAGGACAACCCGGAGGTCCGGCGAAAACCCGTCGCGTCCAGCAAGGCCACGAGACATGAACCCACAGCCGAAGGGTGACAAGGGAGTATCACCTAGCACTGACCCACGTGATGCCCTGGATTGAATAATGTCATTTTTTTAATGGTTCTTCTAGATGAATTATAAATTCATTTTTTAAACCTATACGAATAGGATAAATAGAATATTATTTTTAAGTTCTATTATCTTTTAGAGTGAAAGATGAGTTTGTGGTAGAACTAAGTTAAAGGATGAGACTCTACTTGTCAAGTATATATTTTTCTTCTTCTCTTATTCAATGAAGAAATTAATTCTTATACTTTAGTGAAGGGATCATAAAACAAAAAAATGTGTTATCCTAATACCATATGTTTTGCTCAACTGGTGGTATTTTAAATCATCATAGATTGATGAATTTAAGGCCCTCAATTTTACACTTGTTTGTGATTGATGACCTCAATCACTGCCTGTATGTATTTATATTTTTCCTCCAATTATATGTCTCTAATTGCCACCAATGTTCTCTGAATAGAGATCATAATTTTGTGGTGACCCTTTCATTTCACTTTTCCTCTTACTAAGACTAAATTTTATCAACCCAATTTCTGATGAGGGTTTTCCCACAAAGATATTTTCTATATTCAACCTTTTATTTTCTAAGAACAATTTCAAATTGCGAGGATGCAATTTATTGAAGGAGGGGAGAATGTAACACCCGAAGATTTCATAGTGTGTTATTTCTTTAAAATAATTCAATAACTTGCACTACACGCAACAACGAGTTCAAGCGCACCATGACTTACGAAACAAGTCATTCAAAAGAGGATATGAATAGTATTAACTAAATTTTATACTTTATATAATCCTTATAATTTTAGAATCCATATTATGAGTTTCTTAGACATAATGTAAGAACAAATTCATTTTCAGTATTACACTTTTACCAACTTTTAATAGTGAACCCTTTTTAAATCCAATATTTTAAACTTTTATATATTCAATTTGAATAAATAAATTTACCTTTTATAATGGGGACATCAAAAATTGAAATTGAAACATCCCAAGCTTCGACGGTACGCTTTCCTTTTAATAATACAGTAGCATGTGTTGTAAGCAACTTCGAGTTCTAACACACACCACAACCAACCAAACTAGCCGTTATTAATAGTAATACCTAATTTTTTAAATTTTATAAGTTTTATCTCTCAAAATGGTCTTCAATTTTGTATTTGGAGTATAGAATTTTGCCTAAGGTGAAATTTTGGAACTTTTCGGATAACATTTATATTTTTGATGAATAGTGAAAATTACTAAATTTTAATTAAAAACAACTTTTTTATTTGAAATATTTTATATTGATAAATTATGAATTTGAGTGGTTTTAAAGTATATTTAGAATATATTTTTACCATTTAATAAAATGTTGGTCATTTGACATAATTTCAAAATTAAACCGGACATAAACAAGTGTCAATATTTTGATAGTTATTATCTCTTAAAAACACGCTATTTGTTTTGATAACAGGAATTAATTTTTAAATAAATTAATGCAACTGATATGTTTTGAATTTTGTAAAATAGACATCATTTTTGGATTCATAATATCAAATATATCTTAGGCATAATATTTTGGTATTTTTCTGGAAACATTCATTTTTTGATGAATAGAGAAACCACTAAGTTATAGTTAAAAAACTGAATTTTTCATAAAACTTAATTTTAACACTTCTGTGAGAGGAATATCGAAACTCCTAGAGACACGGTTAATATCAAGGAGTAAAATGTGGTTCAATTAGATGAAAATAATTTTTAGTGAACAGTAAATTTTTACTTTTATTTACCACGGTTAAAAGTAAATAGGGTAATTAAGGGTAAAAATGATATTAATATTACCGTAACACATGTCCTAATTCTATTGGACAAGTGTATCTCGACCAAAAACAACCTTAGGAATAAAATATTATCATTTAGGTCCACCTAGATTAGATTAGGACATTTATTATTATTTAATTCAATGAACAGTTAAAAGAGTTCAAATCAAAGTTTATTTACTAAAACATTTTTAATATAGGGTTACACATAAAATAAATTCGATTATAAATATTAATTGGAAAGATAAAACGATTTCCTAAATAATGATATTTTATTTATAATTTTTATACATTAAATAATTTAATTTATTTATTACACAATGATGATGTAATAATTACCACAATAGTGAAAAATTAAAATAATTGATATTATAAAAATACCCAAATAAATATAATTTGAGTCTTTTTATTAATTAAACTAACTTTCTAGGTTGATATGACATGTTAGAAACAATTTAATTAACTTTTTTTGAAGTAATCCTTTTGTTGTGATTTTAAAAAAAATCAATTATTTAATAGTGTCAAAATTGACATAAAAGAGTTTTTAAAACAAATATTATATTATTAATTGAAATTAAATTCCTAAAAATATAAGGTTCGGCCAAGAGACTTATATCATGATAGGTGTATCATTAATGACCACTTGGGGGGTCTCTTAGAGGTATATAGTAAGTTTATTAACTATATAATATAAAAATACAAAGTGACATGGTAAGTGTCAAACTAATTAAGTAAGAGTTAAAACTAGAAGTTAAGTTAAATATAATTAGCCAAACATGTCTAAATTATATTGGTTGAGTATTTTTCAACCCATACCCACCATAACCTTTAACTAATCCTCTTTGGAGCCATCATAAACCGAATATGAATTTATTATAAAATAATATTTCTAGCTTTTCCAAAAGTGCCCCTCACCGCCCTTATAAAAGGGCACTCCTCCTTCTCATTAATTAACACCTTCAAAGCCTTTTGGTTCGGACAAAACCTGCCCAAATACTCTCTCAACTTCCCTCAATTAATTCTATAGGCCTTCCTATAGTCATAAAGCCAACCTAAGGAGCCCTTTTGATCAAATCAAAAAGAAGAACCCGAAGAAGAGGTAATGATTTCACTACCCTTTTTCAAGTTTCTTTCTTCTTCCACTTCTTCTTTATTTGTTATTACCATTCTAAAATAATAACTCCAGTATATTATATATAATTTGATGTTATCATAAACATGGTAAAACCATATTTCAATATTCTATCCATCCTTTGAATGACATGTCACCATACGTGCGTACGTACGACTTACCGTCTCCATGTCGTGGTGTAATTGTTATTCAAAACATTATTATTTGGATGGGTATAAAAATGATTTTTAATTCATGTAAATAATAAATATACCATGATAATGATTATTTATCTATGACATACCATCCAATTATATATTATTTTAATATCAAAAGAATGATATTGTCGCTCGTGCATACGTACGGACTACCGTCTCCACGAACGCGATGAGATTCATTCTCCATCGTATCCATTCAAGTATAATTATCACTTGATGATTTAAAAATAATGCTTAAGGACTTGATATCATTCTGGATATGAATAAGATACAACCTATCCATGACAAACATGGATTACGTAACAAAACATATAAAAGTAAATGAGTAAGTTAACACCCGAAACGACGATAATATATTATTAACAAAGAAATGTTAAAAGATCATATATGATAACATAATAATATATATGATTCTTGTATAATTTAATAACAATTATTTCACCATTATACAATAGGTTAACCTACCCCAACGAAGGAAAAGTACAAGTTAAGGGTCTATTTCACAATCTCTTCATTATTCGAGGTTGTTTATTCGTAATAATCTACTAGGACCTCTTTATCATCCACATCCATGTTTCTTGAATGTTTGTTTCAAAACATTCCTACTATTTTATATAATATGGGTTAAATTCATTTATACCCTTGTTTTACTTTTAATAAGAATTTTATAAAGGAATCTTTCTGTCATTTTCCAAACAAGGTCCTTTTTAACCTTTTCGATAGAATTTAGGTAAGAATGTTTTTATAACTTATACAGCAGGTGTGGGTATTTTCCGCCATTATAAAATTTTTGAAGCTTCACTTACAAGCTTATAAAGATATTTTCAAATTAAATGTTTTATTTTTATGTGACTTTTAAATGATTTCAAAATGAATATTTTATGAATTTCTGAAAGGTACTCTTTATCAAAATCAGAATTTTAAATGTTTTAAAGATTTATCTTTCTAAATCTTTTTATTTAATGTCCATGTTTTCAAAATGATTTTAAGGATTTATTTATATGGACATGAATGTTTTGAAATGATATTTCTTTTCAAAAGTTTCGAAGTGGTATGGGACACTTTGATTCAAAACTCTATTTTAAATTACTTCCTTAATAAATGTGTGACTTTTAAATGATTTCAAAAAAAGGGATATTTCTATCAAATAGTTTTGATTTCATCTATGTCGACATCCTTTGATGGATTTTAAGTTTATTTGAAGTTGATTTATTATGATACAAAACTTCCATATTGTTTTGAAGTTTTTGTGATGTGTTTGACTGTGGATGTGTTATTCATATACCATTCGTGGTTTGTGGATAAAGTATTTAAATTTCATATTCTAGTTTTAATACGAATATTTATGTTATGTTTGAAGCTTTTCATATGGGAATGTATTGGACTTAATATGTGACGGGTGGAGCCCGCTATAGCTCCTCGATACATCGGTAGGTATCATGAGACAAACTAGTGTCTTGACACAAGGCCTTGGAAAAATCTTATTTATAGTCTTGGCACGAGGCCTTGGCTATGTGGTTATGATAGTCTGGAATTATACATTCCATCATTATGAAGGTGGTTATTGATATTGCATGTGATTATTCGATTGGTGGAATATCCATGAGAATAAGTAAGTGGAATTATTTCATTTTATTTTTTCCACACTATGTTGAAGTTCATGTTTAAAAGGCTTTAGTTTTAGTTATACATTGTCTTAAATGTTTATTATTATTTATGAAAGTTTCCTCTATATTGTTATCCTTACGGGGCATTTGAGCTCACCCCTTTTCTATGTTTTATTTTTCCCAGGATGTGAAGAAGTAAATTATGAATGACCTGTAGGGATAGTATGAGGGGATAAGAGTGTAGAGTATGGAGACTATGTTGTGGTAGTTTTCATTTTTATGATGTAATGTTAAACTTTATTAATGTATCTAGTTATTCCAAGGCTACTAAACTAATCGGTCCTTCGAGACATGATCTATCTTGTGATCATGCCAATGTTATTTAATAATGCACCGACTCTAGGTAACTAGGGTAAGGGCATTACAATTAGAACAATAACCAGAAAAACATAATTGTAAAATAATATATTGATAATCTTATGAAATAAAAATATAATAAATTTATATTATAATATAATTAAATAAAAATGTTGCATTAGATAAAATAAATATTTTACATAAAGAAGACATGATTGTATTTTGGAAAAATATTTAGGTTTTATCTTTAATAAATTATATTGTTAAAAATATTAAATATACATTTATCTTTATAAAAAGGTTTTATAAAATAGTATTTAATTATATATAAATGATAATCTGATTTTATTCAATAATAACTAATTTTTTACGGGCCAAAAACTTTATTGTTCCATAAAAATCATGAAATTTCAATAAATGATAGATTTATATTTAAATTTTAATTTCTCATATTATTAAAAAAATTGATCGAATTGATTTAATTTTTTGTAATAAGAATAAAAATTACCCATTGATTATTTTTTTGGCTTTTTTTGAAAATAAGAAAATTTTAGGTGAATATTAAAATATTGTTTAAGTAATGTATTTTGTAATAGTACATATGATTGGATTTTGGGGGATTATATAAATTATGTTAATATTTTATTACCCCTTTTATTTAAACACACACTTCTATTTGCATCAAGTCATAAGATGATTCACTATTTGAAGATATAAAATTTTATTCGAAAACCCCCCTCTCCTCCACATATAAATACCACCCTTCAACACCCTATTTATCTAATAGTTATTATCCTTCTCTCATCCAATATATATAATAATATCTCCCAAAATTTCTCCACACACACTAGATGATTTTCTCTTAGGAAAATACCAATCCAATGTTCCTTAAGGTGTAGTCTAAGAGTGAACATCCAAAGAAATAGGTAATGCTCCCAACCAAAATTTATTAAATTTTGTTCTTATTCTACATCCTAAAATCTATTATATACATGAAAATATGATAACATCCCTATTTTTAATATTCCTAAATTTTATTATTCTAATGGAGTATCCATCATCTAACCCTCTCTCATTCTAATTCAAAATGAAAATGTTGTTCAAATTATGGTCGGTTCACCACCTCCCTGTAAAATATAATACATTTTTCACTACCATATTCATGGATGATTGATATGAACATATTTTTTTCAAATGATCTAAATCAGTATATTTTATATTTTTCATATTTTGGAATGTATATATAGTTATAAGGTTAAATAAAACCAAATTAGTTCATTATGGTTAGAAACCCACCTAAAAAAAATAATTGTATAATAATAACATTTATATTAAATGAAGAATATATATAGATATTTAAGACCATATAATCCTATGGAATTCAAATAGAATCATTTTTTACACTTCAAGAGTTATGGTATCACTAGAAAATAACTTTTATAACTACTGATAAAACAATGCAACCTTTAAATTGTGTAACAGACATCCTCGTGAAGGTGAACATAATCCTAATATTATAATAATATAATTATAAAATAACCTAAAAGAGTAATAATAAATGAAATTTATATGATATATTCGAATAAAGTATTTAATAAACTTAATTTGATTATGTAATAAGTTATATGAACATATCGAGTGATTGAAGGACCCTTGTTAAGAGATATCTCAATCAACCCCCATTACTTCAGGGTTACACATTCTATTTATCTTTATATCATTTAACTTATTATATTATTTTGTAATTTTTACATATTTTTTATATATTTTACTTACATATATGATTAGTTTAATTTATCATTATTTTCTGTTCATAATTCATTATCTTTAAGTTCCCTTCCCAATTCCTTCTTTCATGAACACCCATTTAAAGGGAACCTGTTAATTTCTTATCTCATTTCATGTACCACTCAATCTAACAATTTTAAAATTATATGTTTCTTAAAAAAACTCATTTTTTATGTAAAACTATTTGGGTTTATTTTTATCTTAATGAAAAATATTATGTTCTAACCACTTTCAAAGACTCCTTACCATTTTTCTTAAAACCCCTCTAAAGAGGTTCATATCCATAATTAATTCTCCACTTTTACCATGTGTTCACTTGAACATAGTTTTCCTAAATTATTATTCTATATTAATTTATTGATTTCCAATAATTATTAAATACATTTTTAAGGGAACCAATATTTCATATGGTTCTGCTCTAAGACAATATTATTTAACGCATCCACTTTTCATGGATTTTTCTTATACTTGTAACTTATATTTTCTTTCATTATATTGAAAAAACATGTATAAACATGTAATTAATTTTATGGGTGGAGATAAAATTATACATCCTCCAATTAATTGGGTAATTTTTTCATTTCATTAGATACCATGTATGGTGTAAGGGTAGTTAGCCTTGCACACAATGTTATGTTTTCCTTGTAGTAAACCTTGATTTAAGATTATGATGACATGTTTTATGATGTTGACACATTTATGTGATAACAAAATCCTATGATAATATATTATTCATTCAATTATTTCATGTGAATGTAAATGATATTTATATTTTATGTTATGATGATATGCCGCTTGTCTCATATGCATTACTTATCATCACGTTTTACTCTGATCATCTCTTTAACAAGATTTATAACTAACCTTTTTTTCTTTTTGTATTTCACCAGGGCATCCTATTCATTAATATAATATCAATGAAATTTTAAATAACATTATATATAATTAAATAAATACTTCATGTTTTATGTTTATGTTTATGTTTTATGTATCTAATCTCCTAAAGAAACTAGGCCTCCAGTTTTTTATATTTTAATTTATGGAAATTTATGTTAAACATTATCAAATAATATGTTTATGAGACTTTGGTTGAAATACCCCTATGATTATTCCCTCTATTTTTGTGCACTGGATTCTTCTTGAGGATTATTAACAACTTGTGAGGTAACCTGAAATTATACTAAACCCATCACATATGGAATTAGGGAAAAAACAAGTTGAAATAATTTCAAAAGCTGATATCATATATATAATATCAAATTACCACTAGGTGAGTCCCATCACGATTATAGTAAAATATTGGAATAAAAAGTATTAATAATGAAAACAATAAATTAGTACCCACTATTTTTTAAAAAATCCATAAGGTCTATATTTATTATAGAAGAGTGAACCACATAAACCAAAAAAATACAATTATCCATTCCTTTTATAGATTATATTCTAGAAATATTAGTTATGGAAGGTCATTATTTTGTTGTTGATGGGTTTAAGGATACTTTCAAGTTTCCTAATACCATAAGATCAGGGAAAACCCAAATTTAAATTCCCATATATATGTTTTAATATTGAATAATTCCTTTTTAATTATGAAATGCCCCAAACACACTCCAACACTACATGATAGGAATCTTTTCAAATCTGATCGAAAGATACATAAAGTATTTTTCAGTGAATTTATAAAGTATATAACATATTTTAAATTATATCATGAGAATATTGATTTTAAAAAATAATAATTAGTGAAAATAACATGGTGTTAAACTTTCAAAAATGACAATTTATGGTAGAGATAGTATTATACTGGGACACATTATTTCCAAGGAAGGAATTGAAGTAGATATGATCAATATTGATATAATCTCTATATTATCATACCCCACTACTATGAAACATGTTAGCTAATTTCTAGGACATTTTGGATTTTATGTATGTTCTATTAGATATTTAAGAAAAACAACTTTACATCTAAATAATCTTATAAAAAATATATCGATTTTGTTTTTAATTATTCATGTAGGAATTATTTTAAAAATATCACGGAGAAAATGACCAAATATTTTATCATTATGCCACTAGCCTAGGTAGAGCCCTTTTTTTGTTGTGTGTTAGATCCAAACAAGAAATAGGAGCAGTAATACACCAGAAGAACATTGGACACTCCCATGTGATATCTTATAATTAAAAGAACCTGAATTTAGATCAAATTAATTATAAAACAATTGAGAAGTAGTTTTTATCCATATTTTCATCAGGAAAATATTATTCATATTTTCTAGAAATTAAAGTAATAATTTATTCCTAACATTAATCTCTCTAGTACTTAATAAAGAATATTGATTTGAAATGAAGTCTAGTGTGATAGATTCATCTCCAATAAGACTTCAACTTATAAATCAAGGATATGAAGGGTTATGGGAACATCGTCATGGAAGACATGAGAAGACATTTCCACATTATAGAGGTTGATGTATTTATAGAAACACCTAAAAATGATGAAATCCATAGTGAGAAAATATATGAAATCATTGGTAAGGTTTCATTGTACATAAAAATAGTAAACAACTTTGTCAAATCAATGGTACCTTCCATATTTTATAATAATAAGTTCCTTAATCATGAATCTAAGCAAAAAAAATTTTTTTGTGAGGATATATAATTGTGTAAAATCTTTATGGATCATGTGATTATGAGTTCCATACCATATGAAGAGGTAACTTCTATTAATAATTTTTTTCTTACACATTCATTTAGAAGAAATTTTTAACCACTATACCACAATTAAGAATGTTTGGAAAGATGGATTATTTTGGTCCATAATTTTTAAGGTTTAAAAAATTTTCTATAAATAATATAAGAACTAAAAATTCATAAGATGTATTTCTAAAAGAAATTAAATGACCCAATAAAATTTAATTTTGTATGAATATATTTGATGTGTGAGGTATTGAATTCATGGGTCCATTTCCTATTTACTTTGGACTTATCTATATACCAGTAGCAGTAAATTATGTTTCTAAATAGATTGAGTCCAAAGCTACTTAGGAAGAAGATTTAATACTATTTATTATTTTCTAAAACCACATTATTTTTTATGGTTTGGGATACCATGATAAATTACTAGTGACTAGGGCATACACTTATATAAAAAATGTACGGAAGAACTCATGAAGAACTATAAAGTACAACACGAAACCACTACTACCAACCAGCCACAAAAAATGGCAGGATGAGGTATACAATATGGAAGTAAATAGAATCTTTGAAAATATTGTTGAACCCAACCGAAAGAACTAGATATAGTTGTTAGAGGATTCACTTTGAGCATACATAATTTTCTATAAGATACACCTTTGTGTGGATCCTTACATAATAGTTTATGTAAGAGTTTTCACATTCCTATTGAGTTGAAACACAAAGATTACTTGGACATAAAATAAGATAATTTGGAATTGAGTAAATTTGAAGAGTAATAAAATTTCAAAATGGTGGATCTTGAAGAGTTGGAGAGAGAAGCTGATGAAAACTTTTTATTATATAATGAAACCAATATATCTTTCCCTGATAGTCTCTTTTATAGAAAATAATTTTAAATTAGTTATAAAGATATATTATTATCCTTTTGAAATAAACTCATACATGGTAAGATTCATCAAAACTAGAATAGACCTTTTATAGTGACTAATACATTTCCATTTGGTGCAGTGGATATTAGAGGATCTAAATCAAATAAACCCTTTAAAATGAATGGGAAGAAACTAATGAAATTTCATGAATATTTTTGGAAGGAACCCATGGATTATTCCAAACATGTTCACATTATATATTAATGAGTACCACTAGGTTGTCTCATTCCTCAATACATATTATAAACACTCAGATATTATGTCTATTATTCATTGATCATTACATGATAAAATTCATTGAGAGTAGTTTCAAGGATATTTGTGGGGGAGGGGAAATTTAGATTATGTTGTAAATAGTTTTCAATGTTTTTTTCTATTTTGTTTGAGGCCTTGAAAAAAACAAAAAAAATTGTTTTTAAAGTTTCAATTACCCTTTTATAAAATGAAATAAAGTCACAATAGAGCCATATAATCTCTTATATTAAGAAATGTGGAAATATATGTTAAGAGAAATAAATATAGTTGTATAAAAAATTATAACATGAGGAATCTATAATTTTTAACTTGATCTTAGGTAACCTACCCATTATAAATGATTAACACCTCATGGAGCCTCCCCAAATGAAATTTGGATTGCTCATATGAACTGGATTAAAGTACGGAGATTGGAACTTGTCTAGATATCTTTTTAAGTAAATAAATAAGATGTATATAAGAGTTATCCATTAAATAAGAGTTAGAGACACTTGAGATATGGATTACCAAGAATTAATATTATGCCATGACTATTAAAATTATTTCTAGAGGATACCTACTATCTTGGGATGGTTTAGTTATTAGTTTAGAAGACTCATACAATTAATGAATTCAATAAACATGGTTAGGAAGAATAAAATAATTTATAATTTAAATAGGTGATAGAAAAGTTTGGGGATTTCTAAGATTGAATGAATAAGGGGAAGATGATATATCCAGATGTCATATAGGATGAATCATATAATTCTAAAAAGGATATTTGGAATAGGGTTCATAGGGGAGAGGTAATTATGAATGTTGAACTTGTTAGAATATTAACTCCGAAAAATTCCACTCTATTTAAAATCTAGAAACTAGGAATTTTACTTGAGATAAAGTGGGAACCTAGTGAACTTGATGAGAAGTTCTTATTTATGTTCTGGGGAGTGATCAAGCCACAAAATTTGAAATTATTTTTCAGGATTTTATAGAATATTCACTTTAAGTGTAACTTTAATTATGAATAACTTGATTGAACATGATATTTCTTGATCATGTAATTTTATTAAAAACAACTCTATATTCATGGTTATTAATTAATTTAATCATCATAGAATTAATTTGAATAAATTCTATAAAAATATTATCATTTACATGATTTTCATATAATTTAATGAGTTACAATCAAAGTATAAATGAAAAAAATTTCACGCCTATTAATATGTAACATTTTTTCATGGGGAAATTGAAAAATATATTAAGGGAAGTGATATAGTTTGATTCATAAGGTTTTTGATATATAGAAGAGAGTACATAATGTGCTGTATTTTATTAAAATCATAGAATTCATCACATGTGTAACATTTTTTGAATCTGTAGATGATACATAAAATATTTCACTTGGTGAAATTTTAAACATGTAGTATGTGTAAGATAATTTTTCCTAGAATAGGAAACACATAATATTATTTACTTGAGTAATTTGAAGAATTTATTCATGGTACATAATATTTTTTCTGATAAAAAATGGATAACTACCATTTTGTTCTTGAGAAAACTAGAAAATCAATGCTAAAACTAATATGTAGGATATTTTTCCCAAATAAGATGGCCTATCACATTTATGATTTTTTTAAAATTCAAAGAATCATCTTAAAAAATATATTTTCTCAAGATATAATAGGAAAAATAAAATAATTTTCCTAAGTGAGTTAATTGATAATATTTTGGTGTTTTTTATATCTAAAGGGCCTAAATATGTAATATATTTTTCCCCATGATGAATATTCAAAATATTTTGGACATTGAATATTTGAATAATCAAAGACTTTCACCTTACAATATGGAGATGCACCATGATTATTTGTACACTGAATTCTTAATAATACTTAAAGAAAAAGGCCACACCATAAAAACTTCTATTTCACAATGAATAATTTTAGGAAATAATTTGTTCAATTTCCAATATGAAGATTCATGGACCATGGTAAACAAAGTCACACATCAATGAGATAAAACATAGAAGAAATTTTTCTCAACTGAAATGGAAGAACTCTCAATGAACCATGACCATAGAATAATATCTAGAACACATGGAGATCATCCAAGGCACAAGAAAATGAAAAAAATATATTAAATTCCAATTTCTTTGAATTATTAGGAAAAAAGGGATGGAAAGTTATGGGAGGTACATGATCTATAGAAATAAGATGATATTTTCTTGGAACACAATATTACATAAAGCATAAAATGGAAATTTCATTCAATCAATGTGGGAAAGATCAAGAATTATATACTTATTTGGGTTTCATCCTAGCATCAAAAGAATTTTGAAACATTCATCCTTATAAAAAAGAGTTCAACTCACGATTAAAGAGGCTGGTGTTGGATGTTGTTTTTACTAAATTTTCTTTTTATTTTACTCCTATTTAATATATCCAGTGATGAAAAAATATACCCTTCGTGGTCGAGCCAAGGATACATCCCCACTCCAATTAAGGAATTATGAAAAATATTTATTTATTTATATATTACTTTAATTTTTATGATTATTTGATATATCCAGATAGTATGATATTTCAATTATTCATAATATTCCAATTCATACTTATCTTATTCTATGTTTTCACATATATCCCCATAGATCTTCTTAATTTAACATATGATGGGGGAAAGTGGTGATTTATTCAGGAGTAACAATCGAATTCTAATTACTAGGTTTGGTAAGGATAGGGACTAAAATGATCATCAAGCATCCTTGTTTAAACTAAAACTACTGAGTGTGGGAAATTAGTTGAGGTTTTAGTTGGTTAGTGGGAGTGAGGAGAGTTAAATTGAATAAATCATGATTTAAAATGGAAGGTTAGATAATATTAAAAGTGAGATCATTATTTCAAAAAAATATTATCAGCATTATTTTACTTGAATTAAATCACACACTTAATTGTTCTTTGTTTTACAATACAATTAAATCTCACATGATCAAATTAAGAATACACCAACAATTATACATCTATAAATAAAACCTGAGTGAAACTATAGTAAATTTAAATTTGGGTTAGTTTATTTTCACTACATTCCAATGATAGTGGCAGTGTATCACTCACCAAGGATCACTCATCAAGTAACACATAGATGTTGGTATCTACATGTAAAAAACATGTACATAAGAGAGGTATCATTATTCCACTTTCCCACTTAAATAGTGACCCTAAATCCTAATGAATTACCTCCTAGTGATCCCATCAACCCAATAAGTCATACTAAACATCTATGAAAAATTATCACAACCACCTTATCATCTCATATGAAAACTCAATGTAATTCATCATTATTAAATCAAAATTACATCCCCATAATCACATAGTAAAACTAAGAGTCATCAATGCTTTGGGTAAATATGGACTATACCTTAAGCCATTATAACTCATGTATTAATACACATGTAATACAAGAATATTTTATTACCATAAGCCACTGAAAACCAAATATACATGAATGCCATAATATATAGCTTATACAACCTATATGAGCACATACTTTATAACCATAAGACCTCATAGCCTGAATATGCATATATAGCATGCTATATATGGAGGATAGAACATGTTAGGGGGAGTAGCCAGCCATCTATATTTATAACGACCTAGATATTGGGAACTCAATTAGAACCCATGAACAATATGGGCATCAACTAACCCTACTGACTCATGTGGTGGAGGGTAATAAATAATAAAACATAGAAATAGTATACCGCACAACCGATCTAAGGGAAAATGTCCTACCCTAGACTCAAACTATAGTTAATTTCCCCCATGAGAACGTGACTTCCATTTCTAAGGAATATAAATCTAAACTCACCCATCATAGAAGCATCACGATTTATCATTATTACTAATCATTTATAATATAATAATCCATTATCAATTATGGTTAATCATTTATGTTAAACATCTAAACCCAAAGATATTTTTTATTCAACATTATAATTTCCTTATTTTAGACCACACTCTTTGATAATTTATTCTGACTAACCCAAATTTCTAATTTGACATATCATTACCATCATCAACACCCATTCCCCTAGATTTATTCATAGGTTATTATTATTCCATAATCTCAGGTATTCTATGACCCAATCAATCCCACCATGAGGAAAAGATATACCCAAAGAAAAAAACATCTATTCAAAGTATAAAATAAATACACTATCCAATAAATAATAAAAAAACAACTAGAAAGGATCCAAACCTAGTCCAACTATCTTATCATTATCCCTGAAATCTTTCCAAACCATCCATACCATCCCACCATCACTCATATCCATAAGAAGAAGAAAAATATTCCACCAATCAACTTTATAAAAAACCATATGATGTTACATATAATTTCATTGAATGGTATATATATTTTATTATATAAATGGATGCAATCATACTTTCATAAATAACAATATCAAGGTGAAATCCATTTTACACCATAAAATCATAAAAGATAAAAGAAAATAATGAAAAGAAGAAATTCATTTTCTAATTTTTAATGCTAGAAATCAACATATTACTTAATATATTGATGTATTAATTCATTATGATAAGGTTTAAACAAACAATAGTCCTAATAATTAGTATCCAATAATAGATATAATTTATCATTAATATAATCAAAGAAATACATTTCATGTTAAACAATTTTAAGAAAGAATGATAAACATAATTTGTGTTACTTATTTATTATTCAATTTATCTTAAAATTTTGACATTATTACCCATATTTTAATCATGTATAGTAGTCTATGTAACAATAATATTCATAGTAAATCATAATGAAAACAATATAAAAAATCACATTAAGAAACCATAAAAAATAAAGGCATAATCGTAAGAAAATTATAGTACTCTTTAAATATTTCCAATTCTTAGGACCAATTAATTTTATTCATTTGGTTAAACTAAATAATTTACCCATTTAATTAAATCCATGATAGTACCACAATTTAATATGAACAAGATAAATGAATTAAACCCCCTACATTATAATAAATATTTGAGGATCACAACATAAGAATGGAGGAACAAGGAATTACCCTCTACTGAACTCAACGAAACCACCCCAGAACCTAACTACAATGAACCATCATTAACCAACATTGAATATCAATTCAAAACTACAAAAAAATCACTACAATAAACTCTTTAAATGAAGATGTTAAAAGGAAATTAATAAAATGTGGAAGAGGGATACCTTGGATATATAGAGATCAATCACCATGATCTAAGAGGTTGAATCCTATATGAGATAGCTATTAAGAACAAAATGGGTTTGGGGTTGTCTAGGGTTTTAAGGAGTAAAATAAAAATTAAAACCATGGGGATATAATTCCATTATTTATAGAGAAAACCCAATGGTCCTTCAATGATACATGTTGACATCAACCATGAGTGTGGTTTCTATGGTAAAATCTATATCTAAAACTCCATACATCAAAATTGAACACCCTCACTACTCTTAGTGCACTTTTTACCCATTTAAAATAGGATTGAATGAAACTAAGATGTGTTGGTACCCAAAAATATCATCGATCCCTTGGCCATGGATCCCTTAGAATATCCACCATTGTATGGAGGAATTCTACTGACCATTTATAACAGAAAATGGTTCGGACCACAATATGTGGAGACTGTCATTTCTATTTAAATACTTCCTACACAACCTAAAATCATATAGAAACCATACCAAAAAAGACCAAAAATATTTTTTTTCATCCTTCACCATTTACAATAAAGAAATTCTCTAAATTCAAGACCAAAAAAAAATACTCACATGGCATGGAAACCTTCTCACAATTCAATGAAAAATATAAAATGGAAAAAAACAAAACATACATAAGGGTAAATCTACACAAGTATGGATTTTCATGAACTAGCCCAATGATATACCTATGTTGGATGCCTGATCTAGCCCATGACATCCCCAAGATTTTTCTAAATCACCCAGGGGTGAAGTCAAGCTCTAGAGCATCAGAGTAATTCCATTGGGAACATATATATCTTATAATATGAGTTTTATCACAGTGGAAAATAGGAATAACCAATACATACATTATAGGTCCATGATCAATAAGAAAAGAATAAATATAATATAAATACATAAAATTAATTTAAACACACAATAAAAGTAAACTAATTAATTCCTCTACTCACCCAAATATACCTTACTAACAAGAGGATATGAATCCACTTACACTTTTCCTTTTCTTATTCCATGAGAAGTTATAGTTCACCACTAATTTAAATTAAATGGATGATTCGTCTGACGAAAAGATGAAAAAGAAAAATAAATAAAAAGACCAATATAACTTCACATGACCATAAGTTTCCATATTAATACAACTAGTAAGCACTCAAAGAGTAATAATGAGCAAAACTAGAACTTGAAAATGAAATGATAATGATAGGCATGATCATAAATACCAGTAGGAATTCCAAAACAAACCCAAAACCCATGTTTGGACATTTAATAAGCGATAACTTTATTCTAGTTTGAAATACATAACTACAATAGTGTTGTATTTATTTCACATTAAACTCTATATAAGTCTTTAAAATCATTTATAATCTTTATTTTTTTCTTTTATTCAAATGAAAACAATCACTTTGGAAAAAATATATCATCCCCAAAACTATTTTTAAAAAAACACCAATTTTAAATACTTTTGAAATGATCTTTTCAATACCCTTTAAACAACCATTTTAAAAAAGAGGTATAAGGATTGAGGATGAATAAGAATATTATAAATCATAGGTAGTATAAAAAATAAATGATCAAAGTAACTCATACAATCACTCATTTAAAAGAATCATCATAGAAAAACACCCTAAGGGTAACTAAGGGATAGGAAAAACTAGAACATACTTTACTAGCATATAGAAAAATGAGATAGAATAACATCACTAAATATGGAAGGAATTCATAGACATAACTAGAATAACTAGTGAAAATGGAGTTTGTCCCTTATAGGTTCACATACCCAAGAAACTAGTTTTCCCATGAGGTTTTGAATAATAATAAAAACCATGTAACAATAGAGTGAAACATTACAAATAATTTCCATAGATTCCATAACCATATATAATCAACAATCCACCAAGGGTATATTCAAATAACACATCCAAACCTTTAAAAGATAATTTCAAATTACACCCATGGATTTTCCAATCAAAATATAATAAAGGCTGATTCACTTATTGAATAGTTTTAACTAGGCCAAATACTTTAATTATATAAAAACGTATTTGAATATAAGGCTTAAGTATCATATTTAAAATACCAATGGTTTTATCTATCTTTATTCCCATATACACTAACACACACATGTATATATATATATATTTTTTTATTGCACAAATTCACAGATTTTGTTGTTAATTTTTACACACACACACACACATACATATATGTTTAACTATATATACATGGATAACACCAACATGACAATAGATAATTTAAAAACACACAAATAGCACAATTCCTTTTAAAAAAAGAGATCAATCCTTTTTAAATCGAAAACAATGTTTTTAGAAAAAAAAACTTAATAATAAAATCCACTCAAAATTTTATAAAACATCAAATGTGAAAAATAAATTAAAACTTATTTTTTACCAAACTAATAATTTTCTTAAAACCTTAAAATTAAATTATAAATCAAGTGAATGTTTATTTACACTTTAAATACACTTTAAAAATTATTATTATTACTATTTTATAAATAAAAATGTTTTTAAAAATCAAAGCAATCATGGTTTTGAAATTTAAGGTCCTAAAACAAGGGGAAAACTAGCTCAAACAGAGTAGATCTCATAGAATTTGATGAATGTCGCAAGAAAGATCCAAAAATAAAAAATTAAATATCCAATACAACAAAAATCAATAAAATAAACACTCAAAATTGGGTTAGGATTTAGTTATGTGGTGTGAAAAGCATATAAAGTGAAGAAAAAGTAAGTCTAGGGGAATGAAGAAGGGATAGGAGGTCTTACTATGAAGAACCAAACCCATATCATGTAAAATCCTCTTAGAATATTGATCTAGGGGAGAGGAGATGAGAGGAGGAGGGAGCATGTGATCGACTCCATTACGGATGTGTGTTATGAACAAGAGAAGGGTAGGTGTGGGGAATGACCTATGGATAAATTAGAAGGAGAAATGGGTAAAAAATATATTTTTAAAAGATATGGAACTATGACTGGTTTAACTGCATGGAAATCTAAAATTTGTTCCAAACATGAGACCCCTACTAGAGGACCAAAATCACCTCACATGGGCATGGTACAAAGTTAGGAAAATCACTTACTAATGGTGTTTTTTTTGGCTCTATCAAATGAAAAATTCGATCATATAGTATGCACACAATTTACCCTAAAAATGATCCATCTATACCAGGGCACTGTAGCAATACTGTAGCGGTGGTGGCACTATATCAGCAGAGGAACTATAGTAGGAACTATAGCGGTGGTGGTACTGTAGCAGGGACTATAGCAGCCTGCGTACTGTAGCATTACTATTCACTGAGGGGCCCTTTGGAAAAAAATGGGCTTTCAAGCCTTGTATTCAGGCCAGTTGGCCTTTGGATTTTGGGCTATATAATGGGTCTCCCTCTACCCAGTCTAAATATGTCTTTGATTTAAATAATAAAATGAGGCTTTGACCCCATCCTTAAAAAAATTAAACTTCCTTAATCAAAATGATTCTAAAGAAACCCAAGGAACACCATAACCATCACTAAGAAAAGGCACACAATAAAAAAACAAATCCTAATTATCTCCCAAGGTTAATTCTTCTTCCAAAGAACATATAAAACCAATAATAGTTGTCTGATGCTCCCTCCCTGAAATAAGCATTCACAAGGGACTCTAAATCAAATCACCAAAGGAATCAATAAATACCAAATATGGTGGTATACCCAACTTATTGTAAATCTTCTAAAACAATCATCCTTAGATATTCCCAAGGATCGATACTCAATCCAATTGAGACATGACTCCAAAATCAAAAACACCTAATGATTTTGAATCACACTTGAAAACAAAACAAGAATGTAAAACCATCAATGATAAAAGGACTATTAAGACTGATACATACTATCCCCGCCATAAAGATACACCCAAGATAGTAGATCAAAAAAATAGAGAATATCCCAAGAGAAATACTACTACCAAGAAAGAATCTTATATAATGGGCCCCAACCTGAATTCTCAATAGAGAATATTTCCAAAAATTTCATTGATCCATAAATCTTGGTATCTAAATGATTAGGAATAACATCACCTCGAACAAAGATAACCAAATGAAGGAAAGTGAGATAATACAAGGCATGGCTAGAGTTACCTCAAAAAAATCTCCCAAACCATAGTGACCAATGTTGGAATTAGAATAGAAAAGGAAGAGGGCACAACTTTAGGAGTCACAACTGAAACACCGATTCCTCAGTGAAACCATCTGAATAAAATAGATTCAAACTATTGTATAACCTGTGATAGGGGTATAACCCATCCTATTTACCCAAGAATGCATGAAATAATTACATTTTTATAAATCCTAGAAAAAAAATAATCCACAAGACTAGAATATACCTATAATAATGGGAACCACTGATCCCCAAAGAGAGAACATCTCCAAGGAGTTCCACATTTCACCAATAGAAAAACATGAAGAGGGAAACCAACCCATGACTCTCAATTAGTATCAACAACTAATAGGGGACTAAAATAGTTTTTATTTAATTTTTCAAAAAAACCAATATAAGTATTTTAAATTATATTTAAAAATTACTTTTCTTATTTTAAATGAAAAAATAAATTTGGAAAACATTTATCATCCCCAGGGATATTTTTAATAAAATTGTCATTTTTATTACCTTTTCTTATATATTTTTGATACGCATTAAATTAAACTTTTATAGAAAAGGAATAAGGCTCAAGGAAGAATAATAATAATATAAATCTTAGGCGGTATAAAATAAGGAAAGATAAAAGGAACACATACAATAAATCATTTAAATGAAGAATAATGAAAAAAACATAAGGTTAATTATGTTATAGGAAAACCTGGACCATAGTTCTTTATAATCTAGTGGAAAGAGATAGTAACAAATCATTGGATACCAGAAGGAATACAAAAAATTCACTAACATAGCTAGTGGAAAGGGATTTTATACCATATGGATTCATTTAACGAAGCACCTAAGGATCCCATGAGGGTTGAAGAATAATAAAAACTACATAATAATAGATTGAAACATCATTATGAATTTTCACATATTACATAACCATATACAACCAACAGTCAAAAAATGGGAGATTCAAATCACACACCCAAGACATTAAAAGTGAATTTCAAATAACACCAAAGTATTTTTAAATCAAAATAAAATAAAGGCTTAAACTCTTATTGATAAGTTCCAATAGACCCTTACACATTAATTTGGAATCACTTAAACCCAATTTGAAAATAAGTCTTAAGTATAATTTTTAAAATCCCAAGATTTTCATCTATTGTTATACTTATATACACATACATACATACATACATACATACATACATACATACATACATACATACATACATACATACATACATACATACATACATACATACATACATACATACATACATACATACATACATACATACATACATACATACATACATACATACATACATACATACATACATACATACATACATACATACATACATACATACATACATACATACATACATGCATACATACATACATACATACATACATACATACATACATGCATACATACAGACATACACACACACACACACACACAAACAAACAAACAAACAAACATACATACATACATACATACATACATACATACATACATACATACAGACAGACATACAGACATACATACATACATACATACATACATACATACACACACACACACACAAACATACATACATACATACATACATACATACATACATACATACATACATACATACATACATACATACATACATACATACATACATACATACATACTTACATACATACATACAGACATACATACATACATACATACATACATTCATACACACATACATACATACATACATACATACAGACATACAGACATACATACATACATACATACATACATACATACCTACATACATACATACATACATACATACATACATACATACACACACACACACACACACACACACACACACACACACACACATACATACATACATACATACAGACATACATACATACATACAAATATACATACATACATACATACATACATACATACATACATACATACATACATACAGACCCACATACACACATACATACATACATACATACATACACACACACATACATACATACATACATAAACAGACACACATACATACATACATACATACATACATACATACATACATAAATACATACATACATACATACATACATACATACATACATACATACATACATACATACATACATACATACATACATACATACATACATACATAAATACATACATATATTATTTCTTATATTCACATATTTTCATATGAAATTGTGTGAGTGTATATATATATATTACCCATTTATATGTGTATAAAACCGACATGGCGGGAGGCATTTTTAAAAAACATATATTTTATAAGACATTTGAAAACAAAAATAAAACTCCACTTTTAAATCCATTTTTTAGAATATCATGTCTTATTAATAAAATACACTTAACATTTTATAAAACATATGTTCTGCATAATCAAATAAATAATATTTTTACGAAACTTTCAATTAAGGGAAATCTATTAAATTGAAGTCGAAATAAAGTGAAAATGGACTTTCACTTAAAATACTCTTTGAAAATTATTATTATTATTATAATTTTATAACATAATGATGGATTAAAAATGTAGTAAAGTAAGGTTATAGAATGTAAATTCCTAAAATACGGGTAAACCTACCACTAACGGGGTATGATTTATCACCTTTTCTGAATGTCATGAGAATGGGTCTCAAATCAAAAACCAGAAATCCTATACAATAAGAATTGATAAAAGAAACAACCAAAATTGCGACAAGGTTTGACTATGGGGAGTGAGAAGGGTATTTTGAGAATAAAAATAAATAATAAAGGATTAAGGGATAAGAGCCATTACCATGAATAACTAAACTTAGATCATGTAAAAACCATTAGAATCATGATCCAGGGGAGATGAGTGGAGGAGGATGCATGAAAATGGATCCCTTGGGGATGTTCATGATGTAAAGGATAAGGGGATGGTAGTGGTTCTCAACATAGTTATAAAGGGCGAGGGGTAAATGGGTAAAATTCATTTTTATAAATATTTTAAACTATACAGGGTTTGGATGAACTATTGGTTAAACTGCGCGACTCTTACTGGGGGACCTAGTGAACCATGCACCATCACGGTGTATGGTTAGGGAAACTATGAATTGGATTTTCCTTTTGTATCTATCTAAAGATATATGCACTCATATGGGTTGTGCATAGTTTTCACTAACTATTCCCCAATAACATGTTAGTGAAAAAATCCAATATTTTAAATTTTTTAAAAGGAAATCCCAAAATTCAAAAATCAAATTAATAGTAATTAAATTAAATAAATAATAGAGAAATAATTATTGTTAGGGTGTGACAGGGAAGACATGTATGATTATTAAAAAAAATTGTTTGATTCATTTCCAAACTCCCCATGATAACACACCCTTCAAAATGGGTGTTTTTTCATTCCCCATGTTATATAAAGAATTATTCTACACATCACACCCTTTAAAATAGATTTTTACTAAATATATATGATAAGAACTAAAAGAGATATCCCCTAATGTCTACAGATCCAAAATAGCCTCAATCATGGGGTACCCTATAGGTCTCAGATCCTGGAGATCCAAAACATTTCCCTTCACCTCTTGAACACCTCTTCTTGACACTACCAATCCTAGGAGAATTATATCAGATGGGATTATGAAAAAATATTACATTACATCACCAATACCATTTTATCACTATATCCAAGTTGTCTTCTATAGATACCACTGCTCATGCCATAGAGGCCTCCAGATAACCCCTTATGATGACAAGTCATAACCACCATCTTTCATCAAAACTCTATCTGTATGTAATTGTGGTATATAATTCTATAAATCATGATCTATGAAGTGTTTTTATAGTAATTGATTTTGGGAAACAATAAGTATATTGGGAGATAGAGTGTGTGTGAGAATTATAATACATTTAAATGGATGGAAATGTGATTGGTGGATAAGGATTAGTTGGTATAAAATAACCTTAATTGAAAGGGTAAATCATCTAGACGGTATAATTATGTGTAATGGGTAGCGAGGTTCCACTCAAAGAACTATGAAGTGGATTCATAAATAATGTTAAGGAAACATTAAATCATATGGTACTGGTAATGCGGATCAGTGGTAGTCGAACATGACTCAATGGGATGGGTAGTCTTGTCTCATAAATGGTGATTATGGAGGATGTAGGATTTTCCCATTCCATTTTTTAAATCTAATATATATTGTATATATAATTTATATTTAAATTTGATTAAATATATAATTATTTATTTTATATATTTATATTTTAAATATATCATTTAATGAAATGTATGGATGTTTCAGGAATCAGGTCTCAAATTTTATATAATTAATTATATATATAATTCATTTTAATTAAATTATATCAAAAAATCTCTCCTTAATTAGTCGAAAACCTATTTTATAATAGTTCTTTTATTTTTGGAATTAGATTTATGATGCATTCATGGGGAACCATTATTGAAATTATGATGATTAATTAAAGACCCATATTATATAGGTAATTTTGATCTGTGTCATGGGTCCTAGGATCATCATTAACCCCACCAGATCTATGATTTGATAAAATTTATCCTTTATATGATATTCATTTTTGAAAAATTATTAGACAAAATAATTCTATTTTATACATATATCATGAAAGAAATAATTTCTTGGTAATTGGTGTATATCTTTAAAGAGTTATTGAAATTTAAACTTATGGGGTATCAGGATTGATAGTTTTTTTAACATAATTTTTATTTATTCTTATTTTTTCAATGAGGATCAAATAAATTAATTCAAGTTATATGATTTCAATTTTTTGATGATGAATTTATTAAAAGGAAGTTGGACGTTCCCAATATTTTTGAGAAGAATCATGGAGTTCCCAAGCAAGGTAATATTGTGTGTAATGAATTGAGATGACTACTTGAGGTTTCATGTTTTAACTTGTCACCGGGAGGTGACAAAAGTTTCTTCCATTATTCATATAGATAAGTGTTAGGGTATCTTTTTGGATTCATGATAAGTTTCTTGGGTTTCATATGTAGGATATATTGGAGAAAACATAATATATTGAAGTAGTTTCTACTGCTAGAAATGTTTGAAGATCCATTAATGTTTTAATTATGTTCTGAAAATGTTGTTTCTTGGTGTTTCATATACATATATTTTCTTTTATATTTTAGAAGATCCATAATTTTATAATATCATGTAAAATTGTAGTTGGATAATTTTTTAACAAAATTTTATTATTGATGAGATGATTGTAACAGCCCAAGATTTTATGAAAAATATTTTTTTTAATTTTATTAATGTCTTGTGTTTTACGCTACACCAAAAGGAGCTTGCACAACATGCATCCTTAAATTTCCTTGCATTACATGCAATCACAACCTTCCTCGATACCGTGTGTAGTACGCAATACCGAGTTTCACTAAACAACGATATGCTATTAAAATATTATTATAACTAGCCGTTATGAATAGTAATAACCACCTTTTAAAATTTTAGAAATTTTAGCTCTCAAAATGGACTTTATTTTTGGATTCGGAGTATCGAATTTAGCCTAAGGTGAAATTTTGGTGATTTTCGGATAACTTTCATATTTTGATGAATAGTGAAAAATACTAAATTTTAGTTAAAAACAACTTTTTCAATAGAAATAATTAATAGTGATAAATTATTAATTTGAGTGGTTTTAAAGTATATTTAGAATATATTTTTTCAATTTAATAAAATGTTGGTCATTGGATGTAATTTCACATTTAAACCAGACATAAACAAGTGTCAATCTTTTGATAAATATTGTTTCTTAAAAACACGCTCTTTGTTTTAACAGCGGGATTTAATTATAAAATTAATTAATGAAACTTCTATGATATGAATTTGGTAAAATAGACTTCATTTTTGAATTCGGAATATGAAATATAGCTTAGGATGAAATTTTGGCATTGTTCTGAAAAACATCAATTTTTGATGAATAGTGAATCTACTAAGTGGTAGTTAAAAAAATTAATTTCTTCATAAATCTTAATTTTACCGCTTCTATGAATGGAATTTCAAAAATCCGAGAGACACGGTTGATGTCAGTATGTAAAATGTGGTTCAATGAGATGAAAATAATTTTTGGTGAATAGTAACTTTTTACTTTTATTTACCACGGTTAAAAGTAAATAGGGTAATTAAGGGTAAGAATGATATTAATATTACCCTAACACATGTCCTAATTCTATTGGACAAGTGTATCTCGACCGAAAACAACCTTAAGTGTAAAATATTATCATTTAGGCCCACTTGGATTAGATTAGGACATTTATTATTATTTAATTCAAAGAAGAGTTATAAGAGGTAAAATCAAATTTTATTTACTAAAACATTTTTAATATAGGGTTATACATAAGATAAATTAGATTTTAAATATTCATTAGAAAGCTAAAAATATTTCCTACATAATGGTATTTTATTCGTAATTTTTATACATCAAATAATTTAATTTATTTATGACACAAAGATGATGCATTAATTATCTTATTAATGATATATTGACATAATTGATGTTATAAACACCAAACTAAATGTAATTTTAGACTTTTTATGAATTCCACTAATTTTATAGGTTACTATGATATATTAGTGTTGATTTAATCAACTTGGTTCGAACATATAATTCTGTTATGACTTTCACAAAAATCATATATCAAATAGTGTCAAAATTGACACAAAATAGTTTTTAAATCAAATATTATATTATTAATTGTTATTTTCTTCCTAAAAATCTAAGGTTCGTCCAAATGACATAGATAAGGATATATATATTAATACTAAACAATTTGGGGTTCTTTTGGCATGTTATAGTAAGTGTATTAACCATATAGTGAAAGAAAACAAAAAGACACGGTAAAAGTTAAATTATTTAACTCAGAGTTAAATCTAATTGATAAGGTTAAAATAATACCCTAAACTTGTCTAAATATTATTGGTTGATAGGATTTCGACCCAACCCCACTTTAGATTCGAAATAAGACCCTTTGGAACCATTATAAACCGATTTTGACATTAATATAAAATAATATTTTGAGGTATTCCTAAGGGGCCCCTCTCCTCCCTTATAAAAGGACACATCCTCCCCCTCCTCCTCACACCAATTGGAGCACTCAAGCTCGGCCAAACCCTGCCAAAATATCTTATCCACTTCCCTAGAAACATCCTAGAGGTTCTGGTCTTCCTCAAAGACCAATTTTAGTGCCCTAAGAGGAGGTCTCAAAGAGGCTCTTCAAAGAAGAGGTAATTACCGTTACCAATTCTTTCATCTTTATTTCGTTTTCCACTTCTTCTTCTTAGGATGTTTCATTATGAAGTAATAACATCAGTATCAATAATATACTGATATGTTATTATAAGTATGAAACAACCCTATTTCACCATCTATCCATCCTACGGAAAAAGAAATCACCGCGCGTGCGTACGTACGGAATACCGTCTCCACACCGTGGTGTAATCTATTTTCCACCACCACCTTACATGGATGGGTATAATGGTGTAAAGAATAACTATACATAGTTATTAAAACATCATATTGATTCTTATATATTTTATAATCCACTCCAATTCAATTCAGTATTTATAGAAATGATATCATCGCTCGTGCGTACGTACGGACTACCGTCTCCACGACGCGATGAGATTCATTCTCCATGTTAATCATTTAAGAATGATTATAAAGTATATATAAGAAATAATAATGAAATATATGAAATTATAAAGCTACTGGATTTATGTATATATATATATATATGTATGTCATCTACTTGCTTCCATTTCAAGACAATAAGGAAAGGAAAACAACGTTCATGCGTACGTACGGACTACCGTCTCCATGAACGGTGTTTTTCATTTTATTTATCTATCTATTATATATATATACTGAATATATATGATATATAAATCATGTTTTATATTCTGGAAGTAAGTAAATCATGATATCAGTAATAATGATGTCAAGAACAACAAGTCAAAACACCTACGATAAATGAAACGATTTTACCCAAAACGCTTCTTTAACATGGAATTTACAAAAGAACGGGTAATATAATGTCATAAGTGAACCATATATGATATCATAACAATGAATATGATTCTTTAATAAGTCAATGACATTTTTTAAATCATTATACAGGAGGTTCGGACACATACGAAGCAAATCGGACCTAAGCTAAGGGAAATATCACAATCTCATTTTTATCCGAGATTGTTTATTCGTAAGTATTTACTGGGGTGTATTTTATCATCCACATCCATGTTTCATAAATATGTAATATTGTTTCCATCCACCTACAATTGTTTAAATCCATTTTTACCCTTCGGTGAGTTTTTAGTAAAAGATATGAAAGAAATCTTTTGTCGTTTTTCGTACGAGGTACTTTTTGACTTTTCCGAAAAAAGTACGAAGAATGTTTTTTTTAACTTATACGGCATGAATGGATTCTTAAAACATTATTTCCAAGAAGCTTCCTTTACAAGTTTTCAAGTTTATTTTTAATCAACTTCTTTTATTTTAAAGTCGTATGACATGTTATGAAAAGAAAAATGTTTTTGAAGTAGAAAGGATATTTTCCTCAAGAATGGAGTTCAAGTATTTTATCAAAATTATTTTCCATCTACGATAATAAAAGGGTTCTATTTTTATCCCTATTATTAAATGGATTTGATTATGTTGTGATGGAAATATTTTTATGAATTCCTTTATGGATTGTTTTATGATGTCATGTTGTTTAAGAATCCCATTTTTATTACATGGGTTACGCTATGATGTATGGTTTATGATTATGTGGCACACATAAGAAAAGATTCATTATAAGATGGGTGGGACCTATATCTCCCTCCAATGCATTGGGTAAAGATTTTATATCTCATGAGATAGACATGGCTGGAATGGTAGGTTTTACCGGTTCAGTGAAACAGGACTGAAACGAGGGTTACTCGATTCAGAAAGGGACATTGTCCACTAAGATAGTCTTGGCAATGAGTCTTGACTAACAATAAATGATTCTCTATGATTATGTGTGTATGCCACAAAGTTTCATGTTTTAAGTTATGATTATTGGGATTTCATTTCACTACTATGATTTATCTCATGTTATGAAATTATGCTCTCTTTTGCAGGTTAAGATTTCCAAAACTTATGTTCTTATGAATATGATGTGATTGATTTTTCTTTTGTTTACCCTTACTGAGCATTTGAGCTCACCCTTTTATGTTTTCTTTTCCCCAGGATATAAAGAAAGGTTTTAGGTAAAAAAAAGGGAAGATCTTTATGGGAGATATTGAAGATCTTTCACCACGATTAGAAGATTACGTTCTGAGTTTCCAAAGACACTAAACTATTACGATCCTTGTGTGTGTGTTTTTGTTATGTAATAAGTATTCCGCAAAAGTAATGTAATGTCCATGTATGATAAGCTTCGGGTCTCTACAGTTGGTATCAGAGGAAAGGTTTAGTCAACCTTTGGAAACTAGGATGCGAAAACGTTAGTGAGATCCCTAGAGATATTTCTAAGGTATGTCTAGGGATGTCTCTAAGGTTAAGTATACGTATAGGTTATAGTCCTAGAATTGCGCTAACGATCTTCGAATTTAACCTAAGATGTTAGATATTGAGGGTACTACCCCTTTATTATGTTGTTTTCCCTAGCATGATTTTTGCCTCTCACACTATTCTTTTGGGGTTTTAGACGATGGCTGGAACCCGAAGGAACCGTGTTAATGCGGAATGTGATGGGCAATGCAATGATTGTCCCCCTGAGCAAACAAACAATATGGGAGCTGGAATGCAAAATCTTGTAGCCATTCTCACACAACTTTCTCAAGCTATGAATCATGCAGGACTTCCAAACGAGCAAAGGAAGGAGAAACATTCTCTTGAATCCTTCATGAGGCAGCGTCCACCTTCTTTCAGTGGGTCTACTGATCCATTAGTTGCTGAACAATGGATTAGTACTACTGAAAAGATATTTTCAGTTCTTCAATGTTCTGAACATGATAAAGTCATCCTAGCAGTGTATCGTTTGGAAGGAGATACTGATCAATGGTGGAATCTTATTAAGAATATGAGGCAAAGGGATGAAATTGAGTCTATGGAATGGGACAAGTTCAAGAACTTATTTTTCAATAAGTACTTCCCTCGTATTCTCCGAACAAAGATGGAGAAAGAGTTTCTTGAATTGAAGCAAAGGGATGATGAATCTGTTGGTACCTATGAAGCAAATTTTACAAGACTTGCAAGGTACGCTTCTGGTATTATCATCCAACCTGAAAGTAAAGTTGATCAATTTTTCAGTGGCTTAAAACCAAGTCTTCGAAGGGCATTAGCTATAAGAGACTTCAGTAGCTATGAAGAAATTGTGCGTTGTGCTATCAAGGTAGAAATGGAAGTTGGTGTTAAATATCCATCTCATGGGTTTGACAAGAAACGAAAGATGGAGTTCAAGGAGAAATCTCAGAATAATGGTGAAAAGAAGATGAATGTTTCCTTATGCACAAAGTGTGGAAAGAAGCATGGTGGAGATTGTCTTAAAGGGAATAGAAAATGTTTTAAGTGTGGAAAAGAAGGTCATCGAGCAGCTGAGTGTCGAAGTAATGGAAAAAGGGATTCTAATGAAGTGAATAAAGCAAACACTACAGAGAACGTACAACCAACACTTCAATGCTTCAAGTGCAAGGAAATGGGGCATTATGCTAATAAATGCCCTAATCCAAGGGTTAGTGATGATCGACATGAGCAACCGCTTAAGGCAAAGGACAAAGGGATGTCACATGCGATCACTATTGGCAATGTTGAATATGACAACGATGTGGTGGAATGATTAAGTGTTTATGTAATGGGATTCCAAAATAATGTTGTATCATGGAATATTGGAATATTTATGTATTGGTCTAATGTGGTATTCAAAGTGATTGAGATATTATGCGCATAATGAAGGGAAAACGAGAAAATGAAATGTTTAATAGTATTCATGAGCTCATGATTGATATAAGGACTAAGTGATATCATGGTTTGAGTATATAGAATTTTGAGGATTTTGGTATGTGGAAAGTGTTAAATTTTAACTGCATTCATGTTTTCACTAAGGTATTCAAGAGAATACATGATTGAGGACTTTGAATGTTTGGAATGTGACCAACAAAACATATCTTATGATATATGGGGATCAACGATGGTATTAAATCTCTGGTAATCATTTTCACTATGTTATGAGAGTGGACTGCAGTATTATGGATAAGCCTAAAGGTTGAAATGGATTATGTTGGACATAAGTAAGTATTGTTTAAGGATCTATGTTTTCTCGATATTATTGATGGGAGGTTATAGTAATATAGTTTTAGAAAAAGGACAACCTGCAGGACGGGCGATAGCCCATCGCGTCGGACAAGGATGTGGGAATCGAACCCACAACCGAAGTGAGACTGGCCTTTATCGCCTACCACTGGCCTACAGGAAGTCCCTGTTTAGTAGAAACTAGTTTTATTATATTAATCAGAATGATATATGAAGTATAAGTCCATTTTAGGAACCATATGTGATTAATCTCACTATAGATTGACTTATGTATATAATTTTTGCTAACCTTTTGTTTGAGACAGATGGAATGACCCGTCATTCTATCACGTGATCTGCTAACACTTCAAGAATAACAAATTCAACTTCATTTATTTAAGATATGAAGTGGAAATTGTTCAAGGCACGAACAACAGTGAGATTGTACCAAAATCATGTAAGTATTTCTTTTAATTCATCAACTTTAGGGAAATGATCTTGAAAACCAAAAATGTTGTCCTAGTGATCTTATACCTGATGAGTCGAATGGTACCTTAGATCGTCACAAATTTATGGATTTGTGATTGTTGGCTTTTCCATAGCCATGTTCTCTACCACTCTCCATCAGAACATGATGGTTAGACTTTTCTTCCATATCCATATTTTCACCTATGTGGAAACCCAGTGATTAGTTTATTTGGGTAACCGTTAAGTTTCATACTTTTGTTTTAAAATATTGGTTTTGGTATTCCTTTTTACGATGTGGGTTTCTATTAAATAAACTTTCGAATAGTAAACCATTTATAACCCCGACGAATTTCGAGGGCGAAATTCATTTTAAGGGGGGTAGAATGTAACAGCCCAAGATTTTATGAAAAATATTCTTTTTAATTTTATTAATGTCTTGTGTTTTACGCTACACCAAAAGGAGCTTGCACAACATGCATCCTTGACTTGCCTTGCATTACATGCAATCACAACCTTCCTCGATAGCGTGTGTAGTACGCAATACCGAGTTTCACTAAACAACGATATGCTATTAAAATATTATTATAACTAGCCGTTATGAATAGTAATAACCACCTTTTAAAATTTTAGAAATTTTAGCTCTCAAAATGGACTTTATTTTTGGATTCGGAGTATCGAATTTAGCCTAAGGTGAAATTTTGGTGATTTTCGGATAACTTTCATATTTTGATGAATAGTGAAAAATACTAAATTTTAGTTAAAAACAACTTTTTCAATCGAAATAATTAATAGTGATAAATTATTAATTTGAGTGGTTTTAAAGTATATTTAGAATATATTTTTACAATTTAATACAATGTTGGTCATTGGATGGAATTTCACATTTAAACCAGACATAAACAAGTGTCAATCTTTTGATAAATATTGTTTCTTAAAAACACGCTCTTTGTTTTAACAGCGGGATTTAATTATAAAATTAATTAATGCAACTTCTATGATATGAATTTGGTAAAATAGACTTCATTTTTGAATTCGGAATATGAAATATATCTTAGGATGAAAATTTGGCATTGTTCTGAAAAACATCAATTTTTGATGAATAGTGAAACTACTAAGTGGTAGTTAAAAAAATTAATTTCTTCATAAATCTTAATTTTACCGCTTCTGTGAATGGAATTTCAAAAATCCGAGAGACACGGTTGATGTCAGTAAGTAAAATGTGGTTCAATGAGATGAAAATAATTTTTGGTGAATAGTAACTTTTTACTTTTATTTACCACGGTTAAAAGTAAATAGGGTAATTAAGGGTAAGAATGATATTAATATTACCCTAACACATGTCCTAATTCTATTGGACAAGTGTATCTCGACCAAAAACAACCTTAAGTGTAAAATATTATCATTTAGGCCCACTTGGATTAGATTAGGACATTTATTATTATTTAATTCAAAGAAGAGTTAAAAGAGGTAAAATCAACGTTTATTTACTAAAACATTTTTAATATAGGGTTATACATAAGATCAATTCTATTGTAAATATTCATTAGAAAGCTAAAACGATTTCCTACATAATGGTATTTTATTTGTAATTTTTAGACATCAAATAATTTAATTTATTTATGACACAAAGATGATGCAGTAATTATCTTATTAATGAAATATTGACATAATTGATATTCTAAACACCAAAATAAATGTAATTTTAGACTTTTTATGAATTCCACTAATTTTATAGGTTACTATGATATATTAGTGTTGATTTAATCAACTTGGTTCGAACATATAATTCTGTTATGACTTTCACAAAAATCATATATCAAATCGTGTCAAAATTGACACAAAATAGTTTTTAAATAAAATATTATATTATTAATTGTTATTTTATTCCTAAAAATCTAAGGATCGGCCAAATGACTTAGATAAGAATATATATATTAATACTAAACAATTTGGGGTTCGTTTGGCATGTTATAGTAAGTGTATTAACCATATAGTGAAAGAAAACAAAAAGACCCGGTAAAAGTTAAATTATTTAGCTTAGAGTTAAATCTAATTGATAAGGTTAAAATAATACCCTAAACTTGTCTAAATCTTATTGGTTGATAGTATTTCGACCCAACCCCACTTTATCTTCGAAATAAGACCCTTTGGAACCATTATAAACCGATTTTGACATTAATATAAAATAATATTTTGAGGTATTCCTAAGGTGCCCCTCTCCTCCCTTATAAAAGGACACCTCCTCCCCCTCCTCCTCACACCAATTTGAGCACTCAAGCTCGGCCAACCCCTGCCAAAATATCTTATCCACTTCCCTAGAAACATCCTAGAGGTTCTGGTCTTCCTCAAAGACCAATTTTACTGCCCTAAGAGGAGGTCTCAAAGAGGCGCTTCAAAGAAGAGGTAATTACCGTTACCAATTCTTTCATCTTTATTTCTTTTTCCACTTCTTCTTCTTAGGTTGTTTCATTATGAAGTAATAAAATAGGTATCACTAATATACTGATATGTTATTATAAGTATGAAACAACGCTATTTCACCATCTATCCATCCTACGGAAAAAGAAATCACCGCGCGGGCGTACGTACGGAATACCGTCTCCACGCCGTGGTGTAATCTATTTTCCACCACCACCTTACATGGATGGGTATAATGGTGTAAAGAATAACTATACATAGTTATTACAACATCATATTGATTCTGATATATTTTATAATCCACTCCAATTCAATTCAATATTTATAGAAATGATATCATCGCTCGTGCGTACGTACGGACTACCGTCTCCACGACGCGATGAGATTCATTCTCCATGTTAATCATTTAAGAATGATTATAAAGTATATATAAGAAATAATAATGAAATATATGACATTATAAAGCTACTGGATTTATGTATATATATATATATGTATGTCATCTACTTGCTTCCATTTCAAGACAATAAGGAAAGGAAAACAGCGTTCATGCGTACGTACGGACTACCGTCTCCATGAACGGTGTTTTTCATTTTATTTATCTATATATTATATATATATAATGAATATATATGATATATAAATCATGTTTTATATTCTGGAAGTAAGTAAATCATGATATAAGTAATAATTATGTCAAGAACAACAAGTCAAAACACCTACGATAAATGAAATGATTTTACCCAAAACGCTTCTTTAACATAGAATTTACAAAAGAACGGGTAATATAATGTCATAAGTGAACCATATATGATATCATAACAATGAATATGATTCTGTAATAATTCAATGACATTATTTAAATCATTATACAGGAGGTTCGGACACATACGAAGCAAATCGGACCTAAGGTAAGGGAAATATCACAATCTCATTTTTATCCGAGATTGTTTATTCGTAAGTATTTACTGGGGTGTATTTTATCATCCACATCCATGTTTAATAAATATGTAATATTGTTTCTATCCACCTACAATTGTTTAAATCCATTTTTACCCTTCGGTGAGTTTTTAGTAAAAGATATGAAAGAAATCTTTTGTCGTTTTTCGTACGAGGTACTTTTTGACTTTTCCGACAAAAGTACGAAGAATGTTTTTTTTAACTTATACGGCATGAATGGATTCTTAAAACATTATTTACAAGAATCTTCCTTTACAAGTTTTCAAGTTTATTTTTAATCAACTTATTTTATTTTAAAGTCGTATGACATGTTATGAAAAGAAAAATGTTTTTGAAGTAGAAAGGATATTTTCCTCAAGAATGGAGTTCAAGTATTTTATCAAAATTATTTTCCATCTAAGATAATAAAAGGGTTCTATTTTTATCCCTATTATTACATGGATTTGATTATGTTGTGATGGAAATATTTTTATGAATTCCTTTATGGATTGTTTTATGATGTCATGTTGTTTAAGAATCCCATTTTTATTACATGGGTTACGCTATGATGTATGGTTTATGATTATGTGGCACACATAAGAAAAGATTCATTATAAGATGGGTGGGACCTATATCTCCCTCCAATTCATTGGGTAAAGATTTTATATCTCATGAGATAGACATGGCAGGAATGGTAGGTTATACCGGTTCAGTGAAACAGGACTGAAACGAGGGTTACTCGATTCAGAAAGGGACTTTGTCCACTAAGATAGTCTTGGAAATGAGTCTTGACTAACAAGAAATGATTCTCTATGATTATGTGTGTATGCCACAAAGTTTCATGTTTTATGTTATGATTATTGGGATTTCATTTCACTACTATGATTTATCCCATGTTATGAAATTATGCTCTCTTTTGCAGGTTAAGATTTCCAAAAGTTATGTTCTTATGAATATGATGTGATTGATTTTTCTTTTGTTTACCCTTACTGAGCATTTGAGCTCACCCTTTTATGTTTTCTTTTCCCCAGGATATAAAGAAAGGTTTTAGGTAAAAAAAGGGAAGATCTTTATGGGAGATATTGAAGATCATTCACCACGATTAGAAGATTACGTTCCGAGTTTCCAAAGACACTAAACTATTACGATCCTTGTGTGTGTGTTTTTGTTATGTAATAAGTATTCCGAAAAAGTAATGTAATGTCCATGTATGATAAGCTTCGGGTCTCTACAATGATCCTCATGGTATTGATAAGTACTGATAATGAATGTATTTTATAAAAACTTTTATGGAAGTTAGAAGCTTCTAGGTAGTGGAGGAGTCAGATTTTAATTTTATTCTTGACAAGGAATCTATTAAATAGTGTGGAAATAATATATAAGTGATAAGAGAATATTTGGATGAGTTTTAAAATTAATTTGAGTTAGTGAAGATAACTAAATATGTTTGGTGGAACCTATGATTTTATGTAGAGAAATATTTTGGAAAAATAGCTAAATATATATCTATGTAAGAGTGGATGATGTAAATGGATTTGAAAAGAGTAATCCATATAAAGGTATTTATTGTATCTATGAATGCAAATTTGTATTCACATATTGAAACTCTTGTATACCTATCCATGTAGGGAGACTCATGTATGCATTACCATGTATGGATATCCACATAATGAGATTCCCAATAGAGTTGTCAACATATGAGGATCTATGAAATAGTAGATCTTGGTTTAGGGATAAATCCAGTTTTTTTCTCCTATGAGTTTCCAGAATTTATATTCTAATGGATTTAAATGAAATGATGCACAAGAATCAATCTTCATGGAATGTAAATATAACAATATCTTCAATGGATTATTATTCATACTAATAATAAATCATAAAACCAAAGATAATTCCTTAAAGATATAAGTTTTTTCATATCCTAAGATACATTTCCACGTCTTGGTGCATGAATTATGGCACACATAAAAATATCAAATGACTTAAATGTTGTAGATTTTATAGAGAATTTAAAATCCATGATATTTAAAAATAGTTTTACAAATAAATACATTTGGAATTTATAAGAATAAAAGGAAAATATCTATGATTTAAATGGTGAAATTTAAAGGGATTTTGAATTTACAAAGACCATATAAATTCAAAAGTGAAATATTTCTAGTGACCTATTAATATATACTTTAATAAGAAGAAAGAAAAAGGGAGTGATTAACTGTGCATGCATGGACCATATTATGAAAGTAAAATGAAGAGGAATGAGATTCCCAATATAGCATAAGTTAAATACATTATGTATCCATGAATGAAATGATAAAGAATTGGTGCTAATTATAGTAGAAACCTTCTTGGAGCATAAGATGAAGAAGCAGGGGAGGAAGAGAGAAAGAATTTTTTTGAATGTATTATTGTTAATCATATTCAAAATAAAAATATGAGGGATATATCCAACCTGTAATATTTAAATACTTTATTGTACTAAAGAAGTTTGAGATGTCACTAAATATTATTTCATACTGAGGAAGGAGATATGGTAATTGTGTCAGGAGAAGACTGGATCTGATGTTAAAGATCAAACTTCATAAATAGTAGTCTAAATCTATCATTACGTTGATATTATATAACAAAAATTTCTTCCATGCTTTATACCTAGTTTGTTCCAAGATAGTTAGTCCAAGTCTATGCCCTTTCCCATGCTTCATTTGATAATAATAAGGAATCTATGTGCACTTGTGATAATAACCACAATACACAAGGAACGTAGTCATACATAGAGAGGAATACCTCACCAATAAACACTTGTTTTCGTATTGTTAAACTTTATTATTTATATATGCATGTATTCTAACCAACGGTAGGATAAATAAAAATATAAATACATTCATTGAAGAAGTGAATAGTTTACAAGAGATAAATGTTTAAATAATATTAAACTATATACTAATACTGATTCACCCCCTCTTAGTGTTGAGAATATACCATTATGACCCTTTCAATTGGTATCGGAGTATCAAATCACAAATCTAATTATATTATCAATAATATCATGTTTAAATATTATAATTTCTCTTTACAAAGGCCACATGAAGTATATTTTTAAAGAATCATGTGAGTAACATTAAAATAGATATGTAGGATATTTATACTAAGAAACTAAAAATATATGAAAAGAAGTTAATAAAGTTATCATCTAAGAAAAATAACTCTCTACTAATTAAAGAAAATAAAATTAGAGTTCATCCTACTATCTCTAATTATAATACATCTCTCAATGAAACATGTGATAAGAAACATCCCACTCAAGTATAGAGGTGTAAAAATAAATCTCCTCATTAAGTAATCATAATTAATAAAATTAAGGCATTTAATAAGATTATATTTTGGTATAATAAAATACCAAGTAGATGGAAGAAATTTCCAATCTATGTAGTTAATCATAACTATAAGAAGAAGGACTAGATAAAAAATCTTATCAACGTTTTTGTATTGATGAATAAGACCAATTGAGGAATATCATATATTTATGGAATAATGTGATGATTTAAATGAGGATTTATATTTATATCTATTAAATTCACTACAAAAATTTCCCAGAGAAGTATCTGCCTTGTGGCTCTATCAAAATAATGGGAGGGGAGGTCACTCATCTTGGGGAAAACACAAAAAGTATAGAGAAATATTTAGAACAAATGGTGTTTATTTTTATAAAGATCAATAAACATGTATAACCCTTAAATTCTATGAATGAAGAGATTGAAGGCATATTCTCTAGTTTTATGAATGAATGAATCATAATAATTTATGAGAGAAAAGAATCGAAGAAAGGTATTGAATAAAATACCCATGTATTAAAAGAAGTAACTACTATCAAGGATTATTAATTGGGAAATAAATTCAATATGATTAAGGATATTAATATTTAATTACAAGAAAAGAACCAATTATATGAATATTAGGTTAATAAGATAAAGAGGGAGTGTAAAGAGAAAAAATAAAATCAATAGGGGATGATAAAAACATACTAAATAGTAAATTTATTGAATTGGAAATCAAATTGGAAAATATTTAAAATCTACAAGATTTGTATTTATAAGAAGAAGAAAAGAACATTGTTTATATGAAATAATGGGGATATTGCCTATGAGAAACGATCTCTATCTTATGAAAAGAATATTTCGAGATCATCCAGGGATTAATCTCCAATAGTAGAAAAGGCACCATCCATATTAGAAAAAAATTATTTTTTGGAATTAAGTTTTTATGAACAATGAATGTTTGAATGAAATATTTACAAAAAAGTGGATGAACTAAAATGTTTATAAATCCTCCACCACACCTGAGGTAGTTGGGTGCATCAATTGAAGAAGAAAATCTCTAAAAGAAGTTTAATAAATTGAAAAATAATATGCAAAACTGCAAGTGTGTAAATCTTGGTAGATTACTGTAAAAAGGAAAAGATCATGATTTTATAGCCTTTTTTGGTTTTTTAAAATTTTTTCTTCATGGATACTGATTTTTGGCATAATATTTAACCACTGAAATTAAATGAAAGATCACAAAAAGGGAGTTCAAAGATAAACAAAAGAAAATTACACACATAAAAGAGAATAATATATCTATTAAAAATTGAATTTAAAATTTTATGAATACATGTGATGATTAAAATAAAAGTGGTCATAGAAGTAGATAATTCATTCCAGATTCAATAAAGTATTTGGGAAAATAAATTAGAAAATAAATAACACATAAATTATTAAATAAATATGAGACAACCTTGGGAAACTATATCTTCAAGATGAAACCCAAGCATTACATCAAATTAGAGAATTAATTGAATTCATTAAATTAACATTAAATCCATAAATAAATTTTCCCATTAGTTCATAACTCATAAAATCATAAAAGAGTTATTTTTAGTTCTATACACAATGTACATGCCACATTGGGTTTAATGTAGTCTCTAATTGTATTGTATGTACACCAAACTATGTTGGCTCCAATGTATACTCAAGATCAATCTTACAGATATATTTTCATCAATTAATCCTTATGTTATATAAATTATATGCATATAATTTTAGTGAACATAAAATAATATCCCACATTCACTAAAATTAATAAGTAATTTATGAAACACTTCAAAACTCATTGTAAATGCATACAAACTATTTTTTATATAGTTTATTAAGATATATTTATTTTTCAACAAATGTATTTTCAAAAACATAATCCTTATCAAAAGGAAAAACTATATTACCATGTGGGACTTAGTTTAATTGAATAGAAATAAAAAATCCCAATTTCATAAATTTTAAAAAATAGTGACTTCTAGATAAATGATACTCAAACCACTGAGGGGACTGTTGTGATCTTGAAAAAACACACACATATCTATATATGCTCATTAAAACCACAAGATATATCATATACACCATATGTATACCTATATAACCCCATTGAACATGAATTTAAGTTACCAATTGACATAGAATATTTTAATCTAGTATATTTTAATTCATCTTTTTTGATTCTTTAAAATATACTAACATGGTTGATGAATACATCACATGTCCTTTATCCAACATATGAGTACATCACTTGCCTCTCATCCAAATAGTTGACAAATAAAATGTGACTCAAATAATAATTTTTGTGAGTTTCCATTGTCTAATTCAATAAAGTGACCAAGTTTATTTTCTCATAATATCAATGGAGAAATCACATCTTTGTTATGTTCTAACCGAAGACATGATCAGAAACATACCCAACCATCCCCTGATTATCAAAGCCTGAAGGCTTGTGATAGAAAGGTATCCGTGTAACACACTAAGTTATTATTATTTTTTTCAAATAAATTAAATTCATTTGATATCTTCAATTACATATAACACCAAGTTAAACTTGTGCTGTACACAACACTAGGTTAGCTTGTGTTACACATGACACTATGTTTTAACAAAACAATGATATATTATCAATATAGTTATTTAAATGTGGTCGTTCAAACCTATAAATTAAACATAAAGATATTAATAGTAATAAAGAAATTTTAAATTTTTATTATAATTGGTTTATATAAATAAAACATAATGATAATAAAATACATAATTTTTGGTAAAGTTTTTATATGTATTGAAAATTCTATTTTCTCAAAAAATATTTTTTTTCATTTTGTGAAAATTAATAAAATTAAATTTTCATGATTTTATAAAAATAATTTTATGAAATAAAATAATTTTTGAAATCATATTGTCAAAATTATATTATGGTAAAATTTTATGAGTTTTCTGAAAAGTTTAATTTTCTAAGGAATACAGAAAAATACTAAATTTTAATTGAAAAATGAATTTTTCATTTAATTTATTTACAAAGAAAAATTATATTTAAAATTGGTTTTATAGTAATATTAGTTAAATTATGCAAAAATTAATATAATTTAGTCCATTTTAATCAAATTCATTTTTAATTTCATTATAAAATCATTGTAATCTTTTGAACATTTTGTCTTTAAATAGCCTCTTTCTCATTGCGTTTGTGGGATTAATTTTAAATTAAAAATTTTCATCTATATGAATAAAATTTGAAAAATTTGATTCATTATTTTTAATAAAAATAAAATATATTATCTAATAAGGTTAAATTTATTTTTTTCCAAAGTGAATAGTAAAACAGTGAAAATTATTTGTCACGGTTAAGTTAAAATTGGTCTTACTATGAGTGGGGGTATGGGGGGTTAAAATAAAAATATAAGTGTTAAAAATAATAAAACAACTTGTGAAAAAACCATTTTCTAGAAATATTATGGCATTATCTCTTCTATTTTTGAGAATTTTCTATTATTGGAGCCTTGACATGAAAAAACATGGGTGGAAATTTACCTTTTCATAAACCTACAAGTGTACCACTCAGCTCACTTATAAAATGAAACCCCATATAATATATTATTAACACTATTAACAATTTTTTATTATAAAATACCTACCGAAATAACTTTTAAAATTCCCTCATGTCATCATAGATTCCTTATTTTGGAAATAAATATATTTTACAAATGATTTTTGTGAAAACCTAGGGAGGATACCCAAAGAAGAGGTAACGTTCATCAACAAACGTTTTTGTTTTATTTATTCCTCTATATCCTTCAATTATTATTATACCATGATTATATCATATCCTCAATATATTCCATATATTTATATTTTATTATGTTAAGTGTATGACTTACAACAACCTCTACTTCCACAGAATGGGTTATGAAATTATCGTTTATATGTACAACGGACTACCACTTGGAGAACTGATGTCATTCATTTTTCCATTACCACCTATCAAGGCTATTAATAATGATAGATTTATTTTTAATATATAATATTTATGATATTATTATACTTATTTAATTATTATATCACAAATACCTTCATAAGTTCCATTTTTTAGGAATATAATAACATCGCTCATGTATATGGCGAACTACTGCCTCCCAAAGCGATGTGATCCGTTCATGTTTTAAATGGAATGTTATAAGGAGAATTTTAATAAAAATATGTGATATATATGGATGAAAAATATTATATAATGATAATATATCATTTAAATTTTGTTCTTTCAATCCATAAAAAATGGGAATAGTGTTCATCTGTACGTATGACCTACCATCTCCTTGAACAGTGGATTTAATTTTCAATCACTAAATTATATGGATTAATATAAATACATATATACCGATTATATATATTATTTATATATTGTTTAAAATTTTGGATATTATTTAACCAATATCTAAGTAAGAGTATCAAAAATAAAAAATCAAAACATATATAAAAAAAAAAGTGGTTATTACCCGAATCATAACTTTAACAAGTAATTGTTAAGAAAAGTGTAATAAAAAGGTAATAATTAAATTTTATATGATATGGTATATATATAAATATGGTTCTGTAATATATTTATAATAAAATTATATCCACTATACAAGAGGTTTGAATGCTTACAAAAGAATCCGAGATATAAGGTAATGGATTTCTAGTCTCTCTTTTATTTCTGGGATACATATGAAATTAACCACTTGTTTCATTTGTGTCATGTATATATTGACCCTTTTAAATGTTATATAATTATTACATTTATTTTAAATATTTTTTATGTTTCAATTTATGTAATTATATATTGTGTCTTATTATTCAAAAGATTAGTAAAGCGATAAAGGATTTCTGTCTCACTTTTGACATTCATGAGTCACATTCCATATTCAACCCCCTTTTATATTATGTGGTGTATATAATTTCCATGAATGAATATTATAATTATTTTCCTGAAAACTATTTGGGATTACATATCCTTTTGAGGATCTATATTTAATGGGGTCTATGGTTCAAAAGTTACCAAATTTGTAAGGTATTTTTTTGTCTTAATTTTCATTCTTTGAGAAATACAATTATGTTATACTTATATCATCATGAACGATGTGTATATATAGCCTATATGACATGTAATATCTTGGGTTTATTTATCATCATGATATTTTAAGTTTCATTTAATTGTATTACTTCATGGGGTTTACATTTCAATGTTACCAAAGAGGTAAAGATTTTATTCCACAATCTCATCATTTATCGAGATTATTTGTTATCATGTTTTTGATGAAAGAATATTATGATACATATATCAATAAACTCATGACCATTTTTATCCTATAGTTATTTATGTATAATACTTGTTTTCACATCATTTTCCACTCTTTATGTACTCAATATTTAAAAACAACCACTTTCAGAAAAATCATATTTTTCTCTCTCTTTGGATAAAACAATTTTCCTTCCAAACCATTTTATTTGTTTTTTTAATTTTCATTTAATTTTTTCAAATTTTTTTAATTTTTTTAGTGTTATTTATTAATGAAATTTGTACCCATGTTTTACTTGTTAATTGATTTAAGTCAAACCTTATGTCATTTTCAAAAACAATTCCCATTTGTATTTTATTGAACATGTAAAGGGGAACATTGTTTTAATGTGCATGACATGATTTTTTTTCAATAATCATGAAATTTACTTTATTTAAATATCAATTTATATTTTTTAATTTTTAATTTTAAATAAAATAATTTTCAATATCTTTTTAGGTTTTAAAAAGTTATTTTAAAGTGAAAAGGATACTTTTCTCAAGAAATGTTTTAAGTGATTTTTTGAATGTTCCTTTATATGTTTCCAAGGTTCTTTTCAAGGAAAATTATTTTAAAAATGTTTTATGTTTTAAAAATATATTTTCAAATCTTAAAGGTTATTTTACTTAAGATAAGATCCAAGCAATATTTCAAAATAATTCTCTAACTAAGATGAAATCCATTGATCATACTTATTATTTACAAGGGATATGATCTAAGTATAGCATTGTTATTATTTATCTGAATGGTTTATTTTTTTGAACCCCATTTATATTAAATGGTTTATACCATGATAAACTTATTATGAGACCCAATTATTTCCCTGCATTATTATATGATGAAATAATGAAATTATTATGAAAACTGTCTCTTTTTGACAGGTTATGATATGATGAAATGTATATAAAACCCATTTCATTTTATAGGTAATGATGCATTGAATTTTTATGATATTGTGTAAAAAATAAATATGGTTTTCATTATGAGATTAGTGGAACCTATATATCCCAAAAATTCATTGGGAAATAATAAATGTTCTAGGAGATCAAAGGGTATATGTGTGGTTAAGACAATCTCGAAAAGGGGGGTAAATAGGTGGTTAGTAAAAGCTCAAAAAATAGGGTACATCGATTGTTATACCAAGCCCAAAGAATGTACATGATTGGTTAGAAAAACATAACATTTTATGAATGTCTTAGTGGGTATCCTTGACATAATATTTTCTATGATCATTTTTGTGACAAAAATCTATATCTTATGCGAATGTTATGCTCTCATGGATCATGTTCTTTGATTTACTTATAATTCATGTACTATGAAATGAGAATTATTATGCCATGACTTTATATTATGATCTTTGATATGTAGGGTATGGTTTTCTTATGTTATTCTCATGTTATTATACCATTATAGTCATTTTACACTTATATATACCTCTTATTTACCCTTACTGAGCATCTGAGCTCACCCATTCTTACATTTCCTTTCCCTAGGTTATGTAGATTTATATTATGTATTATTTGTATAATAATTTTTCTTGATATGAATAACATAGTGGTAGATGATATCGCTCACCTATGGACTAGTTTTTTCTTGTTTCCAAGTTTCCAAATGCACTAAAATATTATGGTTCTGAGGTGTGTGTTTGTGTAACGTAATGAATATTTATAAAATACATAATAACTATGTGTGAGAAAACTAGGTAGAAATAGTTGGTATCAATGGATAGGTTTAGTTAACCTTTAGAAACTATGCTGATAAAAAAACTTAGTGAGCCCCCAAAGGACATGTCTAAGGATAAGTCTAAGGATTGGTCAAAGTATTGGAAAATGTACTAGAATTTTGGAAAATGTTATATCAACTGGTTTCAATGAAATTAAATCCATGTCTAGATACTATAATTGGATTTGGATCTAGCAATGAGGTACCAAGGTGAATTAAATATGAAAAAGAGATTTTTAGATGTACTCGATCATCACCGAGTGGATGAAAATCGGCCATGCTTTACACCTAATTTGAGACTCTTGAGGGATACAATTTGGAAATTCACAAACTTTTTACAGAACATCATAAAGTATTTAAATTTATGTTTACCATTAATAACCTTGGATAAAACTAAGGTTTTATATATTAAAAAAGGTTTCATAGTTCCCCATCATTATTATTATTTATTACACTATACTTTTTGGTTTTATGCATTAGATGGACTCTGAAAGAACCATGTTAATACTGAGTGAAATGGAAAATGCAATGATTGTATTCATAATCATCCAAACATATGGTAGTTGGAATGAAAAATCCGATTTTTTTGCTCATACAACTTTCCCACGAAATGAATCATGCTGGACATCCAAACAAACAAAAGAGGGATTAAAATTTTGTTGAGACCTTTATGTGGTAACATCCTCCTTTGTTCAGTGGATCTTCTAATCCACTAGTTTCCAAATAATGGATCAACACCACTGAAATTATATTTTCCATTCTCCATTTTTAGAAACATGAAAAGGTAATTTGATCTATCTACCTTTTGTATGGTGAATAGGATCTATGGTGGACTCTTATAAATAATAAAAGTCAACAGGATGAAATTGAACTCGTGGTTTCGGACAAGTTCATGAACTTATTTTTCAATAAGTTCTTTCCTTATATTCTTTTCATGAAGATAGAAAATGATTTTATTAAGATAAAGAAAAAGGATGATGAATCCATAAAAACCTATGATTAAAATTTTACAAGACTTGTGAGGTACACTTCTAATATTATCATCAAACCTGAAAGTAAAGTTTATCGATTCTTAAATAGAATAAAACGTAGTCTCTTGAGGGTGTTATCCATAAGAGACTTTAGCAAATATTAAGAGATTGTTTTTTGTTCTATAAAAGTGTTAATGAATGTTTTATTTACTTATCAATCTCATGGTTTGGATAAGAAGAGAAAAACAAAATTCATTTAAAAATATAAGAACCATACGAAGAAGAAGATGAGATTTTCTTTATTCTCAATGTGTGGGAAGAAGCATGTACGAAATTTTCTTAAGGGGACTAATAATTGATTTATCTGTGGAAGGGAATTTCTTTATGTAGATGAATTCCTAATTAATTTGAAGAATTTATCTAATGATATGATTAATGATAAATCTCTATAGAATGAACCACCTAGACCCAATTTTTTCAAAATCATGGAGTTTTGGAATTATGATAAAAAGTTCCCAAATCCAAGTGTTAAAGATAGTGATCAAATCCAGTAGCCTCTTAAGAATAGTTACATGTAGAAATATCATGTGATCATTATTTCTCATGAGGGGTGAAATAACAACATGTTTGTTGGAACTGAAATCTGATTGGGGCTGAAAATAGGAATTGTGGAATGCCCCAAAGGCATATTTTGGTTCAGTGGACAACCCTGAGAATCGCAGGGAAGGTTCATATAAAGTAAATTATTTTTGCATAAAACAGTGCATGTGGAACACCATATTACGTGATGAGGGTGAATATTAAACCCGAACCTCGTTTTTCACACCATCACTACCAGAAATCATCTATAAATAGAAGTGCACCCCCTCGCTTCGGGACGCCTAAAGAATTGGACTTGTGTCCCGTGTATAAAATACAACCCCTCCCATTCAAAAAACACGGCTTCAAGATATGTTATTTAATGGAATAGGTATCCGAGTGGTCCGACTTCAGGGGCACTAGGGTTTGATCCTCACCCATTTCCGTTTGAGTCTAAGGAAATTATGTGCAAGCATGTCCTTTTCATGCGAAGCACACCCTTTGCATGAAACTCTCATACTTTTTACGACAATATTCTGTTGTTACAATAAACCTCCCAATTGCATACCACCCTACCCTATTGCATGCAAATATAATCCTTTGTGCGCAAATCTTCTATTGTTTCAATATATCATCCCATTGCATTCCACCCTATCTTATTGTGCAAAAACTATTATTTTTGCATGCAGCCCTCAAAATTTGCATACAATCGATCTTTTTTGCATGAAACCCCTCATATTTGCATGAAATCAATCCCTCTTGAACGCAAACATTAATATACCTTCAATATATTTCCCTTCCTTCATGGAACCATGTTTAAACCCTCAATCTAACGTGCAAAACCCATGTTTTTCACACACCACTTTTGTGAAGCCCTCCAGGCTTGTGTGAAGTGGTTTTAAGGTCCCTTGGGAAGTGCTTCATATTGTGTTTCTTTGAATCATTTTTCTTCACATAGACACACTAATGGATATTGATTGTTCACATATCCAAGATAATGTGATCCCCTCAAAGGATCACTCCACAACCCCATCTACGTATGGAATTTTTGGTACCTTCCCTTTACCAAGGTTGGAAGTGCGCCGATTATGTATGTCCTAGGGATGCAGACTGAATCCTAACTGTTTGAGCTACATGACGTGAAAATTCTTAGTACCCGCATCCTTGAAACAAGACATAAAACTATGATGAAGACATGTGTGGTAGGTCCTAGAGGATCAGAGAGATGATGGGAATATGTTCCCTCATGCTCTCTCTTTCCCTTTGATCTTTGTCACCATGCACACCTCAGGCAGTCTCTACATAGTCCCCAAAACCCCTTCATGGGATGATTCAGGTTCGATCACTATATCCTCCTCATATGTCTGGTCACCCTTCATTCTCATCGGTCCTCCCTACTAGAGTAAGTCCCAATATCAACCTCCCTGGGCCACTAGTCATGCATAATCCCTACTCCATTCCTCACAGATGAACATTTCTTGATGTGATCATCAGGTATTTTTTGCCTCTTTTTTCTCACAATGAGAATGACTATTGTGGGATTAGATTAAGCATCGACCATGACACGCCTTTTGTCCCACATTAATGTGGAATCGCCATCTGGTACATCTGAACTACATGGACTTTGATCCTTTCCCCTTTCTAAGCAAGTTATGTAGGAAGCCTCTCCAAGTCTTAAAACCACCACCCATCAGGGATAAGTAGAAAGCCTCCCGAAGGTCCAAGACTATCACTCATGTACCATCCTAGTCTCTTCTTTGAGACTTTAAGTTTTGGGATGGCCATTCCTTAGCCTATGTGTTCCACTTCCTTTGGGTCACATCCATGCATCTATTCTCATGAGGCACCTACTTAGGTGACTCATTGGTCCACCAAACTATGTGGACGTTGATTCCCCACCATAGGGACATATATGAAGCTTATCTGAGGATAAATCCCAACATCACCATCATCTTCATGTCGGTTCCATCCTAATCCAACCATCCACTTATTTCAACAATCCATCATCTTTCTTAATTCCTACATGTACTGCCACATACCAGTGGGATCACGCCATTTCCTTGGGAATCTAACAATGCATATCCCCCAGATAATCCATATCCACCCAACCAAGAGTGTCCCTCTTGTGATGGTCCACTAACCATGCATAAGCACCAACATGTCTCCGAGTTGTTGTCCCTTGTGTACACCTCAATTCATCACCCTCTTGAACTATGTGGGTTTTGATCTCTATCCTCTATACAGGGTATGTAGGAGGCCTCGATGAGGTTCAATCCTTGTCAATGGTAAACCTTGGTATCCCCTTTATAGTGACCCAAGCATCCTCTAATATGTCATCATTGGACCTCCTGATCCACCCACTTAGTAGACCTCTCGGGTGTTCCTTCATAGGGATGTACCCATATGATCCACTCCCATCAGTGTTCTGATCAGTCTGATCCTTCCCTACTCGATGTTAAATTCATAGCATATCCTGTGTTAAACATTGGAAGACGGGGAAAACCTTGGAGAAATTACCATGGCATACAAATTCTATTCACTCAATGTGGGATGCCTGTGTCTTTTGTACCATTGAGAAGCCCTATTATAAGGGGAAGAATATCAAGGTGTATGAGTGCTTCAGCATCCAGACACACCAACAATGTCCAATATGACTACTCCCCTAACTGAAGGTTAATTCCTTGACTTGACCCCTTGGAATGTACTGATAGAAGTAGTGTAATTAATTGAAATCCACAATGATATGGAATCAGGAAAGAGATTCATGAACAATGTCTAAAATCTATGAGGGAGACCCGGACTAGGTGAGGAATTCCAAGGAGGAATCCACAGAAGGAGGAACTGACTTCCCATCTTCCGATTTTGATCAAGGAGAATACATCTATGAATAACTGACAAATATGGCCTGCCTTTTGAAAGCACGAATGTGGGGAAACCACCAACACATCCCCACAGATGGATGCATGCCCCGATGAAAGCATCATAAAAATAAATGGTGAACTCGATGTGAATATTCTTCTTAATAAGAAGATTAGTAACATTCAAGACATCAACAGATAAGTATGTCACCATATCCATCTATCTGGTACTAGGTCCTGCCAATAAAATAGTGGTCCTAGCTTGAAAGTCACTAAAGTTTGGGGTAGTTAATCATTGGTAATTCCAGTCAGCAATGTTATTAGTGTGGATCTTTCTATCCAACCATGGAAGACTGAACAATGCTGGGGAAATGTGTATCGATTTCTTATTGTCTGTACTGAGGAGTGAATTTTCCTGCTTTGTAGGACCCAAGCCCAAGATACAGGAAACCAATAATCCTTCTCCCATAGATGCTGGGGTAGGGGAAGTATGAATGTTGCAATTCCCCATAGCTTCATTTCATTTGTGATGGATCACAAGCCCATAGCTACTGGGAACCCACCCCCCTCTCACCATCTAAATTTATTCAGATAAGGGTTAATAATATTCTTATTTGATGATATGAATAGTAAGGGGTCATCCTAATTAGGATATGGACCACCAAGACATAGAGGCCTCGTTGCCCTGTCAACACTGCTACCCTCAAGGGATATGGAGGGAGCTGCTTCATCCCACTCCGACCTTCAACAGATTACGGAGCCTATCCGTGGAGTGCTCCAAATACTCACTCCCTTATGCTGATTAATTAAGGTATTTCTGAGTCCACCTGACCAGGAATTCATCTAGGGAGCTGCTGAGGAGGACTCCCACTCTGCTACATCATCATCTCCAGCCAGTCATATAGACCGAAGAGCATGTGTTTCATCCCCTTGCAAAGCCGGATCTAGTTTTGTTGGCTCGATGTCAATGTCGGGTGCAAGATTAGTAGTATGCCAGCTAGGGGGCATCATCGTCTGTGGATTTAGTGGCCTGAGCCACCACCGACACGAGATATAAACCCACTTTCATCATTGGGAAGGGGAACCTCCTGGTTATAGTGCAGGGGAACTTCCAACCCTGTCCAAAGTTGAAGCACCAATCACCATATGAGCTGGTTGAACTGGATTTCCTGGTTACCAGGGCAAGCAGTAGTCATTGCAGACTGACTTAAGATGATGAGATCCAGTATGGTGGTCCTCCCTATAACAGTATTAGGAAGAGTGGAGGTCCTCCCCACACCTTCATTTAGTATGGAGGTCCTCCCCATGCCACCACCATCAAGTCCAGTGGAGTCCCTCCCCGCTTCATCGACTTTTAGCACGAAGGTCCCCCCATGCTCCTGGCCTCATGTATGAAAATTTATTTCACATACCAGTTTCTCAGTGCGAGGGTATTCCTTTCCCAGTCACCCAAAAACATGGAGGACCCCCACCCCCTATATGCTCATCAATTCTTGAGGAGCTCCACCCCATTCTAGAAATCACTAAAGAAGAGTCCCTCCCCACTTCATCAACAATGAACATGGAGACCCTTCTCATGTCTAGTATAATTAGTACAAAGTCCCTCTTTATTCCTCTACTACAAGGTCCGGCCGACACGAGGTTCCTCCCTGCAGATGGAAGACCACCATGGAGGTCCTCCCCATATTTTTACCAACCCTAATGGAGGCCCTCCCCACTCCATCACTATCAAACATGGAGGTCTTCCCTGCTCTCCCTTAGACATTTTTCAAGGTTTTCCTCACACACCATCTCATCAGAGCATAGGTCCTCCCCATGTGAGCAACATCCGATATGAAGTCCCTCCTCATATCCAATTCAATGTGGGTGAAGGTCCACCCCACTCTAGAATCAATCTATATAGAGGAACTCCTTGTGTCAAAAACCTTCCATGTCCTAAAGAACCATCCCAGGGAAGGAGAGCATGTCGCCATCACCCAAGGAAGAATCACGAGATGTTTAAGACAATGATTAAAACCATATTCATTTCATATTCTGAGGTGGAGTGTGATTCGGTGACGGAACCCTCACCCCAATATTCTATGTTGGGTGCTGGAGTAGGCATAAGGTGTATAAGACCCATCCTTATGGAAAGTGTGGTCTACTGTATCCCTACATCCCTATGAAGATACATATAAGTGGAGGAATATTTGGCTCTTTTCTCAGGCCTAGTCATGCAATCATCCTTATCATCAACATGATCATTCTCCACCTCAATAAGAGATTACCGAGAGTTGTTCTGGGGACCAATAGACGATGATAATTAGAGTGACCCACCTCAAACAACCCCAAACACTACATGGGAAGCAGTGGTCTTTAGTTCATATTATAGGGATGTGGTGGCACAATCAATCCATTCTTAGGAAGATGAACCAAGATGTGGCGACTTATCAGCTCGCATGTCATACTTTCCACCGACCAGTCAACCATTGAAATGGTTTGATTCAGTGTAATTATTGGTCCCTCAACCACCCCTAGTTGAAGAGTGGGTAAGTCAAGGACCATGTCCTGAGTCTGAGCCGAGAAGCTTGTGGGACATTCTCCCAGTGAACCAATTCCCATAGATGTTTTGGCCCATTGCAATAGATGGTTTCAGTATTCCGGAATCTTTTAACTAGGAGGGGGTCATGTGATTTTGTAAAACTTTCTAGGAAATTCAATTTTGTCTCTGAAATATATAGGTAGCTTACCCCAAGAGCCATAAACACTTTGAAGACGTCAACCGACAATGTTGCATGGTCGATTTGGTTATGCTCTTTGTGGCTTAGTGACCTGAGTCACTCAGTCATCATTGGAACCTCCAACAACGATGCATGCAGAGATTTACAGTGCTCTGTAGAATTACTAAGGAGGCTTCCCCCCATATCCAGATCCGTGGTTGGGGGCAGTATGCTACCCTTCATTTCAGTCCCATCTGGCTCTAGCCTGAATTTCCAGGTGATATTGAGGATATGACTCTAGGCACAATATCAGTTAACAAGGATGACCTATTAGAGGAAAAAACCAAGATAGGACTAATTAAATAGAATTAACCCCCCCCCCTGGGTGGTTCCGCACCTGTTGGATGATTTAGGCATGGTTACTCACCATAAAAGGTATTTAATGGGCCTTCTTTCACCTTCTGAGTCATTAACCTTTTTCTCGAGACCTCAATAAGGGTAAAGAGCACATTGGGACCATCAATCCCTCTATCCCTTCTGACTTAATGAAAAAGATAGAAGATGGCCCTGAAAAAGTGACATTTCATCATAATCTTGTGGAACATAAAAATATAGTCTATGAACTTCTCACCAAATGTGATGCAGAATGACGAACACATTATTTTAATCCTAAACTGGGGAAATAGCGGCAGGTACAACCTCCCCCCAGAGAGTTTCCTCCTTGTAACCTTGACCATCCGAACCATATTGAAAAAGTAAATGCTAGAGTTTATGTAAAGAGGGTGTGATATGCATCACCAAATACACCTTAGTTGTATAATAACCCTCCTTGGGACCTAGCTTAGGTTCCCGCAATAGCTCAACAGGTCATTCCTCTGGCAGTCTCGTAAGTCATCCTAATAGCCGATCCATGAGCCACTGGACCTACTTCACATGTTGAAGAACATTTCAACACACTGGTGGTCAGAGATCCTTGTCAAGATAGGAATCCCATCCAAGATGATCCAATGGACACTCTCATTTCCCGCACTGAGAATTTTGAAATCCGACAAGTGGAAATCCTGCCTAATGGCAAGACAAATATGGCATGGGTGGATGATATTCCATCACCCACAGGTTTTATAAATCATAACTTATCCCCCTTTAATGGGATAGACAATCCACAACATCATCTAGGACACTTTATATCAAGGTGTGGACCCATGCTGGGAACTCCAGTGCAGTAGGAGGCCACCAAGCTCCGGTGTTTTGTATAGACACTGGAAGGGGCTACATTTGTTTGGAACATCCAATTAACTATTGTGTTGGTAGCTAGTTGGGAGGACCTTCTTAGGAAGTTTCTCTAATAGTTCAGTTCCACTACCCAGAAGACAAGCATTGCAGACCTCTTCAAGTGAAAGAAGAGTCCTGATGAGTACGTCACATACTTTGTTGATAGGTGGAAGGGCCTCACATATTCTCCGGATATGCTTTTAACTCCATAATAACTGGTAACAATGTGTATGGGTAATTTCAAAACTGAATTGGTCTCTTATCTCATTACTCAGAACTACCCAAGGGGATTTTAGGATTTGTATGACAATGCCCAACATCTAGAGGAAGCCTTGCAACAAGGCAAACAAGAATGTCTATTTCCCCCCAAAGTGCCCGTAAGAAGAGACACCAAGGACGAGCCTACTGTGGTAGAAAAAATAGAAGCCCACAGGTAGCTGGCATTGTTACAAGAAGGAGAAACTCTATATCTTCATTGAGGCCTACCACCTCAGGAGTAGCCTCCACCCTAGAAAATCCTTCCTTATAATCGGTAGGCTCCCCCGCATAATGCGCCACCACCGCCTAGGCGAGAAAATTAGGTCCCTCCCCCTCCTAAGGCTCCTCCATCCTTTCGTTAGGGAAATGATCCCAGAGCCCCTTCCCAAAATGAAGGAAATAGAATTACTCATTTTATAAGGCCTAGGTCCCTAGCTATTTCTGAAGTGCCTTGGATCAGGGAATCCTATAGTTTCAGAAATGCATGAGGCCCGAAGAGGCGGAACTCATGGATCACTATAATTACAACCCATACCATTGATTCCTTAGGCATACCCTCAAGTAGTGTTATGTGTTTAAAGAATCACCCCAAGGCCAGGTAGATAACAACACATTCAAGTTGGGTCCAACCCAATCATTGGTGGCGTGTGTGTTTATAATGTCTGATAATGGCAACGAGGGCGAATGGTAGTAGGATTCTTACCGTGGGTCTCAAAATTGCGACGACCAGATGGTTTGCAAGGCAGTCACTCATGCCCATAGTATTATCTATGCACATCTGAATCAGCCCAATCATTTAGAAATCAATGTGTTACCTACAACCACTTCTTATGCATCAACATCTCATCCTTCCTCTTCCCAGAAGTGTAATCATCAGTGATGCAAGGGAAAGAAAAGTCCCTCACTATTATTATCTTCATCATGTACTCTCAAAAGTTTCATGCCCTCAAGGATGGAAATTTCCCCCAAAATTGACCCAGTGATGGAGGATTATTCAAGTGATGATAAAGGGTAAGATTTGGTCAATACCATGGAGCTGTTAAACCCCTACATGGTTCTCAATGACGAATAATGTCGGAAGGACCCTATTAACATCCCCAGTCAATGCCAGTGTCGACAGCGTCGTGGTTATGTGAATAACCGGAATGCATTAGTCAGTGCTTCCAGCCAAGTTGTGCATTCCATCGAGACTAGAAAATTGACTGAACACGGATCTCAGCACACACAACCTTCTCATATGGTTTCATCAGATTTTACTCCACCACTGTTTTTGACACTTGATGAGACGTAGACACCACGACAGTACTATGGTTAGTCATGTTCTGTCACGAATAAAACTCACTCATCTGGACCTCAGCTGATAGTCACTCTACGCGGTTGGACTAGTTAGCAATGAGAAATTCCCAACAGTAGCTAGAATCTTTCGGTTAAACCAGTATTTCCTATCAAACCTCTTGACACAGAGAGACCTATTGTCAGAAGATGTGTATTCTTGGAACAGAAATACGATGTCCTCAAGAATCGTTCAATCATTCTTGCAAATAACTCTATCCTCAAGTATCTCTGCCTATCAGTGGATATATGAAAATCACTTGAAAAGGATTTAAAAATCTCCCTCCATTTTGAGATGGGGGTAGCAGCCGCAGAAGCCTTCCATGCTGAGACAGTCAAGCATACAGAATGTGAGGCCATCATATCTTTCTCTAGAGAAGATGAAGGTTCTCCTATATAAGGGCACATCCTCCCACTATACATTACTATCCATTTCAATAGTGTGGAGGTCCTCTATCATCATGTTGACATAGGATCTGAGATTAACTTTATCCCGACCCGAAAACTCCGAAATATGGGATTTTATGAAGTAGATATGAGTCCCTCCGACATGAAAATTCAAGGTTATGACAAGAATAAGAAAACACTAGTTTTCATGAATCACCTGAAGACCTAGTTCGGCGACCCAGTTTTCCAGAATTATTTCATGGTTTTGTCACAAGACACCGCTTACAATGCATTGATGGGTAGACCATGGCTCCATCAGCATGCGACAATTCCTTCCTCACATCACAAATTCCTTTAGTACTCTCTTAATGGTCGTGTAGGCATAATCCAAGGTGATGAATCTCGATTCTCCTCTTGTGAAGATTGTTACATGGATTCCAACTATTATAAGAGTAAGGAAAAGTAGATTCAAACAAATGATATTAAAAATGATACGACAGTAGCCGACCTGTGGAAAGACCTAGATGACGCCAAAATTTTCACAATTTATAGATTGGAGGACAAAACTCTATATTTGGGGAAATTCATTGTTTTAATTGGAATGAGTGGGTAGAGTGTTCCCAATTCTATGTACTGTTGGAATATCAACTAATATTCCTAAAAAAAATAGGGTCGGGTGATACCAGAGCCCCCTACTCCTCTATGGTATTGAGATGTCCACCCCATGGCAACAAAAATAGAACATAATTTCTTATTTCTCTAGGCTAGGATAAAAAAATCAATATAATGTACCACTATTGCCTTGATATCATCAAGCCTGTCTCTATAGGTTGAAGGCCAGATAGTATCGGGTCGACAGCTTTCATCACTATGGTCTCAGTAGTGATGGAGTCCCCTGAGGAGGTATCCGCCACCACCAAGGCTGGAACCAATGTCCCACCAGTGTCTCTCAACTCAGAGGAGTTGTCTCTTTCTGATGATCCTCTCACCATGGATTAGGAAGAGTTTTTAGAAGATTCCCCTCCCACATTCAAAGAGTTTTTATCCTCTATGGTGGATGATTTACTAAAGGTAAAACTAGGTAATGAGACAGATCCAAAACCAATCTTGATTAGACACCCTATGATTGCAGAAGAGAAACATTGATCCCTAAAATTCCTAAGGCAACATCATGATGTATTTTTCTAGAGTTTTGATAAGATTTCAGAGCTATATCCTTAGGTATCTGTCCACTATCTGAGTCTCACATCAAATAATAGCGGGTTCAAAAAACCTCCTAGAAAGATGCACACTTCTCAATATGCAATGGTCGAGGACGAGGTTGATAAGATCAGAAAAACCAGAATTTTCAAGGAATTCCAACACCCTATATGGTTAGTTAACATTGTTCCTGTCCTGAAGAAAAATTGATAGATCAAAGTATGCATTGGCTTCTGGGATCTCAACCATCACTGTTTGAAGCATGACATTCCCTTTCCTACCAAAGAACTATTAGTTGATGACATTGTTGGGTTCAAGGATCTCTCCTTCATGGATGGGTATTACAGATATAATAAAATATGTATAGCCCCACAAGATGAATATTATACCAAGTTGTAGACGCCGGAAAAGTCCGTTGTTCCCAAACGAAGCTCCGGATGCGGAAAGCGAGATCATATTTGGAGTCGGAAGAATGTTTCGGAGGGCCCGGAGGCCTTGCGCGGAATTTCAGAGGCCTGCGCGCAAAGATGATGATCCGCGCGCAAACCCCCGGGATGCGCGCAACTCCCTTGCGCGCCGTGCCCGATTCCGCGCCCGCGAGGAGAATTCCGCGCTCGCGCCTTGGATTCCGCGCCCGGGGTTGCCTATAAATACTAGGCGACCCCCAACGTTTCAAAGGTTGCTGGAAGTCGAACGGTCTCCCGCGCGCGCAATTCAACCCCTTCCGCGCGCAATGCCGATCTTCAGGTAACCTCCTTTCTTTCGCGCAATAGAGCCTTGGGGTCCGCCTTCGCGCGCAATCCCCTTGGCTCATTTCCTTTGAATAAATTTCAAACCCGAAGGCCTTTGCGCGCAAAAGAAGCCTCTTGCGCGCAATTGCCCCCGGGTGCACGCAATCCAACCCGATTGCGAGCACCCCTATCTTCAAAGTGGCCATTCGTTAGAGAATGAGCCGTTGCCCCCGCGAGCTGTTCGAAGCCCGGTGCGCGCAATCTCAATCATCCGCGCGCAAAGCGCTGGCCCAATTTCGCGCCAGCCCGTCCATTTGCGCGCCGGCCCGCGGTATTGCGCGCAAAGCTCCTCTTTTGCGCGCAAACCGCTAGGGTCGCCCCCTTTGACCCCCTTTGGGTACCCGCCTGCGTGGCGCCCGATGGTCTTCATCGCAGGTGCCCGCACCGTGCGTCGTCTTTCCGTGCGCCCCCCCCCCTAGGCTCGCGCGAAGTGACGCGGACCTACCGGCGGCTTTATCGTCCTGCATGACGCTAAACTGCACCACGTCCTGCACGACGTTAAACTGCGTACGTCCAAGCTGCACGACGTTAAACTGCCTAGCATATCGTCCGCGCTGCAAGACGTTAAACTGCCAAGTGTTTTGTCCAGCATGACGTTAAACTGTACCACGTCCGCGCTGTAAGACGTTAAACTGCCAAGCACCTTCGTCCTCAACACACGACGTTAAACTGTACTTCGTCCGGCAAGACGTTAAACCATCCGCTTCGTCCTCAACACACGACGTTAAACTGTACTTCGTCCGGCAAGACGGTAAACCGTCCACAACCTGATCCCGTGCTCCGCACGCAGGGTCCCCCCTGGTTTGGATGTGGCCCCCACCCGCTCGTCTCTGCAGGGATGTCGGGATTGTCCCGCTTTGGGACGATTTAATGGGAGTGGCTTTTCCCTACGGAGGCAGGGTATTACAAACCCCTAGTTTCTTGTGGGGGGCTGCACATGTGTATCTCCATTGCGCTCCCCCACTGCCGAAGCCAGTAGAGGGTGTGACTGGGATCGAGGTGTCTCCTACTTTCGGTCCAAGTCCCTTCCAACTGAGTTTTGCCGCATCCGGGCTGCCTCAAGTGCGTAAGTCCTGACAGAATGAACTACGTGGACTTTGATCCCTGTCTTCTAAACAGGGTACGTAGGAAGCCTCCCTGAGGTCCAAGCCCACCACCTGGTCGTCCCGGTCGTATTTACGTCGGTTCGTCCATCAGTGGACCCCTCCAGGGTTCACTCTTGCGTCAATTCACCTATGAATCCGCCCCTGTGGGAGACTGCTCGTGTGTATCTCCACTGTGCCTCCCCACAACCCCCCTTTTTCCATTTCTCCTTTTATCGTCCAGCATGACGTGAAACTGTGATCCACCCGGCCGTTCCATCCCCCTCTGTGCGAGGTGGTTCGGTTCAATCCTCCGCCCGGCGGCCTAGACTTCTTCGTGAGTCGGCTTGCCGACGTCCAGCATGACGTTAAACTGTATACCCGAACTACGTTGACTTTGATCCGTGCTAACGCGCGGTACGTAGGAAGCCCCTACGGGGTCCAAGCTCTTCACTCCATCATCCATCCTGATCCTTACCCGGGCCGCCACATCCCGGTGGGGTCATGCCACTTCACTCCACTCCATATCATTTGGGAAGCCGCCCATGTGCTGGCCCCAGCATCGGAGGTTCCCCGCAAGGGGTTCTGTCATCCGATCCACTTATCGTGTCGATCGGTCCGATGCCGTCCCCGCTGGACGTTAAACTCACGTCATACCCCGTGTTAAACATGGGAAGCTGAGGAAAACCTCAGGTGACACAGTTCCCCGCACCCAGTACGGGATGCCTCAGGCCATCATGCCTTCGAGAAGCCTTATTAGGGACGGAAGACAGACGTGCAGAGGCGCAGTGTCACGACACGCCCCCAGCACCCAGAGCCACCCGGCCTTCTCACTGCAGGTTGCTGCCCCGCCCAGACTCCTTGGAGCGTCCGGGCGGAAGCAGCGTAATTAACCGGTGTCCATGAAGATATGGCGCCGGGAACGAGATTCACGAACATTCTTAAGTCTATGAGGGAGACCCGGATTAGGCGACGAGTTCCGAGGAGACGTCCAAGGAAGGAGGAGCCGACATCCCATCATCCCGGTTTCGATCAAGGAGCAGACGCCCCTGAATAAGGGACGAATGCCGCCCGCCCTTGGAAAGCGGGACTGCGGGACCACAAGCCGCGCACCCATCCCCTCGGGTTGATGGGTGCACGCGCGAACGCGTCTTGGCGGAATAGCGTAACCCGACGCACATCCGCACCGAAACAGAAAAATGGTGAACCCGACGTGAATCTCTTCTCCTCGATACGAAGACCGATGGCTTTCAGAGGTGTTGGAAGACCGGCGTGTTGCCCGGCCAAGCATTCAGTCTTACCCGCCAGGGGCTGGGGAAGGGACATCGGGCACTCCGTCTCGCAACGTCGAGGGCCTGGGTTCCCCCCACGGAAGGCGTCGTGGAGCTAATGGTTGGTTGTCGATTCATTTTTCCTGTCAGTGTTAATGGGTCCTTCTCCCTGCTTTCAGAAATCAGGTCACCCGATCCAGTGCCCGATCGCCACCCGCCCACTGGCGCAGAGGTAGGGGAAACACCGACGCGGCTACTCCGCGCGGTCCCGCCCGTTCCACAGCCGTCCCAGCAGCCGCAATTGCGGGACGACCACGCCCTCTCTCCCCCTCGGAGGTCATCCAGAGAAGGGTGATCAACACCCTGGTGCGGAGATACGAGGAAGAGGGAGTCATCCCCACTAGGGAAATGGCTCGCCTAGGCCTTGAGAAGGCTGCGCCTCGCCACCACCGGCCGGCCCCTCCGCGTAATGTACTGCCGCAACCCAGGCGAGATAATCAGGGTCCACCTCCTCGGCCGGCCCCTCCAGCCCCTCGTCAAGACCACGCTCCCAGGGGCCCGCGACACCTGACTTACTCATTCCACGAGGATCAGGTCCCCGGTTATTTCCGGAGCGCCCTGGAGCAGAGAATTGTGCGACTGCCTGAGTGTTGGAGGCCAGAGGAGGCACATCTTACGAATAACCCCCGCTGCTGCCCCTACCATCGGGCCCTGGGGCACACCATCCAGCGGTGCTATGTGTTTAAGGATTGGCTCCAAGACCAGATTAACAACAATGTAATCAGGTTGGGCCCAGCTCCGGCACAAGTGGCGGGCGTGTTCGTGGGATCAGATGACGATAGTGGCAACGAGGACGAATGGCAGCTGGTCTCCAACCGCGGATCCCAGAAGTATAATAACTGGATGGCCCGCAAGACGACCATTCGCGCCCATGGAATCATCTGTGCGCGCTTGAATCTGCCTGAGCCCCCAGAATCTGCGGGTGCCGCTTCGGCATCGTCGTCCCAGCCTGCCTCTTCCAAGAGGAGCAAACGGCGGCAGCGCAAGAAGGAAGAGCGCGCCCCGCCGGTTCCGCCACTATCCCGCACTCTCGGCGATTTCATGCCCCCGGAGATGGGGGTCCCTCCTCAGATCCGCCCGGTGATGGATGATTCGTCCGATGACGGTATTGGGTACGCTTCGGTTAACACCGTCGAGCTGGTAAATACCTTTTCGGTTCCCGACGTTGAAGAACACCAGGTGGACCTCCCTAGTGTCCCCGGTCGTCGCTACCGTCGGAAGAACCGCAGCAACAGGAGTCGCCGGGGCACAGCCGTTGGTACCTCCAGCCAGGCCGTGCACGCCACTGAGACTAGGCAGCAGGCTCAAAACCGAGCACAACGTGCGCCCCCCCCCCATTCGGGGATGACAGATTCACCTCCGCCGCTGTTTGTGGTGTGGGACCAGGCAGAACCGCCTCAGCCGCGTCACGACCAGCTCCGCCCTGCCACGGGTCCATCCCGGCCTCCTGACTCCAGTACGGTGACCATTTCCCGGACTGCGACCAGTGAACAGCGAGATGCGCCAAGTACCAGTCGGCCGCCGATCCAACCGGAAAGGCCCGTCATGCCACCAACCGCAGAGCAACCTCCTACAACCAGGGGCTCGCGCTTGGCCAAAAAGTATGATGTCCTGAAGCACTTGGCTGACATCCCAGCAAGGCTCTCCATCCTTGAGGCTCTGCGCATGTCATCTGAGATGCGCGAGGCACTCGCTGAAGCCCTGAAAAGCCCCCTCCAGTTTGAGACAGAGGTTGCGGCTGCAGAGGCCTTTTACGCCGAAACGATCGAGGACGCCGAATGTCAGGCAGTTATCTCGTTCTCTGGTAAGGATGAAGACCCTCCTATACAGGGACACATTCGTCCGCTGTATGTCACTGGCCAGTTCAATGGCCTTGAAGTCCGGCGCTGTCTTGTCGACACGGGGTCCGGGATTAACCTGATTCCAACTCGGACGCTCCGGAGATTGGGGTTGTCTGAGGATGACTTGATTCCCTCCGACCTCAGGATCCAGGGGTACGATCGCACCGAGCAAACCCCGGTCGGCAAGATACGTTTGAAGACCCAGTTCGGTGACTTGGTTGCCAACACCGAATTCATGGTAGTCTCTCAGGACACTGCGTACAACGCATTGATGGGCAGGCCATGGCTCCATCTTCACGCGGCGGTTCCCTCGTCATACCACCAATGCCTCAAATACTCCCTTAATGGTCGAGTAGGCGTGCTTCAAGGAGATGCCTCTCCTTTTGCCTCGTGTGAAGCCCGCTATCTGGACGCGGACTATTACAAGAGCAAGGATAAGCAGATCCTGGCAGGTGAGGTTGAGCCTGTCGCTGTTGCAAGCGATCCCTGGGCAAGTCTGGATGACGCTTACGTCCTCCCGATTCACCGGTTGGACGTCGCCATGGTCTTGACGGTCCGCGAGTCTCCTGATGAGATGGCCGTGACCGCCCGCGCCAGCACCAGTGGCCCAGCAGGATCTGGTAGCCCCAATGCAGTTTCCAACGCAGTCTCTCCCATGGACGATCCCTCCCCGAGCGGAGAGGACGTGGAAGATGCACCCCCATCCTTTGAGGAGGGCGTCCCCGCCACGGTCGATGAGTTAATACAGGTGAACCTTGGAACCGAGGCCGATCCAAGACCCACATTGGTTAGTGCCGCCATGCCCTCTGAGGAGCGGCAGCAGTACGTGGACTTTCTCAGGCAGCACCGTGATGTGTTCGCTTGGGGCTATGACGAGATGCCGGGGCTAGATCCTCAGGTAGCCGTCCACCGCCTTGGTCTCCCGGCGAACCATCGCGGGTTCAAGCAGCCTCCCAGGAAGATGCACCCGTCCCACGGTGCCATGGTTGAGGCCGAAGTTGACAAGCTTATCAAAGCCAACTTCGTGAGGGAAGTTCAGTACCCCAAATGGATGGCCAACATTGTGCCGGTCAGGAAGAAGAACGGGCAGATCAGAGTCTGCATCGACTTCCGCGATCTCAACTGCCACTGTCCGAAGGATGATTTTCCCCTTCCAGTGACAGAGCTGTTGATTGATGCCACGGCAGGGTTCCAAGCCCTCTCCTTCATGGATGGATACTCCGGATACAACCAAATTCGGATGGCCCCTGAGGATGAGGAGTTCACTGCCTTCAGGGCCCCCCAAGGTACCTTTTGCTACCGGGTCATGCCCTTCGGCCTGAAGAATGCAGGTGCCACCTATCAACGGGCGATGCACCGCATATTCAAGCCAATCCTCGGCACACTGGTGGAATGCTACGTCGACGACTTGGTTGTCAAATCGCGCCAGCGTCAGGACCATCTCAAAGATCTTGAGAAAGTGTTCAGATTCCTCCGGTCTTGATGCCTGAAGATGAACCCGTTGAAGTGTGCCTTTGGGGTCACCTCCGGAAAGTTCCTTGGATTTGTGGTAAGATACCGGGGTATTGAGATCGACCCAGAGAAAATCAGGGCGATTAGCCAGATGCCTCCCCCAGGTACCGTCCGGGAACTGCAAGGGTTCCAAGGCCACTTAGCCTATATACGCCGATTCATCGCGAATTTGGCCGGCAAGTGTAAGCCCTTTTCTCGGCTCATGAAGAAATGTGCCACCTATGTATGGGATAAAGAGTGTCAGACCGCTTTCGAGGAGATCAAGCAGTACCTGCTTCAACCTCCGGTCCTGATGCCGCCTGTATCCGGGAAGCCGCTGGTCCTCTATGTGACCGCCCTGGAACGGTCCCTGGGTGCCCTTCTCGCCCAGAAGAACAACGAGGGAACGGAGAATAGCCTCTATTACCTCAGTCGCATGCTCCTCGATGCGGAAGTTAGGTATTCCCCCATCGAGAAGAGCTGCCTGGCGCTCGTATTTGCCGTACAGAAATTACGACACTACTTGCAGCACCATGAGGTACAGTTGGTTTCTCGGGTAGACCCGTTGAAATATATCCTGAGCCGGCCTATGTTGACTGGCCGCCTAGCGGGGTGGGCTGTGATTCTCCAGCAGTTCGACATCAGGTATGTGTCTCAGAAGGCCATCAAAGGACAAGCATTGGCAGACTTTCTGGCAGCTCACCCGACCTCCGCGGATCATCCGCTGGATCTAGGCTTTCCTGATGAGACCATTCTCTCAGTTGATCGAGCCGATCCATACTGGCAGATACACTTTGACGGTGCCTCCCGGAGCCCCACCGGTAGAAGACTCGATAATCCTAAGCTCAACAGAGTGGGCTTGGGCATCGTCTTCATCACCCCGGAGCAAGCCGTGCTGCCATACTCTTTCCTGTTGTCAGAGGGATGTACCAACAATGAGGCGGAATACCATGCCCTCATCACCGGCCTCGAGTTGGCTCTCGAGATCGACGTGCCCCGTCTGTGCGTGAAAGGGGACTCCGAGCTGGTCGTTAAGCAGATCAATGGCGACTACGTTGTCAGGAAGCCAGAACTTGTGCCATTGTTGGAGTGCACCCTCCTTCTGATGGCTCGGTTCCCTTCTCGGCCGGAAATTATCCATGTTCCCCGGTCGCAGAACGGTCGAGCAGATGCTTTGGCCAGCCTCGCTGCGTCACTTGCGGAGCCTGAACAGGACAACCTGATCATCCGCGTGACACGTCGCAGGCTCATCGCTCCCGTTATCCCGGAAGAAGATCGTGGCCCGTTGGTAAGTAACCTCACCACGGTTGCCCCTATGCCCGGAGCCCCGAGTACCCCAGATATGACAGTCGGATCAGCCCCTGATTAGAGGACGCCTTTGGTTGAGTACCTCCAACATGGCATTCTTCCATCGGATCGGGCCGAGCGCGAGCGAGTTCGACGCCGCGCATCGCAGTTCGTCCTCCAGAGCAGTCCCGGCCTGGAGCAGATCCTCTACAAACGCGGATTTGATGGTGTTCTCCTCCGTTGCCTTCAGGGAGTTGAGATCCCACGGGTCATGCAAGAGGTTCATGCTGGTTCATGTGGCGCCCACCAGACTGGGCCGAAGCTGTCCCACCAGATTCGGAGGTTGGGATACTTCTGGCCCTCTATGATCCATGACTGCATCGAGTATGCCAGGAGGTGCCATGCGTGCCAGGTTCATGCGAACTTTGTGCATCGGCCGCCGGAGCCTCTCCATACCACAAGGTATTCTTGGCCCTTTGCAGTCTGGGGACTGGACGTTGTGGGACCTTACCCGCCGGCGACAGCTCGCCAGTGCCGGTTCATTCTGACCGCCACAGACTTCTTCTCCAAATGGGCAGAGGCGATTCCGCTCAGAGAGGTCAAATCCTGTTCGATCGCTGACTTCGTGACCTCCAACATCATCCATCGATTTGGAGTGCCTCATGCTATCCTCACGGATAACGGAACCAATTTCCGAGCAGCCGAGTTGAAGAAGTTGTACGCCAAGTATAACATTCGCTCGAACCATACATCTCGCTATCATGCGCAGACAAATGGACAGATCGAGGCGTTCAACAAAACCCTCTCTAACATTCTGCAAAAGATGGTTGGTCAGAACAAGAAGAGTTGGCCGGACAAGCTCCCCAACGCCCTCTGGGATTATCGGACGACGACTCGCAATTCCACCCAGATGACCCCTTATTTCCTGGTGTACGGAGCTGAGGCCGTCCTGCCCATCGAGATCCAGTTGCCGTCCTTGCGCACTGTGGTCTACGACCAGCAAGCGCCGGACAGAGTTGCTAAAGCCCGTCTAGTCGAGTTGGAAGCACTGGATGAGAATAGACTTCGCGCTTTGCACAACTTGGAGAGGCATCAAAGCAGAATGGCTCGAGCTTTCAATAAGAAGGTTCGCCTCCGCTCCTTCCTGCAGGGTGATCTAGTGCTAGCCCTAAGAGCGCCGATGATCCCCGGCAGGAAGCCACCCAAGTTGGAGCCCAAGTGGGAGGGACCTTTTGTTGTCCACAAGGTCTATCCCAATGGCGCGTACTCCCTAGCGACTATGGATGGTGAGCGTGTCACTCCTCCCACCAACGCTAGGTTCCTCAAGCAGTACTTTGTCTGAGTGTACCAACGTCCAGCATGACGTTAAACTGCACAACGTCCAGCATGACGTTAAACTGCACAACGTCCAGCATGACGTTAAACTGCACAACGTCCAGCATGACGTTAAACTGCACAACGTCCAGCATGACGTTAAACTGCACAACGTCCAGCATGACGTTAAACTGCACAACGTCCAGCATGACGTTAAACTGCACAACGTCCAGCATGACGTTAAACTGCACAACGTCTAGCATGACGTTAAACTGCACATTTGTCCAGCATGACGTTAAACTGCACATCATCCCGCATGACGCTAAACTGCATACGTCCTGCACGACGTTAAACTGCATACGTCCAAGCTGCACGACGTTAAACTGCCCAGCGTATCGTCCGCGCTGCAAGACGTTAAACTGCCAAGTGCTCCGTCCAACATGACGTTAAACTGTACATCGTCCTGCATGACGTTAAACTGCCTCTCAATAACTACGTGCGGCTTGATTCCCATCCTTATGGGATACGTAGGACCGCCTGAACCTTCATGTTTCAGGCCCAGCCCCATCCTTCGGGAATTTCCATCCCATCTCGGGCCCTTGGCCCAGTTGCCCCCGGGTGTGCGGCGTATGGTGTGAGCACGGGGCTATGCCCTCATTCACGTCGGTTTGCTCGTCACGCTGTACGCCCCCCCCCCCCACGTTTGGGGATGCCTTCTGCTCCCCCCTTCCTGTTTTCTCTCATCGTCCTGCATGACGTTAAACTGCCCCTCAAGAACTACGTGCGGCTTGATTCCCATCCTTATGGGATACGTAGGACCACCTGGACATTCATGTTTCAGGCCCAGCCCCATTTCCCGGGAATCTCTATCCCGCGTTGGGCCTCTGGCCCCAGTTCCCCTCCTTTTTGTGCGAGGCGTATCGCGTGAGCGGGGGATTATGTCCTCATTCACGTCGGTCTACTGGCCGCGCCGTACGCCTCCCCCGTGTGTGGGACTACCTCACACCCCTCATCGTCCTGCATGACGTTAAACTGCCTCTCAAGAACTACGTGCGGCTTGATTCCCATCCTTATGGGATACGTAGGACCGCCTGAACGCTTGTGTTTCAGGTCCAGCCCCGTCCCTTGGTTGATCACGGGAATTTGCCCTCTTTTGGTTGCTCTCAGGGTGAGTCCTCCGACCCTTTCCTGAGATCTGTTAACATGTTTTGGGTACTTCGGTCTATGACTCGTAGTGTCAGATTCAATCCCGACAAGTCCTGTGTTGCTTGTCAGGCCTCGCGCTTCCTCTTGTTCGAGCCTTCACTCAAAGGGATCCTCGTTAGCGGTTTGGGTACGATGCCTCAGTGCTCTCCTACCGCTCCGGGTCGATTTACCGGCGGGTCTTGGGCCGCAAATCGATATGAATCCTGCGATTGAGCGGTCGATGCTTGTTTGCTTGCCCCGTCTTAGGCTGACGCGATCGGATGTTGTGTTGCGAATGCGTCAGCAACATCCTTGATCGCCATGTCAGCTCCTTCAGGCTCTGAACATTGGTTGCGCAGTCCTCATCACAACCCGCCTTTGTGCGTTGTAGTGGAATCTTGACACTCTTTTCATACTGACCTTCAGTACACCTCTACACGTTAGGCATGCCAACCAAGTTAATGATGTCGTTCGAGGCTCCCATGATCTGAGCACCAAGGATATATGCGGATATCCTCCCTAAGGGTCATGCGTAGCTGGACCCTCGTCCCCATAAGGAGGAAGGAGTCGCCCGAACAATTGCGTTCTGGGCCCAGTATATCTGGAGGCTAGCATCTCTGCCCCTCAGGTGATGGACATACGCAGGCCCCTATCCCAAGACTCTTCTCCTGGAATCGTGCGTGACCGCAGGGCTGGGTATGCTCCCACCTCCGCCGTGTCCGCCGTACCGCGATAAGCGGATTCCTCCATGGTCCGAACCACACGACCTTAAACTGTGTTGTCTGGTCCTACCACACGACCGTAAACTATGATCGTCTTGGCCGCCCGACGAGAAACGACACTGCATCGTGATGTTCCCCTCAGGGGGCACTCATGTTGGGCGCTGGTTAATAACCACGCCATTCATCAATGCCTTCCGTGGCTTGATTATTGTGGCGACGCCAGAGATCTCTCAATCACAGGCATGTCGCCGCACAAAGAAAAACCATTCATCTTTAAGGACAAACAAGAAATATCAAATGCCGCTCCTTCTGTGTGCGAGGGTCAGACCCGCACTCCTCCCCGCACTGGTGCCCGATTGTGTTGCACCGCGCTTCAAGAACTACGTGCGGCTTGATTCCCATCCTTATGGGATACGTAGGAACGCCCGGATGTTTGAAATTTTGGGTCCATCCCCCCACCTCTTAGAGATTCCCCCTTCTCTGGGGAATCCGCCGCCTTCAGGTCACCCTCAAGGCGTGTTCCCCGACCCCTTGCAGTGGTCCACCGGTGTCAAGAGTACTCTGGTTTATTGCCAGGAGGGTCAGGATCCGCTTGGTCAGGTTTCCTCCGCTTTTCAGGCTTCGTGCTCCCTTTCATTCGGACCCATCGTCTACGCCCTGGGTGGAGCCCCCGTGAACGGTTCGGACACAATGCCTCAGTGCTCTCCCACCGACTCGGGCCGGTACCCCCAATGGCCTCGGGCAGCAAATCGATATGAATCCTGCGATTGAGCGGTCGATGCTCGTTTGCTGCCTCATTCCACCAACGGTTAGTGCGATGTTGATGCTGCTTTTCCGCCACGGTCGGCAGTACTCTCATATCGTCACGCCGGTGCTCCCGGTCCTCGAGTGAATGGCCGCATGATTCACATCTTCCACCTCCCATTCCGGCCAGGCGAAACCTCGACACTCTTGACACTATCCCTCAGTGCATCTTCGCATATCCAGGGGATATGACCAGATGCGGCGTACTTTGAGGTCTTTATGGTCCGAGCTCTAAGACCTTAAACTAAGATCTCTCTTTATGGTCCGAGCTCTAAGACCTTAAACTAAGATCTCTCTTTATGGTCCGAGCTCTAAGACCTTAAACTAAGATCTCTCTTTATGGTCCGAGCTCTAAGACCTTAAACTAAGATCTCTCTTTATGGTCCGAGCTCTAAGACCTTAAACTAAGATCTCTCTTTATGGTCCGAGCTCTAAGACCTTAAACTAAGATCTCTCTTTATGGTCCGAGCTCTAAGACCTTAAACTAAGATCTCTCTTTATGGTCCGAGCTCTAAGACCTTAAACTAAGATCTCTCTTTATGGTCCGAGCTCTAAGACCTTAAACTAAGATCTCTCTTTATGGTCCGAGCTCTAAGACCTTAAACTAAGATCTCTCCTTATGGTCCGAGCTCTAAGACCTTAAACTAAGACCTAGCCCTTATGGTCTGAGCTCTAAGACCTTAAACTAAGATCTAGCCCTTATGGTCCGAGCTCTACGACCCTAAACTAAGATCTCCCCAAATGGGGTCCTACGTCCTGCATGACGTTAAACTGCACTCTCAGAACTACGTGTGGCTTGATCTCCAGCCTGATGGAGTACGTAGGAACGCCCGGGCATTCCGACTCGGGTCCAGCCTCAGGGATCGTTAAGTCCCGCCCCTCCTCGTCGCCGGCCGTCTGGCCTGACTTCGGGTAGAGTGGTGCAGTTGTGATATTCTCCCCGATTCAGCTCGGGATGCCCCATCGCAAGGATGGGAAGCGACGGTTTCCTCGTCAGAGAGGTGCTGTCTGAGAATTGAGGTGACTCACGGCCAGGTTAGTGCATCCAACTAATACGCTTTCCCCACGGTGGCGCAATTTTGAGAGCGTTGGATTCTGTCCGAACAAATCGTCACTTCGCCCCACGCTTCGCATGCCCTGTTGATCTGGATTTCCACCCTTGTGTCTGAAGGAACCCCAAAGCGGTATTCATGATGACATGTGGTCCGCCTCCTGCAATATGAATGATGGCCTTTTTCGGTCCGTCTATTGCAATTGTTATGGTCGATCCACTGTCCGCCTACCGTCTTGGGCATTTCCTGGAAGGCCGACCGTTGTGGATGTCCGGATTCGGGACACGCGATTCACCCTTTCTCATTTCCCTATGTTTGGATAAAATCTCAACGCCCCTAGCGTTGTCCCGCTCGTGTGTTGGAACAAGTTGGGGGGATGATACATTGATTAGGTCTGAGGTCTCCTTTCCTAGGAATGACCTCCCTCTTTTCTCCAGAAATCCAGGCCCAATTATGGATGCCTGATGCTTGGTTAACACTCCCGCAGGACAAAGAATTGTGGTTGGGCATGTTAAGCCAAAAGACGCAGGTAAATATATTGATTCATACAAATGGATCTAAATATTGAGTAGCGGAAGTAAATGTTCTGGGAATGGCAAAAAACAAAATCCCCTAGGGGTTAGCGTGCTGGATAAGTCTTTCTAATGCCGCTACCCTTTGGCTGGCGGCCTCCAGAGCTGCTTCTCGCTCTCTGCGTGCCCTCTCTTCGTCGGCGGTCGCAGCACGCAGTTCGTCGATGCTGGCCTGTGCACGCTCCCGCTCGACTTGAATTGTCACCATCTGTTGGCCCGCCTCCGTCAGCTGTACTTGGGCGTCAACCAGCTGGGCTTCTAGTTGCTCCACAATCTCGGTGCATGTTGCGACGAAGGCCTCCTTCTCTGCCGCCTGCCCTTCGAGACGCCGGACTTCCTACTCCGCCGCGAGGAGCGCCCGCGTGCTCTCCGACATGTCACGACTTTGTGTGACGTCGGCACGCCGGCAGCTCTCGCGCATCTTTTCGGCCATGAAATCACGGACCGTCAGATGGAGGCGTTGAGCATCAGCTCCCCCGGCACACAGGAAGCGCAGCCAGGTTTGAAGTGATCCCATGCGCCCCAGCCACTCCGATGGGTCTCGCTTGAGGAAGCGCTGGATGCACTTCCACCCCCTGCGGCGCGTTATCCGGCTCTCCTCGACCGCCTCCGCGTCCGAGTCGTCCATCTCCTCGGGGTCGGCAGGCCGGTAGGCAGGGAAGGCAACCAGCAGGTCTGCTGCAGGGTCCGCCCCTGGGAGGTCCTCACGAGGGATAGGTTCCCCAACATCTGGGCGACCTTCTTCTCTCTCCCCAGCGGCGCTGACACCCTCGTCAGCCCCCAAACTCTCTCCGATGGCAGCACCGCCGACGTCCGCAGCCCCTTGATCAGCAGTTGGTTGGGCCGGCTCGGTTTGGGAAGCCTGTTCCGAAGCAGGCGGCATGTCTGCCACCGGTCCACTCGTGGATGGCCCGGGTTCGGCAACCCGATGAGCCTCCAGTGTTGAGATCACTGCGCAGGGCATGCCATGGTTAGTCACGGATCGTCAACGGCAAGCACCAGCAGTAAAGTAGGGAGACTTATGGGAGTTCGGAGCGTCATCTTCCGCTGCCCCGGCCGCCGCAGGAACAGTTGCAGCAGGGGACCCTTCCGCGCTTGTCAGTTCGATGATGGGTGTCTGGCCCCCGCCTTGTCCCGCTGGCGCCTCTCTTACTCCCGCTGAGGACGCCTGACCAGCATCCGTGTGCTCCTGAGAAAGGTGGAGAAATGGGTTAGAAGCTGCATAAGAGAATAGATGAAGCAGGTTGAGTAGGGATAGAAGCGGACCTCGAGGAGCTCAGCGGAATCAACGTTGTCAGAGCCGGCCACCTCGCCGCTCTCCCACGGGCTCCCCCGATGAGACTTTCCCTCGGAGCCTTCATCCTCCCCCGTTTCCTCCTCCTCCTCGGAGTCACTACTGTCATCTTCTCCCGGCGACATCTGTTCTGGAGCGGGCTCGAGACCGAGCATCACCTTCACCAGAAGGGATGGCTCCACACGCTGACCACGTTGGCGCGCGTACTCGTCCATGGCCGTCAGATACGCATACTGCCGGTTGAAGTCCACCCTGCCGGCGATCTGGAGGCGCCCGACCTCTGGAAGATCGATTCCTTCTCTGAGTATCTTTCGGCAGATGACGTCGGTCCCCAGTGACTGCCGCAGGGTCATCCAGGCCGACCACAGCGCCGGGAAGACTGCATCGTGGGAGGGTTCGAGCAGACGCCTCACCTGCTTCCCGGGCCGCTCCCCGACCGCCGCATGTGCCCCCTCTCTGGGCGCCGAGGTCGTAGCGGCAGCCTGCGATGTGCCCGCCGCCGAAGTCCCTGCTCACGCCGGCCCCGCTGCTTGGCGCGCCTCCGTTCTCCCCCGTGTGGCGGCGCCTCGCCTCCTCCCTTGACGCCCGGTCTCCGCACGGGTGACCTCGAGCCGCCGAACTGGCTTCCGTAGAAGCCCCTCGGGGTACGCGATGGCCCAGTGTTCGGCGTACTCGGTTGCCAAGCCTGCGTCGATCCCGGTAGGAGGGAGAGTGATGACGTCGCCAGAGCCGAAGGCGACGAACATCAGCCACATCTGACGAAGGACGCAAGGGTTCATCTCCTCCCGGACAGCAGTGAATACCCTCTTCGACATCCGTTGAAGGCACCCGAACTGCCTGGCGAACCGGGTCGGCACGTAAGGCTCGCAGATCACCTTCCCGTCGATCCGAGCCACGAGCACCCCGCCCCGCATGTTCAGGAAGTATTCATGCTGCTCCAGCGGGCCCTGTCCATTGTCGATCATCTGGCCGACGGGAGTGGGGAACGGGCTGAAGTTGAAATTGGCATGATTGCCAATCCGAACCCTCACGCCCTCCTCACTTAGGGTCTTCGGAGCGACCCCCGCAATGTTCAGCAGGGAGGGTCGCAGGCCGTTTCCCGGAGGAATGATGGCATTTGGGAACGTATACCCACCAAGGTGAGCAGCCACCCAGCCGTGGAAGAACTGAAAGGGCCCACAGATCCTTCATGGCGACCCCCCTCGTGAGATGCGTCCCAGAATGGCATACAGCCTCGCCAACACTGGGACCCTGAGGTTGTATCTCTTATTGGCAGCCATGGCGCCCGCCATCGCCAGTGTCGCCGGGCGGACGCCCATCCTCGCATCCCGCACTGGAAGGAGCCACCCGCTCAGAAAGGCGGCCAGGAACGCCGCGTACCGGACGTTTGGGTCCCGGGCCTCGATGACGCGGTACCCCCATGAGCGGTAGTCGCCCGTCTCCAGGACCCGCCAGTATGACCCGTTCCGGCTCCTCTGAGCTACGGTCGGGCACCGCTTCCCCCTGCCTAGCATCTTGACCGCTGGGTCATGCTCCAAGAACTGGCCGAACCATTCCTTGTAGGCTATGTCCTTTTGGAAGTCCTTGATCCCGAGCCGCTGCGTAGCCAGGTCAAGCAGATTCCAGGTCAGGATGGGAGTCCGTGACCTGTCCTCCCAGGTGTTCTTCGGTGGCAGGAACTCATCGTATTGGTAGCCCTCCAGCGGGATACCTCCGATGCAGTGGATGTCCCAGAGACCAATGCCGACCTCCCCATGGTGAAGATGGAAGGTGTTGGTATCCGGGGACCAGCGGGTGAACAGCTCCGGCCCGATCTCAGACTGCTGGTAGAAGTGGAACTGCGACGTCCACACCGCCTCAAACAGGCCGATGTACCGCAGCTCCTCTGCGAAGTGATCGCAAGTGTGGCGTACCCAGAACGCCCAGGCCCATTCACTGGTGAAATTGCCCCCAGACCGCAAGTCCCAGTCCTTCAGCCAGCCCTTGGTGTCGTCCGTGACGCTCTGGCGATATATGCTCGAGTAGAGGGCTGGAGAATTCTCCGCAGTAGGCTCACCCCCGTCAATGGTTCGCGTCCTCGGGTTCAGGACATAGACGTCCAAGTGCCTGGTCTCCCTGGCAGGATGCCCATTGTTGGTGATGTTATAGCGGGGAAGCTCGTCCTCCCGAGTCACCCAGGTCCGCGGCGCATCAATCTCGAACCCTGGCACCAGGACCTCATCTAGGATGCCGATGTTCCAGAGCGGCAGGTTGTCCGACAGCGGATATGTCTTCTGGGCCGGCGTCAGCAAGTCGAACAAGGATTGATTGTTGGAAACAATCTCCTTGGCTCCGTAAACCTCCTCGTTCGTCGCCATCTCAGCCCTGCGAGTGGCGGCATCCCCCTCATTTCCTTGATTCGCGGCCATCTCAGAAGTTCCGGGGGTCGTGCGGGTTAAGGGATGAAGTGTGCTGAATCGAACGAGGCTGGTGGAAAAGTTTGAGAGTCGGCGCGCAATCCTAGTGGACGGCGCGCAATCGGGAAGTCTTTCGCGTAAAACCCCGGGTATTCGCGCAAAGACAGAGCGAAATCCGGACGGTTTTGCGCGACGAGCGGGCGAATTCCGCGCCGGAAAAGGCAATTTCGCGCACGAGAGCAGAGATGCTTATCGGAAGGCCAATGTACGGCACGGAGGGACCCAGTGCCTCTATTTATAGGCGAGGCCGGGGTCCGCGCTGCGCGGAAAGCGCTTTGCGCGACCGCAGCGGCGAATTTCGCGACCGGCGCCCCTTTTTGCGCGCCTAAGTCCCGCGCCGCCCAGGACTTCGGCATTCCGACGTCTCCCTCGGAACCCGATCGTTGCGACCTCTCGCCGATCAGATTCCGAGGGGGGGCTTTTGTAGACGCCGGAAAAGTCCGTTGTTCCCAAACGAAGCTCCGGATGCGGAAAGCGAGATCATATTTGGAGTCGGAAGAATGTTTCGGAGGGCCCGGAGGCCTTGCGCGGAATTTCAGAGGCCTGCGCGCAAAGATGATGATCCGCGCGCAAACCCCCGTGATGCGCGCAACTCCCTTGCGCGCCGTGCCCAATTCCGCGCCCGCGAGGAGAATTCCACGCTCGCGCCTTGGATTCCGCGCCCGGGGTTGCCTATAAATACTAGGCGACCCCAACGTTTCAAAGGTTGCTGGAAGTCGAACGGTCTCCCGCGCGCGCAATTCAACCCCTTCCGCGCGCAATGCCGATCTTCAGGTAACCTCCTTTCTTTCGCGCAATAGAGCCTTGGGGTCCGCCTTCGCGCGCAATCGCCTTGGCTCATTTCCTTTGAATAAATTTCAAACCTGAAGGCCTTTGCGCGCAAAAGAAGCCTCTTGCGCGCAATTGCCCCCGGGTGCGCGCAATCCAACCCGATTGCGCGCACCCCCATCTTCAAAGTGTCCATTCGTTAGAGAATGAGCCGTTGCCCCCGCGAGCTGTTCGAAGCCCGGTGCGCGCAATCTCAATCATCTGCGCGCAAAGCGCTGGCCCAATTTCGCGCCAGCCCGTCCATTTGCGCGCCGGCCCGCGGTATTGCGCGCAAAGCTCCTCTTTTGCGCGCAAACCGCTAGGGTCGCCCCCTTTGACCCCCTTTGGGTACCCGCCTGCGTGGCGCCCGATGGTCTTCATCGCAGGTGCCCGCACTGTGCGTCGTCTTTCCGTGCGCCCCCCCCCTAGGCTCGCGCGAAGTGACACGGACCTACCGGCGGCATTATCGTCCTGCATGACGCTAAACTTCACCACGTCCTGCACGACGTTAAACTGCGTACGTCCAAGCTGCACGACGTTAAACTGCCTAGCATATCGTCCGCGCTGCAAGACGTTAAACTGCCAAGTGTTTTGTCCAGCATGACGTTAAACTGTACCACGTCCGCGCTGTAAGACGTTAAACTGCCAAGCACCTTCGTCCTCAACACACGACGTTAAACTGTACTTCGTCCGGCAAGACGTTAAACCGTCTGCTTCGTCCTCAACACACGACGTTAAACTGTACTTCGTCCGGCAAGACGTTAAACCGTCCGCAACCTGATCCCGTGCTCCGCACGCAGGGTCCCCCCCGGTTTGGATGTGGCCCCCACCCGCTCGTCTCTGCAGGGATGTCGGGATTGTCCCGCATTGGGACGATTTAATGGGAGTGGCTTTTCCCTACGGGGGCAGGGTATTACAAACCCCTAGTTTCTTGTGGGGGGCTGCACATGTGTATCTCCATTGCGCTCCCCCACTGCCGAAGCCAGTAGAGGGTGTGACTGGGATCGAGGTGTCTCCTACTTTCGGTCCAAGTCCCTTCCAACTGAGTTTTGCCGCATCCGGGCTGCCTCAAGTGCGTAAGTCCTGACAGAATGAACTACGTGGACTTTGATCCCTGTCTTCTAAACAGGGTACATAGGAAGCCTCCCTGAGGTCCAAGCCCACCACCTGGTCGTCCCGGTCGTATTTACGTCGGTTCGCCCATCAGTGGACCCCTCCAGGGTTCACGCTTGCGTCGATTCACCTATGAATCCGCCCCTGTGGGAGACTGCCCGTGTGTATCTCCACTGTGCCTCCCCACAGCCCCCCTTTTTCCATTTCTCCTTTTATCGTCCAGCATGATGTGAAACTGTGATCCACCCGGCCGTTCCATCCCCCACTGTGCGAGGTGGTTCGGTTCAATCCTCCACCCGGCGGCCTAGACTTCTTCGTGAGTCGGCTTGCCGACGTCCAGCATGACGTTAAACTGTATACCCGAACTACGTTGACTTTGATCCGTGCTAACGCGCGGTACGTAGGAAGCCCCTACGGGGTCCAAGCTCTTCACTCCATCATCCATCCTGATCCTTACCCGGGCCGCCACATCCCGGTGGGGTCATGCCACTTCACTCCACTCCATATCATTTGGGAAGCCGCCCATGTGCTGGCCCCAGCGTCGGAGGTTCCCCGCAAGGGGTTCTGTCATCCGATCCACTTATCGTGTCGATCGGTCCGATGCCATCCCCGCTGGAAGTTAAACTCGCGGCATACCCCGTGTTAAACATAAAAAGATGAGGAAAACCTCAGGTGACACAGTTCCCCGCACCCAGTACGGGATGCCTCAGGCCATCATGCCTTCGAGAAGCCTTATTAGGGACGGAAGACAGACGTGCAGAGCCGCAGTGTCACGACACGCCCCCAGCACCCAGAGCCACCCGGCCTTCTCACTGCAGGTTGCTGCCCCGCCCAGACTCCTTGGAGCGTCCGGGCGGAAGCAGCGTAATTAACCGGTGTCCATGAAGATATGGCGCCGGGAACGAGATTCACGAACATTCTTAAGTCTATGAGGGAGACCCGGATTAGGCGACGAGTTCCGAGGAGATGTCCAAGGAAGGAGGAGCCGACATCCCATCATCCCGGTTTCGATCAAGGAGCAGACGCCCCTGAATAAGGGACGAATGCTGCCCGCCCTTGGAAAGAGGGACTGCGGGACCACAAGCCGCGCGCCCATCCCCTCGGGTTGACGGGTGCACGCGCGAACGCGTCTTGGCGGAACAGCGTAACCCGACGCACATCCGCACCGAAACACAAGTTTAGGGCACCAAAAATTACTTTATACTACTAGATAAAGCCTTTCGGTATAAAGAGTGCAGTCACCACCTATCAGCGTGTCGTGCTCTGCATATTCAAGATGATCCTTGAGAAATTGATGGATTTCTATGTGTAAGACCTGGTGGTTAAATCTCTCTAGTGTTAGGACATTCATTGAGATATTGAGAAAGTGTTTGGATTCCTTTTTCCCACCATCTGATGTTAGACCCCTTGAAGTGTGCCTTCGGGGTCACCTCCATAAAAGTTCTCAGCATCGTTGTCAGATACATAGGCATAGAGATCGATCTGGAAAAGATCAATGCCATATTTCAGATTTATCCTCTGAGAAACAATTGGGATCCCTGAGGCTTTTAAGGAAACTTAGACTACATACACTGATTCATCACAAATCTGGCTAGAAATTATAATCCCTTTTCTCAGATCATGAAGAAAGGTTTTTATTTTCAGTGGGATGAGGAGTGTTAGAATGATTTTAAGAAATAATGTTTTTTCTACTACAACATCCCGTTTTATGTCACATATTTATAGAAATCTTTTTGTCCTCTATGTAACCACTCAAGAATGGTCCCTCATCCCCTTTATCACCCATAAGAACAATGAGGGAAAATAGAATAGTTTATACTATCTCATCCGCATTCTCCTCGACATGGTGACCAGATATTCCTCTATCGAGAAGAGCTGCCTTACACTGGTATTCACAGTGAAAAAATTGCCTCATTACTTACAGCACCATGAGATACATCTAGTGTCCTAATTGGATCCTTTAAAGTACTTCATGAACCGCCCCATGTTAAAATGTCATCTAGCTCGGTGGGAAGTGATCCTTGAATAGTTCTACATCATGTTTGTCCCCTAGAAGGATATCAAGGGACATGAATTAACAGCCTTTCTTGCTGCACATCCATCCCTTGCCGACAAATCTCAGGATGTTGACATTTCAGATGAGGCAATCTACTCAGTGGATCAATCCATTTCGTGTTGGGAAATTATATTTAATGGTGCTTCTAGAAGACATATTGGAAGAAGACTCTATGATCCTAGAATCAAAAAATTAGGCCTAGGTATTGTCTTTATCATGCCTGCAAAGACTATCCTGCCCTATTCATTCATATTTTCAGAAGGTTGTACTAACAAAAAGTCAGTGTACCAGGCTCCCATAACTGGTCTCGAGCTAGCTCTCGAGATTGACGTTCCCCACATATGTGTGAAAGGGGACTCCGAACTGGTCATCAAGATGATCAATGGTGACTGCATCATCATAATGTAGAGCTCATACTACTGTTAGATCATACTCTCCAGTTGATGGCCCAGTTCCCTTCTCGGCTAGAATTCAATCATGTCCCTTGATTGTAGAATGATCGAGACGATGCCCTGACTGGCCTTGCTACATCTCATGTAGAGCCTAACTAGGATGATTTGATTATCCATGTGGATCAATGAAGATTCATCTCCCCCGTCACTCCGAACGATGATGATAGCACACATGTAAGACACCAAACCGTTAGAGCCTCCACATAAGGGCTTCAAGGTCCCCCTTCATGGTGTTGGAAGAGAATCCTGACTGGGGGACCCATTTTATCAAGAATCTCTAGCATGATAATCTATCAGTAGTCTAATCCGATCATGAGGGGATATTATGGAACACAGTGTAGTTCACCCTCTATAGTCATACTAGTCTTTAGGAAATCCTCTACATAAGAGGGCTTTGTGGGATTATACTCTGTTGCATTCAAGGATATGATATTTATCAGGTCATGCATGAAGTTCATGCTAGTTCTTTCGGGGCTCATCAGGTGGGGTCAAAACCTTCTCATCAGATCTAAAGATTGGGATAATTTTGGCCCACCATGATACGTGACTATATCAAGTTTTCCAAGAGTTTCCATGCATGCCAGATCCATGATAATTTTGAGCATCTTCCACTAGAGCCTCTCTAAACCACGATGAACTCTTGGAACTTTGCGGCCTGTGGACACGATGTCATGGGACCATATCCTCTAGTAACAGCTCACTAGTGTATGTTCATCCTGACCGATACAAATTTCTTTTCCAAGTGGGTAGAGGAAATTATGCTCAAGGAAGTCAATGCTCGTTTTATCGTCGACTTCATGATCTCCAATATCATCTACTGATTCAGATACCCTCACGACATCCTCACTAATAACAAAACCAACATCCGAGTATCCTAACTGAAGAAATTGTACTCCAAATACAACATATTTTCTGATCATACCTCTCGCTATCACGTGCAAGTAAATGGGAAGATCAAGGTGTTAAAAAAACATTCAATAACATATTGCAGAAGATGATTGGTCAGAACAAGGAAAGTTTACCAAAACAACTCCCCAACTCTCTCTAGTGTTACCATAATATAGTTCATAATTCCACTCTGGTGACTCCATATTCCATGGTGTTTGGAACAGAGGTAGTACTACCCATCTAGATTCATCTACCCTCACTATGCACATCCATCTATAATTAGAAGGCACCAAAAAAAGTACCTGAAATCTGTCTGGATAAACTAGAATCCCTTGATAAGAACAGACTCCATGCCTTTCACAATTTAGAGAGGCATCAAAATAATATATCAATGGATTTCATAAAGAAAGTCTATATCTGTTCTTTCCTTCAAGGTGATACAGTATTGTCCGTCTGAACGCCAATGATACCTGACAGGAAACCACCCATGTTGGATCCCAAATGGGAGGGACCTTATACCATTCAAAATGATTACCCCAATGGCTCATACACCATAGTCACCATGGATTGTGAGTGTATTACTCCTCCCAAAAATTCTAAATTCCTCAAGCATTATTTTTATTAAGAGTAGCTGCCGCTGTCTTCACTGAATGACATTAAACTACATGATTTGTGTGGGTTGTAGAACATAAAACTACCCAGAACACGTCCCAAATGACATTATACTATATTGTTATTCGATATGATGTTAAACTATATTACCATCTTGGAAGATGTTAAACTACCTATCACCACCCTATAGGACATTAAACTTCTCATCGTCATCCTTCAAGATGTTAAATAATAAATGTTCAGTGCTCTTTAACCTTAAAATAATATATCCTAGGTCCTTGTTGCATGATGTTAAACTACATTCCATTTTCATAACTATATATGGATTGATTTTCATCCTTATGGGATACATAGGAACACTCAAACCTTTTATCTGTGACCAACCCCTAGGTCCCTCAACCTGTTCCGACCTTTTGGCATGGGTTCTCACTTAGGAATGTGAGGTGTGGTATAGAATCTATGTACTCATTCACATAGAGATATTTATTTTTTCCATGCCACGCACATAACCATAAGATACTCCTCCCTTCTATGTACTTATCACACGATGTAAAAATTCATGTTTTTTTTCAGAACTACATTTGGCTTTATTTCCATCCTTACGGGATATGTAGGAATGCCTGAACATTTCATCGTCAGGTCCATCCAAAGAAACCTATTCACCCCCTTGGGTTTAGTTCTCTTCAAGGGATTACATATGGTTTGGTATGTAGACTAATGTTTTCTCCATTAATGGCAGGTTTACAAGGGTTTCATCATGTGACCCTCCTTCTAGAACGTCATTCATCCATCGTCCTTACCACTTGACATTAAACTGCACATCGGTTTCAGAACTACGTGTAGCTTGATACCTATCCTTATGGGATATGTTTGAATGCCTAAAAATTTTTCTTTTGGGTCCAACCTTATTTTTGAGAAACCTTATCTTCCTTCTGGCCCCTTGGGCTCAGTTCTCTGTGGGGGGGGGGGGGGGTGAGGACTCATGTCCTCATTCATGTCGGGTTTGCAATAACCACACCATGTCTATCTCTTAAGAGATCTCCATTCCCCATTCCTCCAATCATCTCCTTGATTATTCTTCTCTAAATAGGACTTCTCAACCTCTATTATTCCTTACCAATGTGCTCAGACACACTGTGGTTTAGGACCTAGAGTGTTGGATTCCACGTGGACATTATTTCATCTGTTTCCATGCTTCATATCTCCCTTTATTTGAGCTTTCATAATCTTTCATATCCAAAAGGACCCCTAGATGGTGTGGATGCTTGGCCTTATAGCTCACCTACTATTTTGGGCCAATGTCCCAGAATATTTGTAAAGACATTATGTGATAGGTTCTGTGTTTCAAATACGGCCAGCGGTCAACCATCATTTTTTTGTTCCCATTTCGGGCCAACGCGATATAGATGTTGTATTTTGAACACGGTCAATAATCATCTTCTGTGATCAGTTCACCCCAATTTAAGCCTAAATATTGGACTCATGATTCACATCACTTTCCACTCCATCATGTCCAAGTGTAATTTCAACACCCTTGGTGTTATCTATCAATGCACCTATACATGATAAGAGGATGAATCAACACCCTGGTGTCATCTGTGGCTCCGTACCGTTTCCCCTTTCCATGTCTTCCATGCATTGAGAAGATCTTATCTTCCCTTGTTTTCCACATTGAGCATAGCTCATGTGGGGTTAGGGACTTTGTCAAGGTTTAGAACCTCTTGGAGGAATCCCACTTCTTTCGATCTGATCTATACAACCTTAAACTAAGACCCCCCCTCATCATTATCACATCACATTAAAATTCATTAATTTAGAGAACTATGTATGGCTTGATTCCCATCCTCATGGGATACATAGTAATGACTAGACATTTTTTCTTCGTGTCTAGCATAAGATCCACTAATTATCACTTATTCTCAGCCTTTTGGACCTAATTCTTACAGGATTTCATGGTTTGGCGTATGAGAAATTATATCCTCATTCATGTTAGGACTATAATAGCCTCTCCACGTATTTCCCATTATGGGCTAGTCCCTCCTATCTTTGTCCTTACTAGATGACGTTAAACTCCATAGCGTTTCTAGAACTACATACAGCTTGATTCCCATCCCAATGGGATGCGTAAGAACACCCCGACATTTTGTCTCTCGTCCAGCCCCATGTCCTTTGATCTTTTATGGCCCCTTGGCCTGATGTCCTCTCCCCCTAGGGTTGCGTGTGGTGTGGTGTGGACTGATGTCCTCATTCACATCAGGTATACATTATCACTCCATGCACATTCCCTTTATATCCTTGTTCTTCTTTGTGTGTCCAAGCTATATGTTGTTAAACTATACTTCCTGGCCCCACATGACTTTAAATTGTTGTGTGTTTTCTGCATGATGTTAAAATGCAAGGGCTAGACTTATCATATGACCCTAAACTATGACATTATCATCCTGGATGCACGAAGAAAAAATGGCACTCCATTGTAGTGTCCTTGATTGAGGGGAATCATGTTTGGTATCAGTCATCTACCATGACATTTGTCAAGGTCTACATATGGTTTTATTCCTTCTGTGATTCCCAAGTTCTCCGTCTAGGGTTTTTTTCTTAAAAAAACACACATCCACACTAAATAACAAACAAGATCCATCAAATGCCACTTGTTTTGGTGTATGAGCCAGACCGGAATAACAGTATGTCCCTTGGCAATAGTACCCTACCATACAATCTTCAATAACTACTTGTGGGTTGATTCCCATCCTCATTAGATATATAGGAATTATAAGAAATTTCTTCTTTGGGTCCATCCCTAGGTACCTAAAATCCTACCTTCTTATCCTCCCCATGGCTTGAACCCTATATGAAGCATGTTGTGTGTCATATGTGGACTTATGTACTCATTCACATTAGGTTTATAATAGTCATGTTGTGTACTTCCCTTCAGGGATCTCCCTTCTATTCTCCTTGCGTCTGCATGACATTAAACTATGTGGCATCTCATGAACTACATATGGATTGATTTATATTCTTATAGGATACGTAGGGACGCTTGTCCATTTAATCTTTGGCTCCAACCTGGGCTCATCAACCCATTTCCCCCCTTATCACCTAGAATTATCAACCACTATTATGTCTCAACAACATGCTCAAATGCACTATGGTTAGGATCTAGAATTTTACATTTAGTGTGGACATGATTTCATTCATTTCCATGCTTCACATATCCCTTTATTTTGGTTTCCATCATCTTTCACATCTGATAGAACCATGGATGTTAGGGATGCTCGACCTTAAGGCTCACCTACGGATTATGTTCAACATCCCAATGGATTTTGATTGAAAATATAAGGTAGGTTTTGTGTTTCGAATTCAGTTAGCAGTCGACCATTAAGTGTTAGTTCCCATTTCAGGTCACACGATATGGATGCTGTTTTACGATTACGGTCAATAGTTATCCTCCATCATTACACCACCCTGGTTAAGACTTAAATATTAGTCATGTGATTAACGTCCCTTTCCACTCCATCATGTTCAAGTTGAATTTTGACACCCTTGGTGTTATCCCACTCTGAACCTATTTGTGTTAAAGAGGTGAATGATCATCTAGAGGGTCATATTCCACTCCACACCATCTCCCCTAGTTGTGTATTCCATGTGTTTCAAATATCTCCTTTGCCCTTTTTTCCACATTGATCATAGATCATGTGTGCTTAGGTATATGGGTAAGGTTTGTCCATACATGGAAGAGCCACACTTCTTTTGTTCTGAACTCTACGACCTTAAACTAGGACCTTTAGTCCCTTAGTTTGAGAATCATTAGTTTAAACTATGTGCATTATTATGGAAATTCCTGGTGTGGTGCAGACTATCTTGACTTCATTCACACTGGGCCTCTTTATGAAACCACTTCACATGTTTCTACTTTTGGAATCTTCCCATTTTTTCTCCAAGCTCTATGAATATAAACTAATATCTTTCACGTTCTGATTGTGTGGTGATAAATTACATCTTCTACACCTAGAATGTGTAATGATAAATTACCTAGCCATTCGATGTCTTCAATCGAGAATGTGTTTCCCCTTTTGGTATTGGTAACATTCTTTATTACCTTCATGAACTATATACGAATTGATTCCTATCCTCATAGGATATATAGTGATGCCCAGAAATTTCACCTCGGGGCCAGCCCCATAACCATTAAATTTCTTAGTCGTTTTCCCATAATCATGGTACGAACTCTATGACATTATGCTAGGTTTTCCCTATCCACGTAACGTTTCATTAAACTATTGAGTGTGGTATAAGAGGTTTGACTTTAAACTATTTTCAATGTACTGACTATAAGACGTTAAACTATTTCATGCATCATCCTCACTATATGATGCTAAACTACATGTTATCATCCCAATTGGCATGACATACAATTGTAGACCATCTTAGGTACTCACCAATGAGGTCCCTCTCAGAACAATACTCAATCTTGATTCAGAACAATACACTCACCCAGTGTACTTTCATCATGGTTGAATAATTTCAAGATTGTTGGACTTTATAAAAACATCCCATCATTCCATAACCACGCTTTAAAAACCCTCTATTTTATATCCTCATTCCATCTCAGGCTTGATAGAACCCTCTAATTGTTAGGATGATCATCCTTGAGGATCACCTACCATCTTGGGAAAACATTCCAGAGGACATCGAACAACACTTTGTGTTTAGCCCTTTGTTTTCGAATACAGTCTGCAACAGGCCCTTATTTGTTTGTTCCCGTTTCTATATAACATGATACAAATGATGTGTTTCGAATTTGTTCGAAAACTATCCTCTTCCTTCATTCCCTATTTACTATATTCCGAATTTTAGGAAACAAAATTCACATTCTTTATTTCCCTCTATTAATATTGATTCCAATGCCCCTGGCGTTACCCCACCCGTGTAATAGGTCATATTAGAAAATGGAGATTAGGCCGTTCCAATAACCCTATTCTCTAGTTATATGCCCCTCTTCTAGTTTCATGTTTCCCAGATGGTCATATGTACCCGGAGTATCTAATGTCCGGCTTGCACTATCATACACAAAGTGGGTAATTGTATGGTTATCCCTTATATCTCACATTGGGTGTCACCCACACAAGAATATGGACCGGTCATTGGTTTTTTCACACAGATATTATTGAGATGAATAAAAATGGGAAAATAATAAGTCCCTATATGTGATTTTGAATAAGCAAAATGAAAAGAAAATATGTATTCTAGAGTTTGTCAAAAATAGGGAAAGTATGTATCAACCCCTTCAATGGACCACATCAACTCCTCCACCATTTGGAATGTAGCTTCCAGAGCTACCTCCGGCTCCCTAAGCCTTATTTCATCGCTAGTAGCTGTAGAGAAGAATGAATTGTTCCTAAATTGTAGTTTCTCTTGAATAGATTGAAAGTCGTCTATTTGACAGCTCGCCTGCACCAATTTCTCCTAGTCTTTCACTAGATGGACTTCAAATCATTGAGTAACCAAATATTGGATCGTGATGAATGAGGCATGCTCACCCACCTATTAATCTAATCCCCATGTCTCATGCTCAACATCATGAAGTTTATGAACATTTGTAGACTCTTCCTAGAGTTGGGAGACATCTTGATATTGGATTCTATTTTACATTTTATTGACAAGGTAATCCCAAATAGTCATATAAAGATGATAGGAATCCACCCCTTTGGCATAGAGGAAGCACATTCAGATGAATAGTGACCCCATCCTATCAAACCATTTGGCCTTTGGATGTTTAAATAAGTTTATGATACACTTCCACCCCTTACGTCACATCATTCGTCTCTCCGTGACTAGTTGAGGTCTATAATTTTCTATTTATTCAGGGTATGTAGGTTGATACTCATGAAAGGTGGATAGAAGTTTAGTGGAAGGGTCCTCCTGTGGAATGTGTCCCTTTTAGCTTGTCTCTGACCCAACAAATTTTCCTTCTACAGCTTCTGACTCCACCCTGGTAGTGGCGTCACCTACAACCATAACTCCATGGTCACTGGGTACCGAGGCTGGATTAGTCTAAAGGGCTGGATATGCATGATTTCGTATAAGCACTGGTAGATTTCCCAGAGGTGTTCTAAATTCAGTAGGTTATTGAGTCTCCAGTATTGTGATTACTACATAGGGAAGTGGTACTTTGGTCGGTCGAGTTCCCTGATGAAAAATGTGGGAATTTATAGCCTTCGACTTATAAGATATTAGTGTGTTGACATACAGTTCATTAGACATTTCCAGAGCTAGCACCACATGGGATTCATCAGCACTTGTTAGTTAAATAATAGCTTTCATCTTTTTTGAGGTGGTGGGGATGGATTGATATTCAGAGGTGGCCGCTGCAACCCCTCCGGTCAATCTGCCAATGGCCACTTCACTAGCATGTGATCCTCCACCTTGTTTTTCCTTAGCTGTGGGTTCAAAGGAATGATTACCAACATCATTTTGTGCCTGAACATAGCAGATCTTTGTTGGTGAATCCAAAAAAGGAAAGCGAAAGGGCCATGATAAGTATTGGGGCCTACATAGAGTTTTTCATCCATTTCCATATCAGAGTCTGAAATCTTTCCACTCTCATGAGGACTATTCTGGTGGGCCATTGTTCTCTAGTTCTTGTCACCTTTGGACTCCCCTTCTTCCTCTCCTACTTCCTCCTCTTCTCCTTCTTCTTCTTCTTCATTCTCCTCCTCATTGTCATCATCATCATCATCGGACGATAGTTTTTCTAGGTTGTGCTCATGGTCGAGGAACACCTTTACCAGAATATGTTGTTCCTCATGTTGTCCCCACTAGAACACATATACATAAATGGAGTTTGGATATGTGTATCATTAGTGAAATCTCACCCTATCGTCAATCCAGATGAGCAAGACCTTTGGTAGCTTGAGCCCTCCTTGTGTAAATTTTTTCTATAAGGCTTTAGTGCTCAGTGACTGCCATATGGTCATCCAACCTGACCAAAGTGCAGGGAAGAATTAATCTTTAGATGGATGGATTATGTACAATATCTACTTTCTAGGTATCTCCATGGATGTCCAACAAGGTGGTCCACCAAACCTCCTCCCTCCAAATGGTGGAGGCATTACCGCACCAAATGACACTCCTACCACCGTGGTACTAGCATGTGTTGTCCCAACTACCTGACTAGTTCCCAAACTTAGTCCCCCAGAAGCACCTTACCTTATCTCTCATTATCCAGATCCCACTCCTGCCTCTTTGATTCACAAAATTCATTTATGTAAAATCACCTCTTGGTATGTCGCCACCCAATGTTCAACATACTTTATTGAGAGCCCAACATTCACATCAGGGGGGAAGGGTAATTACCTCACCAAAGCTATAAGTTGTTAACATTATCACCAATTTGTGAAGTATATAGGGATTCCCCTCTTCCCAGAACTTTCTATACACCTTCTTGGAAATCCATTGTATGGTTCTGAACTGCCTATCAAACCTTGATGGTATGTGGGGTTCACAATGGATCATCCTGTCGACGTGGGCTACTAACACCCCACCCCTAATACTTTTTAGTAACTACCTTTGTTACAATTGGCCTCTCCCATCATCCACCATCTAGCCATTCACATTTTTTATTGTGCTAAAGACAAATTTAGCATGTTTTCTGACCCAAATCTTTATCCCTGCTTCATTGAGCATCATCGGTGTAATCCTAGCAATGTTTAATAAATATGGTCCCTCGCCATCACCCAGGGAGAACTTGTGTTTAAAAAATCATATAATCCATATTTAGTAGTGAACCAATTGTGAAAAATTTGGTAGGGGCCACAGATCCTCCTGGGCATGCCTCCTCTGGAAATACACCCCAGAATTGAATACAGTTGGGATCACACGGGTAATCCCATGTGGAACCTGTGATTGTACGCCATAATTCTAGCCATCTCTAGCATCCCCAAATGGACTCCCATCCTCATGTACCTCACTGGTAGTATCCATCCACTCAGGAATGCATCCAGGAATCCGGCATACCAGATATTCAGGTCTCGACTATCATTCACGCTAAAGAACCATGATTGATATCCACCTGTCTCTAAGATCCTCTAGTATTAACCACTCTTGATTCTCTAGGACACATTCGGGCACCAATTTAATCACCCTATAATCTTTATATTCTTATCCTATCCTAGAAATAAGATAAACCACTTTGAGTAAGCAATGTCTTTCAAAAATTATTTAATTCCCAGCTTCTCCTTAGCAAGCTCCAATAGATTCAGTGTCAGAATAAGATTCTGGGTACTGTCCCCCTAGATATTCATTGTTGGTAAAAACTCGTCATACTGGTATCCATCCAAAGGGATGCCTCCAATACAATGAACATCCAAAATTCTAATACCAACCTCCCCATGGAGTATATGGAAGGTGTTGGTATCAGGGGACCATAGGCTAAAAAACTCCACCACTAGCTCTGTTGATGGTAGAAATGGAATTGTGTGGCCCATACAACCTCAAACCAATTGATGTGTCACATATATTCTCTAAAAATATCACATGTTTGGCGTACCCAATACTCCCATGCCCAATCGCTTTTGAAATTTCCTCTGGATCTCAGATACCAGTCTTCGTCCCAGCCGTTGGTCTGCTCAACAATTATACTCCCGAAGGTTCTTGGTTAATGGGCCAGATAGTCCTTTGTAACCGGGTTACTCCCCACGACTATTATAGTCATTGAATTTTGGATGTAAATGGCCATATGTGTGGGTTCCAAGGTGGGGAATCCATTTTTTATGATATTATACCACAGGAGATCATCCACATGTCTCACCCATGACCATGGAGTATCAGTCTCATATACCAATATTAACACTTCATCTAGAATTCGGATGTTCCATATCGGTGGGTTGTTGTATAGAACATTGTCCCTTTGAGCTTGATTTATCATACCAATGAGAATCTAGTTATTAGCTGAAAATATCCTTGCTCAAAAAATCGGAGGGTTGGAAATCATCTCAGTCCTCTGAGCAGCATAGGTATCCCCCCTCTTGGTGTTAGTTTGATCAGTGACCATTTGGTTACATTTTGAAATTCAGAAGGCATGAACATGAAAAAATAGGGATTCTGCATGTAAAAATAAGTGTACACAGAAAGAGGAATAACCTAAGGGAAAAACAAAAAAAATGGGATTTGGTGTGAAAACCCCAACAGGACCGTGCAAAATAGTGGAAATGTTGAGGGTTTAATGAAAAATAGAGGAATGTTTTTGTGTGAGACCACATGGGATTATCGCAGGAAAAATATCATACAAAAAATGGGACCCCCTGCAATCAGTTGGAATTTTTAGTGCTTCCCTCGGAATCCAACCTTCACACCCCCTTAAAGCACAAATTCTGAGGGGGTGGATTTTTTTTTGCACTGAAATCCAATTGGGGCTGAAAATGGGCATTGTAGAATGACCTGAAGGTATATTTTGACTCAGCAGATTCCCCTGAGACTCATAGAGAAGGTGCATGTAAAGTGAGAGATTTGAACTTAAAATGCGTAATGTGGCATGAAATATTGCGCGATGGGGCAAAATATTACACGCCAACCCCATTTTCATGCTTGTTGGAGTTGGTGGTCTAGAACCAACTACTTTGTACTTTATTCATTAAATAAAAGCCTTATTACATCCTGATTGTTCTTCTGCGTGACATGTCATGTGATAATGTCCTAAGGACAGCTGTTTCATTAAAGGGTCGTAGCGGATCCCTGCTATGATGAGAACCTGGAAGTGCCATAACACTGTTCTTGAATGTATGTTCTATGGCCGGATGATATTATTTGAGGGACACAAATAATATCGATCATTAGGGGTGAGGACTCATAAAACATTGAGGTACCTTCTCATGGTGTGCGCCCTTGGTAATATCCAGGAGGATATTATGAGAACGAGACCCGCCAGTAGGAAATCCACATTTCATAGTGTCATTGGATGTTCCTATCTACGGACGTGTGTATTGATCCTTAGACTTTAAGATTATTATTAATGGGTATTACAACTCGCACACTTAGATGTATTGAAGAAAACTGTGACGACACACTGTTCGCAGCGAGGTAGGATACATTGGGTTCGTCACGAGTAATACCGCATTAATAGATAATGCGAGAAAGGATTTGACCCTTCCGTTCCATAACGGAAGTATATATCTCAGGCCCTTTGATGGAATTGATATAGCCTAAATAAATCCATGTCCATGGTAAGGTATGGGAAAGTTCAATTCCGGGAAGTCAAAGAAAGAATAATAAAGCACATGGGTTGATGGCACTAGCATGCAACCCACTTGATTGGAGATATCGAGACAAAGGGATTATATTACACGGTAAGCGTTCGTAGGAGGTAACACATCATTGCGGCGTTAACTTCTTTCTCTATGGGTGCCTTGGCGTGTTGCTAGACGCTAACCTTGGACTTTAGGCAGGCTCAGCCTAATGCCACTGAGAAAGAGGCCTAGAGGGTCACACACTAAGTGTGTCCATGTATCTCAGTTAAATATTAATTTAAAAAGTTAAATAAATATTATTCCCAACTGTGGTTTAATAATTATTTAAGCATGTCTGATCACATTTATTTTGACACCAGTTATTTGATAGAATATATTGTGGACGAAATAATATATTTATTAGCGAGTAATGCAGTTAAATTTATTTAAGAAATAAATAGTCATTACTCAAGGTCTAATAAGTGTGGTGCAGAAAAAAATGGAAAATAAAAGTACATGCCGTGTATATTAAATATACACACCGTGTAGTTTTATGGAAAACAAGTACACATCGTGTATTAATTATTACACGCCATGTAGTTTTTCCAGTTGGGATTTTGAGGATTTAATATTATTTTATTAAATAATATTTATTATAATCAGCGTGGGCACATTTCAGGGAATTAATAATTCGAAATGGGGGGGTTTTCAATAAGAGTTAATGAAATAAATAAAACGCGTAACGCGTTTATTTATTGTCATAACTCTATTAACCTCAAACATGATTATAAATATCCTCACTACCCCAACATTTTGAAGAGCCATTTTTTGTTGTGCACAATGGATTTGGAAATACTCTCAAGCCAAGAGAGAATTCCCTTTCACCAAGAACTCCCTCAAGTTAGGAGATCAAGATTCTCCACCGGATCAAGGCGGTCGAAGGCGGACATCGCAAGCAAAGGTTCTTCCACGCTAGCACCCGAAGATCTCTTCGGCGACATCCGGAGTTACGTGACACACGTGTGGATCACTGCTAGAGGAATCCTACACTTGGATTCTACGACGCAACGACGGATCACCGAATCGTGACTGGACACATCAACGAAGAAATAATTCCAACGAGGTAATTCTTATGCATTAATTAAATTAATTATAATCAACATATGATGATCCTCCTCAAGGGTTCCGGGACTCTTCTTTTCTTATCGTTCTTCATTCTATTCCGATGATTCGACATTTTATATCGTGACAGATCTCGGATTGAACGTTGTTTAACGTTAAAATTAATGTTGGGAAAACCCACCAATGTGCTTCCGCTGCACCCAGAACCATCAAGTGGTATCAAAGGGGTTATATTGTTGGTTATAATTATTTAGTTTTTCGTTGGTGATTTACGCATTTAATAATTTAGTTATTTTAATTCATGTTTAATCGTTCTAGAAATCTGAATCTCGAGATCTGTTCTTCCTCCCACGTTTCTCGTTCACCTCACAGAAACGGTTTTTTTCTTTTAATTTTGATTAAAATAAAATAGAGGAACTCATCAGGAGGATCCAAACGTTTCTGGCCATATAACACCAGAATACATGGCATGTATTCGGAAGTACATGCCATGTAGTCTAGGTTCAATGCATTGACTGATCCGCCAAATCAGGCCGTGTATTGGATTCTTTCTAAGAATTTAAGACACCGTGTGTTGACCAGAAATAGGTGGCACACGGTTTCCGGAATACACGCTGTGTGGTCCAATGAACATGGCGTGTAGTCCCTTCGGGTTAGGGTTGGGTCGTGTAATCCATACACGGCATGCCCGGCAGGAAACTGTGTAACGCGGAAACTACACGGCGTGTGTCCCACTGTACACGCCGTGTACTCCGAAAATTTCCGAAGTACATTAACACACCTTATCCCCGGGCGTTTACTTTGAATGGATGGTGAAGAAAAAGTACACGCCGTGTAGTCGGAACTACACGCCGTGTACTCACCCAAATTACGCAGATTTATTAAAATTTATTATTATATTATACAAACCCTTGAGATGTGTACCATGGTGCAGGCGTAAAGCTAAGGCACAACATGTGATAGGTGTTCTATATATATATGTTTAATTTAACATCTGCGTAATAAATGGGAATTCACCGGTTTGCCTCCAAGGTACAAGTTACGTACAAGGATAATTTTAAATGAATTTATTTGTTTAAAATTATGATGGATGATAATCTCAAGGAAATTTAGAAAAAGGTATTTAAGATAAAAGGATTGATTAATTAAAGATAATTAATTGATTCGAGCATGATTTATCTTAAACAAGAACGAATAAAGAATTGAATTCTAGTTTTATTTATGCGTAAATATCGTTGCATGTATGGATGATCATGAGCTAGACCAAGACCTTTGTATGTGAATGGTTTCTTTTAATTTATTTATTTAAATTAAATTTGTTGGCCTGTGAGCCATCTCCTCGTTAATATGTAGGGCCTGCGCGCCCAAGGATTATTTTTGGTAAAAACCCCTTTTTCCCCTCACCTGCGTGTGAGATAAATGAATATGTAATTGATGAAGCTCCCAAGCTAGTGGAGGCGGCTCAAGTAAGGAGCCAAGGTGAAACCAATCCAAGGAGATACAAAGGTGGATAGGTGGAAAGCTGTAAACACGAACCCGAAAGGTTCAAGGTGTTTCTCCCCTAGGTCTTGGGTAAGTTTATCAACCGCTAGATAAACTAACCAATAGAAAAGATCATGATCATACCATTTATTTTATTTCTGTCATTTGCATGGTTTATTTATTGTGGGTGTGTTGTCACGATCACACAATTAATTAATTAAACGAGCATGCAATATGGAACTAAAATAAAATTGGCTTATACGTAAATATTATCTTAGACATGGTTAATCACTTAAGTATATCCCACTTAATATTAACAAGCATGTAATAAAAGATAATAAAATGGCAATTTACGTATATGGATAAAATCCCTCAAAATAAATATTATGTCGGCATAGCCTTCCATAATCTTGGTTAGAATCAAACCATAGTTCAAAGTGCTTGACCAACCCTAGTTGGGGTGCTTTCAATTATCAGGGAATTATAATTCAAGGTTTTGGGTTGACTTGACTTGGTTCACATCAAGGGTTGACTGCCACAGCAGGACTTGGTGTGACCAAGAGGCAAAGGTTGAGGAAATCCAAAAAGGATTTCAGGATTGGGGAGTCCACTCAGCGGATCAAGGAACTGCGAGTTAATGCAGTTGGCATTTGGAATGCCTAACTAAAACCCTTCAAGATTCTTGATCAACCCTAGTTAGGGTAATACAAGGGGCAATATGGATCCTTGACACTAGAATATTCATGTAATAGAATATTCCGAAGTGAATGGTGAGGGCTATTGGATTTCGATAAAATAGTGGGAGACTAATAAGTCTTAATTTATTTTTTTGTCTCAATTTTTATAATAAAGTACTAAACCTTTGCTCATCTTAAATTGTAGAAACGGCAAGAAAATGACTTCAAACATATCATTGCGCACCATACTCGAAAAAGAAAACCTTCTCACCGGCACCAATTTCCAAGAGTGGCAGAGGCGTTTACGCGTCGTCCTTCGCCACGAAAGGAAATTATATGTGCTGGAAGAGCCTATTACAGTTGCCCCTGGGATAGAGGCTAGTGATGAGGAATTATCTCTCTACATGAAACACATGGATGATGCCACAGATGTCCAGTGTTTCATGCTATCGGCCATGTCTAATGAGCTCTTGAAGCAACATGAAAACATGGATGTGTATAGCATGATGTCTAACCTTAAAGATATCTACCCAGAGAAGGAGAGACAGGAGAGGTATGAGATCTCCAATGCTTTGTTTACCATGAAGCTTGGAGAGTCTGCGCCATCTGGGCCTCATGTGGTCAACATTATTGGCTACATTGAATGCTTGGACATCTTAGGGATTAAATTCCCAGATGAGTTTCGTACAGATCTCATCCTATCATCATTTCCCAAGACCTTCTCTAGCTTTATTGTCAACTATAACATGAGCGGCAATGAGAAGAGTCTATCGGAGATTCTGACCTTGATTCGCCAGGTAGATAAGGACATGGGGCGTGACAAACCCGCGGTCCTTATGGTGAAAAAGAAAAGTAAGGATAAGGAAAAGCGGCCAAAGACTTATAAACAGTCTGATGCCCCCGAGAACCGTCACTCCAAGAAGGGGAAGATCTAGAGGCAGGGCAAGGAATGGGAAGCAGTGTGTTTTTCATGTGGCAAGCAGGGCCACTGGAAGAGGAACTGCACCCAGAAGCGTGGGGACGCTAAAGGTGCGTTCGTTATCGAGAGAAATCTTTCTATTTCTACACATTGGGTATTAGATACAGCTTGTGGGGATCACATCTGTATTCAAATGCAGGAACCAAGTAGATTAGAAAGATCGCCAGAGGAGAGGTGGATCTTCGAGCTGCCAATGGCGCAAGGCTAGCTGCGTTGGCTATTGGCGACTATCACCTCTCATTGCCAACTGGCATGATTTTGGTTTTACAAAACTGTTATTTTGTACCTAGTGTTACCAAGAACATAATTTATGTATCTTGTTTGGATATGGATGGATTTATTTTCATGTTTGGAAATAAGGGTTGTCTCTTTTATAATAACAACATATGTTATGGTATAGAACATTTGAATAATTTTTTGTATGTATTAAATTATGAAAACCAAGTGTTGTCAATCGATAACGAAACAAACTCACATGACTCATACATCACCCAGTTATGGCATCACCGCCTTGGTCATGTGAACGAGAAGCTCTTGACAAAGCTCTGCAAAGATGGATATTTAAACTCTACTGAGCTAAAACCACTTGATAGATGCCACGCTTGTTTACAAGGAAAAATGACCTAGCCGCCTTTTGGTGGACAAGGTGAAAGGGCCACAGAGCTTCTAGGATTGGTACACACAGATGTGTGTGGACCATTTCCAGTATAATCTAGAGGTGGATATTCTTACTTTATTACTTTTATTGATGATTTGAGTAGATATGGTTATGTCTACTTAATGAGGTATAAGTCAGAGTCCTTAGAGAAATTTAAGGAATTCAAGAATGAAGTAGAGAATCAACATGGTAAGAAGATAAAGAAGCTTCGATCAGATCGAGGTGGAGAATATCTGAACCAAGAGTTCATCGATCTTCTACGGGAGTCTGGGATTCTATCTCAGCTCACTCCTCCTTATACACCACAGTGGAATGGTGTTAGTGAAAGGAGGAACCGCACCTTGTTGGACATGGTGAGGTCGATGATGAGTCATGAAGATCTTCCATTATCCTTTTGGGGATATGCATTACAAACTGCAGCATACACATTAAACCGAGTACCAACTAAGGCGGAAAATGGAATTCCATCCGAGTTATGGAATGGAAGGAAACCCACTTTGTCGCACACACGTGTATGGGGATGCGAGGAGTTTGTTAAGGCCTTCTCAGAAAACAAACTAGCACCCCGGGGCACGAAGTGTATCTTTATAGGATATCCTAGGGAAACGAAAGGATATTACCTATATAACCCCCAAGACAAGAAAGTGACTGTCACCAGACAAGCCGTCTTTCTTGAGAGGGATCACATCCTCAAGAAGGATAGTGGGAGCAAGATTTACTTCGACGAAGTTGATGCTCAAGATACACAAGACTTGGTATAGGAACAAGTTCCACAGGTCCCTGTGGAAGAGGTTCTAGAAACACAAGTACTGTGTAGGAGCTCAAGAGAGGTAAGGGAACCAGAGAGATTTGGTTTCCTAGTCACCGAGGATGGTAAATCATTATTGTTGGACAATGATGAGCTTCTATCCTACAAGGAAGAAGTAGAAAGCTCAGAAGCTGCAAGATGGCTAGAAGCTATGAATTCTGAGATGGATTCCATGTATCAGAACCAAGTTTGGGTTCTGGTCGATGAGCCAGTTGATGTAAAGGTTGTTGGATGCAAATGGGTATTCAAAAGAAAGCTGGACATAGACGGTCAAGTTAGCACCTATAAAGCAAGGCTAGTCTAAAGGATTCAGACATTGTCACGGAATTGACTATGATGAAACCTTCTCACCATTTTCCATGTTTAAATCTATAAGAATCATACTTGCCATAGCAGCTTACCATGAATACGAGATTTGGCAGATGGATGTCAAAACAGCATTCCATAATGGGAACCTTCCGGAAGATGTCTATATGACACAACCAGAAGGGTTTGTGACACCAGGTGAAGCCAAACGGGATTTCAAGTTGCAGAAATCCATTTATGGATTGAAGCAAGCATCCAGGTCATGGAAAATTTGATTTTATGAAGCCATAAAGGAATTTGGTTTCATTAAGAATGAATGTGAGCCATGTGTTTATAAGCGGTTTAATGGGAATGCGGTCATCATCCTAGTGGTATATGTTGATGACATATTTCTTATTGGAAACTACGTACCAGCCTTATAGTCAGTTAAGGACTTGTTGAACAAGTGTTTCTCCATGACAGACTTAGGAGAAGCAGCCTACATTCTAGGGATCAAGATCATTCGTGATAGATCCAAGAGGCTGCTTGGACTAAGTCAGGGTATATACATTGACCAGATACTAAAGAGATTTAGTATAGAAAAATCCAAGAGGGGATTGGTTACAGTGTCACATGGCTTACATCTTTCTAAGAAAATGTGTCCCCAGACACAACAGGAGAAAGATAGGATGATCAAGATCCTATACGCTTCGGCTATAGGATCCATCATGTATGCCATGTTATGTAACAGGCTTGATGTTACCTATGCACTGAGCATGGTAGGAAGATATCAAGCAGATCCAGGAGAACAGCATTGGACTGCTGTTAAGACTATCCTTAAGTATCTGAGAAGAACTAAGGATATGTTCCTGGTGTATGGAAAAGACGATGAGCTTGTCATCAGAGGGTATGCTGATGCTGGTTTTCAAATAGATCAGAATGATCTGAAGTGGCAATCTGGATATGTTTTCTGTCTCAATGGAGGAGTTGTGAGCTGGAAGAGTTCAAAGCAGCCAGTTGTCGCCGATTCTACAGCGGAGTCCTAGTATATAGCGGCTCCTGATGCAGCCAAATAAGCCGTTTGGATTTGGAACATTGTATAGGAGCTTGATGTGGTGCCTAGCAGTAAAGATCCCATTACATTGTATTGGGATAATACTGAAACGGTGGATCTTGCAAAAGAACCAAGGTCACATCAACGGACAAAGCACATACTCTGGAAGTATCACCTCTTGAGGGATTTCTATCAAAGGGGTAAAGTTGCAGTGAGCAGAGTGTCCACGGAAGAGAACGTGGCAGACCCCATGACTAAAGGCCTATCTCAGCAGAAGCATGAATATCATGTGAGAGCTAGCGGGTTAAAGGTTGTTAGCAGTTGGCTCTAGTCCAAGTGGGAGTTTGTTTGAGTTGGTGGTCTAGACCCAACTACTTTGTACTTTATTCATTAAATAAAAGCCTTATCACATCTTGGTTGTTCTTCTGCATGACATGTCATGTGATAATGTCTTAAGGATAGCTGTTGCATTAAAGGGTCGTAGCGGATCCCTGCTATGATGAGAACCCGGAAGTGCCATGACACTGTTCTTGAATGTATGTTCTATGGCCGGATGATATTATTTGAGGGACACAAATAATACAGGTCATTAGGGGTGAGGACTCATAAAACTTTGAGGAAAATTCTCATGGTGTGCGCCCTTGGTAATATCCAGGAGGATATTATGAGAACGAGACCTGCCAGTAGGAAATCCACATTTCATAGTGTCATTGTATGTTCCTATCTACGGACGTGTGTATTGATCCTTAGACTTTAAGATTATTATTAATGGGTATTACAACTCGCGCACTTAGATGTATTGACGAAAACTGTGACGACACACTGTTCGCAGCGAGGTAGGATACGTTGGGTGCATCACGAGTAATACAACATTAATAGATAATGCAAGAAAGGATTTGTCCCTTCCGTTCCATAACAGAATTAGATATCTCAGGCCCTTTTATGGAATTGATATAGCCTAAATAAATCCATGGCCATGGTAAGGTATGGGCAAGTTCAATTCCGGGAAGTCAAAGAAAGAATAATCAAGCACAAGGGTTGATGGCACTAACATGCAACCCGCTTGATTGGAGATATCGAGACAAAGGGATTATATTACACGGTAAGCGTTCGTAGGAGGTAACACGTCATTTTGGCGTTAACTTATTTCTCTATGGGTGCCTTGGCGTGTTGCTAGACGCTAACCTTGGACTTTAGGCAGGCTCAGCCTAATGCCACTGAGAAAGAGGCCTTGAGGGTCAAACACTAAGTGTGTCCATGTATCTCAGTTAAATATTAATTTAAAAAGTTAAATAAATATTATTCCCGACTGTGGTTTAATAATTACTTAAGGATGTATAATCTCATTTATTTTGACACTATTTATTCAAGAGAATATATTGTGGACGAAATAATATATTTATTAGCGAGTAATGTAGTTAAATTTATTTAATAAATAAATAGTCATTACTCAAGGTCTAATAAATGTGGTGGAGAAAAAAATGGAAAATAAAAGTACACGTCGTGTATATTAAATATACACGCCGTGTAGTTTTATGGAAAACAAGTACACGTCGTGTATTAATTATTACACGCCATGTAGTTTTTCTAGTTGGGATTTTGAGGATTTAATATTATTTTATTAAATGATATTTATTATAATCAGCGTGGGCGCATGTCAAGGAATTAATAATTCGACATGGGGAGGTTTTCAATAAGAGTTAATGAAATAAATAAACGCGTAACGTGTTTATTTGTTGTCATAACTCTATTAACCTCAAACATGATTATAAATATCCTCACAACCCCAACATTTTTAAGAGACATTTTTTTGTTGTGCACAACGGATTTGGAAATACTCTCAAGCCAAGAGAGAATTCCCTTTCCACCAAGAACGCCCTCAAGGTACGAGAGCAAGATCCTCCACCGGATCAAGGTGGTCGAAGGCAGACATCGCAAGTGAAGGTTCTTCCACGCTAGCACCTGAAGATCTCTTCGGCGACTTCCGGAGACACGTGACACACGTGTGGATCACCGCTAGAGGAATCCTACACTTGGATTCTATGACGCAATGAAGGATCACCGAATTGTGACCGGACACATCAACTAATAAAGAATTCCAACGAGGTAATTCTTATGCATTAATTAAATTAATTATAATCAACATATGATGATCCTCCTTAAGGGTTCCGGGACTCTTCTTTTCTTTTCATTCTTCATTATATTCCAATGATTCGGCACTTTATATCGTGACAGATCTCGGGTTGAACGTTGTTTAACGTTAAAATTAATGTTGGGCAAACCCACCAATGCGCTTCTTCTGTGCCCGGAACCTTCAGTGCTGCTGCCAGAGATCTTTCATAAATAGAAGTGCACCCCCTCTCTTTGGGACGACTGAATAATTAGACACATGTCCAGCTAGAAATAAAACCACTCCCATGCAAAAAATGGCTTCACAGTATGGGATTTCACAAGATAGGTCTTCCAGTGGTCCACCTTTAGGGGGGCACTAGTGTTTGATCCTAGTCCATTTCCATTTGAGTCTAAGGCAATTACACACAAGCCTATCCTTTGCGCGCAAAGTATGCCCTTTGTATGCAACTGTACTCCTTTTTTCACAAAGATTCTATTTTTACAAAGTACTTCTCCATTGTGTTCCACCCAAACATATTTCATGCAAACCCCTCTTTTTCATGAAACCCTCCAAATCTGCATGCAATCGATCCTTTTTGTGCACAACCCCTTTGATTCTGGTTCAATCAATCTCTCTTGTGTGCAACCTTTAATACGCCTTCAATTTATTTCCATTACTTTATGGAAAAATGTTTAAACCCTCATTCTAATGTGAAACACCCATTTTTTCTCACACCCCTTTCGTGCGGCCCTCTAGGATTGTGTGAAGTGATTTCAAGGTCCCTTGCTCAGTGCTTCATATTGAGTTACTTTGCCTACTGCTTCTTCTAATAGGCACACTAATTGATATTTATTCTTCAAATAGGCACACCAATGTGAGCCCTATAATGGATCACTCCACAACCCCATCTCTATAGAACATTTCTAGTGCCTTCCCTTCACCGAGGGTTGAACTATGCTGATTATGTAAGTCCTAGGGGTGAGGAGTGAATCCTCACTGTTTGAGCTACATGAAAATAAACCTCTCAGAACCCGCGTCCTCTACACAAGATGTTAGAATATGATGAAAAAAAGTGTGTTAGGTCCAACAGGATTAGAGAGGGGGTCGGAATGGGTTCTCCCCTTTCTCTCTTTCGTTTTTAGCTTTGTCACCATGCACACCTCATGTAGTCTCCACGTAATCCCTAACACCCCTTCATGGGATGATTGAGGTATGATAAGCATATCCTCATCATATATTTGGACACCCACCTTTCTCATTGAGCCTTCATTCAATAGTAAGTTCCAATATCCATCTCCCTAGGCAAATATCGATGCGTAAACCCCACTCAATTCCTCACATATTCCCCTTTCGTGACATGATCTTCATGTATTTATTTCCTCTTTTTTCTCACACCGAGAATGAATCACGTGGTATTAGAGTAAGAATCGACCATGAAACTCTTTTTGGTCCACCTTAATGTGTAAGACCCATCCTCCACATCCAAAGTACATGGTCATTGATGCATGACCCTTTCTAATCAAGTTAGGTAAGAAGACTCCCTGAGGTTCAAGCCCACCGCCCATCAGTACCGACCACTTCACGTCGGTTTAACTTCATCCTGCAAGACATAAAACTATACTCTATCGATGTACATGGGTTCTCTCTCCTTTATAGCGTATGTAAGAAGCATCCTAGAGGATAAACCCCAAACACTGGTAAATATTAGTGTCCCATTTATTTAGAAACACATCCTTGGTCCATCCCTTAGTGGCATCAGACCAGCTCCTAGGAAGCTGACCATGAATATGCCCCCCAATCAATTCACACTTATCCGACCAAGATCATACCTCTTGAGATGGGATTCTAACCACATGTAATCCAAAACATGTTGTCTGGTTTCTATCCTTTTTGTACACCTCAATTCCATTCTCCCATTCCTAAACTATGTGGACTTTGATTCCCCTCCACAGGGATACATAGGAAGCCTCCTAGAGGTCCAATCCCATCACTCATTTCCCATCATGGTCTCTCCCTTGAGTCTTTGTGTTTTGAGAAGTTCATTCCTTAACCTGAGGGTTCTACCTCATTCAGGTCCCTCCATGCATCCATTTTCATGGGCCCCCTTCTTAGGTGACTCATCTCTCCAACAAACAATGTGGACATTTATTCCTCGCCATCTGGATTTGTAGGAATATTCTCTAAGGTTCAAGACCATCATAATCATCATCTTCATGTCAGTTCCATCCCACTCCTACCATCCAATTTGTTCAACCATCCATCATTCTATCCTGATTCCAACCCAGGATGCCAGATCTTAGTGGGATCACACAATTTCCATGGGAGGCTAACCATTCATATACCCCACACAATTCATATCCATCCAACCAAGAGTGATCCTCTTGCGATGGGCCGCTAACCATGCGTAATCCCCAAAATGTCTCTGGGTTGTTGTCCCTTTTGTATACCCCAATTCATCACCCTATCGAAGTACAAGGGTTTTGATCCCTATCCTATATACAGGGTATATAAGAGGCCTCCACGAGGTTCAATCCCAACTAATGTTAAACATTGGTGTCCCCATTACAGGGACCCAAGCATCCTCATATACGTCCTTGTTAGACCTATTGATCAACCCATTTAGTAGACCTCTCAGGAGATCCATCCTAGGGATGTACCCACATGATCCCCTCCCATCTATGTTCTAATCAGTCTGATCCATCTATTCAAGATTTTAAGCTCATGGCATTCCCTATGGTATACATGGGATGCTGAGGAAAACCATGGAGAAATTCCCATGGCATACAAATTCCCAGCACATGATGTGGGATGCCTTGGGCTTCGGCGCCCTCAAAGAGACCTATCATAAGGAGAAGAATATATAGGTTTACTAGTGTTTTTGCATCTATACATGCCAATGATGTCCAACATGACTACTCCCCTGACCGAAGGTTTCTTCCCTGACTTGCCCCCCTGAAATTTCCTGACAGAAGCATTGCAATTAACTGGTGTCCAAAATGATGTGGAACTGGAAAATAGTTTCACGAACAACAAATTAAATCTTTGAGGGAGACCTGGATGAGGGGATGAATTCCAAGGAGGAATCCATTGAAGGAGGAACCAACATCCCATTATCCCATTTTTATCAAGGAGCAAACATCTCTGAATAAGATATGGATGTTTCCTGCCTCTGGATAGCAGGAATGCGGGGCAACAACCAGAGCATCCCCACAGATAGATGGCCGACCCAGAGAAAGAATCGGAAACAATGTTGAAAGGTAGAATTACGATCAACTCTATAACTACTAATGTCTTATTTGACTCTAGATATTCCCATTATTTCATATCAAAATATTTTATAAGGGTACCAAGATTCCACCCAAATGATTAGATATAAAATTAGTAGTGAAAAACCTTAATGAAATGATGATCGCATATCAAGTCTATGATTACACTCCGATTGACATTAGTGGGAATGTGCTTCATAAAAATCTTGTCATTATTCCTTTATCTTAATTTTATTTTATCTTTCACATGGATTGAATTTATCTATATAAATACCACATCAATTTTGGAATAAGGGAAGCCATGTTTGATATTCCAAACCAACCTCTGATAATCTATTAGTGTAATGATAAGTATGAAATTATGATGGAGATCAAATCCATCATATGGTTCATAGTTCCCATTAAAAATGACTGTTTATCATATATGGTTTGGGATAAACATGACATCAGTGATATTATTATTGTGCAGGAATTTGTTGATGACTTTCCAAAAGAATATTCTAGCCTTTCAAAAGAATGTGATGTTGGGTTATCAACAAAAACCATACCTCGAACCAAATTAATTTTAAATAATCCATATATAATTTCCATGATTGAGTTGAATTAATTAAATAAGCAATGCCAAGATATCCTTGAAAATGTACTCATTCGGCAAAGTGTGTCACCATGGGGTGATCCTATTATTTTTGTTAAAAAGAAATATGGATCAATGATATTCTGAATTAATTATCCATTGATGAACAATATCATAATTAAGAAAAACTATCATCTTCCCCATATTGATGACTTGTTTGATCAACTATGCAGAGGTCAATATTTTTTCAAGATTGACCTCAATTCTGGATATCGTCAAATAAGGGTCAAGAATGTGGAAAAAACCAAGAAAACATTCAATAAAAGTTATGGAAACTACGAATATATAGTGATGTCACTCAGCCTTACTAATTATCTTTAAATCTTTATGGATTTAATGAATAGAGTTTTTAGATATTACCATGATTACTTTGTGGCAGTCTTTATAGACGATATCCTTATATATTTAATGATAAAGGACGAGAATGAAGAACACTTGATAATTGTACTAAACAACCTAATGGAGGAGAAACTATATGAAAAACTTACAAGGTATGAATATTGACCATACAAGGATTAATTTTTGGGTCATATAATCTCAATATAGAGTCATTTTTAGATCCATCAATGATAGAGGTCATTGAATGTTGGCCTAGACCATCCATAGTGACTAAGATACATAATTTTCCTGGTTTAGATTGATATTATTTAGGGTTTGTGGAGAATTTATCATGACATGTAATCCTATTATGAAGTTAACTTTTAAGGGTTCCAAGTTCCTTTGGACATATGAACATGAAAAAAAATTCAAGGAATCTAACATAAGATTAGCCTACGCACCTATTATTACATTATATTTGGAATAAACTATGACATATATATTGATTGTAAAAGTTTAAAGTGTATATTATCACAGAAGGAGTTGAATATATTCCACATAATATGTTTAGAGATGATTAATGATTATGACTACTCAATAATTTACCACCATTGGAAATAGAACAAGGTAGTTGATGCTTTCAGTGAAAAAGATCGTGATATCTTATACATGACGAGGATTAAAAAAGATCCAATATTTCAAGATTTGTAAAGTATGGATCCCGAAATCCTAAAGGAATGGAAAAAATATTATCTTTATCAATTGAATTTTTAACCATCTATCAAAGTAATGATTAAAGAGGCACATACGGAAGATGTTGAGTTACAAAAGATGGTTATAAAAGTTATTGAGTTTAAACTAGATCATGATGGAATGATAACGTTCCAGAATAATGTATGAATTGAATCCATAACATATTTGAAGGAGTTATTAGAGGAATCTCATATTTCTTCATTTTCCATTCATTTGATAAGTAGAAAGATTTATAGAGTTTTGAAAGATTATTTTCTGAGGGATGGAATGAAAAGAGATATCATAAATTTTGTATCTCGATTATTGGTATGCCAGAAAGTTAATAATAACAGACAAAAGTACAGGGGGGATGTTACATCCATTTCCAATACCATAATGGTAATGGGAAAACATAACCATGGATTTTTTCATTGGAGTCCCTAAAAACATTTTAAGGGAACAATTATATATGGGTTGTACATGATTTCCTTATAAAGTCAACAAACTTCATTGCTATCAAAGTATAATTCTATATGGATCATATTACTAGGATATACCTTAATAAATTGGTAAGGTTTCTTGGATTACCACATTCCTTTATGTCTGATCGATATCTGAGGTTTAACTTTGGGTTTTGTTGAACTCTTCAGTAAGCTCTTGATATGGAGTTGAGTTTCATCACTGCGCATCATCATCAGAAAGTTGGTCAGTATGAGTGAAAAAATAAAACCATTTAGGATATATTGAAATATCGTACTTAGGATTTCAAAGGTTGATGGGATCAACACCTTATTATAATTGAGTTTTATTATAGAAATTTATTTCATTCAATAATTCAGATGAATCATTATAAATCCCTTTATAGAAATAAATGTAGAGATCTAATGTTACAGAATGAACTTGGGTAAAGAATGATTTTGGGACCTAATATAGATAGATAAATGGTAGAGAAGGTTAAATAAATCTAGAAGTACATCATGGAATCTTAGATTCATTAGTAATGTTATGCTGATAGTATCTGACATGATTTAGAATTTGAAGTTGGTGAATTTTTTTCAATGAATTTCACAACAGAAGAACGTTATGAGAATCAGGAAGAAAAGGAAATTGATACCTAGGTATGTTGGTCCCTTTTATAATATTAATAATATCAGGACCATATCTTATCACTTGGATCTTCCAAAAAACCAATCTCACATTCATGATGTGTTCCATGTAGCTCTCCTAAAGAAAAACATGCCTGACCCTTCACATGTACTAAACTCAGATCTAATACCAATGAAGCAAGAGCCTTCTTATGAGGAACAATGGATGGAGATTATAGATCATATAAATATATTTCTATGAAATAAGACCACTCACATGGTCAAAATATTTTATAAAAACCACCAATTTTGAGGATGTTGTGTGGGAACTTTAGGATATGACGAGGCATAAATATCGTCATTTTATTTGTATTAGCGTGATCGATTTTGAGGGAGAAATTTATTTTAAGGGGGTAGAATGTTACACCTTGAGTTTTTGTGAATTTTTTAAAATAAATTATTTTTTTTGATACATTTACTTATATACAACACCACATTATGATTTCACTACATACAATAGTAGGTGAACTTGCGTTATAAAAAACATTGTGTTTTAACAAAACCATGATATATTATTAATTTAGTTATTAAATTGAGACTATCGAAACCTAGACGTTAAAATTAGTGATATGAATATTAATAAATAATTTTTAAATATTAATTATAATTATTTTATATAGATAAAATATATTGATAATAAAATACATAATTTTCAGTGAAGTCTTTGTATGTTTCAAAAATACTATTTTATCAAAATTTGTTTATTTATTTATTGTTATGGACATTAATAAAATTAATATTTCATGCTTTTATAAAATTAATTTTATAAAAAACCTTATTTTTGAAATCATCATCGCAAAATTATCTTCGGGTGAATTTTTGGATTTTTTTAAAAAGATTCATTTTTTGATGAATTGCGAAAATAACTAATTTTATTTAAAAACGGATTTTTTATTTAATTTATTTCTAAAGTTAAATAATATTTTAAATTTGTTTTAAAGTAAAATTAGTTCATTTATAAATAAATTTATCCAATTCAGTTCATTTTAATCAATTTCATGTTGAATTTCAATATAAAAACATTGTAAACTTTTGAACATTTTCTTTTTAAAAACCCATGTTTTAATCGCATCTGTAAGATGAATTTTAAATTAAAAAATTTCACTTATGTTAATTGAATTTCAAAAAATGGATTCCATATTTTGAATTAGAATAATTTATATTATATAATAATTTCAACTTAATTTTTTTTACCAAAAATAATAGTAAAAATAGTAAAAAAATATTTACCACGGCTAAGGTAAAATTGAGTTTCTTAGGGGGTTAAATTGAAAATATAACTGTTTAAAACAGTCCAAAAAGTTTAGAAACCACATTTTATGGTACTATTTATCCCTTATAGCTTATATTATTGATAATTTTACTTTATTGGATCCTTGTGACATGAATAGTTTGTGGGTGGAATTCTCCATTTTAAAAAATTTACAAGTGTGCCTCTCACCTCACTTATAAAAGTCCACCACCCCTCCTCTCTTATTCACACCTAAAAACAATTTTTTTCAGCCAATAACTAGCATAATTACTTAAAACATTCCCTAATATAATACAATAATCCTTATTTTGGATATAAATATAACCTATGAAGGCTTTGGTGTAAGCCTAGGAGGATATATGGTGAAGAGGTAACGTTCATCAACCAACATTTTTTTATTTCTTCCTCCACATCCTTAAATTATTATTATAACATGATAACATAATAATATAATTTTATTTGATATACTTAGATATTTTTATGTTAAATTAATTACCTACAAACATATCCACTTTCATCAAATGGGTTATGAAATAATCCTTCATGCATACAACAGACTACCACCTAACGAACGGAGGTAATTTATTTTTCCATTAACACTAAAGGTTTGACATAATGATGGATTTATTTATTATATAATATATTTATGATAATATTATAGTTATATAATTATTATATCACACATGATTTCATTATTTCTATTTTTTGGGAAAATGATAACGTCGTTTATGTGTACGACGGACTACCACCTCACGGAGCGATGATATTCATTCACGCTTTACATAAAAGGAAATAAAGATTAAATTATTGAAAATATGTGACATATATGAGATAAAAATTATTATGGAATAATAATAGATAATTTTAATTTATTTCGTTCAATCCATAAAAGAAGGAAATATCATTCATGTGTCCATACGACCTACCGTCTCCCGGAACGATGTATTTCATTTTTTATCACTAAATTTTATGGATTTCTCTAAATAAATTTATACGGAATATATATGATATTTATATAATATGGGTAAAATTATTTATATGATTAAAACATGATCAAATTAATAGTGTAAATAAAATAAAATAAAAACATATAGGATAAACAAAGTAGTTATTACCCGAAACGTAACATTAACATATAATTGTTAATAAACGGGTAAAAAATGTCATAATTTAATAATATATAGTGACATATATATATAGTTATTTAGTATATTTATAATAATAATATGATTATTATATAAGAGTTTATAACATGTATGACTGAATTTTAAACTTAAGGTAAGAGATTTCTTTTCTCTTTTTTTATTTCTAGGAGACATTTGAAAATTCACCACTTGTTTATTTTGTCTATTTTATATACTAAAAATTTGAAATGTTACAAAATTAATAACTTTATTTTAATTATATTTAATGTTTCGTTTTCTTTTGATATGTATTGGGTCTTTAGAATCAAAATATTACTAAATTGGTAATGTATTTATGTCTCACTTTTTACTTCTATGGGACACATTCCTTATTCACCGCCAATTTATTTTATGTGGTGTATATACTAACAATGAATTTATATTATGATTATTATTCTTAAGACTATTGGGTTTTACATATCTATTTGAGTATCTATCTTTTATGGGGGTTATGGTTCAAAATCTAACAAATCAGTAAGGGATTTTTGTCTCAATATTGATTGTTTGAGACAAATGATTATCTTATACAACTATATTATTTTACATGGTGTATTTAATGTCACTTTGACATCTAATATCATGGTTTTATTTTACTCAATATATTTTTATGTTTCATTAAATGTTATTTCTTTATAATGATTACGTTTTAATGTTACAATAGTGGTAAAGAGTTTATGTTAAAATATCTATGTTTATCAGGATTTTTTATGATCATGGTTACAAAGATAGAATATTATGATAAAAATACCAAGATAATCATGATTTTAATTATCCTTTTTTTGGAGAATAAATATTTTCCCTTCATTTTCACTCTATGTACTCAAGAGTTCTAAATAATATTTTTGAGAAAAATCAACTTTATTTCTCTCTTCGATTGAAAAAACATTTTCTTCAAAAACCATGTTTTCTGAAAATGTTCTCAAATTTTTTTCTTTTTTTAAATGTGATTTATTAAATAAATTTTTACCCATGTTGGAATTTTTTAAAAATTTCTTTAAAAGGAATGCACATATTGTTTTAAAAAACAATGGTCATTTCACATTTAATTAAAACATGAATTTATTATTAGTTTTTACATGTACTAAATGAATGGAGTTTATGCCATCATGACGAATTCATTCTTTGAATCTTCCTTTATAAATTTTCAAAGTTATTTTCAAATAAAAGTATTTTCAAATTATTTTATGGTTGAAAAAGTTATTTTCAAAACCGAAAAGATATTTTCCTCAAGAAATGTTTTAAATGGTTTTTTAAATATTCCTTTAAAAAATTTTAAGGTTATTTTCAAATAATAGGATTTTCAAAATGTTTTATTTTCTATAAAGTGTTTTTCAAAGTGGAATAGTTATTTTCCTCAAGAAAAATTCCAAGTAATCTTTCAAAATCCTTCTCTATCTAAGTTGTTATCATTTGATATTAATTATTATATATTGGGGATATGATCTAAGGATACCAATATTATTCTTTCTCTAAATATTTTATGTTTATAAAACCATTTCCCTTATACGGGTTATAACATGATAAAAGTCTTATGAAACCCGCTTATTTTCACTAGTTATTCTTCGATAAAATGATGACATGATTATGAAACCTCTCTCTTTTCCATAGGTTATAATATGATGAAATATTTATGAAACCCATTTCATTTAATGGTTTATGTTATGTTTATTGTTTTTTATTAGGTCAGAATAATACAATGTAACACAAGAGGGGTGAATTGTGTATTTTCAAAAATCTTCCAAAATTCTAGATTTTGATACCCTTTATTATTTGTGTGGATAATAATTGTTTACCTTTTTAATGATTATATGTAGAGGATAAATAGAAATAAAGGAAAAAACAATTTAGTGGTTAGAGGTATAATTATACCCTACTCAACTCCACCAATCACTCTCTCTACGAGTTTGGGGAATTTCGCTAGAATGGTCATCTTATCACAAGACCATAAATCCGTAACTGAGAATAGGTAGATGAAACCATTAAAAAATGAAAAAAAATAAAGACTTATGGTTCTTTAAAAGAAAATAGAATATCCATAACTTATATTGAGAAGATGATACTCTACCATAACTGATTCTGAGTAGTTGAAACTCCAATAAATCAAAAGAGTTTGATTTGATGATTCAAGTTGTCCTTTACAGTAACAAAAAAAATGAATGTAGGTGGATCCTATTCTACATAAATGAATGAATTCAAGAAAGTATAGTTCTGAAGTGATATTGGTTTCAAATGATCTTCAATAATAACATAAACAAATAGTAGAAGTAATCTTAAAACAGTACGAGGTCTAACATGTATGTCTCTAACATGTAGTTTCATATTAAAAGTTGATAGTTCAACGTAGTAACACTTATGGGAAAATATTCACTAAAAATTAATAGAATAAAAATATGACACATGAACATAGGGAATGAATAGTATTTCCAGATTCCAATGTAGTGTTACTAATCCATAAGCTTGACGATTATCCAAATGTAAGGATGTTGATCCAAATGAAAACTGCCTAGCATAGCGTAGGGTAGATACCATACACAAGCATTAAATTTCTAGCATAATTTAGGGATAATGAACCATAGGCTCATTCACTGAATTTTGGGTTTGAAAGAGTTTTTCTAGTTCAATTCCGGCAATACTAATTTCCTTTAACCATGACATAAATTCCTACAAACCAACTTAAGAAAAAATCATTAGAAAACAAACAAGTATATTTTTGAGCATGAAATTTATCATATATTATAGAGTATTTTGGAGACATTACATTCCCAAAAATACCCTCATTTTTATGTCACAAAACCAATAACATAATTTATAACATAACTTAATGAAAATATAGGACTTGTAAATCCAAAAAGAGATATAGAAAATACTTCGATTTCACAGTATTATTTCTAAAAGAAAATATTTATTTTTTACAATTAAATGTTGTGGTTTCTAAATATTATCCACCAAATATATTCTCCCGTTTTCATTAAAAATATTATCCCCATTTTTGAGATATAAAAAAGATAGTTTTATAGAAAAAATGATAAAAACCATAGTAAATTTATCAATGAACAATAAATGAATTGTAATTAACATTGGTATAAGAGAAATAAGTTTAGGATTGGTAGTGAAATATTAAAGTAAAATAAATGAAAATAATTCTCAATAAGAATAATCTAAATTGAATTTACAATGAAATCAAATTTTTTAAAAATAGTAAAATCCACATCCAATGAATGCTTTCTTCCAAATGAGGGGCTATGGTCATAATCTCTTAGGGGAGAGGGTGTATATGGATGGGAAATTGATTTAAAATAACCATTAATATCAATAAGGCTTAGTAAAAAGATTTGAAAGTTGTTGTTGACGACTTCTGACCACTATTTAAGTAATTTCTTTGAATCATGACAAATCTTTCGATTCATAACAAAATTATCCTTCATAAACTCATTCATAGCTTCTTCTGACTAAATGAACTAATTCAACATCTCCTTTAATTTATTAATCACTAATCAAAACTAGGATTAATTATAAGTAACTTTAATAACTAGATTCCTTTTATTTTATAACAGAATAGTTAAAGGATTACTTTCACATTAAAGAGTGAGCAATCTATCATTTAAATCAGCCATCACTAAGGTTATTTCTTCAAACCTTATGATCAGAAATGGAGGTGTCTATTGAGAGGAGGTTTATGCTTGATTTCATTCTCAGAGATATTTAAATTCTCCCCCCATTATTATTTTTAACTCATAAAAATAATATTCTTGATAGATTTATCATTCAAAAAACTTAACTCTCTAGACATTTTGATGATAAACTCTTAAATGTATCCAACAAGAATAAGATTTTCATTGAATTTCCATAGATGGAGATTCTGATCCTCAAATTCTGATCCTGGCATTGATTAACATTACAAATCTTCAAAATTATTTTTCTCATCTTACAAATATTTTCATAAATACAAGTTCCAAGATTCCAACATTTTCATATTTTTTACCATAGATTCAGAATGGGATTCATAAGATTCTAGAAATAGATCCCTTTCTTGATCAATTTAAACTAAAGACAAACTTGGATCACCATTTCTTTTTGATATGTATCTACGGAAGATACACCCATTGAATCTGAATTAAGAATAATGAGAGATTGAGTTTTAGGGACAGAGATATCTTCCATGTGATGTTCTTGACTATGAGCCTCTTTTTCAACATGCTTGGCCAATGGAGTCTCCTGTTCAACTCCAAAAATAGCTTCATCCATAGTTTCTAGAATGTAAACTGATATTATTCTTCTCTATAAAAGAGTTTCTTCTAGACATGATTCACATTCAACATAAAGCCTATGTCTGCTAGAACCAGCTGAAGGAATCATACTCTTATCCCCTTCAATAGTTTTCAACAACCTCTATTATTGTCCCACTCCAATACATTACTAGTGTTTTAAACATTTATGTGGTGACATTATTTACCAACAAACATATTTATAATTTTTCATGTTCTTTGCAAAAAAATAAATTATCCTTCAATAGGGATAAAATCACATCTTGGCATCTCTATGGTAGCAATGGTTTAAATACATTATCAAAAACATAAAAAAATATAACATAATGTGGTTGAAAAAAAACAGTGTATACATGTCTGGACAAAGAACCTTCTATAGCTCAACATTCCTCATCAAAATTCCAAATTTAATGAATTTCATCAAAACATTGTGATTATGAGTAAGATAATTCACCATTACCTTATTAATGGAACTTATTCCAAATAATGAAAATATAATTTCATCTAACAAATATTTTCAATTACATATATTTCACATATAAAAATAGACCCCCCCTCATCGGTATAATGAAACAGTTTAGCCATCCACACCAAAGAAATAGAAAATTCAATATCATCAATCTTAGAGATAGTAATGTCTTCATATAATTAAAGAATGCATGTTTCATTTTTATAGACTTATTTTACATTAATGTCATATACCACAGGCGTGTTTCCTTGTCCAGATGCATAACTTATACCTTGAAATCTTATGGCTTCCTTGAGAGAAATATTTTTTAATGTAAATAATTGAGATTGATTACCATACATTGAAGAACTTTGTGATGAAACCCTAATGGATAAGCCAAGGTGTCCAACTCAGCATCTTAAGATATTATTGAGGTTTCCATCTCTAATGGTTTTGAGTTTTACATAATTGAAGGTTTTCAGTTTAGGAAAACAGGAATCAAGAGAAGCTTTGTAAACCGAAAGGATGTGAAGGAGAGGAGTAAGAGAGTGGGAGAAGGTATACAATTTTCTTACACCGATTGAAAATTTACTAAAAACTTTTTAATTTGAAAAGGCAAATAAAAAAGAAAACAAAATGATTTTTTGTAAAAAGAATTAAAACATAACCAAATAAAATGTAATTTAACAAATCAAATAATTTTTATTAAATTAAAAGGAGAGATACTAAAAATAAATTAAAATTTATTTATCGAAAATTAAATATTCATAACTCCCCCTTAATAAAATAACTTGGACTGGGAAGTGGTTTAGAAAAAATATCACCTAATTGATATTCAGTATTTACAAATTCTTAAGATATTTCATTTTTAAGGACATGATCTCTTAACAAATTATGCATTATATCAATGTGCTTAGTGATAGAATGAATTATAAGATTTTTTGAAATATTTATAACAATAGTATTATCACATAAAATTGGTATACTATTAAAATTTAGTACAAAGTCTAATTGACTGTTTTTCATCCACAATATTTGTGCATAACAACTGCTAGCAGACACATATTCTTCTTTAGTGGTTGACAGGGAAATTGAGTGTTGTTTCTTATTAGACCATGATACAAAAGATTTTCCTAAAATATTATTGGTTCATGTGGTACTTTTTCTCTAAAATATTTATCCTCCAAAGTTAGCATCTAAATATGAAATTAAATTAAAATCATATGTTTTGGGGTAAATAAGAGATTAAAAAACAGTTCCTTTTAAATATCTAAAAATTCTTCTAACAATAGTTAGATGAGACTCTTTTGGATTTTATTGAAATCTAGTACATAAAAATAATGAAAACATAATGTCTGATATTCTAGTAGTAAGATATAGTAAACTACCAATCATACCTCTATATATTTTTTTCCATTAGTTTTCTAGATTCTTAAAAATCCAGTTTTTTATTAGTATACATAAAAGTTGTATATATATTTATATTTTCAAGTCCAATTTTTTTTCTATAAATCAATAATATACATACATGGATTTAAAACATTTACATATTCTTTTTGATAAATCTGAAATCCTGAAAAGAAATTTGGTTCACCCATCGTACTCATTTCAAATTCTTTTTGCATTAATTTTGAAAATCCATTACAAATGTTTTTATTAGTTGAACCAAAAATAACATCAAAAACATATATTTGAACTAATAAAATATTAGAATAAATGGTTTTCTTAAAAAGTGTTGGATCTTATAATCCAATAGTAAATATATTTTTCAAAATAAAAGAATCAAAAATAGAGTTTGGTCTTTGAGGATTTTCAAAACTAAGAGGTTATTCAACGTAAAATCCCTTTATCAAATAACCTTTTAAAATGTAAGATTTAGAATCCATCAGATATATTTTAAAATTCATATGAGATACATAATCTAAAATAGTTCTAATGGATTCTAATCTAGCTATAGGGGAAAATATTTCATCATAATCTATATCATCTTGCTAATTATATTCATTAGCTAATAATATAGATTTCTTTTGGGTAAGGATCCCCTGATCATCCAATTTTTTTCTAAATACCCACTTAGTTCCTATTTCTTGATAATTGGTTGGTCTTTCTACTAGATTTGAAACTTCATTTCTTTTAAACCGGTTTAGTTCTTATTGCATTGAAATCTTCCAACAATCATCTTCTAAAACATCTTCAATAGTATTAGTTTCAAACTAAGATAGAAAGGTAGAAAATTATTATAGTTTTCCTACGTTTCTATTAGTTCTGATTCATTTGTCTAAGTCTCCTATTAGTGTTTCTAAAGTATTGTTCCTTAAATTTATTTATATTTTAGGTAAGACACTTTCAGGTTATTTAGTTTAATGTTTATCTGAACTGGACTGAATTTTATTAATATATTTTTCAAAATCATTTTTAGGGGTTTCAAGTCTCATGTTGTCAAATGAGTCAATAACTACATCTGTTTAATCTTTTTCTTTAATTCACTGTTTGTTTCAACAATCTTCACATTAACTAATTCTTCAATAATCCTTAACATTTTTTTAAACATAGTATAACCTTTATTGGTAGTAGAATATCCCAAAAATATCCCTTCATCATCCTTTGGATCTAACTGAACAAGATTTTCCTTATTGATAAAGATATAGACCGTGCATCCAAAAAATTTAAATTACTTTAGGTTTTTTATTATTACAAAGTTCATATGGTTTCCTTTTGAAAATAGGCCGTATTAAAAATCTATTCATGATATAGCCTAATGTTATTATAGCTTCACCCCAAAAATTGTTAAGAAGGTCGTATTTGTTTAGCACAACCCTTTCCATTTCTTGAATAGTTATATTTTTTGTTTGAAAATTTACATTTTTTTAGGTGTTTTTGGGGTAGAAAAATTGTGTTTAATACCTAAATTTGAGTAAAAAATAATTAAATTCTTAATCCTAAAATTATAAGACCTGGTCACTTCCTAATGAAATTATTTTAAAATCTTTTTCATTTTGAACAACTTTACAAAATATTTTAAAAATAGTGAATACTTCACTTTTGAGTTTTAGAAAATAAACCCAAGTAAATCTAGAATATTAAAAAAACATAGATCTATAATTTACCTTCCAAAATTTCTAAATTTTATGGTCCAAAAATATCCATATGGGTAAAATCAAAAGGTTTAGATGTATAAATTTTGTTAATAGAATAGAAAGAAGATTGGTTCTTTTTTCTGATTTGGCATGCATCATAGAATCTATAATGATCAAACATAGGAATAGAAAAATCATAAACATAGTATTTCATAGAAAACTTATGTAAATAATATATATTATAGTGTCCAATTATTCTATGATAATTCCATGACTCATTTTTCTTAGCAGTGAAACAATTAACTTTCTAATTATAAAAAAAACATAAATCTAAAGTATAGACATTATCAGTTCGAGGTGCTCTAAATTTAAGCAACATGTCATTAAACATATAGAATTAATTATTAGAAATATAAACATAAAATCTATCATCAAAAAGTTGATAGTTACTTAAAATATTATTATTTAACCCTTTAACATAAGTATTTCTTTGTTTGAGAGAGTATTTGTATCTCAAATAGTTCTAACTCCTAAATTTTTTCCTTTTGCATTATCACCAAAAGTGACTAGTCCTCCATTCATTTGAGTTAGTGTATGAATGATTTTTTTGAGTCTCCACTTATGTGCCTGGAACAACCAATTTCTTTATACCATATATATTTTCTATTCCTAGGACATGTTTCATAAAAAATTATTTAAACAAACGTTTGTTTTGGTACCCATATCTTTTTTGGTCCTATAGTGTTAACGAGCAATGATTTTGGAACCCAGATCTAATTTATTTTTCCCCAATTCATATGAATTTCTTTAGATAAAATTTTATAAATAAAGTCTCTTTTAATACCAAAAATTTGAGGAATTTTTATATAACAATTATCAGTGAAATTTATTTCTTTTCCACAATAATAACAGGTTTCATTTCTTTTGTGTTAGGTACCAAATACTTTTTATACAATTTCGATTTCTCACCCTTACATCCTATTCAAAATCATTATATTTTAATGAAATTCTTTCCAATAATATCATTTAAATTATATTATCCTTTTGTAAAAAAAGAGTAGAAATTTTATAAATTTACACTTCATCTTGTATTTATTTAATCATTTTTTTCATGATCAGTACTGTTTGATGTTGATGAGTTTAATTTTCCAATATACTTTTTATGTTGTCTTAGTAGGGTATCTCATTCACCTAAAACAACATTATAAATATTTTCCAATGGATTGTGCTTCTTTACCAGATAATCATATTTTTCTTCTAACATAGAACAATAAGTAGATAATATTTCATTTTAGAAACTATTAGTATTAGAATCTGAATAGTAATTAGTTTGTACCTTTTCCTCTACAACCATAAAGCACATGTTGTCATTGAGATTTTTTTTCTCAATTTCTGAATAAGATTTTAAAAAGATTCTAGACTCTTTAGATACACTCCAAGTAGCTTTCAATATTCATTTTACTTTTTTCTTATAATCAATATTCTTCTGATATCTACTTTTTGGTATTTTCTTTTCATCTTTTAGTTGAGGACAATCTAGTCTAATATGACCTAATTTCTTGCATTCATCAAATCGAAATTCTGTTGGTCCTCTATCATCTCTCATAATGGAATATATAAATCCTATTTTCTAATTGTATAATTTAATGAATCTTCTGGATATCTAAGGTAGTTATATTTTAGAATCCGATGAATTTGAATTTTTTATCTTCTTTGACTTATTACTTTAGTCTTCTACTATTCTTCAGAGGTGTTACTTTTAGATAAGTATTTTACTTCACTAAAATTTTATGATCATCATCTTCAAATTGAATCTCTTATTCATACATAATTAGTGTCCAAATTAATTATTTCATTATCCAATCCTTAACAGGTTATTATTATCAAATAGAAGAAGATATAAAATTCTATTTAAAGGGAAGTAAACTCAGTACTTTCAAATCATGATCATATTTTTTGATGGGTTCTCTTAAGGCTAAAATATTTTCAATAATTTATATAAGCCTTCTATTCGTATGTGTGATTCTTTAATCATAAAACATTCTAATGGTTTCAAACATTATCTTTTTTTGTGGTATACCTCATCTGTTTAGCATTATCTTTTTCTTCATAAGAAACTATAGTAGCTTTCTACATTTCATAGAAAGTTGGACACTGTGATACATGATTAAATTCATCTAGTCCAAGGCCAAAAATAATAGCATTAATCGCTTTAGAATTGTTATCATACTTCACTTCTGTTTCAATAGTCCAGGTTTTTGGTTTCTTAAAAATTTTATAAGGACTAATTTTTTATTAGTAGACTTTGAACCCAAGATTTTTTAGATATATGATCATTCAAGATTTACAAAATCCATAATTTTCACCATTAAACTATGGAACACATACCATATACATCGATTATCTATGATAAACCATTAGAATATTTGTGTAAACCTTATACTTTTATGTTTTTATGTCTTTATCTAAAATCTCACCTCTGATTCTAATTGTTAGGTTAGAATATTACAAAGTAACACAATGTGGGGGGTGAATTGTGTCTTTTCAAAAACCATCCGTAATTTTTGATTTTTACACCGTTTGTGATTTATGTGAATAAGAATTGTTTACTTCTATAATGAGTATATGCAGTGGATGAACATAAATTAGGAACACATATTTTTATAATGGTTTGGGTTAAAAAGATCCCCTAATCTACTCCACCAATCACTCTCTCTGCAAGCATGGTGAATTTCACTTGAATAGTCCTCTTATCACTAGACTATAAATACACAACTGAGTGCTAGAGGTTTACAACTTTACAATAAGAATATAAAAAATCCTTCTCCTTCTTTAATAGTGAACCAAATATACATAGCTTTGATATAGAAGCTGATACTCCACCACAAATATGTCTTATCATTTGAAACTCCAATAAATCAAGAGAGTTTGATATGATGATTCGGGTTGTTATTCATAGTTACAACATGAGAAACTGACAGTAGATGGATCTTATTCTTTGGAAATAAAAGTCTATAAGATTTTATAGTTCTGAAGTGATCCTGATTGAAAATGATCTTCAATAATAACAATAACAAATATGAGTAGTAATATTATAGTAGCACAAGGTATAACAAGTTTGTCTCCAAAATTTAGTCTCTTCTAAAAAGTTGATCATTTTTATTGCAAAACATATGAGAATATATTCACCAAAAAGTACTCGAATAAAAATATGAAACATGAATAATCATTATTTTGATATGATACAATGGTAAAAATATATAGACCATAAGGGTTGTTTCAATATTATAGTTTCAAGAATGTAGCATGAAAAATCATAGAAATTAAAATTCCAATTGAACAACGGAGTCGAAACTTCCATTAAGAACAAGAGAGTTTTTCTCCTTTTAATATAGTTATTTGAAATGATTATAATTATCCTCAAATCTATCTTTAATTATTACTTGACCATTCCTGCATTATCAGTTTTAAAACACAGCTTAAAAACTTTTCCACTAAAATGAAAAGACAGGGTTGAGCCGCATATTGTATGATTCCTTCACATTGCGTAGGGTCCCTACAAATTTATGGTTCTTTAACCAAACATTTATCTACACTTAATATAGGGATGAAAATTGGCACATGTATGATAACACATATTCTCAACTCTTATTGACAAAAAATCTTGAACGTAGCATTGATTAACCATATGATCACTTTCCCGAACCCTGGGTTTGAACAATATTTCCAGAATCCAACGTAGGGTTGCTAATCCATACACTTGATGATTCTCCGAACGTAAGGATTTCAATCCAAACGTAAACTACATAGTGTAGTGTAGGATTTATACCATACACTAGCATTAAATTTCTAGCATAACATATGGATAATGAACCATAAGCTCATTCAACGAACATAGGGTTTGAAAAAATGTTTCCATATTAATTCCCATAAAGAAAAATTTGTTTCACTCGGATATAAATTCATACAAACTCTCTTAATAAACCTTCATTTGAAAACAAACAAGGGTATTTGTGAGAATAAAAACTGACATATATTATAGAGTATTGTTGAGACAATACATGCCCAACATTTTTGATTTTGAGGCACAGATAAATATAATTTTTATTATGAGACGGGTGAGACCTATATATCTCTATAATGAATTTGTTAATAATAAATTTTCTATTATCCCAAAGGGTCCCTAGGTGGTTAACCCATTCCCAAAAATAAGGGTACACATGTTGTTATCCCAGGACTAAAAAATAGGGTACACAAGTGGTTAACACAATCCCAAAGTAATTAAATGGGTGGATAACCCAAGCCTAACCTATTATGAATTTCTTTTTGGTCAACCATAACATAATATTTTCTATGATTATGTGTATGTCACAAATTAATTTCTTATTCCAATGTTATTATCTTATGGATCTTGTTCTTTGATTTCCTTATGATTCATATCTTACGAACAACTAATAATTCTTCCATGACTTGAGATTATGATCTTGGATAATAATGGTATGGTTTTCATATGTTATTATCATATTCTCATACACTTATTCTCCTGATATTCTTACATATATCCCTTTTTTAACAATACTGAACATTTTAGCTCAAGGTTTCTTATGTTTCCTTTCCCCAAGTTATGAATATTTTTATTATGTATGTTTTTTCTTATAGGGGTAGTAGATTTTACTAACTTAGTGGGTAATGATGTAGCACACCTATGGACTAGTTGTTTATGTTTCTATTTCTCCAAAGGCACTAAACTATTATAGTCCTTAGGCTTGTGTTTGTGTACTATATTTAATATTCCAAAAAAATGACGTAATATCTATGTACGATTAACATAGGTTGCTATAATAAAATTATGAAGCTTCTCATGATAGGTATCTCCCTAAATATAAGTAATAAGGTTTGATAACCAACATAAATCCCTATGTATATCAATGATTATATGATAGTCTATGAGATATAATTTGAAGGTTCAACCCAAGTAATAATTCTCTTCTTATTACCACATGAATATATTCATTGTATCCCACATACAACCCTTTATGATGACTATAATATTAAATTCATGTTAATCATAACATATCATTACAACCCACAATACTCTATTATGATCATCGATTAGGTAAAACTCAAATTCATAATTTGAGGAGATATTATCATTCAATTGTTAATGTAAATTAAATTGTAGCATGCTTGAATGAATGAAAAATATTGATTGTATTTAATAATAAAATAATGATACATTTTTAACAATTACATAAGTATCTTATATAAAATACACTAAGATATTTAACATGATCATAATATTGTTTATGTGATAATTGTTTCATCAATTGATCTGCTACATTATCCATTATAGCCACTCAACAAATCTTTAAATTTACCCACTCAATGATCTCTCAAATTAGATGATATTTGTAAAGTATTTTTTTTGAAACTTTTTCTAGGTCATGGTTCCTTAGCTTTACAAATACTTCTATTATTGTTATATTAAATATAAATTACTCTCTAATTGTCACAAACCACTCTATGTTCAATAATTAACCCCTTGATCTAAAAAATATTCTTCGTAGCATCTGATGTAGTGATGTACTATGTATCTATTATTGAGTCTACCATGGTGGATTATTTAAAACTCTTCCAATTGATAGCTTCATTGTTTAGGGAAAACTAAATTATATTGAGATATCTGAAAAATCTCTATAATATTAGAAACTCTCATCTATGTAACCATTTATACAGAACTCTTCCTCTTGTCCAAATACTAGGAACATATCCTTAATCCTTTTTATGTACATTAATTTATTCCTTCTAAAAATAAAGTGACTCTCATCAGGACTGTATAGGTATATACTGGTTATTCTTAAAGAATATGTGAAATAAATAAAAGTATACAATAAGGAATACATGAAAAAACCTATGGAAAGAATATAGTAAATATTATCCATCATTTTTATCTATGATAATTATCCAAAATCATCTTAAGACTCATTCCATGTTACACTATACATGAATCCTTGATTAAGTTATATGTGCTAAACCTCATTAGCACTTTATAAATGTATGTTTCATGAATGAGTCTAAGTATCCTCTTAGATCTACCTCTATAAATAATTACACCTAGTATGTAGGAAACATCACCAATTTCTTTCATTGAGAAGAATTTACCAAACCACATATTAATGGAGTGTAGTTTCTAGATTTTATTTATGATAAGTAATATGTCATCCACATACAATTTCATAAATAGTGCTAAGTTCCCAAAAATCATATTGTAGAAAATATATTCATCTATTAATTTTATGAAACAAAACAATTTTATTACATAATCAAATTGGTTATTCCAACACCAAGAATATTGCTTCAATACATAAATGGACCTTTGTAAATTTCATACCTTAAAAATATCATTTGGATCTTAAAAAGCATTAGGCTATATTATATACACATCCTTAAGGAAATTTTTATTAAGGAAAATAGTTTTTACATCAATTTTATATATCACATAATCAAAGTAAGCTTCTATGGTGAGTAGTGCCAGAATAAACTTAATCATCGCTACAAGACAAAAGTTTTCTTCATAGTCAATACCAGGAATTTTCTAGGAATCATTTACATCCAAATATTCTTTATATACATAAATCATACCACCCATATCAGGTTTCTTTTAGAAATCCCTCTTGCACCCTATGGGACTCACCCCTTTAGGTGAATCCACTATGTTTTAATCATTGTTAATGTACATGGAATATGTTTAGAATTCCATGGATTTTTCTATTTCTAAAAATCATAAATATTTATGGAATATTAGTAGGTGGTAGATTATTCTACTAATGGCATTACCTCCTAATAATTACCTATAAAAAATAAATATCTTATGATTTATTTAAAAATCTTATTAGACCTTAGAGGTTCTTATGTGGCGTGATTCAGTTCTTCTACCACAACTCTTTGTAGAACCAGATCAACCACCATCCTAGGAAAAATCCATACTTGTTAGTCTTAAAATTATCAATCTTAATATTTTCTCCGAGAAACTCTAGAAATTATGTGTTCCTTATTAAGAAAAACACCATTTTGGTTCCAAAACACTTTGTGTTTAGTAGGATTTTATAAGTAATATTCCATAGTTTCCTTGAGATAACCATGAAATAGGTATTTATCGAATTTGGAGTTAATAATATTTGAATAAAAACATAATATAAAATATTTTCATCCCTAAATATTTATAAAAAAGATAATGGGAAATTTCTCATGCCACATTGCATAAAGTGTCTTTATAAATTATTTAGATGGTTCAAAATTTATTATAAATGCAGCAACTTCAAATTCATAAACCCATAATGAAATCAGAAGATCACATTGACATAGAATTGATAAAACCATGTCTAAAAAGGTATGATTCCCTATCCTAGACACAAAATTTCATTATGGTGTTCCAAGAGGAGTGATTTGTGAAACAGTTCCACAATTCTTTAGATGATCAATGAATTCATGAATCATGTATTCACCACCCTAATCCAGACATATGATATTTATACTTTTTTTAAATGATTATATACTTCATTATAAAACACTTTGAAATATTCGAAAGTTTCATACTTGTGGCTCATTAGAAATACATATCCATGCTGACTAAAGTTATCATTAATGGTAATCAAGTACCTAAAAATACCACTTGATTGAGTTCTCATTGGTCTAAAAACATCACTATGTATGAGATCTAATAGTCAACTATCCCTTTCACCTTTACACTAAAAGGAAATTTGGCCATATTACCTAATAAACATGGCTCAAAATTCTCAAATTATTCATAATCAAATGGTTCCAATAAACCATCTTTATGGAGTTTTTTGATGCCTTTCTCATTTATATGTCTATGGTGATAATACCAAAGGTTTGTGGGAGTATAATCATCCCATACCATTTCATTATGAATTATATATATAGTATTACCCATATCTAGAAGGTATAAACTATTTATCATATTCAAAATATCATAAAACATCCCATTCAAATATATAGAACAAATCTTGTTCTTAATATTGAATGAAAATTACTTCTTGCCTAAACATGATTCAAAAATAAAATTTCATTTTATTATGGGAATATAATAATAGTTCTCTAATTTTAGTATTAATAAACGTAGTAAAATCACATCATATTTTCCATGTCATAATGTTGAACCTCTTTCTCCATTTCTGACATGAAGATCTACTTTAACCCTATTCAATTCCCTTTTTTCTCTGAGTCGATGTTTATTAACACAAATATGTGATGCACACTTGATATCTAATACCCAAGATTCAAGATTTTTTGAAATTAACCTCTATAACATTCACATTCATATTAATATAATGCTTTACTTTGTGAACACTTCTCAATATTAGATACGAATCATGAAGTATTTTATATACCATACCTATGTGGGATCTCAATATTACTATCATGAAGTAAGACATAAACTATAAGAAATACATATATATGGATGCGTTTCATATAAAATTGTTTTCCAGCAAAGAATCTTAATGAAATTAATCCTAAAAAAATTAATAATCCCATACATCATATATATTTAGTGAGATAATATCCATAATTTATTATGACATACACAGATTTGAGAACGTATATAATCCATGAATGTATATCGCAGATAATAAACTTGTCAATAATATCATATATGATTCTTGGATAGCTTAGTGGATAAACTCATTATCCATATCCATTATATGTATTTACTCAACTCTATTCCTGTAGCATATTAACTCCTATGTTTTCCTAACCTGTGTAACCCTAATAGAATGCCAAGAACAAGGAACCTAACTATTAGGGTAACCATATTACTTGTTTTCCTAAAAAAAGAAAATTCATGGGAGCCTGGTCTTTAAGATCACCCAAACTGAATGATCAGGGTCTTGAAAAATTCCAATTTGGAAGGAATCTAATATTTATTATTTTAAATGGTTTTATTAAAATTTTCAATAGTTTAATATAAATATCATGCTTACTATAACCATTTAATATCATGGAATATTTTTATTATATCATGTTATACCCATTTTTGTATTCATTCTTCTAATTATATTATTTTGTAATGCTATTCCATTTTAAAAATTAACGTGTTCAAAATACATTAATGTGAAACTAATTAAAAAACCACAAGTTTTTGTTACTTATCCAAAAATATTCATACATATACAAATGAATCTCTTGTATATCGTACATGTAATCTTTATGTAAATTAATATAGTTATCTGAGATTAAAAATATCTATATGTGTAATCCCATAGCGATATATAGACAACCTCTCACCTTCCATGAAGAAGGTATAGGCCTCAAGACTAGTGGGTAATGTGACCCCAAGCCCCTCTTCCTGAGGAGAATTTATTCAAGAGTTAATTCAATTTATGATATCTCTAAAACCTAATATACACAGACCATATCTAATAATTATTATCAATATCATAACTAAAAAAACAAACCTAGGACAAGGTAAATGAAAACTAAATATAATAGAGTCACACCAAGCATGTAATATAGGGATATATCTACTACAAGTAATTTATCGAATAAATTTTACATACACGATATTAGCATTTAATTAATAATTTAATAAACATGAATAATAATTTAATTTTAAATATAAATAAATATTTTCTTTATTTTATAAAGCATGATATAAAAATATGAACCTTTTATTTTTAATTTAGGATGAAAAATATACTTTTTTAAATCCCAACATTAATAATTTAAAAATAATTTAAACAATATATTCATAACTAACTAAATAAAGAAACTTGATTAATTTTATTTTGGAATCCCACTTGAAAATATAGTGACCCTCAACATAATGTAATGTTGGCGCCCCACACTATGTTATGTCACAATATAATGTCACAATGCATACCACACCTGAACCTATGTTATCTCATAATGTAATGTAAAGCCATAACAAATTAATGTATGTTTTCACACAATTTATTGTCAATAACACTCCCTCACATTATGTTTACACTCAATAAAATGTTGAGTGTGCACTGAACATTATATTGACACTCAATTTAATATTAAAATATTGAGTGTGTAATGAACATCAAATAATTTTATTGAACGTCCAATGATTTCGTTGGGGGATCCCAATAATTTTATATAGGTTTGTAGTTGTCTTAGTAATATATATGTTATTATATAATATTTGGGTCCTATTTATATTGAATTGTGGATATTTGTAAATCTTTGACTAGAAAGTACAAGGAATCTATTTTGTTAGATATGTGCCAGTATGTTTTTTATTATATAATGGAGAATCTGTTTGGTGATTTTGTTTTACATTTTTCTAAGGAGGGAGTCTTGTTTTAGGTTTTATATGATACTTATTGTCTTTTTTCTAGGTTTTTTTGTTATAGATGGGGGTGGGGTAATATCTATATATCTTATAAGTCGTCACCTATTAAATGTAACTACTATACCTAATACATATATGTTTAGCGGTGGTGTTTATCATGATGATATTGAAGTATTATAATATTAGATATTATTTTATGGAATTCACGTATCACAAGAGCATGTGATTTATTTTATCTCAACATAATTTGAATGTCCATCAGTGATAGATGATAGAGTTATTAAAATAATATGAATTTAGGATCTCTTAAACACTTGGGAAAGAAAATATAATAGCTGATTCATTGAGAAACAAGTTATGTAGAGATGTTACTTGAGAGTGTGGTGATGTATGCTAGACTATGGAGGAGATTTGAAATTTTTATCTTAATAGGGACAAAGTCAGTGGTAGTGATTTACTATACGAGATGATAGTGAAATCCGTCTTGATAATATAGGTGGAGGGGTCTCATTTGAGAGATCATGCGGTATAGTTTTTCTATCATCATGTAGTCTATGGAGATGATCTTAAGGTGTGGTTAGATTATGGAAAATATTAAATATCGTTTTAGGGAAATAAATTTTTAATATTGGTGGTTTGTGAGAGGGATCTTATTAAGTTTCATATTGGTATAACCAAGGTTTTTTGTACCTTGAAAATCCAATTTTTGTGTCCAGGGATAAAGATGCCAATAAAAGAGTCTATGTCTCGATTTTTGTTCTGTTAGAAGTTGAAGGCTAAGCATCTTGTTCCTAATGGTTTGTTATAGATATTGGATGTTCCTTGATGGAAGTGAGAGGATATATATATGTGGATCTCATTACCATTTTCCTTGATCTCAAGGATGATGTGATTCAATGTTAGTGATTATTTATTGATTAATAATGTCAACTCATTTATTAGTGACCAAGGATTTAATTCTAGTGAATTATTTATCAAGGATATATATGGAGGATATTGTGAAACTTCATCTGGTTATAAGGATTATTATCTCCAATCATGAACATTGTTTTACCTAATAAGTGTTAAAATGTAGTTATAATTATTTTGGCTCTCAATTATTCCTTAGAACTATTTTCTATCCCCAAAGAGATAATCAAATAGCGTAGATGATGTAAGCATTGGAGGACATGTAGCATGAATGTTCTCTAGAATTATGAGGTCCATGGTTGAATCAAATACCATTGGTTGAGTTTTTCCTATAAAAATAGATATTATTTTTCCATTTTTATGTATATGTTCAACGATTATAAGTCTTATGTATATTATATGATGAGTAATATATATTTTGAGGGTAGTTATCTTGTATTCATGAAAGTGTATTCTCATCATGGGAAATAAATGATTAGTTGAGGTGGTATTGTTTCACCTCCTCTTGTTAGACCTTTCAAGGTGTTGAGGCAAGATAGTGATTTGGTGTATCAATTATTTCATCCTCTGTAAATTGATCAAGTTGATTATGTCTCTCATATGTTTTAGATTCGTTATTACCTTCATGATGTCCCTCATTTCATTGACTCGGAAGAGTTAGATGTTGAATATGGTGAAATGTTTTTAGAGTGCCCTATTTAGATACAGGATCTATAAGAAAAAGTGAATCTTTCGAACTATATTCCCTAGGTTCATTTCTTATGTTGACATGGTGTCTTGGAGGAGTGTATGGGGGGACCTTTAATCACATATTTTCTATAAATATTTTGTCTTACATGATTTTTGATTCTTTTTGAGATGATGATTTCGATCCTATATTGATGTGATTGTGATGTTTTTATATTTATATATTAGTTAAGATTTTTCATGGAAATATTCATATTTGAGAGGTATTTCATTGGGTTTTGTTTATTCTGGTTGGTTGGTTCTCTTTTTTTGGGTTTATTTTTTATTATTAAAAATGACAATAATTTGATAGGTATCTAATGTAGATTCTTGAATTTTCCTCGGCCCTCTCCATTTCATTTTAAAAGTGTTTGCGGTGTTAGTGAAGCTCTTAAAAGTATTTTAGAGTTGTAAAGTCAAGATTTTCCTATTTGATGTCAAAAAATGCATGGTAAAATCCACTATTTCATGGTATATATGATGTTCAAGTTATGGAATAGTGCAACTTTGGCATGGACGTCACTCCTTTTCTAGAGATTCAGAATAACACATGTCATAGTGGCATGATTCCATGAAATTATCTTATAAATAATGTATAGAACTAGTAAGTCACATGAACCATATTCAATATTTTTACAAACCTATGAAACTAATTGGTCATTAAGTGTTGAATGAGTACAGTTGGTGGAAAAAAATCAAATACTTTTCATGAAACTATAATAAATTTTAATGAACCATTCTAATTTTACATGTCTCAAACCAAAAACATGAACACTCAATTTTTTTATAAATTCAGACCTCCCCCTTATTTCATTCAGTTATATCCTTTCTCTCTTGAACCATAGGAAAATACTGGATAAATTCATGGGATATTTCATGTAACACCCCAAGATTTCATAGTACGTTATTTCCTCAAAGAAATTCAATAACTTGCACTACACACAACATTGAGTTCAAGCGCACCACAAGATTACCAAACTAGCCGTTCAAAAGCAGTTATGAATAGTATTAACTGAATTTTGAACATTATATAATCCCTATAATTTTAGAATCCATATTATGATTTTCTTAGACAGAATGTAAGAACTAAATCACTTTTTCATATAAAAGAAGTATTTTTCAAAAAATGCACTTTACCATCTTTTAATGGTGAACCATTCTTAAATACAATATTAGAAACATTTATATATTCAATTGAGAAAATAAACTTCTTCTTTAGAATTAGGACATAAGAATTTAGCTTCTAAATTTTTTTGGTGTTTTTCTGATAACTTTCATATTTGGGTGAATAGTGAAAAATACTATATTCTAACTGAAAACAACTTTCTTAATCAAAATAATTTATAGTGTCAAATTTTACATTTTAATGGTGTATAACTGTAAATATATTATATTTTTACCATTTAATCCAATGCCGGTCACTGTATGTAATTTCACTTTGAAATTGGACATAAAAAACTGTCAATCTTTTGATAGTGATTATTTCTTAAAAAATACTCCTTTGGGATTTGACAACAAGAATTAATTTTAAATTAATAAATGAAACTTATATGTTTTGAATATGGTAAAACATGCATCATTTTTGGATTAGGAATATTGAATTTATCCTAGGGTGAATTTTTGGTGTTTTTTTGAAAACATTCAATTTTTGATTAATAGTGAAAAACACTGAGTTATAGTTTAAAAGCGAATTCTTATTTAAATAATTATTTATTTAATTTAAATTTATTTTAGGGAAAAATAGATACATAATACCTATATAATTTCAATCTAATTTATTGGATTCAGTTTATAATAATTTTAGATATAAAAAATTTATATTGAACGTTTCACCGTCTTTTACCCGTCTCCAAGGAGAATTTGAAAATTCACATAAAACATAATTTTACCGCTTCAATGAGTGGAATTTCGAAAATATGAGAGGCATGGTTAATATCAAGAAGTAAAATGTGGTTTAATAAGATAAAAATAATTTTTGGTGAATAGTAACTTTTTACTTTTATTTACCACAGTTAAAAGTAAATAGGGTAATTAAGGGTAAAAATGATATTAATATTATCCTAACACATGTCCTAATTCTATTGGACAAGTGTATATCGACCAAAAACAACCTTAGGAATAAAATATTATCATTTAGGTCCACTTGGATTAGATTAGGACATTTATTATTATTTATTTCAAAGAAGAGTTAAACGAGTTAAAATCAACGTTTAATAACTAAAACTTTTTTAATATAGGTTATACATAAGATAAATTCTATTATAAATACTCATTAGAAAGATAAAAAGGTTTATAGATAATGGTATTTTATTTATAATATTTAGAAATTAAATAATTTAATTTATTTATGACACAATGATGATGCAGGAATTACCGTATTAATGAAATATTAAGATAATTGATATTATAAATAACCAAATAAATGTAGTTTGAGACTTTTTATGAATTAAAATAATTTTCTAGGTCAATATTACATATTATAATTGGTTATATGAGTTTTTTTCGATATAATAATGCTGTTATGAATTTATCAAAAACAAAATACCCAGTAGTGTCAAAATTGACATAAAATATTTTTTAAAAACATATTATATTATTAATTGATATTTATTCATAAAAATATAAGGTTTGGCTAAAAGACTTATATAATGATATTTGTGTCATTAATGGACCACTTTGGGGTTGATTAGAAGTTTATAGTTAGTTTATTAACCATATAATATAAAAATACAAAGAGACATGGTAAATGTCAAACTAATTAACTAAGAGTTAAAACTAAAAGATAAGGTTAATAAAGTAACCCAACTCTGTCTAAAACCTATTGGTTGAGTGGATTTAGACCTATACCCACCTTATCCTCGAAATAAATCAATTTGGATCCATTATAAACCGAATATGAATTTATTATAAAATAATATTTTATGTTTTCCCTAAGGTGCCCCTCACCCCTCTTATAAAATGGCACTCCCCATTCACTCAAATTCATACCTTAAAAGCGTTTTTTCAAGGCCAAACACTACCCAAATATTCTCTAAAATTCCCTCAATTCAACCTATAGGCCTTATTTTTATCATATATCCAACTTAATGAGCCCTTTTGTTCAAATCAAAAGGAAGAACACGAAGAAGATGTAATATTTTCACCACCCTCATTCAAGTTCCTTTATTCTTAAAATTCATATTTCTTTATTATTTACATTCTAAAATAATAACTACAGTATCTTCTATATACTGTGATGTTATTATAAATTTGGTACAACCATATTCAGTATTCTATCCATCCTTTGAATGACATGTCACCATATGTGTGTACGTACGGCTTATCGTCTCCACGTCGTGGTGTAATTGTTATTCAAAACATTATTTTTTGGATGGGTATGATAATGATGTGTAATTGAAGCAAATAATAAATATAACATGATAATTATTTTGTATATATGATATACCATCCAATTATATATTATTTTAATATAAAAATAATGGTATTGTCACTCGTGCGTATGTACGGACTACCGTCTCCATGAACGCAATAAGATTCATTCCCCATCGTATCCATTCAAGAATAATTTTCATTTGATGATTAAAAATAATGATTAAGGACTTGATATCATTTTGTATATGAATAATATATAACCTATGGATAATAAACATGGATTATGTAACAAAACATATAAAAGAAACCGAGTAAGTGAACACCCGAAATGACGATAATACTAAAATATTATTAACAATGCGATATTAAAATATCATAGATGATATCATATTTATGTATATGATTATGGTATAATTTAATAACAATGATTTAACTATTATACAAGAGTTTAACCAACCCTCAAACAATGAAAAGTAAAAGGGAACGGTTTATTTCACAATCTCTTCATTATCTGAGGTTGTTTATACATAATTATCTACGAGGACCTCTTTATCATCTACATACATGTTTCTTAAAAATGTACTTCCAATCATTCTAACTATTTTATAGACTATGGGTTAAAGTCATTTATACCCTTTTGACTTTTTATCAGATGTTTATAAATGAATCTTTCCGTCATTTTCCAAACAAGGTCGTTTTTATCTTTTTCGAGAAAATTATGGTAAGGATGTACTTTTTTAACTTATACAGCGGGTGCGGCTATTTTTTGCCATTATAAAATCATCGAAGCATCACTTACAAGCTTATAAGAATATTTTGAAAGTAAATGTTTTAATTTATAATTATGTTACTTTTAAATTTTGTCAAAATAAATATATTAAGAATTTTTGAAAGGTACTATTTATCAAGATCATAATTTTAAATGTTTTAAAGATTTATATTTCTAAATATTTTTAATTAATGTCCATGTTTTTAATATGATTTTAAGGATTTATTGATATGGGCATTAATGTTTTGATATGATATTTATTTTCAAAAGTTTTAAAGTGGTCTCGGGAACTTTGATTCAAAAATCTCTTTTAAATTACTTCCTTTATAAATGTGTGACTTTTCAATGATTTCCAAAAAAAGAGATATATTTCTCTCAAATATTTTTGATGACATCTATGTCAACATACTTTGATGGATTGTAAGCTTATTTGATGTTTATTTATTATGATACAAAACCTCTATATTGTATTGAAGTTTTTGTAATATGTTTGATTGTGGATGTATTATTTTTGTACCATTCATGGTTTATGGAGAAACTATTGACATTTCATATGTTAGTTTTAATATGATTGTTTATGTTATATTTAAACCTGTTCATATGAGGAATGCATTGGACTTAGTAAGTGGTGGGTGGAGCCCTGTATAGCTCCTCGATGCATTGGTAGGTCTCATGAGACAAACTAGTGTCTTGGCACAATTCCTTGACAAAATCTTATTTGTAGTCTTGGCACAAGGCCTTGACTATGTGGTTATGATAGTATGTAATTATGCATTCCATCATTATGAAAATGGTTATTGATATTTCATGTGATTATTCAACTAGTATAATATCGATGGGAATAAGTTAATGGAATTATTTAATTTTATTTTAGCCATATTATGCTAATGTTCAAGTTTAAAAAGCTTTTGATTTATTTATACATTGCCTTAAATGTTTATGCTTATTAATGAAAGTTTCCAATATATTGTTATCCTTACTAAGCATCTGAGCTCACCCCTTTCTATGTTTTATTTTTCACAGGATCTGATGATGTATTTTATTAATGACCTGCAGGGATAGTATGAGGAGATATGAGTGTGGTCTATGGAGACAATATGTTGTTGTAGTTTTTTTAACTTTTTGATGTAATTTAATACTTATGAATGTATCTAGTCTTTCCAAGGCTACTAAAATAATCGGTCTTTCAAGACTTGATCATTTGTGATCATGCCAATGTTATGTAATTATGCACTGACTCTGGGTAACTGGGGTCGGGGCGTTAAAGTTGTTATCATAGGATGTTTAGTACAAACCATAGAAGCTAGATTAAGATAAACTTTGGTTATAGCACATAGCCCTAAGATAAAATTTGAGGATTAGTATAGAATAAATTCCTATAATTTTGTTATTGTAGAGATTTTGTGAGTTTTCTGAGTAATACATCCCTGTCTGGATACGAAAAGGTGGAGGCGGCTCTGGAATAGATGTACCTAGGGGTAAAACCTGAAAACACCACTTTAATCTAGACTTTAACGGGAACTGGTGCACGACAACGGGCCTTGCTGTACTCTTGGTTATGACACTGCTGGGGGTTATGCTTAGGATAATTCTCATTTTCTTTACAAACCATTTTTAAGGGATTATGAGTATATAATTCCTCAAAGAAAACATTTTTATGATTATGGAATATATCTATAAACTGTTCAATTTATGTTAAGTGTTTAAAAAGTTTGTATTTATTTATTGTGATTCATAAACTAATCTAGTGTAGGCCATTTTATAGAAATGGTGCCCAGTAGAAAGAATGTGAAATCTAGAAATACATATGATCCAAAGAGTAAGAAGAATCATATGTTTCCTAGTATTAAGCCAACATTTATAAGGGAAATAATCTCCCATGTATTCTCAACATATAAAGAAATAATATCATGTGTTAATAAGAGAAGTAAAAAATTATCTGAGTCCTATGGCATTGAGGGAAATCAAGAGAAGAAAAGGGTGGAAGAGGGAAAGATGGATAAAGGGAAGAGGGAAAAGAATAATTTTCCCATATGTCATAACTGTGGGAAGAAACACCCTGGAACATTCCTGAAGGGAATGAGAGTTTGTTGTATGTTTGGAGAAAAAGGACACCATGTATGTAACTGTAAGGGTAAGAAAAAGGTTTCAAATGTACAATGCTTCACATGAAAGTAGTTGGGACACTATACGAACTAGTGTCCAAATCATCAAAGTATTCCCCAAATGATGCTATTGGATAATAATCAATTTATTATACTACCACAGATAAGGAGGAATGATTCGAGTTCTTATGTTGTTATTAAATAATTATGTCATTTGAGTGTTGTATCAATGACATACTGGTTATAATAATTATGGAGTATATAAGGATTGTACTGTAGTACTATTTTATTAAGGACTTGAGATTGCGTGGAACCAAGAAAAGTGACTCAATGCCAGGTTAAATTTTTGGAAAATATATGGTTAAGAGAAAGACAAACCATTATATGGTTCTGATACCGAGGTTGTGATTTTGAAATAATACATGAATGATTTAGATAAATCATATTGGATATCCTTGACTACCCAGAAAGTGATTAATGATTTGTATATTCCATAATTGCATGAGTTTACAACATTTTTGGATGGAAGGAGTATATCCAATATTCTATAATGAACAAGGGAGCAAGAATGTAATCAATAAGGTTTTATGGTAATTTAGGATGTTGCAGTGTTTTAAAAGAATACATGATGAAGGTGTTCACATGTTATTATGTGGAAAAAAGGATCTTCATTGTGTTTACCTTCCTTATAAATTTTGGATAGTGAGTTTGGACAGAAGTATTTTGGAATATTCTATTTTGAGATTATTTTTGGATTCCCATAAAATGACAACCCGGAGGTCGGGTGGCAACCCGTCGCGTCCGGCAAGGCCGCGAGACTTGAACCCACAACCGAAGGGTGACTAGGGCGTATCACCAACCACTGACCCACACGATGTCCTGGATTGAATAATGCAGTTTCTTAAAGGGTCTGGTAGATGAATTATAAATTCATTTTTTTGGAACCCTATATGAATAGGATAAATAGAATATTTTTTTAAGTTCTATTATCTTTTAGAGTGAAAGATGAGTTTGTGGTTGAAATTAGTTAAAGGATGGAACTCTATTTGAAAAGTATAAATTTTGTTCTACTTTTATTCTATAAACAAATAAATTCATAAACATTAGGTAAGGCATCCCAAAACCAAAAATGTGTTATCCTAATACCATACGTTTTGTTGAACCGATGTTATTTTAAATCATCATAGATTGGTGGCTTTGAGGCCCACAATTATACATGTGTGTGATTAATGACCTCAATAACTCCTTATAAATATTTACATTTTTCCTCCAATTAGGTGTCTCTAATTTCCACCAATTTTCTCCTAATCGAGATCATAATTTTCTGGTGACTTTTTCATTCAACTTTTCCATTTATTAAGACTAAATTTTATTAACCCAATTTCCGATGTGGGATTCCCCACAAAGGTATTTTCTATTTTCAGATTTTTTTTTCGGATAAAAATTTCAAATTGAGAGGACGAAATTTGTTGAAGGAGGGAAGAATGTAACACCCCAAGATTTCATAGTACGTTATTTCTTCAATGAAATTCAATAACTTGCACTACATGCAGTACTGATTTCAAGTGCACCACAAGATTACCAAACTAGCTGTTCAAAAACAGTTATGAATAGTATTAACTTAATTTCAAACATTATATAATCCTTATAATTTTAGAACCCATATTATGAGTTTCTTAGACAGAATTTAAGAACTAATTCATTATTTCAGATGATAGAAGTATTTTTCAAAAAATGTACTTTTACCGTCTTTTAATGGTGAACCCTTTTTAAATCAAATATTTGAAACATTTATATATTCAATTTGAAAAAATAAACTTCTTATTTAGAATGAGGACATAATAATTTAGTTTGAATAAATTATTGGTGTTTTCTGATAACTTTCATATTTGGTTGAATAGTGAAAAATACTATATTTTAACTGAAAACAATTTTTTTAATCAAAATAATTTATAGTGTTAAATTATAAATTTTAATGGTTTATAAGTATAAATAGATTATATTTCTACCATTTAATCCAATGCTGGTCATTGTATGTAATTTCACTTTTTAATTGGACATAAACAACTGTTAATCTTTTGATAGTTATTATTTCATAAAAAATACGCCTTTTGGATTTGACAATGAGAATTAATTTTAAATTAATAAATGAAACTTATATGTTTTGAATTTGGTAAAACCGACATCATTTTTGGATTCAGAATATTGAATTTAGAATTGGGTGAGTTTTTTGTATTTTTCTGAAAACTTTCAATTTTTGATGAATAGTGAAAAACACTGAGTTATAGTTTAAAACCGAATTTTTATTTAAATAATTATATATTTTATTTAAATTTATTTTGGTTATAAATAGATAGATAATACCAATATAATTTCAATGTAATCCATTGGATTTAGTTTATATTAATTTTAGATATATAAAAATTTTATTGAACTTTTCACCGTCTTTTACCCATCTCCTAGGAAAATTTGAAAATTCACATAAAACATAATTTTACCGCTTATGTGAGTGGAATTTCTAAAATCTGAGAGGTATGGTTAATATCAAAGAGTAAAATGTGGTTCAATAAGATAAAAATAATTTTTGGTGAATAGTAACTTTTTACTTTTATTTACCACGGTTAAAAGTCAATAGGTTAATTAAGGTTAAAAATGAAATTATTATTACCCTAACACATGTCCTAATTCTATTGGACAAGTTTATATTGACCATAAACAACCTTAGGAGTAAAATATTATCATTTAGGTCCACTTGGAATAGATTAGGACATTTATTATTATTTAATTCAAGGAAGATTTAAAAGAGTTAAAATCAAAGTTTAATAATTAGAACATTTTTAATATAGGGTTATACATAAGATAAATTCGATTATAAATATTCATTAGAAAGATAAAATGATTTCCTACGTAATGGTTTTTTATTTATAATATTTAAACATTACATAATTTAATTTATTTATGACACAATGATGATGCAGAAATCACCGTATTAATGAAAGATTAAGATAATTGATATTATAAATACCCAAATAAATGTAATTTGAGAATTTTTATGAATTCCAATAATTTTATAGATTAATATCAAATATTAGGATTAGTGATATGAATTTTGTTTGAATTAATAATTCTATTATGAATTTATCAAAAACAAAATACCCAATAGTGTCAAAATTGACATAAAAGAGTTTTTAAAACAAATATTATATTATTAATTGATATTCTATTCATTAAAATATGAGGTTCGGAAAAAGGACTTATATCAAGATATTTGTGTCCTTAATGGACAACTTGGGGGGTCTATTTTTTGTTTATAGTAAGTTTATAACCATATAATATAAAAATACAAAGAGACATGGTAAATGTCAAAATAATTAACTAAGAGTTAAAACTAAAATATAAGGTTAATAAAGTGACCCAAACCTGCCTAATACCTATTGGATGAGTTTATTTCAACCCATCCCCACCTTATACTCTAAATAAATCAATTTGGAGCCATTATAATCCGAATATGAATTTATTATAAAATAATATTTTATGTTTTTCCTAAGGTTCCCCTCACCCCTCTTATAAAAGGGCACTCCCCCTTCTCTCAAATTCATACCTTCAAAGCGTTTTGGATCTGCCAAACCCTGCCAAACTATTCTCTCAACTTCCCTAAATTCAACCAAGAGGCCTTAGTTTGATCAGAAAGCCAACCTAAGGGGCTATTTTGATCAAATCAAAAGGAAGAACCTGAAGAAGAGGTAATGTTTTCACCACCCTCTTTCAAGTTCCTTTCTTCTTCAACTTATTCATTAATTGTTATTTCCATTCTAAAATAATAACTCCAGTATCTTATATATAATATAATTTCATTATAAATATGGCAAAACCAGATTCATTATTCTATCAATCCTTTGAATGACATGTCACCATACATGTGTACGTATGGCCTACCGTCTCCACGTCGTGGTGTAATTGTTATTCAAAACATTATTATTTGGATGGGTATGATAATGATGTGTAATTGAGGAAAATAATAAATATAACATGACAATTATTCTGTATATATGATATACCATCCAATTATATAATATTTTAATATAAAAAGAATGATATTGTCACTCATTCGTACGTACGGACTACCGTCTCCACGAACACAATAAGATTCATTCCCCGTCGTATCCATTCAAGAATAATTTTCATTTGATGTTTTAAAATAATTTTTATGGACTTGATATAATTCTTGATATGAATATGATACAACCTAGGGGTAAAAAATTGGCTTATGTAACAAAACATATAAAAGAAAATGAGTAAGTGAACACCCGAAACGACGATAATACTAAAATATTATTAACAAAGAAATATTAAAAGATCATATGTGATATTATATTTATGTATATGATTATTGTATAATTTAATAACAATTATTTAACTATTATACAGGAGGTTAACATACTCTCAACCAAAGAAAATTACAAGGTAAGGGTTTATTTCACAATCTCATCATTATCCGAGGTTGTTTATACATAATTATCTACTGGGACCTCTTTATCATCCACATCCATGTTTCTTAAAAACGTATTTCAAATCATTCTTAATATTTTATATACTATGAGTTAAAGTAATTTATACCCTTTTTGACTTTTTATAAGATGTTTATAAAGGAATCTTTCCATTGTTTTCCAAAAAAGGTCCTTTTAACCTTTTTGACAAAATTATGGTAAGAATGTATTTTTTTAACTTATACGGCGGGTGTGGCTATTTTCCACCTTTATAAAATCATCTAAGATTCCCTTAAAATATTATAAGAATATTTTGAAAGTAAATGTTTTAATTTATAATTATGTGACTTTTAAATTATTTCCAAATGAATATTTTAAGAATTTGTGAGAGGTACTCTTTATCAATATCATAATTTTAAATGTTTTAAAGATTTATATTTCTAAATATTTTTAATTAATCTCCATGTTTTCAAAATGATTTTAAGGATTTATTTATATGTACATGAATGTTTTGAAATGATATTTCTTTTCAGAATTTTCAAAGTGGTATGGGGCACTTTGATTGAAAAATATCTTTTAAATTACTTCCTTTATAAATGTGGTACTTTTCAATGATTTCAAAAAAAGAGATATTTCTCTCAAGTAGTTTTTATTTAATATATGTCAACTCCTTTGATGGATTTTAAGATTATTTGACGTTGATTTATTATTATACAAAACTCCCATATTGTACTGAAGTTTTTGTAATATGTTTGACTATGGATGTGTTATTTTTATACCATTCATGGTTTATGGAGAAATTATTGGGATTTAGTATGCTAGTTTTAATACGAATGTTTATGTTATGTTTAAAAATATTCATATGAGGAATGAATTAGACTTAGTAAGTGACGGGTGGAGCCTGCTATAGCTCCTATATGCATCGGTAGGTCTCATGAGACAAACTCGTGTCTTGGAACAAGGCGTTGACAAAATCTTATTTGTAGTTTTGGCGCAAGGCCTTGACTATGTGGTTATGATAGTTTGGCATTATGCATTCCCTCATTATGAAAATATTTATTGATATTGCATGAGATTATTCAACTAGTACAATATCCATGTGAATAAGTAAATGGCATTATTTAATTTTATTTTTTCCATATTATGCTGATGTTCATGTTTAAAAGTCATTTGTTTTAGTTATTCAATGACTTAAATTTTTATTCTTATTTATGAATGTTTACGCTATATTGTTATCCTTACTGAGCATCTGATCTCACCCCTTTCTATGTTTTATTTTCCCAGGATATGAAGAAGTATTTTATGAATGACCTGCAGGGATAGTATAAGGGGATATTAGTGTGGTATATGGATAGAATATGTTGTTGTAGTTTTTTTCAATTTATAATATATTGTAAGACGTATGAATATATCTAGTGTTTCCACAGTTACTAAAATAATCGGTCATTCGAGACTTGATCCTTTTTGATCATGCCAGTTTTATGTAGTAATGCACCGTCTTTGGGTAACTAGGGTCGGGGCATTACATTACATACAAAAGGTGGATCTTAAGAATATTTTTATAACTAGGAAACCTAGGTGATCTATCTTACATTATAATTTATTATTTCCCTCATTGATTAATTCTTATTATGACATTACTTCTATAAATCTATTATGGGGGCTTTGGTTTTGTTTTTATTTTATTCAGTTAAGGTTTCTCTGGAAGGATAATGTATTTTAGTTTTTCAAGGGTCGTTTTATAATCCTTGGTGGTGTGTTCATCATTATCCTTATAATTCTTGTATATTTATCATTAAATCTTTGATTTATGTAGGATATTGTAAATCTTTTTATATTATTTTTAAAATATAGAAATATCTTGATTTATTTTTCCTTAGGAAAATGGTTGGAATTTACATAACAAATATAATAATAAAACAATGTAATTTGAAATGGGGGAGATGTTATATGCTTGTATTTTATGTTAATTTTATGATATTGATTGTATGTTATTGTGTAGGTTAATGGATCAACATATTAGTGTGATGTTTTTTATCGAAATGATTCATCGTATTCATAATTTAATAATAATTGAATGGTATTGAAGGAAGTGGAAATACAAATATGGAAATGATATGTGTTTTTGATTATGCATATTTTGTTTAAAGAGAATTAAAATGAAAATGTATGTAGTTAATTGATATTGTATTCTATTATTCTTATTCTTATTATGGTTAAAATACTCTTATAATGGTTGGTTATAATTGAGAATAGGTGGTTTCATTTATGGTTTTAGTGGGTTCTTGATGTATTTGATATGGAAATGTATAGTGGTGTTATGAAAGTGGTGAAATTGATATTGAGGTGGTTGGAATGATATTTTGTGGTTATTGATTTTGTGAAATGGTAATGGAGATGTTGTAGTGGTTGGGTTGGTTTCAGATGAGATGATTTTTGGAGGTTAATGTGGCCATGTCTTAGTTTCCTAGAAATATATAATGTTAATGAATAAATGAAATGGTTAATGGGTAACCTCTATGACAATATAATTGGTGTTATAATTTTTTAATTAATATAGAAAGATATTATTTGAAATCGTAATGATGTGTTGGAATTGTTAAATTGAATGGATAATAAATGAAACTTGGTTAATAAAATGAAAATTAATGTGAGAATATAAATGAATAAAAATAGCTATGTGGAATTCTATTTTTTGGAAATAAATCTGAAGTAATGTATTTGTTATGGTGGGTAAGTGTTAATGTGATTAATAAATTAAGTGGTATTAATTAATAAATTATTAATAAATTATAGGCAATAAAATATTATATTGTGGTAGTGAGGGATATAATAATAGTTTCTTTTTTAGTAAGTATACCCTATGGTTGGGTTTGTGTTTTGTAAAATATATTCATTATTGTTCTATTATTTCTTAAAAATCTCTACCTAGATTAGTTTAAATGACTAATTCCCATATTAGGTTTTGGGATTCATGTGTTTTATCTAAAAACTTGGATAGAGGCGATTTTGATAGTCGAACACTTCCCCTTTCCCCCTTTCTCTTCCACACATAGTACATGTTGTGATGGCCTGAGGATATATGGTTATGGTGTGGATAAATTGAGGGGTGTACATAGAAGGAAGTGGGAGTTAAGTTAATGTTCTTTGGGATTATTTAATCTATCTTGAGATGATATTTAGATTTTTTTTTTGATATGGATATGTGGTTATGTCTATGTGGTTATATAAATATAAATGGGATAAGAGAATATGGATGTAATTTGTCAGATAGTGAGGGTGACTAGTTCTATGTGAATATGGTTAAATAGTATCTTACACACACAGAGATATATATATTATTTATTATTATATATCTTTAATTATATATGTATTTGGTTGAGTGATCCTTGGTGAGGATGAGTTATATTTGACTTAGTGTTGGAAATGAGTTAGATTTGTACTTTTTTCACTGTGGCATTGATATCCTTCTTTCACATTTTCATAAAAGGCTTTTAGATGATCCCACTATGTATACATATATGATATCCTATATATGTCTATGTGTTTTTTTATTTTCTAGGTATTTAGGATGAGGTTGGTGAATGGTGTGTGCATTACTAGCTTGTTGTGGTTGTTGGTGTTACCCAGTGTTCAGGGGTTTGTTGTCTTTTGATCTGTCTCTTGTTAATTAATTTAGAGATTTTGGTTTATGTATTAAATGACATGAAATATTGGATTAGTTTATTTACTATATGATAGATTCTATTGTTTTTCATTTCTTATAAACTAGTATTCATAAGGGAATGTTGGTCATGTGAGTATTTTTGTACCCTAATTACTAGACACCAACTTGGGGGATATTGGAGTTGGGTTTTGGGGGACATATTCATCTTTACTATGGATAAATATGGGTAAAAATGGTTATGGGTTGTGACATTCATTAATATTATGGTTATTATGAATCACAATAATCAAATTTATGATTTTTTCATAAAATCTTACAGTTTGGTGAGTCAATAAACCTAATAGTTCTACTCTCTTAATAAATATTTATTGGATAAAGATGGTAGTAAACCCGTAGACTCTTATGAGACTATTATGTAGGTAAATTTAGAGTAAAATATAATTATGAGGGTTAATTTCAATTTTAAAAATTCAAAAGAAATAAAAAAAAGTCTTAAATACAAAAAAAACCTATTTTAGAGATATTTTTGTTAATTAAAACCTTTGAAGACTTTAAAGAGATAAAAAATTAAAGGTGAAAGAACAAAAAATAATAATACATGATTATATGTGGAATAAAAAAATAAATAATGAATCTTAAATTAAATTATTAAGAATATTGATGAATTAAATAATTTATTAATAAATGAATTAAAGGGTTAATAAATAAAAAATTATAGAAAGTCAACAAGGAAAAACATTTGGTAAGGATGTTCAATAGTAGCTAAAGATGTTCCCTTTAATTTATGACCATAGTAGATTGAGGATTTAATATATTTTCCCTTTGATTAAATGGTATCTAATATATTAAAAATCCCATTGGTTTTTAAATTGTAGACAAAAACAAAAATTACAATTGACAGTAGATTTTTAAAGGGTATAGAAAGAAACCTCAAAGAGAATAGTATCTTGAGACTATTAGAGAATGTGAAAAATAATGAGTGATAATATTTTAATAATAATAACACACTCTATATTGGATAAATAATCACTATATAAAATTGATATCTTGAGAGAATATTGTTAATATTAGAACATCAGCGTTAGATAATGGTTGATAAGGTGAGTTGGAAAGACCACTAAGAGGTTTATTTATAGCCTCAAAAATATTTAGAAACCCTATAGAATAATCCGGGGTAATAAATACACAGACGGAAAATTTTATGAAAATTTTAATATAAATAATTAATAGCTCAGACCAATTTTCTTGATGCCACTGGATACCTGATAGCCTTGACTAAGTAGCTGATGTGGTTTTTCCTACAATCTATGATCTAGAATAAGACATAGAATGGTAGATGAGATCCCAATAGATGGAAAAAATCCAAAACTCAATGGTATGAGTTTATCTATTTGCATTTGAATGTCGGTGCTCTGCCACCAATTTTTCAGTGGACATCTGCTGCTCAAGAAGGTTACTTCCTTTACCACTGGCTGGCCTGTGGCAATGCACTATCCAACTGGTGCTTCATCCTGGTGTCCAAGAACCTCCATGGAATCCTAGATTCCTTTATTTCCATTATAATTTCTTGAAACATCACTCCAATATCTCAATAATAATATCAATAAAAATCCAAGATATTGTATGGTTCATTCAATATTCTATCATGATGTCATCAGGTTTCAAACTACCGATAAAATAAATGAAACCACTAGAAACAATAAAGATTGATTGTGATCTTAAAAAAATGGGTTGAAGCACCAAAATATCTCCCTTTTGATGAGAAAAAACATGATTAATATGTGAATAATACAAGAATATAACAAGGTAATATTTGGAAGGATTTTTATTTACAAGTTAAAACAACACAAGTTATAACAAAAAGGATTTCTCCCCCATAATTATAACAAAAAAATTTACCCCCCATAATAAAAAACATATAAATAATGTAATTACATTAATTTTTCCCCAATTATAGAATAAAAATAAAACATTATATTTCTCTAATTACATGATATTTCTCAAAATACTAAGATTTAACCCTAGATTTATCCCCATTGTGATATTATTAAAAAGGATTCATGGATGGGGTTAGATTAAATAAGAGAGATAATTAAAACCAAATTTATCATCATTAATTGTATTTTGAGAGATATTGAAAAAATGTTTTGAAAATTTGAAAAACATCAAAATTTACTAAAAAATAGATATAAATTAAAAATATAGATCAAGTGAGAAATAAAACAATGATTGTTATTGAACGATATCAAGAGTAAAATAAAATTTTGAAGAATAATTGTGAAAATGTCTGTTTCCTCTAGAATAATTCCAATGTTAAACCGATAAGATCCCCCAAAGATAAGGAATAATATGAGATAAAGCGATCATATAAATTAAAAAACTACAAAAGGAAATAAATAATGTTTAAAATAAAATTCATTTTATGATTGTGGTTCAAAAAATATTATGTTAATAATCCATAGATATTTACCTGATAGTATCAAACTGGGTGTGCAACAAAGGTCCACTACTCATGGTTAGAGTGAAGATCCATGATGTCCCAAAATCGACCCAAAGATGACCATGGTCAGACATGTATCAACCAATAGGGTTAGGAAACATTTTAGGGTAATTTATTATTATTATAATATTATATTCTTACCCATATATAACAGATTCACCCTTTAACAATGGTAAATAAAATATTTACCGAAGTAATTATTCAAAATGTCTAAAAATAAAAGTTACATATTTACACAATTTGGACATCCTGATTCTAAATATGGAATCCATTTTTCTAAATTTAAAACACAGATGTGGCTGAAATTAATTTAAAATTAATTCTCATTGTTAAAACAAAAAGCGTGTTTTTAAGAGATAGTAACTATCAAATGATTGGCAGTTTCTTATGTCCAGTATAAATGTAAAATTATGTCCAATGACCTAAATTGGATTAAATTGTAAAAATATAATCCAATCATACTCTAAAAATACCAAAATTAATAATTTATCACTATTAATATTTTTTATTAAAAAATTTGTTTTTAATTAAAATTTGGTAATTTTAACTATTCATCAAAATATGAAAGTTATCTGAAAAGTACCAAAAATTCACCCTAAGCTAATTTAATTATTATGAATCTGAAAATGAAGTCCATTTTGAAAGATAAAATGTATACAATTTTAAAAAGTGGGTATTTCTATTCATAACGGCTGGTTTGATTTGTTGTGGTGTGTGTTAGAACTCGAAGTGGCATACAACACACACTACTATATTATTCAAAGAGAAGCATATCGTGGAAGCTTGGGGTGTTACATTCTCCCATCCTCCAAAAAGATTTGTCCTCGAAATTTCTAGAATACTACCACATGAAAAGACTTGGGCGATTCTTCATTATAAGTACCTCGGGTTTCCACGTTGCCTCTTCCATTTTATGGTTTCTCCATAGAACTTTTAGCAGATGAATTGTCCGGTTTCTCAGCACTTGTTCATTGGTATCATGAATCCTGAAAGGCTCTTCGAAATAAGATAGATCAGGTTCCAGTTCTAATTACTCATAGGTGAGTACATGCGTTGGGTCAGGCATGTATTTTCTCAACAGTGATACGTGGAACACATCATGAACTTTTGAGATACTTCGCTTCATTGCCAAATGGTATGCTACAAAACCAATTCGTTCTAGAATTTCAAAAGGTCCTATGTACCTGGGAATCAATTATATTTTCTTATCAAAACATATAAATCCCTTCCATGGAGATACCTTCAAGAAAACATGATTTCCTACCTGAAATTCCATATCCTTCCTTTGGTTGTCCGTACAGCTCTTCTGCCTACTTTGAGCTTCTTTGATGTGGTTTTGGATTACCTTTACCTTTTCCATCATTTACTCCACCAGTTCTGGGCCTACAAGTTTTCTTTCACCAACATCATCCCAACAGGCTGGTGTGCAACATCTCTTTACGTATAACACTTCATATGGTGCCATCTGAATACTTGAATGGATGACATTGTTATAGGAAAATTCTACCAGAGGTAAATATTTTTCCCACATACCTTGAAAGTCAAGTGAGCAGGTTCTCAACATTTCTTATATGGTTTGAATAGTCAGTTCTGATTTTCCATCTGTTTGAGGGTGGTAGGCAATGCTCAAACGAAGTTCAGTATCTAAGGACTTCTGAAGACTTCCAAAATCTTGAAGTAAAATGGGGATCACGATCAGAAAAAATTGATAGGGGTACTCCATGAAGTATCACAACTTCATTAATATATAGTCTTCCTAGACGTTCAAGTTGTAGATCTTCTCTTATAGCAAGAAAATGTGCTGACTTGGTATGAAGATCAACAATGACCCATATTGCATCGTTCATTCTAGGAGTATTTTGTAGACCCATGACATAGTCAATCATGATATTATCCCATTTCCACTCAGGTATGGGAAGTGGTTGCATGACACCTCCAGGCTGTTGCCTTCCAGCTTTCACTTGTTGATAAACCATACATCTTGACACTAAGTCAGCAATCTCCCTCTTCATGTTGTCCCACCAAAAATGTTCCTTTAAATCTCTATACATTTTGGTTCTCCCAGTGTGTATAGAGAAATTGGAACTATGAGGATCGTCCAAAAAAATACCTTTTTAGATAAGATATATTGGAACACAAAGTGTCTTCCCAAATTTCAAAATTCCATATTCAGACACAAAGTCACTAAATCTCCCATCATTGACAGCTTTAATCCCCTTTTTAAACTCTTCATCATCAGTATGAGAACTATTTATCCTTTTTAGTAAAGATGGTTTGGAAACCATTTGAAAAATCATTGATGTTTTACCTTCCATGGTGATTCCCATATCCATCTTTACTAGATCCATGTATATTGGATCCTTTTAAAATCTTATCTTGTTCAAAACTCCATGATCCTTGCTACTCAAAGCATCTACCACCTTATTTTCCATCCCCATGTGGTAGTGTATCATGAAATCATAATCCTTGAGTAGTTGAAGCCATCTCATTTGCCTCATGTTGAGTTCTTTCTGTGAGAAAATATACTTCAAACTCTTGTGATCAGTATAAATCTCACATTTTTCACCATAGTGATAATGTCTCCATATCTTCAAAGAAAAGATTATAGCAACTAACTCAAGATCATTAGTAGTATAGTTTTGCTCATGAATTTTTAGTTGTCGTGATGCATAGGCAATAACTCTATCATTATGTATAAGGACACAACAAAGTCCTTTCTTCGATGCATCATTATAAATAACGAACCCATCGTTCCATGATGGTAGAGTCAATATAGGAGAATTGACTAATCTTATCTTCAGTTATTCAACAAAATATTCACAATATTTTGTCCAAAAAAATTTAAGCCCTTTACATGTACGCTTCGTTAATGGGTTAGCCAATCAGGCAAAATTCTTGATGTAATGATGATAATAACCTGCTAAACCAATAAAACTGCGTACCTCAGTTATACTCGTCGGTGCTGGCCATTCTTGGATTTCCTTGGTCTTAGATGGATCAATAGAGATTCCATATTTGGAGACAATATGGCCAAGAAAAGAGATCTCCTAAAGCCAGAATTCACACTTGCTAAACTTCCCATATAATTCATGTCTTCTAAGAGTCTTCAAGATAACGCGCAAGTGATTTTGATGATCTTCATAGATTTTGTAATATACCAAGATATCACCAATAAATACCACTACAAAATCATTGAGATATTCCTTGAAAACTCTTTTCATTAGATCCATGAAAAAACAGGGTGCATTAGTCAGCCCAAAAGGCATTACTATAAACTCATAATTCCTGTACCTAGTTCAAAATGTTGTTTTCAGAATGTCTTCCTTCTTCACACACAACTGATGGTATCTAGATCAAAGGTCAATCTTTGAAAATTATTGAGCTCCATGCAGTTGGTCAAATAAATCATCAATGCGAGGTAGGGGATACTTGTTCTTTACTATTATGACATTGATTTCCCTATAGTCGATACATAACCTCATAGATCCAACTTTCTTCTTAACAAAAAGGACAAGGGCTCCCCATGGGGAAACAATAGGGCGAATAAATCCTTTATTAATCAATTACTCTAGTTTTTTCTTTAGTTCCACTAATTCCACAATGGCCATTCTATAAGGGTTCTTCGATATGGGCATTGATATACGAAATAAATCAATGGAAAACTCAATTTCTCATTCTAGAGGATGTCTAGGTATATCTTATGGAAAAAATCAACATATTCCCTCACAATAGGTACATCCTCTATTTGAACATTTATTTCCTTACCCACAGTTATTTAATTCTCTTCCTCCCCAATAATTGAATTTAGTTGAGCTACTGGGGGTGGATCTAGGTAAGAATCAGGTGGTGACGATTCTGCTCTAAAGATAAGGTGTTCTTTATCATCATCATCAAAAATTGTAACCTCCTTCTTCTTACAATAAATCATCACATAATGGTCCAAAATCCAATCCATATAGAGGATTATATCAAACTCAATCATAGGTATGACGTTGAGATCAGTAGATAAAGAAAATTTATGTGCTCTAATGGGGACTGATTCAAAAAACTTTGTTGCAATGATACTTCCCTCATGAGTTTTAACTGAAAACTCCCTTGTTAAATCAAATTGGAAATATCTAATTTTATTAGAAAACAGGGAAGTTATGAAACAATGTGATGATCCAGAATTAAATAATGCATTTTCTAAACTTGAAGAAACCATTAAATTACATGCCACCACGTCTTTAGGAGTTTCAACCTTAGCAGTAGTGATAACATAAGCTTGGCCATTATCCCTTAGACTTTTCTGAGGTAAGTTCCCCTGACTCTTAGGAAATTCATTTTTATAATGTCTCATCTCCCTGTAGTTGTAGCGTTGAAAATCAGTAGATTATTCCTTCCCCTTGCAATCACGAGCTTTATGGCATTTTTCACAACACTTGTAACAAACTCTCATTACTTTCAAGCAAGTACCATGGTGTTACTTCCCACATTTACTACAGGATGTATAATCAAATTTTCCTTTATTCCCCTTATTTCCATTACCAGAGTGATCAGAATATCTCTTATTCTATTGATTTTCTTTAAAGTCGTAAGACATAGAGAATTCTTTTTCTGTCTTGATAGCACATGAGACAATATCTCCGTACAATAAGAAGGTTTGTGAAGATAATGATCGATGGAGAAATGGTTTTAACCCATCAAAAAAACATTGAATCTTACTTCTTGGGTTACGTATATAATCTTCAGCATACCTTGCCAACCATCTATAGTTATCCTCATACTTTGCAACATTCTCATCCTCCTTTTGCCTCCGACTCAAAAATTGTCTTTCCATATCTGCTCGATGGTCACGAGGAAATTATTTTTCTAAGAAACGTTCTTTGAACTCCCTTCATTACATATTTTATACTTCATCATCTTCCATTGTGTTTTGAATCAGTGACCACCATTGGTCAACATCTCAAGTGAGGCGGTAAACTGCCATGATAACTTTTTCCCTTTCACTACTCCCCAAGGCATGGAATATTTTCTCTAAGTAATTTATCCATTACTCAGCTACAAATGGATTTGTACTCCCATTGAATGTTGGTGGTTTTTGCCTCATTAAGCAGTCTAACATTGATCCTCCATACTACGGATCAGGGTGCTCCATACGAGTAAGGTTATTATTCATAACCTGAGTGAGTTGTCCCAATATGGTGATTAGCTGATCAGCACCAGTTGCATCACCAGCTCCACTATAATTATTTTTGAGAAGGAGGTAAATCCCTATATGGAGTGTGTGCATTGATATAGTTTCCATTTCTTCCACTAGGCGCCATTTCTAAACAATTACATACACTAGATTAGTTTATGAATTGCAATACATAAATCTAAACTTGTAAAACACTTAACATAAATTGAATAGTTTATGGATATAATACATAACCATAAAAATGTTTTCTTTGAGGAAATATATAATCATAAACCCTTCATAATGGGTTCTAATGAAAATGAGAATTATCCTAAGCATATCCCCTGGGAGTGTCATAACCAAGAGTGCAGCAAGGCCCGTTGTCATGCACCAGTTCCTGTTCGAGTCTAGCTCCAAGCGGTGTTTTCGGGTTTTACTCATAGGTACATCTGTGCCAGTGCCGTCTCTACCTACTCATATCAAGATAGGGATATATTCCTCGGAAAACTCACAAAATCTCTACAAAACTGAAATTCTAGGAAGTTCTATACTAATCCTAAAAGTCTATCTTAGGGCTATGTGCTCTAATCAGAGTTTATCTAAATCTAACTCCCAAGGTGTGATCTAAACTTTCTCTAATACCAACTATAATTCCCCGACCCCAGTTACCCAGAGTCGGTGCATTATTACATAACATTGGCATGATCACAAAAGATCAAGTCTCAACAGTTCGACTAGTTTATTAGCCATGGAATCACTAGATACATTCATAAAGTTAACATTACATCATAAAATGAAAAATACAACAACATAGTCTCCAAATTCCACACTCATATCCCCTCATACTATCCCTGCATGTCATTCATAAAATAATTCTTCGCATCCTGGAAAAAATAAAACATAGAAAGGGGTGAGCTCATATGCCTAGTAAGGATAACAAAATAGCAGAAACTTTCATAAATAACCATAAACATTTAAGGCAATGTATAACTAAAACATACTTTTAAACATGAACTTAATCATAATATGGCAGAATTAAAATGAAATAATTCCATTTACTTATTCACAAGGATATTCTATTAGTCGAATAATCACATGCAATATCAATAACCACTTTCATAATGATGGAATGCATAATGCCAGACTATCATAACCACATAGTCAAGGCCTTGTTACAAGACTACAAATAAGATTTTATCAAGGCCTTGTTCCAAGACACTAGTTTGTATCATGAGACCTACCAATGCATCAAGGAGCTATAGCGGGCTCCACCCGTCACTTATTAAGTCCAATGAATTCCTCATATTAACAGGTTTAAACAAAACATAAACATTCGTATTAAAACAAGCATAAGAAATGTCGATAATTTCCCCATAAATCATGAATGGTATATAATTAACACATCCACAGTCAAACAAATCGCAAAACCTTCAATACAATATGGAATTTTTTTATCATAATAAAGCAACTTCAAATAATCTTAAAATCCATCAATGGATGTTGACATTAATTAAATCAAAACTATTTGAGAGAAATATCTCTTTTTTTGAAATCATTTAAAAGTCACATAATTACAAAAAAATTTACTTTGAAAATAAGCTTATACGCTTTTAAGGGATGCTTAGATGATTTTATTAAGGTGGAAAATAGCCGCACCCACCGTATAAGTTAAAAAATACATTTTTACCTTAATTCTGTCGAAAAGGCTAAAAAGGACCATGTTTGGAAAATGACTGAAATATTCCTATAAAATTATTATAAAAAGTCAACAAGGGTATAAATGAAATTAACCCATAGTCTGTAAAATAGTATGAATTATTTGAAATACATTTTTAAGAAACATGGATGAGGATGATAAAGAGGTCCCAGTAGATAATTACGTATAAACAACCTCGGATAATGAAGAGATTGAGAAATAAACCCTTACCTTGTACTTTTACTTGGTTGAGGGTAGGTTAAAATCATTTATAATGGTGAAATAATTGTTATTAAATTATAAAAGAATAATATACATTAATATGATATCATATATGTTCTTTTAACATTGATTTGTTAATAATATCTTAGTATTATCATCGTTTCCGGTGTTAACAGATTCGTTTTCCTTTATATTATTTGTTATGTTAGCCATATTTTTTATGGTTGGGATGTATATTATTCATATCCAGAATTTTATCATGTCTCTAAAAATTATTTTTAATCATCACATGATATTCACTCTTAATGGATACGATGTGGAATGAATCTCATCGCGTTCGTGGAGACAATAGTCTGTACGTACGCACAAGCGACAATATCATTCTTTTGGTATTAAAATCGTATATAATTGGATGTTATATCATATATAAAGAATCATTATAATGTTATATTTATTATTTAATTCAATTACACATCCTTATCATACCCATCCAAATAATAATGTACTGAATAACAATTACACCACGACGTGGAGACGGTAGGCCATACATACACACATATGGTGACATGCCATTGAAAGGATGGATAAAATACTGAATATGGTTGTACCATATTTATAATAACATCACAATATATTAAATATACTGGAGTTATTATTTTAGAATGGGAATAACAAAGAAAGAATAAGTTGAAGAAGAAAGGAACTTGAAAGAGGGTGGTGAAAACATTACCTTTTCTTCGGGTTCTTCTTTTTAATTTGATCAAAAGGTCTACTTAGGTGGGCTTTCTGATCAAAATAAGGCCTCTAGGTTTAAGTGAGAGATGTTTAGAGAGTATTTGGGTAGGGTTTGGCTGAGCCAAAAGGCTTTGAATGTGTGAATTAGTGAGAAGGGGGAGTTCCCTTTTATAAGAGGGGTGAGGGGCACCTTAGGAAAAACTAGAAATATTTTTTATAATAAATTAATATTCGGATGCTATTGGTTAAAAAGTGTATTATTTAAAGAACAAGTTCTAGATAGGTCTAAACCCACTCAACCAATAAGTTTTAGACAGGTTTGGGTCACTATATTAACTTTATCTTCTTGATTTAACTCTTAGTTAAATAGTTTGACATTTACCATGACTCTTTGTATTTTTATATTATATAGTCAATAAACTTACTATAAACCTCCAAGAGACCTCCCAAGTGGTCCATTAATAATAAACCTATCATTATATAAATCCTTTTTTCGAACATCAGATTTTTCGGAATAGAATATCAATTAATAATATAATATTTGTTTTAAAAACTCATTTATGTCAATTTTGAAAATATTTAATAATTGGTTTTTGTTAAAGTATTAAAAACTTTATTAATTCCAAAAGAAATCCATTTAAGAAATATTAACATGTCATATTATCCAATAAAAGTTTTTGATGTCATCAAAACTTTCAAATTATATTTATTTTAACATTTATAATCCTAATTATTTGATTCTTTCATTAATAAGGAAAATACTACATCATTATTGTGTCAAAAATAAATTTAATTATTCAATGTCTAAAAATTATAAATAAAATACCATTTTATAGGAAATATTTTCAGATTTTTAATGAATATTTATAGTCGAAAATATAACATATACAACCCTATGTAAAAATTGTGTTCCTAAAAGATATATGCTTATGTCATTTTTGAATTTACTTTAACTTAATTAATATAAAGTGTCATTATCACCTACAAGTGGATCCATGGGGTCCCAAAATCGACCCAAAGATGCCCATGGTCGGAAATGTATCATCCATGGGGGTTAGGACACCGTTTAGGTTAATTTATTATTATTATTATATTATGTTTTTTACCCTTATTTACCTGATTTACCCTTTAACAATGGTAAATAAAATATTTACCAAAGTAATTATTCAAAATGTCTAAAAATAAAAGATACCTATTTACAAAATTTGAACCTCCTGATTCTAAATATGGAATCCATTTTTCTAAATTCAAAACATAGAAGTGGCAGAAATTAATTTATAATTAATTCTCATTGTTAAAACAAAAATCGTGTTTTTCAGAGATAATAACTATCCAAAGATTGGACCTTGCTTATGTCCAGTTTAAATGTGAAATTATGTCCATTGTCAAAATTTCGATTAAATGGTAAAAATATAATCTAATTATACTCTAAAATTACCCAAATTCAAAATTTATCACTATTAATTATTTCGATTTAAAAAGTTGTTTTTAATTAAAATTTAGTAATTTTCACTATTCATCAAAATATGAAATCTATCCGAAAAGTACCAAAATTTCACCCAAAGATAATTTAGATATTCTGAATCCAAAAATGAAGTCCATTTTGAAATAGAAAATGTATAAAATTTCGAAAAATGGGTATTACTATTCATAACGGATAGTTTGATTGGTTGTGGTGTGTGTTAGATCTCGAATTTGCGTACAACACACGCTACTGTATTATTCAAAGAGAAGAATATCATGGAAGCTAGGGTTTTTACAGATATCATGGTAAATCAAAGAGCTTTATTACATCCATTCGATCATAGGAAGAATTCAGGCTCACTTTAGAAAGTGGGATAGATCTTACCTTGTTCTTTTTCTGAAAAATATATCTAAGGTATCGAGAGGGCAAGAAATGATGCCTTATATCTCCAAATTCATCAAAATGATGGAACTATAAATTTAAGAGTACAAAATGAACATTTATACCTAGGTTATACATTCCAAAGTTGAACTTTTGTCCTTATAAAGTAATAAAATTCATTTTAGACACATGTGAACACTTATGAATTAATTAAAATTATCATAAATGGCATGCATAGTTTATCACTCAATTTTAACACTTAACATATTACATGATAAAATATTAACAATTAACATGTCTTGTAAGCTCCCCAAATAATTTAATTAACCTTGAACATGTTATGTTCATTTGAAAAATTATATTTTCTCGTATTTAATTTTATAATCAATCATGTTGTTAATACCTTGAGGAATAAATTAAATAATAATTATCATAAATATGAATAATTAAATTGAATTATTTTACTTGAGATCGATCACACTCGAACATTCATAGGCCCCTGCATGTGAGGTACACTTCATCCTAAACTCATATTCTTTTGAATAAGTGAAACTTGTGGATACACTTAGTGTGCGAACCTCTTGGTCTTTATCACAATAATTGTGATTCCAACCCACAGATGAATAGAAGAGTCTAGTAACCCATCATGCCTTCTAAAGAGATCAGTAATGTCATAACTATGACTTCCTTCTAAGAACACATTCTGTGTAATATAATATCTTTGTCTCAGGATATCTCATAAAGCAAGATTCAAAATTGTATCATCATCCTTTTAATGATTTATATATTTTTTTGAGCTTACTAGATGGGCTTAACTTATTGTAAATTGAACATGAATTTAAGAAAGGAAGTACCATAATGGTCAACCTATGTCCATGAGATATCTCTTCCACAACACAGATGTAACAAATTATATCTTGATCATTCAACTAATGCCATTCCACTAAAGATTCACCCAACAAAAGCTACCTCACCATGAATTCAATGTCATAGTTTTTTCCTTGAAACAAAGTATGTGATCAAAACGTATATATTGATAATGATCTCAAGTCATGAGATCAATACACATGTTTATAGATAAGAAAAATAAAAGACACCAACAACGTGTGGTTTTACTGCTGTTGGGTTAGTTCTGATGGTATCATCTACTCAAGATCACCAAGTTAGAAATTCATTAGAATAACACTTAATAATTATGAGACCCCTTGACCTAATAGTGATACGTCATCAATGTATTATTAGTATGATGTATGTAGACCATAGGACACATGTTAACTGTTATATTACTAGTATCTCAAGGTTCTTATTATATATGGGAACTACTATAACCATTTGATACTACAGATAATCTAAGGAAACTACCATTTAAACAATGGATGTTGAAGTATCAATACTATTATGGTAAGAATAAAACCATGTATGTGTCAAATTTTATACATGTAATAGTAGTAAAAGTATATAATAGAGTTGGGTCTAGGGATCCCAATAATAACATTAATCCCTAAAAATCTATCAATTTTATCTGAATTTTATTTTTTTTGATGAATTTTGATCTTAAATGTCAAAACTACTAAATTGTAGAATTTAAATATTTTCAATTACTTATGTATTCCAATCGTAAATTTTTCGATATTGATCCAAATTTAGGAATCATATTATACATGATTCCATTGGTTTTTGGATTCAACATCTAAAAATGGACCCATAGCTCATTCAAAATAAATAGGGACCAAATAAATCAATCAATGTCAAAAATATTTTTAGTTAGGGGAATTTAACTTCTTTTATTAACTGATTCATATATTAGGATATAGGTAACCAAATGAGTTGATTATAATTGAATATGAAGGATAACTAGAAGTACCATCTCCACATTAAATTTCATAGATAAATTATCTCATTTAGATATTTGATGCATGCATCAATGTGGAGGAAGATGAAGAGTCTCTTCGACCTGGAAAAGAAGGGTTTTGTAATTTGGAAATAACATATCTGAAAAATTTCCAAAGTATTTTAAATTTTTATGGTAGATATCCATGATAATTAAAAAAACTATTAAGAATAAAACTTGGTGTTTTTTCCATATGTTGGGGAGAAATGGTGAAAATTATGTATTTAATGAATCTCGAGGAAGAAATTGTTTTTCCTTTTCTATTTTCTTAGTTTTGTAATGTCCTTTTATTACTCCTTTTTAATCAGCCTTCACATGGAGGGGTAAAATTATTAGGGACTAGGGAAGGGGTGGTTTTCTATTTTTTATTCTTGAGTTCTTCCACTTCATAGAATAATATCATTTTCTTTCATCTGTTAAGTTGGATTCAATATTCTAACATGAGTTTTTATTATCAAGATTGATTGTATTTGGTTTTATATTCTGTTATTGTTATTTCCATTATAAATGATCATTATCTCCCTCAAATAGGTTGTGGTGTATATATAGTGGAATACACCAGGACTTAGTGGCGAAGTAGATAAATATTCTCAGTATATGTGGGAGGTGTAGTGGAAACTCTATATTGTTTTGGATAAACATGACCCAATTGGGTATATCCTAAATCAATTGGGGGTATTATCTATAAATAATTGACACATAATAAGGAGGATATACCAATATGATATTTTTGTATGGTTTATTCTCTCCATTACCATTTTACTAAGGTAGTGAGAGGAAGATATTGTGGAATATCACTTTAATCAACTTAGAAGAATAAGATTAAATAAGTTAGAGCTAGAATAACATTTAATTTGGAAGACCAAACCTGACTCGATCAGCCTTATCATGTTTTTGTTTTCAATCTCATTCTTAATTATTTTTTTTCAAATTAAAAAATGTATAAATACTCATATTTCTATAAGATAAAGAGAAAAATTTTATTGTTGTGCACTAATATCAAGACACAACCAATGTTAACCACTACACCACATTTTAACATAAGAAATAATATTTTTTATATGCCCCATAATATATTTATTTGATAAACCTAAGGGGAGTACATCAAAAAATAAATGGGAGTTTTTTAATATATATTATTTTTTGAATCTTTTTTACTTTGAAAATATATTTTTTAAAATCACAATAAAATAAATATTGAATAAATATTTATGGATAACAAAACTCATAAAAATATTGAGGTAAATAATCAAAATATTAATATGGATATTTTTGAAAAAGATAAGAAGACTATGTTTGTTATACCAGAGTTTTTTCCCTTCTTATTTCTATAATTTCACTTTACCAGGAATTTAATATTTTTTCTCTTTCCCATGAATTTATTTTTAAAAATCACAAAGGGGAATTATTTTTGTGGTACATTTTCTTTTTTAGGGTGGTGGGGTTGTGCTAATGACAATTTTTTAAGATGAATCTTAAGGAGGGATATTTTTCTATCAGATTCTAGTAGTTTTATTTTAAATATAAGATGAAAGTTACCTATTTCCTTAAATGAATATTTATTTTACAAAGGGGGAGATTTTGGGGGGAACAAAAATATTTGTATCATTTATTTTGAAAATAAAAAGACATAATATTAGTTTGACCTAATTTTACTTTTATTGAGTTTTCTTATGTGAATAATTAATGTCTTTTTGGAATATTCTGATGAATTTAACCAATGTGTACATTCACTAAAACATATGAATGTGTTTTAATGGAGTGCATAAGATAAACCCACAAGATGATAAAATCATATACACATCCATTAAATGATAGAGTTCAATATTTGATCCTATTAAAACTAAACATGAAGAACACATAATACAATTAATTAAGTTTATTAAGCTCATATCTATAAATTGAACCTGAGGATTTATGCAATGTAAGAGACTAAATATGATAATTATAATATTGTGAATCCTTTTGTGCATTATCTTGTTTCTGATTGAGTCCATATTTTTTAGTGTTTTTCAATGTGCACAAAGAGCTATGTTTTGTAAAGTTTGAATTTTCAATTTATTATTATCTATATTGTGCTTGTTATTTTTCTAATGCATCATGATTGAATAGATTTTGAGTAGTGGATCTTAGATTGTTTGATCTATATTATTGAGGGATTCCAAGGATAGTATGATGGATCCCTTCTGATAGGTTTACAGTTAATGATGTTTTGAGTGCATAAACTTTCCTATGTCCAATTAATGTGATCAAGGGATTCCATTGATAAGAAGATAAATATTTTTCTATGTGTTTTATAGATGAAGACGTTTGAGGATTGAAATGATGATACCTTTGATTAGGTTTGTAGATTATTATTTTTCCTTTCATAAAATTAAATTATTCCTTTGAATAGGAATAATATTGGTAAATAATATCCTTTTGGTGTATTCAAATAGTTATTCGATTCTACAATAATTTTTTTGACATTTTTGTTTTCATTTGTTTAATTTTATAGTTATTACATTTATTAAATAGTAGTATAACTAAAAATAGACTTATTTATAGTGAATTTAAATTTTATACTATGATATATTTTGAATTTATTAGTAATTATATTATATAATTTACATAAGTTTTTGAGTGGGATAAAAATTTATAGAAATTTTTTAGACTTCAATCTACCGCCTCCTCATTTAGTGCTATATCCACATATCTAGGACAACTATTTATTCTCAATGTCTTACATGGAACCAATCAATTCATTCCATCTATATTGTATTAGAAACATTATAACAAATGTGATAAATAAGTTCAAGGATGAGTCCATGAAGAATTAAATCATCAATCTTGGTACACACACACAAATATATATATATATATATATATATATATTAAAAAATTCATTTTAATGAATAGAATAATGTTATTTGTGTTCTTAGGGTTTTTTGTTTGTTTTAGCATATATGCCTTAGCAATTGATTCTGTAAGATAATTTTGAAGGCATTCAAAGATATTATAAAAAGTTGTTTGACAAAATTATACAAATTAGAAAGGAAAAATGGTCTTTGGAATATATTTATGGGAGGAGATATGAAAAAATAATGACTAACACCATGTAATTCATTAATAAAATATTTAATGGAGTTAAGAAGATACTCGTAATAGGTAATTAGTAATATTAAATTTTATTTTTAATTATTAATAAAATGTTTGAAAAATTAATTACAGGTTTAGTGAAGTAAACCTACTGTTGAACAGTGATGTATTTTATAGAAAGATGAAAGCAGGCCGAAGTGGTCCTCCACATAGTGATGTGATATGGGAACCATTTTTAGCATGAGATTTATAGGATTATATACGAGTAAGCCACATTTTTTCTTCTTTTCATTTTACTAGGATGGGGGTAGATTTTAGGTCATTGAGTGGAATAATCATTTAACTGGTAGAAGTACCTCTGTGATTATGGTTTTACTGGATCAATGTTTCTGTGATTGTGGTAACTTCCTAGAATTATATTATCTTTGTTCACATTTGATAACATCATGTTCTTCTCTATGCTTATCCTGGGAGTTGTTCACTGATATAGTGTATCAACTATAGAGTATTAACAAAATTCTAATGTTATTTATGAATTCTTATAAGTGAATATAAAAACTCCATTTAGTCTATTGATTCTCCAATGATTTAACCAATAATTACTAGGCTCTGGCCGATAGGGAGGCCGAAGTAAAACTATATTTGAAATTTGGTGGATTAACCCTTTGAAAATATATCATAATGGAGGTGTGGTTTATATATCTAGAAAGGTCACACAAGTAGATGTTTACTTGCATATATATTTCAAACAAAAAAAAATATACAAGATTGATATTATACATTAACTATTAATTTCAAAGTATTTGTAAGTAATGAAATGATTATTTTATAAACAAAACATTATACGATTTTACTGTCAATTTGGAAACCATATTATCATGTGAATAGCTTAAAATTATAGTCATAATGTAATATTTTATAGTAATTTTACAGTTTTTACTTTTAAATTTCATATAATGAACTATGAAAATGCAATAAATTTTTATGGAGGAGTCTCTCTTATCTTCCTAGTAGTCACATGTCTTACATGACATACTAGATCAAGGAACTACTTAATATATTAACATCTGGTTATCACATCATTTCTACCATGATGCACCTTTGATAGCCATTATTCTATACCAATGATGTACTTTATTTTAGAGAGTCTACATGTGTGGATTAAAATCCATTAATCATCATTTGATGTCTGCATTGGTCGAGATATGGATACCACAGGCACACACATTCCATATTCATGTGGGTAAGATGATAGTTACTTTATAGGAAACAACATAGATATGGGGAATACCTATCCATGGTCATACTATTATGGGCGTGATGTTGGGAGACTAATATGATGTCATGCATAATTTACTAGGAATTGAGGTTGTCATTCGACCACATGTCTTTTAGGGTAGACAATTGCACATGGGTTGGATAAATGAGCATTTCCTCATGATTCATAGTAATGAAATTGAGTAGACACTTATTCGACACACACATGTATGTATTTTATGGCTACTCAAATGAACATTTTGTATCAAATACCATACTAACTTAGTACACATGATGTACTTACCATTACATGAGAATCTTCATATGACAAATAAATATAGTTGGGGCTCAATTGTATTATCATATCTCTATATATAAATTCATACAACATGTTCATAAGATTAATACAAGATTATTGGATGTGTTATTCTAATACAAATGCAATCATGGGAGTGTTTTCAATAATTTCTCCTAGAGTTGTCACACCACCTTATAAGAACCCTTTTCAATTGTCCATGGGGATGATGGTAAGATTACATTAGTAATTTAAACTATTTTATTAATTTATTAATATAATTTATAAACTAGATTTATATTATTTTTTTCCAGGTGGAGTCTAGGTCAGAATTATGTACATACACTAACATGGATGACCTATCAGAGGAAAAAACCAAGCTAAGACTCATTAAATAGAACTTACCCCCAGGGGGGCACCTGTTGGATCCTTTAGGCATGGTTACTCACCAGAAAAGAAATTTAATGGGCCTTCTTTCAACTTCCTAGTCAGTAACCTTGGGTCGAGACCTCAATAAGGGTATAGAAAACATTGGGACCATCAAGCCCTATAGCCCATATAGCTTAGTGAAAAAGATGGAAGATTACCCTGAAAAGGTGACATTGCGTCATAAGCTCGTGGAATATAAAAATACGGTCGATGAACTTCTCACCAAATGTGTTGCAGAACAATAACCAAATTACTGTAATCCTAGACTAGGTAAATAGGGGAAAGTACAACCTCCCCCAAGAGATTTTCCTCCTAGTAACCTTGACCATTCGAACCATATGTAAAAAGTAAATCTTGGAGTTTACGTAAAGAGGGTGCGAAATACATCACCAAATACACCTGAGTTGCGTAATAACCCTCCTCGGGACCTAGCTCAGGTTTCCACAGTCACTCCAGAGGTCGTTCCTCTAGTAGTATTGTAAGTCATCCCACTAGCTGCTCCATGATCCACTGGGCCTAATTACCATGTTGAAGAACATTACAACACATTGGTGGTTAGAGTTCCTTGTCAAGATAGGAATCCCTGTCAAGATGATCCAATGGATTCTCTCATTTCCCACCCTGAGGATTTGGAAATCCGAAAAGTGGCAATCCTGCCTGATGGCAAGCAAAATATGGCATGGGTGGATGATATTCCATCTCCCTCGGGTTTCATAAATCCTACCTTCTCCCCCTTTAATTGGATAGAAACTCCACAACAGCATCAATACCAATTTATTTCAAGGTGTGGACCAATGCTCGGAACTCCAGCGCAGTAGGAGGCAACCAAGATCTGGTGTTTTGTGAATACACTGGAAGGGACTACATTTGTTTGGTACATCCAATTACATATTAGGTTGGTAGCTAGTTGGGAGGACTTTCTTATCTAGTTTCTCTACCATTTCTGTTTCATGACTTTGAATACAGACATTGCAGACCTCTTCAAGTGAAAGGAGTATCCTAATGGGTATGTGGAAGACTTTGTTGATAGGTGGAAGGGCCTCACATATTCCCTTGATATGTTGATAACTCAGGAACAACGGGTATCAATGTGTATAGAGAATTTGAAAACATAATTGGTATCTTATCTCTTCACTCAGAACTACCCGATGGGATTTTAGGTTTTCTATGATAATGCCTAGAATCTAGAGGAAGCCTCGCTGCATGCCAAATAGGCATATCTATTTACCCCCACAGTTCCCGTAAGAAGGGACACCAAGGCCGAGCCTGCTATGCTAGAACAAATAAAATCCCACAGGAAGCTGACATTGTTACTAGAATAGGATACTCCATAGCTTCATCGAGGCCTACATCCTCAGGCGTAGCCTCCACCCTAGAAAATCCTACTTTAGATTTGGTAGGCACCCCCACGTAACATGCCACCACCACCTAGGCCAGACAATCAGGTCCCTCCCCCTGATCAGGCTCCTCCATCCCCTCATTAGGGGCAGGCTCCCAGAGCCCCCTTCCCAGATAAAAGAAAAAAAAATCACACTTTTAATGAGGCCCAAGTCCCTGGCTCTTTCTGAAGTGCCTTGGAAATGGAAATCCTATTGTTTCTGAAATGCATGAGGCCCGAAGAGGTGAAACTCATTGATCACCACAATTACAGCCCATAACATTGATTATTTAGGAATACACTCAACCAGTGTTATGTGTTTAAAGAATCACCCCAAGACCAGGTCGATAACAACATATTCAGGTTGGGTCCAGCCCCATCATTGGTGGCATGTGTGTTTATAATGTATGATAATGACAACAAGGGAGAATGGTAGTAGGTTTCTTACCACGAGTCTCAAAAATACAACGTATGGATGGGTTGCGAGGCAGTCACTCATTCCCATGGTATTATCCGTGCACATTTGAATTGGCCCGAGACTTTTGAAATCACCGAGTAACCAACCTACACTACTTATGTGTCAACATCTCAGCCTTCCTCTTCCTAGAAGGGAAAGCATCAGTGATGCAAGGGAAATAAAAGTCCCCAAATGATGCCATAATCATCATGTACTCTCGGAAATTTCATGCCCTCAAATATGGAAATATCCCCCCAAATCAACCCAGTGATAGAGGATTCTTCAAGTGATGATCCAGGGTATGATTTGGTCAATACCATAGAGCTAGTAAACCCCTATATGGTTCTCGATGAAGAATAATGCCAGAAGGACCCTCCTAACATACCCAGTCAATGCTAGTGTCAATGGAGTCGTGGTTACGAGAATCACTGGAATGCATTACTCTGTGCTTCCAGCCAAGCTTTGTATTCCATTGACACTAGACAATAGACCGAACATAGATCTCATCACACACAACCTTCTCATCTCATTTCATCAGATATTCCTCCACCACCATTTTTACTACTTGATCATACATAGAGACCACAACCATACTATAGCCAGTCACATTCTATCATTGATAGAACACACCCATCTGGACCTCAGCTGATAGTCACTCTATGCAGTTGGACTAGTGAGCAACGAGAAATTCCCAACACTGGCCAGAATCTTTCAGTTCAACCAGCAGTTATCATCAAACCTCTTTCCACAATGTGACCTCCTGTCGACAGATGTGTATGCCTGGAATAGAAATATGATGTCTTCAAGAATATTTCTATAATTCCTACAAATCACTCTATCCTCGAGGCTCTCTGCCTATCAATGGATATATGTGAATCCTTTGGGAAGGATTTAAGAATACCCCTCCAGTTTGAGATGGAGGTAGCAGCCACAGAAGCCTTCCATACTGAGACAGTGGAGCATACAAAATGTCAGTCCATCATCTCTTTCTCTAGAGAGGATGAATGTTCTCCTATACAAGGGTATATCCACCAACTATGTATCACTGTCCATTTCAATAGTGTGGAGGTCCACTGTCATCATGATGACATGGGATATGGGATCAACCTTATCCAGACCCGAACACTCTGAAAGATGGGATTTTCTAAAGTAGATCTAAGTCCATCTGACCTGAAAATTCAAGGTTTTGACAGGAATGACCAAACACCAGTTTGCATGATTCACCTGAAGACCTAGTTCGGTGGCCTAGTTTCCCAAACTGAGTTCATGGTTATGTCATAAGACACTACTTACAATGCGTTGATGGGTAGACCATGTCTCCACCTCCTGTGATATTTCATTCCTCACATCACCAATGCCTTAAGTACTCCTTAATGGTCGCGTAGGCATACTCCAAGGTGAGGTATCTCTCATTTCTTCTTGTGAAGCCTGCTACATGGATTCCAACTATTATAAGAGTAAGGAAAAGTAGATTCACGCTAATGAGATTATAAACGCTAGGACAGCAACTGACCTATGGAAAGACCTAGATGATGCCAAAATTTTCACGATTCATAGATTGGAAGCCAAACCTCCATATTTTGGGAAATTCGTCATTTTCATTGGAACGAGGGGGAAGTGTGTTCCCAAGTCTATGTAACGTTGGAATATCAACTCTTATTCCTACAAAAATTAGGCTCGGGTGATCCTAGAGCCCCCTAATCAGATATGGTATTGAGATGTTCACCCCAAGACAACATAAATACATCAAACATTATTATTTTACTGGGCTAAGATAAAAAAACTCAGTACAAAGTTCCACTATTTCTGTGATATCATCCATATTTTCTCTTTGGGTTGAAGGCCAGATAGTATCTGGTCGACAGCTTTCATCACTATGGTCTCAGTAGTGCATGAGTCCCCTGATGAGGAGTCTACCACCACTCAGGCTGGCACCAGTGTCCTGCCAGTGTCTGTCAACTCAAAGGAGTTGCCTCCTACTGATGATCCTCTCACCATGGATTAAGAAGAGTATTTGGAAGATTCTCATCCCACATTCAAAGAGGTTGTCTCCTCTAAGGCTGATGATTTACTATAGGTAAACCTAGGTAATGAGAAATATCGGAAACCTATATTGATTACCCCCCCTAAAATTGCAAAAGAGAAACATCGATCCCCATACTTCCTAAGGTAGCATCATGATGTTTTTTTCTAGAGTTATGATTAGATTCCAAGGCTAGATCCTTAGGTCACCGTCCACCATCTCGGTCTCCCATCAAATCATCGTGGGTTCAAAAAACCTCCAAGAAAGATGCACACTTCTCAATATGCAATGGTCAAGGACGAGGTTAATAAGCTCATAAAAAATAACTTTTTCAAGTATTTCCAACACCATAGATGGAAGCTGACATTGTTCTCGTCAGGAAGAAGAATAGACATATCAAAGTTTTCATTGACTTTTGGGATCTCAACCATCTTTGTCTGAAGCATGACATTCCCTTCACTAACACATAACTATTAATTGATTCCACCACTGGGTTCAGGGATCTATCTTTCATGGATGGTTATTCCAGATATAATCAAATTTTTATAGCCCCACAAGATGAAGATTATACCACGTTTAGGGCACGAAAAGGTACTTTCTGCTACCAGATAATTCCTTTCGGTCTAATGAATGTAGTCACCACCTATCAGCATGTCATGATCTGCATATTCAAGATGATCCTTGAGAAACTGGTGGTTTTTTATCTGTATGACCTGGTTGTTAAATCTCTCTAGTGTCAGCACCATATTTGAGATATTGAGAAAGTGTCCGGCTTCCTTTGTTCCCACCACCTGAAGTTGAACCCCTTGAAGTGTGCCTTTGGGGTCACCTCTGTAAAATTTCGTGGCTTCGTTGATAGATACAGAGGCATTGAGATCAATATGGAAATGATCAAGGCCATCATTCAGATGTATCCTCTGAGAAAAAATTTTTATGTCTAAGGCTTTTAAGGCCACTTTGCCTACATATTCCGATTCATCACAAATCTGGCTAGAAAGTGTAAGAAATTTTCCCAGATCATGAAGAATGGTTTCGAATCTCATTGGGTTGAGGAGTGTTAGAATGATTTTGAACAAATAATGTTTTACCTACTACAACATCCCATTTTATGCCACATATTTCTAGAAAGTCGCGTGTCCTTTATCTGACCGCTCTGGAATGGTCCCTAGGCCCCCATATCACCCAGAAGAACAATGAGGGAACATAAAACATTTTATACTATCTGATCTGCATTCTCCTCAACATGGTGACCAGATATTCCTCTATTGAGAAGGGCTACCTTGCACTAGTATTCCTAGTGCAAAAATTGGCTCATTCATTGCAGCACCATGAGATAGATCTAGTGTCCCTAGTGGATACTTTAATGTACTTCATGAACCGCCCCATGTTGACATGTCATCTAGTTTGGTGGGAAGTGATCCTTGAATTGTTCAACTTCAAGTTTTTCCCCTGGAAGGATATCAAGGGACATGAATTAACAACCTTTCTTACTACCCATCCAGCCCTTGCAGACCGGTCTCTGGATTTTGACATTCTAGATGAGGCAATCCTCTCAGTGGATCAAGCCATTTCGTGTTGGGAAATTCGCTTTGATGTTACTTCCCAAAGACCTATTGGAAGACAACTCAATTATCTTAGAATAAAAAGGGTATGTCTAGGTATTGTCTTCATCATACCTGTACAGGCTGTCCTACCCTATTCATTCCTATTTTCAGAAGGTTGTACCAATAAAAAGTCAGTGCACCAGGCTCTCATCACTGGTCTCAAGTTGGCTCTTGATATTGTCGTTCCCCACTTACATGTGAAAGGGGACTCCAAACTAGTCATCAAGAAGATCAGTGTTGAATACATCATTATAATGTAGATCTCATACTGCTGTTAGAGCATACTCTCCAGTTGATGGCCCAGTTCCCTTCTCATCTAGAATTCACTCATGTCCCTCGATTGCAGAACGACCAAGACAATGCCTTGACTGGACTTGCTACAACTCTTGTCGAGCCTTACCAGGATGATTTGATTATCCGTGTGGCTCATTGAAGAGTCATCTCCCCCATAACTCTGAACGATGATGATATCCCACAATTAAGACACCATACCGTCAGTGCCTCCACATCTGGGATACGTAGGAATTCCCAGACAATTTTTCTTCATGTCTAGCTTAGGATCCACTAATTATCTCTTCTTATCAGCCTTTTGGCCTGATTCTTATGGGATATCATGTTTTTGTGTATGAAAAATTATGTCCTCATTCATGTTAGTTCTATAATGGCCTCACCACATACTTCCCCTTATGGGATATTCCCTCCTATCATTGTCTTTACTACATGACGTTAAACTGTATGGTTTTCTAGAACTACTTAGGGATTGATTCCCATACCAATGGGATGCGTAGGAACACCCAAACATTTTTCATTTGGGTCTAGACCCATTCCCTATGATATTTTATGTCCCCTTGGCCTGATGACCTCTCCCCCTAGGGTTGCATCTGGTGTGGTGTGGACTGATGTCCTCATTCATGTCAGGTATACATTATCACTCCATGCACATTCCATTTATTAACTGGTTATTCTTTGTGTATCCAAGACATATGATGTTAAACTATAATTCCTGGCCCCACATGACTTTAAAATGTTGCATCTTTTTTGTACGATGTTAAAACGCAAGGGTGAGTCTTATCATATGACCTTAAACTGTGACACTATCGTCCTGGATGCACAAAGAAAAAACAGAACTGCATAGTTGTGTAATTGATTGAGGGGACATCATGTATGGTATCTGTCATCCACCATGACCTTTTTCAAGGCCTATATATGGTTTTATTAGTATGGTGATGCCCATCTTCTCCGTTTGGGGTTTGTTTCTTAAGAAAACCCAAATCCACACTAAAGAACAAACAAGATCTATCAAATGCCACTTCTTTTTGTGCATAAGCCAGACTGACATAACAGTATGTCCCCTGGCACTAGTACCCTACCATACCATCTTCAAAAACTACTTATATCTTGATTCCCATCCTCATTAGATATGTAGTAATTCCAAGACATTTCTTATTTGGGTCCATCCTTAGGTACCTAAAATCCAACCTTCTTACCATCCCCATTGCCTGAACCCTATCAGAAGCACATTGTGTGGTGTATATGGACTTAAGTCCTCATTCACTTTTGGTTTATAATATTCATTCTGGGTACTTCAATTCAAGAATCTCACTTCCATTCTCCTTGAATCCGCATGACATTAAACTATGTGGAATCTCAAGAACTACGTATGGATTGATTCCTATCCTTATGGGATACATAGGGACGCCTGGACATTTTATCTTTCAGTACAACCTGGGCTCATCAACCCATTTCCCCCACTTATCACATGGAATTGTCAACCTCTATTATGTCTCACTAATGTGCTCAAATACACTATGGTTTAGGACATAGAATTTTGGATTTAGTGTGCACATGATTTCATTCATTTCCATGCTTCACATATCCCTTTATTTGTGTTTTCATCATCTTTCACATCTAATAGTACCATGGATGGTAGGGCTGCTCGAAATTAAGGCTCAACTACCACTTTGGGCTATCATCCCAGAGAGTTTTTTATGACCTTATAAGGCAGGTTCCGTGTTTCAAATTTGGTTAGCAGTCGACCCTCAAGTGTTATTTCCCATTTCAGGTCACATGATATGGATGGTGTATTACAAATATGGTCAATAGTTATCCTCCATCGTTACTCCACCCTGGTTAAGACTTAAATATTGGTCATGTGATTAATATACCTTTCCACTCCATCATATTTCAGTGGAATTTTGATATTCTTGGTGCTATCCCTCCATGAACCTATGTGTGTTCAAAATGTTGAATCAGCATCTTGAGGGTCATCTTGGACTCCACTCAATCTCCCCTAGTTTTCTATTCCATGTGTTGCAAGGATCTACTTTTCCTTTGTTTCCCACATTGAGCATAGATCATGTGTGCTTAGGTATATGGGTAAGGTTTGTGCATACATTGAAGAACCACACTTCTTTTGGTCTGAACTCTACAACCTTAAACTAAGAGCTTTAGTCCATTAGTCTAAGCATCATGAGTTTAAACTGTGTGCATTCTTATGGAAATTAATGGTGTGGTGGAGAACATCTTGTATTCATTCACATCAGGTTTCTTTATGGACCCAAGTCACATGTTTCTACTTAGGGAATCTTCCCATGTTTTCTCCAAGCTGTGTGAATATAAACTATGATCTCTTACGTTCTTATCGTGTGGTGATAAAACTACATATTCTGTTCCTATGATGTGTAATAATAAATTACCTTGCCATTCAATGTCTTCAATTCAGAAGTTGTTTCCCCTTTTGGTATTGGTCACCTTCTTTATCACCATTAAGAACTATATATGGATTGATTCTCAACCTCATGCGATATGTAGTGATGCCCAGACATTTCACCTCAGGGCCAGCCCTAGGACCATTAAATTTCTCAGTCCTTTTCCCAAAATCATGGTACGAACTCTGTGACCTTAATCTAGGAGTTCCCAATCCATGTAATGTTTCATTAAACAATTGAGTGTGGTATTAGTGGTACAAATTTAAACTATTTTCAACCTACTGACTATAAGACGTTAAACTATTTCATGTATCATCCTCACAAAATGAGGCTAAACTACATGTTATCATCACAATTTGTATGACATAAAACTATAGACCATCTTAGGTCCTTTCCAATGAGGTCCCTCTCAGAACTATACCCTATCTTGATTCAGACTAATACACTCACCCAGTGTACTTTCATCATGGTGGAATAATTTCAAGATTGTTGGACTTTATACTAACATCCCATCATTCCATAACCAAGCTTTTCATAGCCTCGATTTCAGATCCTCATTCCCTCTCAAATTTTATGGAAACCCCTAATGGTTACGATGCTCATACTTAAGGATAAACTACCATCTTGGACAAATGTTCTAGAGGTCATCGAACGACACTTGAGTTTGGACCTTTGTTTTCAAATGTGGTCTGCGGCTGACCCTCATTTGTTTGTTCCCGTTTCTGTCTAACACGATACATATGCTGTGATTTGAATTTTGTCAAAAACTATCCTCCTTCATCATTCCCTCTTTACTACATTCTGAATTTGTGGAAACATAATTCACACTTTTCATTTTCATCTACTCATATTGATTCCAATGCCCCTGGCATTACCCCGCCTGTGTGCTAGAGCATATTAGAAGAAGGGAGATTCGGCCATTCTAAGAACCCTATTCTCTTATTATATTCCCCTCTCATAGTTTCAAGTTTCCCAAATGATCATATGTACCCAGAGTGTCTGATGAATGACTTTCACTCTCATACACAAAGTGGGTAATTGTTTGGTCATCCCTTATTTCTCACATTGGTTGTCACCCACACGATCATAGGGTTCAGTCATTGGTTGTTTCACACAGATATTATTGAGAAGCACTAATATGGGAAAATAATAAGTCCTTATATGTGGTTTGGAATAAGAAAAAAAAGATAATATGTGTTCTATAGTTTGGAAAAAACAGGGCATGTATGTATTAGGCCCTTCAATGGACCACATCAACTCCTCCACCCTTTGGAATGTAGCTTCCAGAGCTACCTACCGTTCCCCATGAATTCTCCCATCGCTAATAGCTATAGAGAATAATGAATTGGTCTTAAATTTTAGTTTCTCTAACTCAGTTCGAAAATCACTTATTTGAGAGCTCGCCTGCACCACTTTCTCTCGATATTTCGCTAGCTGGACTTACAATATTTCAATAACCAAATATTGTCTCATGACGAATGTGGAATGATCACCCACCTACTCATATAATCCCAATGTATCCTTCTAAACCTCAAGAAGTTTATGAACATTCTTAGACTCTTCCAAGAGTTGGGAGACATCTTGATATTGGATTCTATCCTACATCTTCTCGACAAGGTAATCACAGATAGTCATCTGAAGATGATAGGAATCCACACCTTGGGCATGGAGGAAGAATACCCAAATGCATATTGACACCATCCTACCGAAACATTCGTCCTTTGAAGGTTTAAATAAATGTTTGATACACTTCCACCCCTTATGTCACATCATTTGACTCTCCTAGACTAGTTGAGGGTCATAATTGTCTATTTCTTCAGGGACTGTAGGAAAATAATCATGAAAGGTGGATAGAAGTTTAGTTACAGGGTCCTCCTATGGAATTTTTCCCTCTTCTCTTTTCTCCTACCCAACGGATTTTCGTTCTATAGCTTCCGACTTCACCCTAGAAGTGGAGTCACCTACAACCGTAACTCCCTGGTCACTGGGTACGAAGGCTGGATCAGTCTGAAGGGCTGACTCTCCAGGATTTGGTAAATGCATTGATAGATCTCACATAGGTGTTCTAAATTATATAGGTTATCGAGTCTCCAGTATTGTGATTACTTCATAGGGAAGTGGTAATTTGGTCACTCGAGTTCCCTGATGACAAATGTAGGTATTTACAGACATAGAATCACAAGAGATTCGTCTGGTGACATACAATTATTTAGGCGTTTCAGGAGCTACTTCCACAGGGTATCTATCAGCAGTTTCTAGTTCAATAATAGGTTTCTTGGTTTTTGAGGTGGGGGGTGGATTGATATTTCGAGGTGGCTGCTGCAACCCCTCCGGTCCATCTTCCGATGGCCACTTTAGCTGCAGGTGATCCTCTACTTTATTTTGCCTTAGTTGTGGGTTTAAAGGAATAATCACCAACATCAATGTGTTCCTAAACATAGTATATCTTCATCGGTGAATCCAAATATTGAAAGAGAAAGGGCCATGATAAGTTTTGAGGCCTACCTAGAGTTGTTCATCCATTTCTATGCCAGAGTCTGAAATCTTTCCACTCTCATGAGGACTCCTCTGGTTGGACGCAGTTCCATGGGGCTTGTCCCCTTTAGACTCCCCTTCTTCCTCTCCTCCTTCCTCCTCTTCTCCTTCTTCTTCTTATTCCTCCTCCTCCTCCTCTTCATCATCATCATCATCATCATCGGATGATAGTTTTTCTAGGTCGTGCTCATGGTCGAGCAACACTTTAGCAAGAATATGTGGTTCCTCAGGCTATCCCCACTAGAACACATATACATTCATGGTTGTTTTATATGTGTATCGTCGATGAAATCTCACCCTATCATCAGTCTGGATAAGCTAGACCTTTGGTAGCCGGAGCCCTCCTCGTGTCAATTTTTTCCATAAGGCTTCAGTGCTCAGTGACTGTCGTAAGGTCATATAACCTGACCAAAGTGAAGGTAAGAACGAATCATTGGAAGGTTGTATCAGGTAACTTATCTACTTTCTAGGGATCTCCATGGATGACCCACAAGGTGGTCCACAAAACCTCCTCCATCCAAATGGTGTAGGCATGACAACACTAAATGACACTCCTACCACCGAGGTACCAGCCTGTGCTGTCCCAGCTGCCTGACTAGTTCCCAACATTACTCTCCTAGAAGCACCTTACCCTCTCTCTCATTTTCCAGATCCCGCACCCGCCACCTTTATTCACCAAATGCATTTATGTAAAATCACCTCCTGGTATGTCTCCCCCAAGGTTCAACATACTTTATTGAGAGGCCATCATTCACATCAGTGGGGGGAAGGGTAATTACCTCACCAAAGCCAGAAGTTGTTAACATTATCCACAATTGGTGAAGTATACAAGGATTCCCCTCTTCTTTAACCTATTTATACACCTTCTTGGATATCCATTGTATTAATATGAACTGCCTATTAAACCTTGATGGTATATAGTGTTGACAATGTATCTTCGCGTCAACGTGGGATACTAACACCCTACCCCTAATACTTTTAAGGTAATACCTTGTATCCAATTGGAATATCTCATCATCCACTATCTGTCTAGTCGAGGTTTTGAATGGTCTAAAGATAAATTTAGCATGTTTTACAATCCGGAGCTTTATACATGCTTCATTGAGCATCAGCGGTGTAATCCTTACAATGTTCAATAAAGATGGTCGATGGCCATCACCTAGGGAGAAATTGTGTTTGGAAAATCATATCTGTCATATTGAGTCACGACCTAATCATGAAAATTTTGTTAGGGGCCACAGATCCTCCTGGTCATTCCTCCTCTGGAAATACGCCCCAAAATTGCATACTGTTGGGATAACACGGGTAATCCTATGTTGAACCTGTGATTGGACGCCATAATTCTAGCCATCACTAGCATCCCCGAATGAACTCCCATCCTCATGTACCTCATTGGTAGTATCCATCCACTCTGGAATGCATCCAAGAATTTGGCATACCGGACATTCGGTACTTAACATTCATTCACGCTAAATCACCAAGATTGATATCAACCCGTCTCCAAGATCCTCCAGTATGAACTGCTCTTGCTTCTCTGCGACATAGTCAAGCACCAATTTCCTCACCCTATCATATTTATATTCTTATCCTCTATTAGAAACATGCTAAAACACTTTTAGTAAGCAATGTCATTCAAAAAATATTAAATTCACAGCTTCTAAATAGCCAGCTTCAATAGATTACATGTTAGAATTGGAGTTTGGGAACTATCCCCCTAGATATTCATTGTTGGTAAAACTCATCATACAAGTATCCTTCCAAAGGGATGCCTCCAATACAATGAACATCCAAAAGGCGGATACCAACCTCCCCATGGTGTTTATGGAAGGTGTTGGTATTATGGGACTATAGGCTAAAAAACTCCAACACTAGATTCTTATTGATGGTAGAAATGAAATTGTGTGGTCCACACAGCCTCAAACCAACTGATGTGTCGCATATCTGCTCCAAACTTTTCGCATGTTTGGCGTACCCAATATGCCCATGCCCACTTGCTTCTAAAATTGCCTCTTGACCTCAGATCCAAGTCTTCCTCCTAGCCCTTGGTCTCCTCAACAATTATACTCCTGATGGTTCTTGGGTAATGGGATGGATAGTTTTTTACAACAGGATCAATCCAAAATTCTGTTTTGGTATTTATTTTCTTGACTTAAATGGTCATATGTGTGGTTTCCAAGGTGGGGAAACCATTGTTCGTGATATTATACCATGGGAGATCATCCTCACATCTATCCCATGACCATGGAGTATCGATCTCATATACCAGCATTAACACTTCATCTAGAATGCTGAAGTTCCATATCGGCGGGTTGTCGCATAGAACATAGTCTCTTTGAGCTTTAGTTATCATACCAATGAGCATCTAGTTATCAGATGAAACTATCTTTCCTCAAAAAATCGGAGGGTTGGAAATCTGCTCAGTCCTCTGAGTAGTATAGGCAGCCCCCTCTCGTTGTTAGTCTGATCAATGAGTATATTGTAAGATTATGAAATTCAGAAGATGTGAACGTGAAAAAATAGAGATTCTTAATGTAAAAAGATGTTCGCGTAGAAAGAGGAACAACCTAAGGAAAAAACACAAAAAATTTGGATTTTCTGTGAAAAAAACCAACAGGAACACTCAAAATAGGGTAAATGATGAGGGTGTTGATGAAAAATAAAGGATATTTTTCATGCGATACCACTTGGTATTATTGCTGGAGAAACACCATACAAAGGATGGGACCCCCTGAAATTAGTATGAATTTTTAGTGTTTCCCTCAAAATCCATCCTTCGCACCCCCATGAAGCACAAAATCTGAGGGGGTGGATTTTTTGGCACTGAAATCCAATTGGGGCCAAAAATGGGAATTATGGAATGACCTGAAGGCATATTTTGACTCAACAAATGAACCTGAGACACACAGGGAAGGAGCATGTATGGTGTGATATTTGTGCTTAAAACACAGAATGTGGCATGAAATATTATGCGATGGGGGAAAATATTATGTGTTAAACCCATTTTTGTGTCGCGGCCAGAAATATTTTATAAATAGATGTGCACCCCCTCTCTTTGGGATGGATAATGAATTGGAAACATGTCCCGTGTGTGAAATTAAACCCCCCCCCCCAAGCAAAAAAATGTCTTCCCAGTATGGTATTTTACACAATAGGTCTTCTTGATGTCCACCATTGGGGGGCACTAGTGTTTGATCCTAGCCCATTTCTGTTTGAGTATAAGGAAATTGCGTGCAAGATTCCTTTTTTACAAAATACTTCCCCATTATGTTCCACCCTATCATATTGCACAAAAACCCCTCTTTTTTCATGAAACCCTTCAAATTTTCATGAATTCGATCCTTTTTGTGTGAAACCCCTTCGATTTTTGTGCAATCGATCCATCTTGCCTACATCCTTTAATACGCCTTCAATATATTTCCTTTCCTTTATGGAACCATGTTTAAACACTCATTCTAATGTGCAACACCCATTTTTATGAACACCCCTTTCATGCGGCCCTCGAGGCTTGTGTGAAGTGATTTCAAGGTCCCTTTCGTGGTGCTTCATATTGAGTTAATTTGCCTCATGCTTCTTCTAATAGGCACACTAATTGATATTTCTTCTTTGCATAGCCACGCCAACATGAGCCCCTAAATGGATCACTCCACAACCCCATCTCCATAAAACATTGCTGGTGCCTTCCCTTAACCGAGGGTTGAACTATGCTGATTATATAAGTCCTCAGGGTGAGGAGTGAATCCTCACCGTCTGAGCTGCATGATGTTAAACCTCCGAGCACCCGCGCCCTATACACAAGATGTTAAACTATGATGAACACATGTGTGGAAGGTCCAAGAGGATCTGGGAGGTGGTGGGAACGGGTTCCCCCTTTTTCTCTCTTTCCTTTTGAGCTTTTTCACCATGCACACCTCGGGCAGTCTCCACGTGATCCCTGACACCACTTCATGGGATGATTCAGGTATGTTAACCATATCCTCCTCATACGTTTGGACCCCCTCCTTTCTCATTTAGCCTCCATCCCAGATTATGTTCCAATATCCATCTCCCTTGGCTGCTATCCATATGTAATAACCACTCAATTCCTGGCAGATTCACCTTTCGGGATGTGATCTTCATGTCTTTGTTTCCTCTTTTTTCTCACACTGAGCAGGACTCACATGGGATTACAGTAATCATCGACCATGAAACTCTTTTTGGGCCACCTTAATTTGTAATACTAATCCCACACATCCAAACTACATGGTCATTGATCTGTGACCCTTTCTAATCAAGGTACATAAGAATCCTCCCTCAGGTTCAAGCCCACCACACATCGGTACCGACCACTTCACTTCAATTTACCATCATCCTACAAGATGTAAAACTATACTCTCTCGATGTACGTGGGTTTTTATCTCTCTCTCCTAGATAGGGTATATAGGGAGCCTCCCTGAGGATCAACCCTAAACACGGGTAAACATTGGTGTCCAATTAATTTAGACCCGCATCATTGGTCCATCCCTTAGTGGCATCAGACCAGATCCCAGGAAGCTGACCATGCATAGTCCCCACAATCGATTCACACTCCTTCAACAAAGATCATCCCTCTTGTGATGGGTTTCTAACCACAGATAATCTTAATCATGTTTTCAGGTTGCTATCTTTTGTGTACACCTCGATTCCATTCTCCCATTTCTGAACTATGTGGAATTTGATTCCCCACCACAGGGATACGTAGGAATCCTTGCAGAGCTCCAATCCCATCACTCATGTTCCATCATGGTCTCTCCCTTGAGTATCTGTGTTTTGAGAAGTTCATTCCTTAACCTGAGGGTTATAACTCCTTTAGGTCCCATCCATGCATCCATTCTCATGATCCGCCTCCTTAGGTGACTCATCTATCCACCAAACTATGTGGAATTTTATTCCTTTCCATTTGGATATGTAGTAATATTCTCCAAAGTTCAAGACCAACATCACCATCATCTTCACGATAGTTCCATCCCACTCTTACCATCCAATTTGTTCAACCATCCATCATTCTATTTTGATTCCTACGCAGGCCACCACATCCTGGTGGGATCACACCATTTCCTTGGGCAGCTAACCATTCATATACACCATAAAATCCATATCCATCCAACCAAGAGTGTACCTCTTGCGATGGGCCGCTAACCATGCATAATCCCCAACATGTCTCCGGGTTGTTATCCCTTGTGTATACCTCGATTCATCACCCTATCTAAATACATGGGTTTTTATCCCTATCCTCTAGACAGGGTACATAGGAGAAATCCCCGAGGTTCCATCCTAGATAATGGTAAACATTGGTGTCCCCATTGTAGGGACCCAAGCATCCTCATATCCGTCCTTGTTAGACCTATTGATCAACCCATTTAGTAGACCTCCCAAGTGCTCCCTCCTAGGGATGTACCCATCTGATCAACACCCATCAGTGTTCTGATCAGTCCGGTCCATCTATTCTAGATGTTAAGCTCATGGTGCTCCCTATGTTAAACATGGGATGCTGAGGAAAACCTTGGAGAAATTCTGATGGTATAAAAATTCCCAGCACTTGATGTGGGATGCCTTGGGCTTCCGTGCCCTCAACGTGACGTGTCATAAGGAGAAGAATATTTAGGTGTAGTAGTGTTTTTGCATCTAGATAGACCAACGATGTCCAACATGACTACTCCCCTAAACAACGGTTTCTTCCCTGAGTTGACCCCCTAGAATGTCCTAACAGAAGCACTGTAATTAACCAGTGTCCAAAATAATGTGGCACTGTAAAAGAGTGTCAGAAAAAATGTCTTAAATCTATTAGGGAGACCTGGATGAGGTGATGAAATACAAGGAGGAATCCATTTAAGGGGGAACCAACGTCCCATCATTCCATTTATATCAAGGAGAAAACATATCTGAATAGGATACGAATGTTGCCCTCCTTTGGAAAGCGGGAATGCGGGGAAACAACCAGAGCGTCGCCATAAATGGTTTCCCATCCCAGTGAAAGAATCAGAAACAATGTTGAAAGGTAGACTTACAATCCACTATGTTACTACTAATGACTTATTTGACTATAGATATTCCCATTATTTCATATCTAAATATTTTATAAGGGTATCATGATTCCACCCAAATTATTAGATATAAAATTAGTATAGAAGAACCCTAATAGAATGATGATCACATCTCAAGTCTATGATTACACTCTGGTTGACATTAGTGGGAATGTTCTTCCTGAAAATCCTATCATTATTCCTTTAGTTTAATTTAATTTCATCTTGAACATGGATTTAATTTATCTACATAAATATTACATCAATTATTGAGGAAGTGAAGTCATATATGATATTACAAACCATCCTATGATAATCTATTAGTGTAATGATATGTATTAAATCCTGATGGAGATAAAATCCATGGTATGGTTCTTAATTCCCATTCAAAAGGTGTGTTTATCTTATATGGTTTGGGATAAACCTGACATCAATGATATTCCTATTGTGTAAGAATATGTTGATGAATTTCCAAAAGCATATCATATCCTATCGAAAGAATGTGAAGTTGAGTTATCAATAGAACCCATACCTCAAACCAAATCAATTTTAAATAATCCATATAGAATTTCCCTGATTGAATTGCATTAATTAAAGAATAAATGCCATGAAAACCATTAAAATGTTTTTGTTTGGCCAAGTGTGTCACCATGGGGTGAACCTAATCTTTTTGTAAAAAAGAAATATGGATCAATGAGATAGTGAATTAATTATCAGAAGATGAACAAGATCATAATTAAGAACAAGTATCATCTTCCCCATATTGATGACTTGTTTGATTAACGATGCAATGGTCTATATTTTTACAAGATTGATCTTAATTTGGGATATCATCAATTAAGGATCAAGAATGAGGATATAACCAAAAAAACATTCCATAAAAGTTATGGAAACTACGAATATATAGTGATGTCACTCAACCTTACTAATTATCCTTAAATATTTATGGATTTAATGAATAGAGTTTTTAGATATTACCTTGATTACATTGTGGTAGTCTTTATAGATGATATTCTTATCTATTTTAAGAGAAAGGAAGAGAATGAAGAACACTTGATAATTATACTAAAGACCCTAATGGAGGAGAATCTATATGAAAAAGTTAAAAAGTACAAATTTTGGCCATAAAAAGATTAATTTTTGGGTCATATAATCTCAATATTGGGTTATTTATATATCCATCAATGATAGAGGTTATAGAATGTTGGCCCAGACCAACCATAGAAACTAAGATATCTTTACCACCATTGGAAATAGAAAAAGGTGGTTAATGCTTTCAGTCAAAAGGATTGTGATATCTAATACATGCTGAGGATTAAAAAAGATCTAATATTTCTAGATTTGTAAAGTATGGATCTTGAAATCCTAAAGAAAGGGGAAAAATATTATCTTGATCAATTGAATTTTCAACCATATATCAAAGTAATGATTAAAGAGGCACATAAGGAAGATGTTGAGTAACAAAAGAAGGTTATAAATGTTCTTGAGTTTAAGATAGATCATGATGGAATGATAAGGTTCAGGTACAATGTATGAATTAAATCCATAACATATTTGAAGGAGTTATTAGAGGAAGCTCATATTTCTTCATTTTCTATTCATCTGATAAGTACAATGATGTATAGAGATTTGAAAGTGTATTTTTTGTGGGATGGAATGAAGAGATGTATCATAAAGTTTGTATCTCGATGCTTGGTATGATAGAAAGTTACTGATAAGAGACAAAAGTATATGGGTATGTTACATCCATTTCCCACACCAAAATGGAAATGGGCAAACATAACCATGGATTTTTTAATTTGACTCCATGAAATTTTTTTAAGGGAATAATTCTAAATGGTTTGTAGATGATTTCATTATATACTCAACACACTTCTTCACTATCAAAGTATAATTCACTATGGATCATCTTACTAAGATATAATTTAATGAATTGGTAAGGTTTAATGGATTACCACATTCCATTGTGTCTTATCAAGATCTGAGGATTACCTTAGGGTTCTAGTGAAGTCTTCAGTAAGCTCTTGATATGGAGTTGAGTTTCATCATTGTGCATCATCATCAAAAAGATGGTGAGTAGGAGTGAAAAAATAAAATCATTGAGGATATATTGAAATCTTGTTCTTCGGATTTGAAAGTTCATTGGGATCAACAACTTTTAATAATTGATTTTTCTTATAGAAATTTATTTCACTCAATCATTTAAATGAATAATTATCAATCCCTTTATTGAAATAAATGTTGAGATCTAATGTGACTAAATGAAGTTGGGTAAAAAAAGATTTTGGGACCTAAGATGGATTAAGAAATGGTAGAGAAGGTTAAATACATCAAGAATCACATAATGGAAGATTAGACTCATTAGTAAAGTTATGATGATAATCTCCAACATGATTTAGAATTTGAAGTTGGTGAATTTTTTTTCAAGGACATTCACCATAGAGGAACGTTATGAGATTCATGAAGAAAAGGAAATTGATCCCTAGGTATATTGGTCACTTTGAAAATATTAATCATATCAGGACCATATATTATCACTTGTATCTTCCACAAAACCACTATCACATTCATGATGTGTTCCATGAAACTCTCATAAGTAAATACATGCGTGAACATTCACATGTAATAAACTCAGAGGTAATACCAATAAAGCAAGAACCTTCTCACAAGGAACAATGGATGGAAATTATGGATCATATAGATAAAGTTCAATGAAACAAGACCACTCACATGGTCAAAATGTTTTCTAAAAAAAAATTTTGAGGATGTTTTTTGGGAACTTTAGGATATGACGAGGCATAAATTTCTTCATATTATTTGTATCAGAGTGATGGATTTTGAGGGATAAATTTATTTTAAGGGGGGTAGAATGTAACACCCTAATTTTTTGTGATTTTTTTAGAATAAATTAAATTTCTTTTATAAATTTACTTACATAAAACATAAAATTATTATTTCACTACACACAACAGTAGGTTAACTTTCATTACAAAAAACATTGTGTTTTAACTAAAACACAATATATTATTAATTTAGTTATTTAAATACGGCTCTAAAAACCAAGCTGTTAAACATAGGGATATGAATATTAATAAATAATTTTTAGATATTAATTATAATTATTTATATAAATAAAATATATTGATAATAAAATACATAATTTTTAGTGAAGTATTTGTATGTTTCAAAAATAGCATTTTCTCAAAATTTGATTATTTATTTATTTTTGTGGACATTAATAAAATTAATATTTCACTATTTTATAACATTAATTTTATAAATCAATCCTAATTTTTGAAATCATCATTTCAAAATTATATTAGGGTAAATTTTGGGACTTTTTTTAAAAAGTTTCATTTTTTGATGAATATCGAAAAATAAAGAATTTTATTTAAAAACATCATTTTCATTTAATTTTTTTATGAAGTAAAATAATATTTCAAATTTCTTTTAAAGTAAAATTAGTTCATTTAAAAATAAATTGATCCAATTTTGTTCATTTTAATCAATTATATGTTGAATTTAAATATAAAAACTTTGTAAACATTGAACATTTTCTTTTTAAAAAACCACTTTTTCATTACATCTGTAGGATTAATTTTAAATTAAAAATTTTCAATTATTTTAATTGAATTTGGAAAAATGGATTCTATATTTTTAATTAGAATAATTTTTATTATATAATAATTTAAACTTAATTTTTTTACCAAAAATAATTGTAAAAATAATAAAAAATATTTACCACGATTAAGGTAAAATTGAGTTTACTGGGGGTTAAACTGAAAAGATAATTGTTTAAAATAGTCCAATTTTTTTTTGAAACCACGTTTTTTGGAAATATTTATCCCTTATAGATTAGATTATTGATAATTTAACTTTATTGGAGCCTTGTGACATGAAAAGTTTGTGGGTGGAATTCTCCCTTTTCAAAAATTTACAAGTGTGCCTCTCACCCCACTTATAGAAGGCCACCACTCCTCCCCTCTTATTCACACCTAAAAACACTTTTTTTTCAGCCTAAAACCACCCAAATAACTTAAAAAATTCCATAATATAATACTATAATCCTTATTTTGGATATAAATCCAACCTATGAAGCATTTGGTGCAAACCTAGGAGGATATATGGAGAAGAGGTAACGTTCATCAACCATCATTTTTCTATTTCTTCCTCCACATCCATTAATTATTATTATAACATGATAATATAATTACCTAATGATATTTTATATACTTATATAATTTTATGTTAAGGTAATTACCTACAACCATATCCACTTTCATCAAATGGGTTAAGAAATCATCGTTTGTACATACAACAGACTACCACCAAACGAACCGATGTAATTCATTTTTCCATTAACAACTCTCATGGTTCGACATAATGATAGATTTATTTATTATATAATATATTTATGATAATATTATACTTATATAATTATTATATCACACACACTTTCATTATTTTTATTTTTTGGGAAAATGATAACGTCGTTTATGTGTATAGAAGACTACCACCTCAGAGAGTGATGATATTCATCCACGCTTTACATAGATGTTAATAAAGATGAGTTTATTGATAATATGTGACATATATGACATAAAAATTATTATGTAATGATAATATATCATTTTAATTTTTTTCATTCGATCCAAAAAAGATGGAAATATCATTCATGTGTCCATACGACCTCCCATCTCCAGGAACAATGTATTTCATTTTTTGTGACTAAATTTTATGGATTACTCGAAATAAATATATACTGAATATATATGATATTTATATAATATGGTTAAAATTATTTATATGATTAAACCATGATGAAACTAACAGGGTATAAAGTAAAAAATAAAAACATATAGGATAAACAAAGTAGTTATTACTTGAAACGTAACATTAACATGTAATTGTTAATAAACAGGTAAAAAATGTCATAATTAAATAATATATGGTAATATATATATATATATATATGGTTATTTAATAAATTTATAATAAACGTATATTTATTATATAGGAGGTTCTAATGTTTGTGAATGAATCCAAGACTTATGGTAAGAGATTTCTTGTCTCTTTTTTAATTTTTGGGAGACTTTTGAAAATTGAAAACATTTTTATTTTATGTGTTTTATATACTAACAATTCAAAATGTAACATAATTAACTCCTTTATTTTAATTATATTTAAAGTTTAATTTTCTTTTGTTATTTATCGTGTCTTACGAATCAAAATATTACTAAAGTGGAAATGGATTTATGTCTCACATTTTTACTTCTAACAGACACATTCCATATTCACCACCTATTTATTTTATGTTGCGTATATACTACCAAGGAATTTATATTATGATTATTAATCTTAAAAATATTGGGTTTTACATATCCATTTGATTATCTCTCTTTTATGGGGTTTATGGTTCAAAATTTAACAAATCAGTAAGGTATTTTTGTCTCAATATTTATTGTTTGAGACAAATGATTATCTTATACAACTATATTATTTTACATGATGTATTTAATGTCACATTGAAATGTAATATCATGGTTTTATTTATACTCAATATATTTTTATGTTTCATTTAATGTTATTCATTCATGAGGATTATGTTTTAATGTTTCAATAGTGGTAAGGAGTTTATGTTATAATCTCATTGTTTATCAGGATTGATTATGATCATGGTTACAAAGATAGAATATTATGATAAATATATCAAGAAAATCATGAATTTTATTCTCCTTTTTGGGAGAATACATGTTTTCCCTTCATTTTTACTCTATGTACTCAAGATTTCAAAATAATATTTTTGAGAAAAATTAACATTATTTCTCTCTTCGATTGAAAAAACTTTTTCTTCAAAAACCATGTTTTTAGAAAATGTTCTCTAATTTTTATCATTTTTTAAATGTGATATATTAAATAAATTTTTAAACTTGTTTAAATTTTTAAAAAAGTATTTAAAAAGAATGTTCATATTGTTTTAAAAAACATTGTTCATATAAATTTTACTTAAATATGAATTAAATCTTAGTTTTAACATGTACTAAATGAATGGAGTTTATGCCATCATGACAATTTGATTCTTTGAATCTTCCTTTATAAATTTTTAATGTTATTTTCAAATGAAAGGATTTTCAAATTATATTATTGTTTAAAAAGTGATTTTCAAAATAGAAAATATATTTTCCTCAAGAAACGTTTTCAATGGTTCTTTTATGATTCCTTTAAAATATTTCTAGGTTATTTTCAGAGAATATGATTTTCAAAAAAAATTATTTTTCATAAAGTGTTTTTCAAAGTGGAAAGGTTATTTTCCTCAGAAAACATTCAATGTAATCTTTCAAAATCGTTCTCTATCTAGGATGGTATCATTTTATATTAATTATTATTTATTGGGTATATGATCTAGGGATACCAATATTATTAACTGTCTAAATTTTTTATGTTTATAGAACCCATTTCCCTTACACGGGTTATAACATTATAAAATTCATATGAAACCTACTTCTTTTCACTAGTTATTATATGATAAAATGATTAAATGATTATGAAACCTCTCCCTTTTAAATAGGTTATAATATGATTAAATATTAATGAAACCCATTTCATTTAATGGTTTATTATATGTTTATTTTTTTTATTAGTTTGTAAAAATACAATGTAACACAAGAGGGGGTGAATTGTGTATTTTCAAAAAAAAAATCCAAAATTCTGGATTTTGACACCTTTATTATTTATTTGGATAATAATTGTTTAAATTTTTAATGATTATATGTAGTGGATGAATAAAAATAAAGAAAACAACTTTTTATAGTGGTTCAAAGTACAATTATACCCTACCCAACTACACCAATCACTCTCTCTACATTTTTGGGGAATTTCTCTAGAATGATCATCTTATCACAAGACCATAAATCCGTAAATGAGTATAGGTAGTTGAAACCTTTAAAAAAGACAAAAAAGGATTCTAGTTCTTTAAAAGGGAATAGAATATCCACATCTTAGATTGAGAAGATGATACTCCACCACAAATGATTTTGAGCAGTTGAAACTCTAATAAATAAAAAGTGTTTTTTTTATGATTTAGGTTTTCCTTTACAATAACAATAAAAAAATGACAATAGGTGGATATTATTATACATAAATGAATGAATTCAAGAAGGTATAATTATGAAGTGATCTCGGTTTCAAATTATCTTCAATAATAACATCAACAAATTACAGCAGTAATCTTACAACAGTATACGGTCTAACATGTATGTCTCTAACGTATAGTTTCTTATGAAAAGTTAATCCTTCCTCGTAGTAACACTTATGAGAAGATATTCACTAGAAATTAATAGAATAAAAATATGATACATGAATATCCCATATTTTAAATTGATACACTGGTAAAAATATATAGATTATAAGGTTTTCCTTAATATTCTAGATCCAAGAAAGTAGCCTGATAGATTGCAGAAATTAAAATTCCAATTGACTAGGGGAGTAAAAAAATTCTATAAATAATAAGATATATTTTCTTTAATTAATATGGTTATTAAAAATCATTATAAATATTAGCGAATATTTATTCAATTCTAACTTACCATTTCCAGTAATATTGGTTTTAAAATATGGCTTAAAAACTTTTCCATTGAAAATACAACATAGGGTTGAGCCGCATAGTGTAAGATTACTTCACATAGCTTAGGGATCCTTTGCATATCATAGGGTTCCTTCGTGTAGAGTAGGGTTACTACCAATATATGGTTCCTTAACCATACTTTCATCTTCACATAACATTGGGAACAAAATTATCATAGGGATGATAATCCATATGCTCAACTCTTTTTAACAAAAAAACCCAAACGTATCATTGATTAACCATAAACCCGCATTCTAAAACATAAGCAATTAATATTATCTCCATATTTCAATGTAGTGTTGCTGATCCATATTCTTGATGATTATCCAAATGTAATTATGTTTATCCAAATGAAAACTTCCTAGCGTAGCGTAAGGTAGATACCATACACAAGCATTAAATTTATAGCATAACGTAGGGATAATGAACCATACGCTCATTCATTGGATTTAGGGTTTGGAAGAGTGTTTGATGTTCAATTACTGTAAAACTATGTTCCTTTACCCATGATATAAATTCTTGAAAACTTCCTTAAGAAAAATTCATTAGAATACAAACAAGCATAATTTTGAGCAAGAAAATCATCATATATTATAGAGTATATTAGAGACAATACATTCCCAAAAATATCCCCCTTTTTGATGATCACAAAACCCATAACATAATTCATAACTTAACTTGAAGAAAATATAGGTCTTTTAAACCCAAAAATAGATATAGAAAATAATTCAATTTCACATTATTAGTTCGAAAAGAAAATATATATTTTTTTAAATTAGATTTTTTGGTTTTTAAATATTCTCCCCCAAATATATTCTCCCCTTTTCAATACAAATATTATCCCCCTTTTTTGATATAAATAATATAGTTTTAAAGAATAAATGATGTAAACCATAGTTAATTTATCAATGAACTATAAATGATTAGTTATTAACATTGGTATAAGAGAAATCAATTTAGGATTGGTAGTGAATATTAAAGTTAAATAAAGGAAAATAAATATCAATAAGAATATTCTAAATTTAATTTAAAATGAACTCAGATGTTTTGAAAATAGAGTAAACTCCACATAAAATGAATGATTTCTTCCAAATGTGGGGCTATGATCAGAATCATGAGGGGTAGAGTGTGTAGAGGGACATGGAATTGATTTAAAAGAACCATTAATATCAATGAGGCTCAGCAATAAGCTTTGAAAGTGGTTTTGGAAGACTTCTTACCACTGTTGATGTATCTCCTTTGAATCATGACCAATCTTTAGATTCTCAACAAAATTATCCTTCATAAACTCATTGACAGCTTCGTTTGACTAAATGAACTAATTCAACTTATCCTTGAATTGATTAATCACTAATCCAAAATAGGATTAATTGAAGTAATTTTAATAACTAGACTCCTTTTAATTTATAACAGAACAGTTAAAGTATTACTTTCACATTAAAGAGTGAGAAATCTATCATTGAAATCAGCGAGAACTATGGTTATTACTTCAAAGCTTATGATCATATTTGGTGGTGTCTATTGAGAGGAGGTTGATGGTTGATTTCATTCCTGGAGATATGGAACTTTTCTCTCCATTATTAGTTTTAACTAATCAAAATCAACTTATTGACAGATTCATCATTTAAAAAATTGAACTCTCTAGTCTTTTTGATGATAAAATCTTGAAGGTATCCAACTGGAATACGATTTTCATTTAATTTATTTAGATGGAGATTCTAATCCTCAAATTCTTATATTGGCATTGAAGAAAATACAAATCTTCAAAATTATTTTTCTCAACTTCCAAATATTTTCATAAATACAAGTTCCATGATTCCAACATATTCATCTTTCTTACCAAAGATTCAGAACTAGATTCAAAAGATTCTGGAGATTGATCCCTTTCTTTATCAATTTAAACTAAAGCCAAACTTGGATCAACATTTCCTTTTGATATGTATATATGGATGATACTCCCATTGCATCTAAATCAGGAATAATGAGAGATTGAGTTTTAGGGTTAGGGATATCTTCCATGGGATGTTCTTGACTGTGAGCCACTTGCTCAAAATTCTCAACCAATGGACTCTCTTATTGAGCTCCAAACATAGCTTCATCCATAGTTTCTGGAAAGTAAACTATAATTATTCATCTCTAAACAAGAGATTATTATAGACTTTATTTACATTCAACATAAAGCCTATGTCTGGTAAAACCAGCTGATGAAATCAAACTCTTATCCCCTTGACCAGTTGTCAATAACCGCTGTTGTTGTCCCACTCCAATATAGTCCTAGTGTTTGAAACATTGATGTAATGACATGATTTACCAAGAAACATATTTATAATTTTTCATGTTCTTCACAAAAAATAAATTATCCTTCCATAGGGATAAAATACCATCATGGAATCCCTATGGTATTAATGGTTTAAATACATTATCATAAACTTACAAAAATCGAACAAAATGTGGTTGAAAAAAAAGAGTGTATACATGTATGGATAAATAACATTCTATAGCTCAACATTCATCATCCAAATTCCAAATTGAATGAATTTCATCAAAACATAGTGATTATGAGTCAAGTAATTCATCATTGACTTCTTTATATAACTTTTTCCAAATAATTAAAATATAATTCCCTCTAAAAAATATTTTCCATTACATATATTACACAAATAAAAATGGAACCCCCCCCCCCTCATCAGTATAATGCAAAAATTTATCCTTTCACACATAAGAAATAGAGAATTCAATATCTTTAATCTTAGAGATAGTAATGTCATCATATAATTAAAGACTGAATGTTTCATTTCGACTGAATTATTTTACTTCAATGTCATATACCACATGCAAGTTTCCATGTCCAGAAGCATAACTTATACCTTGAAATCTTATGGCTTCCTTGATAGAAATATTTTTTTTGTAAATAATAGAGATAGATTACCATAAATTGAAGAACATTGTGATGAAACCCTAATGGATAAGCGAGGTGTCCAACTCAGAATCTTTAGATATAATTGAGGTTTCCATCTCTAATGGTTTTGAGTTTTAAGGAATTGCCGGTTTTTGGTTTAGGAAAACAGGAATCGAGAGAAGCTTTGTAAACCAAAAGGATGTAAAAGAGAGGAGTAAAAGAGTGGGATAAGGTAAACAAAATTCTTGCACTGATTGAGAATTTACTCAATTTTTTAATTTGAAAATATGAATAAAAATAAAATGAAATGAATTTATGTAAAAAATATTTAAACATAATCAAATAAAAAGTAATTAAACAAATAAAATAATTTTTATTAAATTAAAAGGAGAGAGACTAAAAATAAATTTAAAAAAATTTATCTAAAATTAAATATTCCTAACTCCCCCTTAATAAAAAACTTTCACCGGGAAGTGGTTTAGTAAACATATCACCTAATTAATATTTGGTATTAACAAATTCTTAAGATATTTCCTTTTTAAGGACATGATCTCTTAGAAAATGATGTCTTATATAATGTGCTTAGTCCTAGAATGGCTTATATGATTTTTTGAAATATTTACAACATGAGTATTACCACATAAAATTGGTATACTATTAAAATTTATTCCAAATTCCAATTGACTGTTTTTCATCCACAATATTTGTGCGTAACAACTGCTAGCAGACACATATTCTTCCTCAATAGTTGATAGGGTAATTGAGTGTTGTTTCTTACTTGACCATGATAATAAAGATTTTCCTAAAATATGTTTGGTTCATGTGGTAGTTTTCTCTGTAATATATATCCTCCAAATTCAGTATCTAAATATGAAATTAAATTAAAATCATTATTTTTGGGGTAAATAAGAGATTAAAAACATTTTCTTTTAAATATCTAAAAATTCTTCTAACTGTAGTTAGATGAGAATCTTTTGAATTTTATTGAAATCTAGTAAATAAAAATAAAAAAAACATAAAGTCTGATATTCTAGTAGTAAGATATAGTAAACTACCAATCATACCTCTATATAGATTTTTTCCACTAGTTTTCTAGCTTCATCAAAATATAGTTTTATATTAGTATATATAAGAGATGTATATATATTTATATTTTCAAGTCGAATTTTTTTCCATAAATAAATAAAACACTTACATAGATTTAAAACATTTCGATATTCTTTTTGATAAATCTGAAATCCTAAAATGAAATTCTGTTCACCCATCATACTCATTTCAATTAATTTTTGCATTAATTTTTAAAAAACATCGCAAAACATTTTATTAGTTGAACCAAAAATAACATCATAAAAATATATTTGAACTATAAAAAATTAGAATAAATGGTTTTCTTAAAAAGTGTTGGATCTTACAATCCAATAGTAAATCCATTTTTCAAAATAAAAGAACCAAAAATAGAGTTTGGTATTTGCGGATTTTTGAAACTAGGAGGTTATTCACCATAAACTCCCTCTATAAAATAACCATTTAAAAAGTAAGATTTAGCATCCATCAGATATAGTTTAAAATTCATCTGAGATAAACAACATAAAAAGATTCTAAAGGATTCTAATCTAGCTATAGGAAAAAAAGTTTCATCATAATCTAAAACTTATTATTAATTATATTTTTTAGTTAATAATATAGATTTCTTTTGTGATATGATATTTTAATCATCCTATATATTTTCTAAAGACCCACTTAGTTCCTATTACATGATAATTGGTTGGTCTTTCTACAAGATTTGAAAATTAATTTATTTTAAACTGGTTTAGTTCTTATTGCATTAAAATCATCCAACTATCATCTTCTAAAACTTCTTCAATATTCATAGTTTCAAACTAAGATAAAAAGGGAGAAAATTATTCCAGTTTTCTTACGTTTCTATTAGTTCTGATTCTTGTGTCAAATTCTTCTATTAGAGTTTCTAAATTATTGTTCCGAAAATTTATAGATATTCTATATAATACAATTTCAGTTTATTTAGATTCATGTTCTTCTGAATAGGACTAAATTTTATTAATATCATTTTCAAAATCATTTTTAGGTGTTTCAAGTCTCATGTTGTGAAATGAGTCAATAACTTTATCAATTTAATCTTTTTCTTTAATTAAATGTTAGTTTCAAAAATCATCACATAAACTAATTCTCTAAAAATCCTTAACTTTTTATTAAACAATATATAAGCTTTATTGGTAGCAGAATATCCCAAAAATATCCCTTCATTAGCCTTTGGATCTAACTGAACATGATTGTCCTTACTGTTAATGATATAGACCTTGTATCGAAAAATTTTAAAGTAATTTAGGTTTTTTGTTATTACAAATTTCATAGGGTTTCATTTTGAAAATAATCCTTATTAAAAATATATTCATGATATAGAAGAATAATGTTATAGATTCATACCAAAAATAGGTAAAAAGGCCGTATTCATTTAGCACAGTCCTTTCTATTTCTTGAATTGTTATATTTTTTCTTTGAACAATTCCATTTTGTTTAGGTGTTCTTGGTGTATAAAAGGTGTGTTTAATACCTAAATTTTAGTAAAAAAGAATTAAATTCTAAATTCTCAAATTATATACCCCGATCACTTCTTAATGAAATTATTTTAAAATCTTTTTCATTTTGAACAACATTTCAAAAACATTAAAAAATAGTGAATACTTCACTTTTGAGTTTTATAAAAAAACAAATTAAATCTAGAATTGTAATAAAAAACATAGACATATAATTTACCTTCCAAAATTTCTACATTTTAGGGTCCAAAAATATCAATATGGGTAATATCTAAATGTTTAGATGTATCAATTTTTCTAATAGATTAGAAAGAAGATTTTTTCTTTTTTCCAATTTGGTATGCATCACAGAATCTATCATTATCAAACTTAGGAATATGAAAATTAGAAACTAACTATTTCATAGAAAACATATGTAAAGAATATATATTATAGTGTCTAATTATTATATGGTAAATCAATTACTCATTTTTCTTAGCAATTATTCGATTCAATTTCTAATTACACAAAAAATTTAAATCCAAAGTATAGACATTATCTGTTCTAGGTGCTCTAAATTTATGCAACATATCTTTAAAAATATAGAATTAATTGTTATAAATATAAACATAAAATCTATCATCAAAGAGTTTGTAGTTACTTATCAGATTATTATTTAATTCTTTAAAATAAGTATTTTGTTGATTGAGATAGTATTTGGATCTCCAACGGTTCCAACTCCAATAAATTTTCCTTTGGTGTTGCCACCAAAAGTGACTAGTCCTCTACTCATTTGAGTCAGTGTATGAATGTTTTTTGATTATCCACTCATATTCCTAGAACAAATACTTTCTATATACTATATATATTTTCTTTTCTTATGACCTTTTTCCTAAAAAAGTATTTAAACAAACGTTTGTTTTGGTACCCATATCTTTTTGGTTCCTCTAGTGTTCACAGGAAATGATCTAGGAAACCATATCTGATTTATTTTTCCACAATTCATATCACCTTCATAAGATAAAATTATATAAATAAATGATATTTTAATACCAATAATTTGAGTAATTATAAAATAATAATTATTAGGGAAATTTACTTCTGTTCCACAATAATAACAGGTTGTATTTTCTGAGCTAGGTACCAAATACGTTTTATTTAATTTTGATTTCTCACCGTTGCATCCTATTCAAAATTATTATATTTTAATGAAATTATTTCCAATAATAACAATTAAAATATTTTATCCTTTATTAAAAAAATATTAGAACTTTTATAAATTTCCACTTCATCTTGTAGTTATTTAATCTTTTTTTCATGATTAGTACTGTTTGATGTGGATGAGTTTAATTTTTCTATCAACTATTGATGTTATTTCAGTAGGGTATCTCATTCACCTGAAAAAAAATTATAAATATTTTTCAATGACTTGTGATTCTTTATCATAGAATTATATTTTTCTTCTAACATATAACCATAAGTAGATAATTTTTCATTTGAGAAACTATTAGTATTTGAATTAGAAGAGTAATACGTTTGTACCTTTTCCTCTTCATCAATAAATCACATGTTGTCATTGAGATTTGTTTTCTCTATTTCTGAATCATATTTTCAAAAGATTTTATAATAATTAGATACACTCCAAGTAGATTACATTATTAATCTTACATTGTGCTCATAATCAATATTCTTCTGATATCTACTTTCTGGTATTTTATTTTCATCTTTTAGTTGAGGACAACCAGGTCTAATATGACCCAATTTCTTGCATTCATCAAATCAAACTTTTTTTGGTTATTTCTCATATCTCTTAAAGGAATCAATGAAACCTATTCACTACTTGTATAATTTAATAAATCTTATGGATAACTGAGGTATTTATATTTTTGAATCTGATGAATCTGAATTTTTATCTTCTTTGACTTATTGCTTTGATCTTCTACTATTCTTCTGAGGGGTTAGTTTTAGAGAAGTATTTTACTTCACTAAAATTTTATGATCATCAGCTTCAGATCGAATATATTATTAATACATCATTAGTGTCCAAATTAATTCTTTCATTATCAGATCCTTGAGAGGTTATTATTAGAGAATAGCAGCAGATATGAAATTCTATTTAAAGGGTAATACCCTTAGTACTTTCAAAGCATGATTAGATTGTTTGAGGGGTTATCCTAAGGCCATAATATTTTCAATAATTTATATAATCATTCTATTCATTTATGTGATGCTTTCATCATCAAACACTCTAATGGTTTAAAACCATATCTTGGTATACCTCATCTGTTTATCATTATCTGTTCCTCCATAAGAAACTGCAATAGAATGCCACATTTCATAGGAAGTTGGACACTATGATACATGATTAAATTCATCTAGTCCAACACAAAAAATAATACCATTCATCACTTTAGAATTGATATCATACTCAACTTTTGTTTCAGTAGTCCATGTTTCTGGTTTCTCAAAAATTTTATACGGAGTGATTATTCTTTAGTATATTTTGAATCCAAGTTATTTTACATATATGATAAATCGATATTTACATAATCTATAATTGTAACCATTAAACTATAGAACACATACCATAAAAATCCATTCTCTAGGATAAACCATTGTAATCTTTTTATAAACCTTATACTTTTAGATTTTTATATCTTTATCTAAAATCTCACCTCTTATACTAGTTGTTAGGTCAGAATATTACAAAGTATCACAATAGGGGGGGGGGGGGGGGTCGATTGTGTCTTTTAAAAAATCATCCATAATTTCGGGTTTTGACACCCTTTGTGATTTATGTGAATAAGAAGTTTTTACTTCTGTAATGAGTATATGCAGTGGGTGAACATAAATAAAGAACAAATATTTTTAGAGTGGTTTGGGTTACAAAGATCCCATAATCCACTCCACCAATCACTCACTCTACGATCTTGGTAAATTTCACTAGAATGGTCCTCTTATCATAAGGCCATAAATACACAACTGAGTGCTAGCGGTTTACACCATTACAACAAGAATAAAAATAAATCCTTAAGGTTATTTAATATCAAACCAAATATCCATATATTTGATATAGAAGCGATACTCCACCACAAATAATTCTGATCATTTGAAACTCCAATAAATCAAGAGAAATATATTTGATTATTCGGGTTGTTATTCACAGTTACAGCCGTAGAAACTGACAGTAGATGGATATTATTCCTCGGAAATATAAATATATAAGAATGTATAGTTATGAAGTGATCCTAATTGCAAACAACCTTCAATAAGAACAGCAACAAATATATGTAGTAATCTTACAGCAGTACGAGGTATAAGATGTTTGTCTCTAATGTTTAGTCTCTTCTACAATGTTGATCATTTTTTCATAACAACACTTATGAGAATATATTCACCAAAATGTAATCAAATAAAAATATGAAACTTGAATAACCTATATTTTGAAATGATGTAATTTTAAAAACATATAGATCATAAGGTTTTTTTCAATATTCATATTCCAAGAATGTATCCTGAAAAATCGTAGAAATTAAAATTCCATTTGAACAAGGGAGTCAAAACATACTTTAAGAACAAGAGAGTTTTTCTCCTATTAATATAGTTATTTTAAATGATTATAATTATCCTTGAATCGGTCTTTAATTCTTGACTTGACCATTGTAGTAATATTAGTTTTAAAACACATCTTAAAAACGTTTCAACTGAAATGACAACATAGGGTTGAGCCACATATTGTAGGATTCCATCACGTAGTGTAGGGTTACTACCAATTTATGGTTCTTTAATCACACTTTTATCTTATCTTAATATAGTGAATAAAATTAGCACAGAGGTGATAATACATATGCTCAACTCTTTTTGACAAAAAATCCAGAATGTAGCCTTGATTAACTATAAGCTCACTTTCCCAAATAGTGGGTTTGAATAGTATTTCCAGACTCTAATGTAGGGTTTCTAATCTATACACTTGATGATTCTCTGAACGTATGGATTTAGATCCAAAAGTAAAATACTTAGCGTAGAATATGATTGATACCATACATAAGAATTAACTTTCTAGCATAACATATGGATAATAAACCATATGCCCATTCACTGAACAAAGGGTTTGAAACAATGTTTCCAAATAAATTCTCATAAAGCTAAATTCCTTTCACTAGGATATAAATTCATATAAACTCTCTTAATAAACCTTCATTAGATAACAAACACGAGTATTTTTTTTAGAATAAAAATCATCATATATTATACATTATTGTTGAGACAATACATGCCCAACATTTTTTATTTTGTGGCACACATAAATATTGTTTTCATTATGAGACGGGTGAGACCTATATCTCTCTCTAATGAATTAGGTAATGATAAATATTCTATTATCCCAAAGGGTACCTGGGTGGTTAACCCATGCCCAAAAAAGGGTACACATGTGGTTATCCGAAGCCTAAAAAATAGGGTACACAAGTGGTTAACCCAATCCCAATGCAGTTAAATGGGTGGTTATCCCATGCCTAACATGTTATGAATTTCCTTTTGGTCAACATTGACATAATATTTTCTATGATTATGTGTATTACACAAATTTATTTCATATTCCAATGTTATGCTCTCATGGATCATGTTCTTTGATTTCCTTATTATTCATATCTTATGAACTACTAATAAATATTCCTTGACTAGAGATTATGATCTTGGATATGAATGGTATGGTTTTCATATGTTATTATCATGTTCTCAAAAACTTGTGTGCTTGATATTCTTACATATATCCCTTTTTTAACAATACTGAACATTTTAGCTCAATCTTTCTTATGTTTCCATTACCAAAGTTATGAATATTTATATTATGTATGTTTTTTCTAACAAGGGTTCTAGATTTGGATAACTTACTAGGTAATGATGTAGCTCACCTATGGACTAGTTGTTTATTTATCTACATCTCAAAAGGCACTAAACTATTATAGTCCTTAGGCATGTGTTTGTGTACTATATTTAATATTCCTAAAAATGATGTAATATCTATGTATGATAATCATAGGTTGCTATAATCAAATTACGAAGCTTCTCAGCCTAGGTATCTCTCAAAATTTAAGTAATAAGGTTTGATAACCTGCATAAATACCTAAGTATATTAATGATTGTATGATAGTCTATGAGATATAATTTGAAGGTTCAACCCAAGTAATAATTCTCTACTTATTACCTCATGAATCAATTCATTGTGTCCTACATACAACCCTTTATAATGACTGTAATATTAAATTCATGTTAATCATAACATATCATCACAACCCATAATACTCTATTATGATCATCAATTTGGTAAAACTCAATGTCATAATTTGGGGGGATATTATCACTCAATTGTTCATGTAAAGTAAATTGTAGCATGCCTGAATGAATGTCATATATAGATTGTATAAATTAATAAAATAAATATACATTTATAATAATTACATTAGTATATTATATAAAATATACTAAGAGATTTAACATAACCATAATATTGTTTATGTGATAATTGTTTCATCAATGTATATTCTACATTATCCATTACATCCACTCAACTGATCATTACATTTACCCAGTCAATGATCTCTCATATTATATGATATTTATAAATGATTTTTTTGATCATTTCATGAGATCATGGTTCCGTAGCTTTAGAAATACTTCCATTATTGTTATAGTGAATATCAATTACTCTATCCTTAATATTAACCACTCCAAGTTCGATAATGAATCCTTTGATCTAAAAAACATTCTTTGTAGCATCTGATGTAGGTATGTACCATGTATCTATTATTGAGTCTACCGTGGTGGAATATTTAGAACTCTTCCAATTGATAGCTTCATTGTTTATGGAAAACTAAATTATATTGAGATATCTGAAAAATGTCCTTAAGATTAGAAACTATCATCTATGTAATCTTTTATACAGAACTCATCCTCTTGTCTAATGACTAGAAACATATCCTTAATCTGTTTTATGTACTTTATGTTTTTCCTTCTAAAAATATAGTGACTCTCATCAGGATTGTATTGGTATATATCATCTATTCATAAAGAATATCTGAAATCAATCCATGTACACTACAAAGAATACATGACAGAACCAATGGAAAGAATATAGGAAATTTTATCCATCATTTTAACTATGTAGAAGTTTCCAAAATCTTCTTAAGACTCATGCCATGTGACACTATAATTGAATCCTTGATTAAGTTCTCTATGCTAACCCTCATTATCACTTTATAAATGTGTGTGTCGTGAATGAGTCAAAGTAGGCTCTTAGATATACCTCTATAAATAATTATACACAATTTCTAGGAAACAACACCCATTTCTTTCATTAAGAAGAATTTACCCAACCACATGTTAATGGACTATAGTGTCTAGATTTTATTTATGATCAGTATTATTTCATCCACATAAAATTTCATAAACACTAATATCTTCCAAAAAATAGTATTGTAGAAAAAATATTCAACCATTATTTTTATGAAAATAAACTCTTTTATTACATAATCAAATTGGTTATTCCAACACCAAGAATCTTACTTCAATTCATAAATGGACCGTTGCAATTTTTATTCGTTAAAAATCTCATTTGGAACTTAATAAACATTAAATTGTATTATATAAACATCCTCAAATATAATTGTTTTATGGAAAATAGTTTTTACATCGATTTGATATATCACATAATCAATGTATGCTACTATGGTGAGTAGTGTCGGAATAAACTTAATCATTGCTATAGGAAAAAACATTTTTTCATAGTCAATACCTGGAACTTTCATGGAATAATTTATGACCAAGGATCGTTTTTATATAGAAATAATACCACCCATATCAGGTTTCATTTATAAATCCCTCTTCCACACTATGAGACTCACTCCTTCAGGTGAATTCACCAAGTTTTAATCATTGTTAACGTACATGGAATATGTTTAGAATTCCAGGGATTTTATCTATTTCTAAAAGTCATAAATATTTATGGAATACTAGTAGGCAGTAGCTTAATCTCCTATTAAAATTACCTCATAATAATTACCTATAATAAATCCATATCTTTTGATCTATTTAAAAATCCTATTAGACCTTCGAGGTTCTTATGTGGAATGATTCAGTTCTTCTACCACAACTCTTTGTGGAACCATATCAACCACCATACTTGAAAAAATACCTACTTGTTAGTCTTAAACTTATCAATTCTAAAATTTACTCTCACAAACTCCACAAATTATATGTTTCTTATTAATAAAAACACCATGTTGGTCTATAAACACTTTGTGTTTAGTTGGATTTTTTAAATAATATTCCATAGTTTCGTTGAGATAACCAATAAATGGTATTTATCAAATTTGGAAATAATAATATCTGAATAAAAACATGATATAAACGATTTTCATCCCTAAATATTTATAAAATACATAATTGGACATTTCTCAATAAATATTTCATATGGTGTTTTTATAAATTATTTAGATGGGGAAAAATTTAGTATAAATGCAACAAATTCAAATGCACAAACTCAGAATGAAATACAAGGATCACATTGACATAGAATTGATAAAACCCTATCTAGAAAGGTATGATTCCTCATCCAAGACACAACATTTCATTATGGTGTTCCAAGTGGAGTGATTTGTGAAATACTTCCACAATTTCATTGATGATCAACGAATTTTTGATTCATGTATTCACCACCCTGATCTGGACATATGATATTTATACTTTTTCCTAAATGATTACACACTTCATTATAAAACACTTTGACCTATTTTAAAGTTTCATACTTGTGTTTCATTAGATACACATATCCATTCTGACTAAAGTTATCATTAACGGTAATGAAGTACCTAAAAATACCACTTGGTTGAGTTCTCATTGGCCTACATACCTCACTATGTATAAGATCCAATAGTCCACTATCCATTTTACCTTTTCCACTAAAATAAACTTTGGTCAAATTACCTAATAATCATGTCTCAAAATTCTCAAATGATTCAAAATCAAATGGTTCCAATAAACCATATTTAAGGAGTTTTTTTATGTCTTTCTCATTTCTATGTCTACTGTAATAATACCAAAGGTTGGTGGGAGTATAATCATCCCAGACCATCATATTCGGAATTTTATAAATAGTATTATCCATATATAGAAGGTATAAACAATTTATCATATTCAAAATATCATAAAACAACTCATTCAAATATATAGAACCAATCTTGATCGTAATAGTGAATAAAAATCCCTTCTTGTCTAAACATGATAGAAAAATAAAAGTTTATTTTATTATGGGAATATAATAATAGTTCTCTAATTCTAGTATTAACAAACATAGTAAAATAAAATCATAAGTTCCAAGTTATAATGTAGATCTTCTTTCTCCATTTCTGAAATGAAGATCTACTTTATCCTTTTTAAATTCCCTTTTATCTCTAAGTCTGTGTTTGTCAACACAAATATGCGATGCACACCGAGTATCTAATACCTGAGATTCAAGAGTTCTTGAAATCAACATCTTTAACCTTCACGTTCATACTATTATAATGCTTTACTTTGTGAACACTTCTCAATATTAGATACAGATCATGAAGTATTTTATATACCATACTTATGTGGGATCTCAATAGTACAATCATGAAGTAAGACATAACCTATAACAAATACATATATATGGATTAGTTTCATATAAAATTTCATTTCATCAAGGAATCTTAATGAAATTAATCATACAAAAATTGATAATCCCATACATCATATATATGTAGTGAGATAATATCCATAATTTATTACGACATGCATAGGTCTGAGAATGTAAATAATCCATGAATATATATCACATACAATAACAGTTTCAATAATATCACATATGATTCTTGGATAGCTTAGTGGATAAACTCATTATCCATATCCATTATATGTATTCACTCAACTATATTCCTGTAGAATTTTAACTCCTATGTTTTCCTAACTAGTGTAACCCTAATAGAATGCCAAGAACAAGGATCCTAATTATTTGGGTAACCTTATTACTTATTTTACTTATACAAGATAATTAATGGGAGCCTAATCCTTAAGATCACCAAAACTGATTGATCCATGTCTTGAAAAAATACAATTTGGAAGGAATGTAATATTTATTATTTTAAATGGTTTTATTAAAATTATCAGTAATTTAATATAAATATCATGCTTATCATAACCATTTAATATCATGGAATATTTTTATTATGTCATGTTATATCCATTTTTGTATTCATGCTTCTAATTATTTTGTTTTGTAATCCTATTCCATTTTAAAAATTATTGTTTTCACAACACATTAATGTGAAACTCATTAAAAAAACCACATGTTTGTGTTACTTATCCAAAAATATAATCTAAACATATTCATACATATACAAATGAATCTCTTGTATATCGTACATGAAATTTTTATGTAAATTAATAAAGTGATATGAGGTTGAAAATATCTATATGAATAATCCAATAATGATATATAGCCAACCTCTCACCTTTCATGAAGAAGGTATAAGCCTCAATACCAATGGGTAATCTGACCCCAAGTCCCTCTCCTTGAGTAGGATTTTATCAAGGGTTAGTTCAATTTATGATATCTCTAACACCTAATATACACAAACCATATCCAATAATTATTATCAAACTCATAACTATAAAAAAACAAGGTCAAGGTAAATGAAGGCTAAATCTTATAGAGTCACACCAAGAATTTAATATTAGGATCTATCTACTATAAGAAATGTATGAAATAAATTTTACAAACACAATATTATCATTTCATTAATACATTAATAAACATAAATAATAATGTAATTTTAAATATAAATAAATATTTTATTTATTTTCTAAAACATTATATAAAAATATGAACCTGTTATTTCTAATTCTGGATGAAAAATACCATTTTTAAAGCCCAAAAATAACAATTTATAAATAATTTAAAAAATATATTCATAACTTACTAAATAAATAAATTTTAATAATTTTATTATTGAATCCCACTTGAAAATATAGTGACCCTCAACATAATATAAATCTGGCACCCAACACAATGTTATCTAACAATATAATGTCACAATGCATACCACACTTGATCCTATGTTATCATATAATGTATTGTCAATCCAAAACACATTAAAGTATGTTTTCACACAATGTATTGTCAATAACACTCCCTATCATTATGTTTACACTCAACAAAATGTTTTGTGAGTGTTGAACATTATATTGACAGTCAATGTAATATTAAAGTGTTGAGTGTGTAATGAACATCATATAATTTTATTGAACATCCAATGATTTCGTGGGGGGATCCCAAGAATTTTATATAGGTTTTTAGTTGTCTTTGATATTTATGTTATTATATAATATTTGGGTCCTATTTATATTGAATTATGTATCATTTTTTATCTTTGACTATAAAGTACAAGGAATGTTTTTTGTTAGATATGTGCCAGTATGTGTTTTATTATATAAAGGAGAAGCTATTTAGTGATTTTGTTTTAAATTTTTCTAAGGAGGGAGTCATGTTTTAGGTTTTACATGACACTTATTATCTTTTTATAGGTTTTTTTATTTCAGAAGGGGGGTTTGGGTAATATTCTATATATCATGGTAGTCATCACCTCTTAAATGTAACTACTCTACCTTAGACTTATATGATTCAGTGGTGGTGTTTATCATGATGATATTGAAGAATTTTCTTATTAGATATTATTTTATGTAATTCACATACAACAACTTCAAATGATATATTTTATCTTAACATAATTTTAATCTCTATCCTCGATAGTGGATAGTGTTCTTACCAGAATATGAATTCAGGATCTCTTAAACATTGGGGAAAGAAAATGTAATAGCCGATCATTGAGAAACATGTTATGTAGAGGTGTTACTTGAGAGTGTGGTGATGTATGCTAAATTATGGAGGTGATTTGATTTTTTTATCTTGATTGGGACAAATTCAGTGATAGTGATTTACTATACCAAATGATAGAGAAATCATTCTTGATAATATAGGTGGAGGGGTCTCAGTTGGGAGATCCTAAAGTAGAGTTTTTCCATCATCATGTACTCTATGGAGATGCTCCTAAGGTGTGGTTTGAAGATGTTAAATATTAAATTTCATTTTAGGGGAATCAATTTTTAATATTGGTAGTGTGTGAGAGGGATCATATTGAGTTTCATACTGGTATAACCAAGGTTTTTAATACCTTGGAAATCCAAATTTTGTGTCCAAAGATAAAGATGCCAATAAAAGAGTTTATGTCTCGAGTTTTGCTCTATTAGAAGTTGAAGGTTAAGCACCATGTTCCTAATGTATTTTTACAGCTATTGGATGTTCCTTGATGGAAGTGAGAGGATATATATGTGGATCTCAGTAACATTTTACTTTATCTCAGGGAGGATGTGATTCAATGTCAGTGATTATTTTTTGATTAAGAAAGTCAACTCATTTTTTAGTGACCAAGGATTTAAGTATAGTGAATTATTTATCAAGGATATATATGGAGGATATTGTGTAACTTCATGTGATAATAAGGGTTATTATATCTAATCATGAACATTGTTTTACCAAATAAGTGTGAAAATGTAGTTATAATTATTTTGGCTCTCAATTATTCCTTAGAACTATTTTATATCCCCAAACAGATAATCAGATAGAGTAGATGATCTAAACATTGGAGGATATATATCATGAATGTTCTCTGGAATTCTGAGGTCCATGGGTGAATCACCTACCATTTGTTGAGTTTTTTGGTATAAAAATAGTTATCATTTTTCTATTTGTATGTATATGTTCAAAGAGTTTTATGAATAAATTTATAGATCTTTGTTTCTCTTGATTGAGGTTTTAGAGTCAACAATTCATAGATTGTATAAGGCCCCAGCCTTAAACCTTACTTAATCTTGAGTTATTACAAGATTACACGTTGAGGATCTTTTCGGGTTTAGAGTTTTAGAGAATTAGATCATAAGACTTGCATTACATTCCACATATAAACAAAGTGGTTACATAAAGATAGTATTCTTCATTCCCATCAATGGAACACACATTTAAAATAAAACATGGATTAATTCTTGACACATCCTTGACTCTATCATCTTATCATGTACCTTTCCCTTGACCTGTGAAAAACATTTCAAAAACTTGGGATGAGCATAAAAACTCAGTATGGGTTATAAAAAAAACATGGAAAGGAAACATGAGTTCATATATAAATAAGAAAGAAATCATACTTTACCCATAAAACATAGGCACTTTAACATACCTCATAAAATCATGAATAAATCATAGAAATCATAAGACATAAAGGTAACTTGAGGCATTCATAACATTCTTACGTAGGGAGTAACCCTCTTGGTTACGTTTGGAATACCCATCACAGTATATTCCCTAAAATCTCTTCGGAGAAACCTTAACGTTTCACTCCTTCGCGTTACCCAATGCATTGGAGAGCTATAACGGGCTCACCCGCCCTTAGTTTATCACGGAACCACCCGTTTTCATAATAATGCCCAAGAACCATAACATAATCATATCACATAAAACATGCATAAAGGAAACATAACATTTCCAAATTTCAATCACGAGATATCAAAACAACACATTGATATAATAAAAACATTATGAAAACCATTTTCAATACCAAAGTAAAACATGGTATTTATTTTTTTTAAAAAAAGGTATGGCTTGTAGAGGAAGCCGAAACTCAAATAACGGTTACGACGGCGGAGAAGTCGTTGTCGCCGCATACGTACGACAAAAACATTCCCTTTTGTCGTTTAGTAAACGCTTCGTATAAAAAAAGATTCCTTTTGAATAAACGTAAAAGTCAAAGGGGTTTATACACCGTATAAAAGAAAGTTGTGTATAAAATAAAATATGCCTCAATGAAAGGAGATTGAGACAAAGTCCCATACAAAGATAATTTTTAAAATAAAATAGATACATTATGTGTATTCACTATAAGTACACATAAATAAAGTACAAATACAAGATACGACATAATAATATAATGACATAATTTGGAAGTAGGAGATTAACCCAAAGAATGGAAATTGGGTTAAGAAGTTCCCATACCTCGTATCTGACTTGACCCGACCATTCTTTAAACTCCTGAATAATAAAATTTAGTTAATCTCTACTTGATTATGAATCTTTTCCAAGTTCATTATTCCTTTTACACCATGTTATGAACATCATGTAATCATTTAAGTTAATAATGTTCATTTTGTCGGTATTTGGTTCTTAAGTCAAAAATAGGCTTCTTACACTTACATGTTGTTAATTTGGTCAAAGTTTCATTATATCCAGAATAGTATTCATGATGTAGATATCATATATGTCATATATATCCAGTACATACATTCATTTATAATATTACATCACATTTAGAGGTAAGAAATGAAATGCACCGTTCATGGAGACGGTAAGCCGTACGTACGCATGGACGCTACTTTCATTTCTTTGTCATATTAACGGAATTAAAACTAAATGAGAGGTATGTATATTTTAATTCCAGAATTATATTCATCATTTAGATATATCATTAATTATATATATCCATTATATACATGTACTTTTAATAATACATTACATTTGGGGATAAGAAATGAAATGCACCGTTCATGGAGACGGTAGTCCGTACGTACGCATGAATGCTACTTTCATTTCTATCTCATACTTTAATGGAAATAAATGATAATGATATATATAGGTATATTATAATTCCAGTATAACATCATGTATAATATCATTAACTTTATCCTTTACACATCCCACACATGGTATTAACGAATCAAATCACTTTTAGGGGGCGGTAGTCCGCACTTCCTAAAATGAAGATATCGTGTTTACCCATAATGGAAACCATAAAGTATGACCAAAATAAAGAAAAACATAAGCTTAAGGAAAACATATACATATTATATATCATATATAAAAATAGTGACATCATAATGGCCACCTTTGAAGGTGTTAAATGAGTGTTGAACAATCATCGTTTCGGGAGGCAGAATTTCGCCATCCACAGAAACCTTATGTTCTTTAACCATTTGATGTAGTTGTGTGGAAGTGTAGCTCAAATAAATCTTATAACAACATCCTAGTATATTGAAGATACTGGTGTTGTTACAAAAGAAGTAAATAAAAAGAGTTTAGGGGGTTGGAGAAGCAAAATAAAACAAATGAACATTAGAGAAAGGATTACCTTAAAAAGTGTAACTCCTTTTGGTTTGAGCCTAAAGGCTTCCTTTGAAAGGATTCTTCCCAAAGGGAATCCTCTAGGATAAGGAGAGGGATGTGGAGAGAGCCAATGGGCAGGGGTTGGCCGAGCCAAAGGCTTGAAGAGTGTGTGAAATGAGGTAGAGGTGGGGGCCTTTTATAAGGGGAGAGGAGGGGCACTTTTGGAAAGTAAAGAAACATTACATTATTTGAAAATGTGTTTCGGTTTTAAAAGGTCCCAAATTGATAGAATTCGTGTATAAGGTTATAAGGCATCGAAATACACTCATCCAACTGGTTTTGGCCATGTGTAGGTTTTAGATTTTACATTATCTTTCTATTTTATTTAAATCGTCAAATAATGATGTCATCGCTGCATCATTATTATGTCATACATAATTAAATTTATTTAATGTCTAAAAATTATAAAAAAATTACTATGATGTAGGAAATCTTTTTATATTTCCATTGAATATTTATAATCAAAATTTGTACTTGTATAACCCCACTTAAAAATTGTTTTCGCAAAACATATTATGTTTGTGTCATTTTCACTTTAACATTAAATAAAAAGTAATTTATGTCATTTCCCAACAAAAGTGGATCCATGGGGTCCCCAAGTTAGGACATGGCTTGTCTTGGTCGGCCATGACACAACCAATAAGGTTGGGACATGTGTCTAGGTCATTTTATATTATTAAAGCATTATTTATTCCTTAAACTACACTAATTACCACTAATCGCGATTAAAAACTTAATAAGTTACTATTCACCAAAAAATTATTTTAATCTCATTGAACCACATTTTACTTCTTAATGACAACCATGTATGTCGGATTTTCAAAATTAAATACACATTAGTGGTAAACTTTCATTTAACTGAAAAATCAGTTTGCTTGATTACCACTTAGTGGTTTCACTATTCATCAAAAATTGAAGTTTTTCAGAAAATTACCAAAAATTCACTCTAAGATATATTTGATATTCTGAATTCAAAAATGAAGTCCATTTTACAAAATTCAAATCATATAAGTCACATTAATTAATTTAATAATTAATTCCCGCTGCCAGAGCAAATAGCGTGTTTTTACAAAACAATAAGTATCAAAAGATTGACACCAGTTTAAGTCCGATTTCAAAGTGAAATTAATTCCAATGACCACTATTGTATTTAATGGTAAAAATATTTTCTAATTTCACTTTAAAACCAATTCAAAATATTATCTAATCATATAAATAAATTAGATTAAAAAGTGGTTTTGAATTAAAATACAACATTTTACACTATTCATTAAAAAATGAACTTTATCGGAAAAATACCAAAAAAATTACACGAAGTAAAATTTGATGTCCCGATTCTTAATAAGAGTTTTATTTGGTCCAAAAGAATGTATAAGAGTGATCAAAACATTATTTAATGACGGTTCACCATTAAAAGGTGATAAGTGAACCTTTAGTGAAAATTAGAGTATAAAAGCCTAAAATTGAACTCTTTCCATATTTTAAGCCTTTATCTTTTATTGGGTAAATGTAAAAACATCTAAAAACATATCTATTCATATTTTAGTTATTTCTATTCATTCCCTCCAGTACAACGGCTACTTGTTAACTAACATAATATTATTATATTACTAGTGTGCTACGTAAGTTTCAAAGAAACTCATCGTTGCATATCGGGTACGCTATCGAACATAGCAACCCCTTTTAATTAAAATTCATATTTAATTCTCTAATATTAATAAATATGAAAATTATTTATTCTTTAATTACCTGGGATGTTACATCCTTCCCCCCTTTTGGGAATTGCGTCCTCGCAATTTTATTCACTTATCAAAATAAGTGGGGGTATTTATCCCTCATAGCATTTTCAGATTCCCACGTTGCCTCTTCAATCATGTGGTTTTTCCACAAAACCATTACCTGGTGAATCACTTATTCCGTAACACTTGCTCCTTGTGGTCAAGAATCTAGACCGGTTGTTCCTCATAAGATAGGTTCTCTTCCAGCTGTACTACCTCTGGACTCAAAACATGAGATGGATCTGGCATATACTTTCTCAACATCGAAACGTGAAAAACATTGTGTACCTGAGATAAACTCGGAGGTAAAGCCACTCGGTATGCAACTGATCCAACTCTCTCCAGAATTTCGTATGGTCCAATGAACCTTGGACTCAACTTTCCTTTCTTACAAAATCTCATCACACTTTTCCAAGGAGAAACCTTGAGAAAAACATGATCACCTACCTCGAAAGATAGATCCTTCCTCCGGTTATCCGCATAACTCTTCTGCCTGCTCTGAGCTGTTCTCATGTGTTTCTGAATCAGCTGAAATTTTTCTGCCATCTCTTCTACCAATTCTGGTCCCATCAACTTTCTTTCACCCACTTCATCCCAGAAAGCTGGAGTTCGACACCGCTTCCCATATAATGCCTGAAATGGTGCCATCTGTATACTAGAATGAAAACTGTTATTATATGAAAACTCAACCAAAGAAAGATGTTGGTCCCAACTTCCCTGATAATCCATAGAACAAGCTCGTAGCATATCCTCCAATGTCTGAATTGTTCGTTCTGACTGCCCATCTGATTGAGGATGAAAAGCTGTACTAAAATTTAATTCAGTACCCAACGACTTCTGAAGGCCTTTCCAAAAGTTATAAGTAAACCTGGGATCACGATCCGATACAATGGAGAGAGGAACTCCATGTAACCTGACTATCTCTTTAAGATACAAACGGGAAAGTTGATCAAGAGAGAAAGTATCTCGTATAGCAAGGAAATGAGCAGATTTGGTCAAGCGATCAACAATAACCCAGATTTCATTATTACCTCGAGATGTCTTTGGTAATCCAACAACAAAGTCCATGGATATATTCTCCCATTCCCACTCTGGAACTGGTAAAGGCCGAAGCATCCCTTTCGGTAACTGCCGCTCTGCTTTAACCTGCTGACAAGTCAAACACTTCACAGTAAAATCAGCAATATCTCTTTTCATTCCATCCCACCAGTAATACTCCCGCAGATCTCTATACATCTTAGTACTGCCCGGATGAACTGAAAACGGAGAACTATGAGCTTCACATAACAACTCTCTCTTCAACTGTGAATCACAAGGCACACATAACCTCTTCACAAACCTCAAAACACAAACACAAACTTATCCATGAACTCATGGAAAATTTTATTCATAAGGTCCATGAATACAGCAGGTGCATTGGTTAACCCAAAAGGCATAACTACAAATTCATAATGGCCATATCTAGTACGGAACGCAGTCGTCTGCTTCTTTTACTTTCAACTGATGGTACCCTGACCTCTAGTCAATCTTCGAAAAATACTGAGCTCCCTGGAGCTGATACCACTTCATTCGATGGCCCAACATCTGCTGAAGTTGTTGAAAATGATTTTACCACCCCTTTCTGCTTGTATTCTAGCTGCTTCCCATCACTCAAGCTCCTTGTCGGACACTCGTTTGCATAGTGACCCATCTCATTGCACTTATAACATTTCACTAACTATAAATCAAATTTATTTTTACCTTCACCTTGATCCTTTTCAGTGAAATCACGAGCCTTATGTCCCATCTTACCACATCGGTAGCACTTCCCAGAATTCAGAAGACATTCCCCAGCATGCCTTTTGCCACATTTAACACAAACTGGAAACTTAGTTCTCTTACCATCAGACTTTTTGAAGAATTCTTACCTTTCTCCTGCCACCTCGGTCTCTTCTTCTGCTGGTTGTTATAGAAAACTTGGTCATCGGAAAACTCCATTTCCACCTTCTCAGCACATCGAACAAGCTTTTCATAACTTTTAAACTCACGAGAAGCTAATGCCCTTCGATACTTTGGCTTTAATCCTGAGTAAAAACGATTGTTTTACTATCAAGGTCTCGGATAAAATTTGGAGCATACCTTGCCAATCGAGTGAACCTTTCTTCATAGGAAGCCACTGAGTCTTCCTCTTGCCTCAATTCCAAGAATTGCTTTTCCATCCTAAGTCGAACAGCCTTAGGAAAATACTTCTCAAGAAACATACCTTTGAATTCATCCCAGTCAAGAGCATCAATCTCATCGGCATCCCTGATATTTTTAACCATAGACCACCACTGATCTGCTTCACCCTCCAAATGGTAAATAGCATGACTAACCTTTTGATTGTCTGAACACCCCATGACATCAAAAATCTTCTCCAGTGCTTTAATCCACCCTTCAGCTAGCACAGGGTCAGATGATCCTCTGAATGATGGGGGATGTTGCCTCATGAAATGTTCCACCACTGACATGTTCCTCTGCGGTTGATCTGGCTGATCTCGTGCATGGATACCACCACCATTTATAGCCTGATTCAACTGTGCCATCACTGCAACAAACTGTTCAGTTCCGATTCCGACCATCTCAGGTTGCTGATTTGGAAGGCTGTCTTCCTCCTGATGTCGTCCCAACATAGCTGCTTTGTTTCCTCTGCGGAAAACCATTCTGAACACCGAAATATCTTAGGCGAAGCAACATGGTAATCTGTAAATGCTATATCATTTAAATCATATTATAATTTAACACTTTTCTAACTCCTAAAGTTGTCTAAACCGACCTTTGATACCAACTATAAGGCCCCAGCCTTAAACCTTACTTAATCTTGAGTTATTACAAGATTACACGTTGAGGATCTTTTCGGGTTTAGAGTTTTAGAGAATTAGATCATAAGACTTGCATTACATTCCACATATAAACAAAGTGGTTACATAAAGATAGTATTCTTCATTCCCATCAATGGAACACACTTTTAAAATAAAACATGGATTAATTCTTGACACATCCTTGACTCTATCATCTTATCATGTACCTTTCCCTTGACCTGTGAAAAACATTTCAAAAACTTGGGATGAGCATAAAAACTCAGTATGGGTTATAAAAAAAACATGGAAAGGAAACATGAGTTCATATATAAATAAGAATGAAATCATACTTTACCCATAAAACATAGGCACTTTAACATACCTCATAAAATCAGGAATAAATCATAGAAATCATAAGACATAAAGGTAACTTGAGGCATTCATAACATTCTTACGTAGGGAGTAACCCACTTGGTTACGTTTGGAATACCCATCACAGTATATTCCCTAAAATCTCTTTGGAGAAACCTTAACGTTTCACTCCTTCGCGTTACCCAATGCATTGGAGAGCTATAACGGGCTCACCCGCCCTTAGTTTATCACGGAACCACCCGTTTTCATAATAATGCCCAAGAACCATAACATAATCATATCACATAAAACATGCATAAAGGAAACATAACATTTCCAAATTTCAATCACGAGATATCAATAAAACACATTGATATAATAAAAACATTATGAAAACCATTTTCAATTCCATAGTAAAACATGGTATTTTTTTTTTTAAAAAGGTATGGCTTGTAGAGGAAGCCGAAACTCAAATAACGGTTACGACGGCGGAGAAGTCGTTGTCGCCGCATACATACGACAAAAACATTCCCTTTTGTCGTTTAGTAAACGCTTCGTATAAAAAAAGATTCCTTTTTAATAAACGTAAAAGTCAAAGGGGTTTATACACCGTATAAAAGAAAGTTGTGTATAAAATAAAATATGCCTCAATGAAAGGAGATTGAGACAAAGTCCCATACAAAGATAATTTTTAAAATAAAATAGATACATTATGTGTATTCACTATAAGTACACATAAATAAAGTACAAATACAAGATACGACATAATAATATAATGACATAATTTGGAAGTAAGAGATTAACCCAAAGAATGGAAATTGGGTTAAGAAGTTCCCATACCTCGTATCTGACTTGACCCGACCGTTCTTTAAACTCCTGAATAATAAAATTTAGTTAATCTCTACTTGATTATGAATCTTTTCCAAGTTCATTATTCCTTTTATACCATGTTATGAACATCATGTAATCATTTAAGTTAATAATGTTCATTTTGTCGGTATTTGGTTCTTAAGTCAAAAATAGGCTTCTTACACTTACATGTTGTTAATTTGGTCAAAGTTTCATTATATCCAGAATAGTATTCATGATGTAGATATCATATATGTCATATATATCCAGTACATACATTCATTTATAATATTACATCACATTTAGAGGTATGAAATGAAATGCACCGTTCATGGAGACGGTAAGCCGTACGTACGCATGAACGCTACTTTCATTTCTTTGTCATATTAACGGAATTAAAACTAAATGAGAGGTATGTATATTTTAATTCCAGAATTATATTCATCATTTAGATATATCATTAATTATATATATCCATTATATACATGTACTTTTAATAATACATTACATTTGGGGATAAGAAATGAAATGCACCGTTCATGGAGACGGTAGTCCGTACGTACGCATGAACGCTACTTTCATTTCTATCTCATACTTTAATGGAAATAAATGATAATGATATATATAGGTATATTATAATTCCAGTATAACATCATTTATAATATCATTAACTTTATCCTTTACACATCCCACACATGGTATTAACGAATCAAATCACTTTTAGGGGGCGGTAGTCCGCACTTCCTAAAATGAAGATATCGTGTTTAACCATAATGGAAACCATAAAGTATGACCAAAATGAAGAAAAACAGAAGCTTAAGGAAAACATATACATATTATATATCATATATAAAAATAGTGACATCATAATGGCCACCTTTGAAGGTGTTAAATGAGTGTTGAACAATCATCGTTTCGGGAGGCAGAATTTCGCCATCCACGGAAACCTTATGTTCTTTAACCATTTGATGTAGTTGTGTGGAAGTGTAGCTAAAATAAATCTTATAACAACATCCTAGTATATTGAAGATACTGGTGTTGTTACAAAAGAAGTAAATAAAAAGAGTTTAGGGGGTTGGAGAAGCAAAATAAAACAAATGAACATTAGAGAACGAATTACCTTAAAAAGTGTAACTCCTTTTGGTTTGAGCCTAAAGGCTTCCTTTGAAAGGATTATTCCCAAAGGGAATCCTCTAGGATAAGTAGAGGGATGTGGAGAGAGCAAATGGGCAGGGTTTGGCCGAGCCAAAGGCTTGAAGAGTGTGTGAAATGAGGTAGAGGTGGGGGCCTTTTATAAGGGGAGAGGAGGGGCACTTTTGGAAAGTAAAGAAACATTACATTATTTGAAAATGTGTTTCGGTTTTAAAAGGTCCCACATTGATAGAATTCGTGGATAAGGTTATAAGGCATCGAAATCCACTCATCCAATTGGTTTTTGCCATGTGTAGGTTTTAGATTTTACATTATCTTTCTATTTTATTTAAATCATCAAATAATGATGTCATCGCTGCATCATTATTATGTCATACATAATTAAATTTATTTAATGTCTAAAAATTATAAACAAATTACTATCATGTAGTAAATCTTTTTAGCTTTCCATTGAATATTTATAATCAAAATTTGGACTTGTATAACCCCACTTAAAAATTGTTTTCGCAAAACATATTATGTTTGTGTCATTTTCACTTTAACATTAAATAAAAAGTAATTTATGTCATTTCCCAAAAAAAGTGGATCCATGGGGTCCCCAAGTTAGGAAATGGCTTGTCTTGGTCGGCCATGACACAACCAATAAGGTTGGGACATGTTTCTAGGTCATTTTATATTATTAAAGCATTATTTATTCCTTAAACTACACTAATTACCACTAATCGCGATTAAAAACTTAATAAGTTACTATTCACCAAAAAATTATTTTAATCTCATTGAACCACATTTTACTTCTTAATGACAACCATGTATGTCGGATTTTCAAAATTCAATACACATTAGTGGTAAACTTTCATTTAACTGAAAAATCAGTTTTCTTGATTACCACTTAGTGGTTTCACTATTCATCAAAAATTGAAGTTTTTCAGAAAATTACCAAAAATTCACTCTAAGCTATATTTGATATTCCGAATTCAAAAATGAAGTCCATTTTACAAAATTCAAATCATATAAGTCACATTAATTAATTTAATAATTAATTCCCGCTGCCAGAGCAAATAGCGTGTTTTTACAAAACAATAAGTATCAAAAGATTGACACCAGTTTAAGTCCGATTTCAAAGTGAAATTAATTCCAATGACCACTATTGGATTTAATGGTAAAAATATTTTCTAATTTCACTTTAAAACCAATTCAAAATATTATCTAATCATATAAATAAATTAGATTAAAAAGTGGTTTTGAATTAAAATACAACATTTTACACTATTCATTAAAAAATGAACTTTATCGGAAAAATACCAAAACAATTACACGAAGTAAAATTTGATGTCCCGATTCTTAATAAGAGTTTTATTTGGTCCAAAAGAATGTATAAGAGTGATCAAAACATTATTTAATGACGGTTCACCATTAAAAGGTGATAAGTGAACCTTTAGTGAAAATTAGAGTATAAAAGCCTAAAATTGAACTCTTTCCGTATTTTAAGCCTTTATCTTTTATTGGGTAAATGTAAAAACATCTAAAAACATATCTATTCATATTTTAGTTATTTCTATTCATTCCCGCCAGTACAACGGCTACTTGTTAACTAACATAATATTATTATATTACTAGTGTGCTACGTAAGTTTCAAAGAAACTCATCGTTGCGTATCGGGTACGCTATCGAACATAGCAACCCCTTTTAATTAAAATTCATATTTAATTCTATAATATTAATAAATATGAAAATTATTTATTCTTTAATTACCTGGGATGTTACAGATTGTATTTGGATAAGATTATGGAAAATATGATGTAGGTGATATTTGATTGATTGAAGGATACCCAATACTATTTATGTCATATGTTGATTATATGATGACTAATATAGATTTTGAGGGTAATTATCTTGTATTCATGAAAGAGTATTCTCATCATGGGAAACATATGATTAGTAGAGGTGTTATGATTTCTCCTCCTATTGTTATACCTTTCAAGGTGTTGGAGCATGCTAGTGATTTGGCGTATCAATTATTGTTTCTTCCATAAAAGGATGAAGTTGATGATGTCTCTCATATGTTTCAATTTATTTATTTATTTCATGGTGGATCACATTTCATTGACTCGGAAGAGTTAGATGTTGAATATGGTGAAATGATTTTAGATTACCCTATTTAGATACAGAATCTGTAGGAGAAAGTGATTATTCAGCACCATCTTCCCAAGGTTCATTTCTTATGTTGACATGGTGTCTTGGAGGATTGTGTGGTGGGAGCTTTAATCACATATTTTGTTTCAATACTTTGAGTTATTTGATGTTTTATTCTTTTTGAGAGGATGATTTCGATCTTATATTGATGTGATTGTGATTTTTTTTATTTTTATATATCTATTATGAATTTTTTGATGGAGATATTCCTATTTGAGAGGTATTTCATTGGGTTTTGGTTATTCTTACTGGTTTGTTATCTTTTTTGGGTTTTTTTATTCTTAAAAATGAAAATAATTTGAGAGTTATCTAATGTAGATTCTTGACTTTTCCCTAGTCCTCTCTTTTGTGTTTTAAAAGTGTTTGTAGTGTTAGTGATGCACTTAAAAGTATTTTGGTGGTGTAAAGTCAAAATTTTCCTATTTGAGGTGAAAAAGGAATTGTAAAATCCACTATTTCATGGTATATATGAGGTTCAAAGGGAATAGTGAAACTTTGGCATGGTCGTCACTCCTTTTCTAGAGATTTGGAATAACACATGTCATAGTGGCATGATTCCATGAAATTATCTTATAAATATTTATATAACTAGTAAGTCACATGAACCTTATTCCATTTTTTAAAACCCTATGAAAATAATTGGTGATGAAGTGTTGAATGAATATGTTTAGTGGAAAACAATGTAATACATTTCATGAAACTATACTAAATTTTAATGGACTATTCTAAATTTACATGTCTCAAACCAAAAACATCAACACACAATTTTTTTATAAATTCATACATCCCCCTTATTTAATTCAATTATATCCTTTCTCTCTTGAACCATAGGAAAATAGAGGCTAAATTCATGGGATCATTCATATAAAAGGTGGATCTAAAGAATATTGCTATACCAAAGAAACCTATTCTTAATTTAAGGTGATCTATCTTACCTTATCCTGAATTATTTTCCTCATTCCTTAATTCTTATTATAATATTCCTTCTATAAATCTATTTGTGGTATTTGGTTTTGTTTTTATATTATTCATTTACGGTTTTTATGGAAGGATAATGTATATTTGTTTTTCAAGGTTCATTTTTATAATCCTTGGTTGTGTGTTCATCATTATCTTTATAATTATTGAATAGTTATCATTTAATCATTGATTTATATAGGATATTTGAAATCTTATTATATTATTTTTTAAATATAGAAATATCATGATTTATTTTTCCTTTGGATTTTTTTTGGAATTTAAATAACTAATATAATAATAAAATAATGGAATTTGAAATGGGGGAGATGTTATATGCATGTATTTTATGTGAATTTTATGATATTGATTGTATGTTATTGTGTAGGTTAATGGATTAACATATTAGTGTGATGTTTTTTATCGACACGATTCACCATATTAATAATTTTATAATAGTTTAATGATAGTTAAGGAAGTGGAAATAAAAATTTGGAAATGATATGTGTATTTAATTGTGCATATTTTGTTTAAATAGAATTAAAATCACAATAAATGTCGTTAATTGATATTTTATTCTACTATTATTATTATTATGGTTATAATACTCTTATAATGGTGGGTTATAGTTAAGAATAGGTGGTGTCATTTTTTGTTTTAGTGGGTTCTTGATGTATTTGACATGGAAATGAATGCTGGGGTTATGAAAGTGGTGAAATTGATATTGAGGTGGTTGAAATGATATTGTGTGGTTATTGCTGTTGTGAAATGGTAATGGAGATGTTGTAGTGGTTGGTTTGGTTTCTGATGAGATTTTTTTTGGAGTTTAATTTGAACATGTCTTAGTCTCCTAGAAATATATAATTTTAATGAATAAATGAAATAGTTAATGGGTACGCTCCATGACAATATAATTTCTGTTATAATTTTTCAATTAATATAGAATGGGGTTATTTGAAATTGTAATTATATGTTTGAATTTTTATATAGAATGGATAATAAATTAAACTTGGTCAATAAAATAAAAATTCATGTGAGAATATAAATGAATAAAAATAGATATATGAAATTCTAGTTGTTAAAAATAAATGCGACGTAATGTATTTATTGTGGTGGGTAAGTGTTAATATGATCAATAAATTAAGTGGTATTAGTTAATAAATTATTAATAAATTAAAGGTAATAAAATATTATAATGTATTAGCGATGGATATAATCATAGATTCCTTTTTTAAGAAGTATACCCTTTAGTTGAATTTTTTTTGTTAAATATATTCATTATAGTTCTATTATTTCTTAAAAATTTCCACCCAGGTCAGTTTAAATGACTAATTCCCACATTAGGTTTTGGGTTTCATGTGTTTTATTTACCATCTTGTATAGAGGTTATTTAGATAGTCAAACACGTCCCCTTTACCACTTTCTATTCTACACATAGTACATGTAGTGATGGCTTGTGGATATATGGTTATGATGTGGATAAATTGTGGGGGTTTACAAAGAAGGAATAGGGAGTTAAGTTGATGTTATTTGAGATTATGTAATCTATCATGAGGAGATATTTAGATTTGGTAGTGATATGGATATGTGGTTATGTCTATGTGGTTATATAAATATAGATGGGATAGGAGAATAGGGATGTAATTTGTTAGACAGTGAGGGTGACTATTTCGATGTGAATATGGTTAAATGGTAGATTACACACAGACACACACAGATATATATATATATATATATATATATATATATTATTTATTATTATATAAATTTATTTATATATGTATTTGGTTGAGTTAGCCTTGGTGATGATGGGTTATATTTGACCTAGTATTTGAAATGAGTAAGATTTCCAGTTTTTTTACTATTCCATTGGTATCCTTCTTTAACATTTTCATGAAAGGTTTTTTAGATGATCCCACTAAGTATACCATTATGATATCCCATATATATCTATGTGTCTTTATTTTTATTTTTATTTTTAGGTATGTATGATGAGGTTGGTGAATGGTATGTCCATTACTAGCTTGTTGTGGTTGTTGGTGTTATACAATGTTCATGGGTTTGTTGTCTTTTGAGCTATCTATTGGTAATTAATTTAGTGATTTTGGTTTATGTATTAAATTACATGAAATATGGGATTCGTTTCTTTATTATATTATGGATTTTATTGGTTTTTGTTTCTTATAAACTAAGATTCATAAGGGAAATGAAAATCATGTATGTATTTTTGTACCCTTAGTACTAGACACCAACATGTGGGATATTGGAGTTGGGTTTTGCAGGACATATAAATATTCACTATAGATCAATAGGGGTTAAAATGGTATGGGTTGTGACATTCATTAATATTATGGTTCTTATGAATCACAATAATCAAATTTAGGAGTTTTTCATAAAATATTACAATTTTGTGCGTCAGAAAACCCAACAGGTCTACTCTCTTAAAAAATATTTATTGGATAAAGATGGTAGTAACCCCATAGACTCTTATGAGACTACTATGTAGGTCAATTTGGAGTAAAATATAAATATGAGGGTTAATTTGAATTTTAAAAATTCAGTGTAAATAAGAAATGTCATAAATACAAAAAACTGATTTTTGAGATATTTTGGTTAATTAAAACCTTTAAAGACTTCAAAGAGATAAAAAATAAAGGTGAAAGAACAAAAAATAATAATATATGATTATATGTGGAATAATAAAATAAATAATGGCACTTAAATTAAATGATTAATATTATTGATGAATTAAATAATTTATTAATAAATGAACGAAAGGGTTAATAAATAAAAAATGTAGAAATTAAACAAGGCACAAAATTTTGTAAGGAAGTTTGATAGTATCTAAATAATATCCCTTGCATTTACGACCTCAAATGATTGAGGATTTAATATGTTTCCCCTTTTATTTAATGGTATCTATGATATTAAAAATCCCATAGTTTTTAAATTTTAGAAAAAAAACAAGATTTATAATTGATAGTAGATTTTTAAAGGGCATTGAAAGAAACCTCAAATAGATTAGTCTCCTAAGGACTATGAGAGAATGAGAAAAATAATGAGTGATAATATTTTCATAATAATAACACACTCTATATTGGATAAATAATCACTATATAAAATAGATATCTTGAGAGAATATTGGTAATATTAGCACATTTGTGTTAGATACTAGTTGAGATGGTGAGTTGGAAAGGCCACTAAGTGGTCTATTTATAGCCTCTAAAATATTTAGGAACCCTAGAGAATAATCCAGGGTAATAAATCCATAGAAGGCCAATTTTATGAATATTTTAATATAAATAATTACTAGCTCAGACCAATTTTCCTGACACCACTGGATACCCGATAGCCTCCACCAGGTTTCTGATGTGGGTTTTCCTACAATCTATGATCTGGAAGAACTCATAAGATGGTTGATGACATCCCACTAGATGGAAAATAATCCAAAACTCCATGGTATGACTTTATCTATATCCATTGGAAAGTCAGTACTCTACCACCAATTTTTCACTGGACATCTGCTCCTCAAAGAGGTTACTTCATTTACCACTGGCTAGCCTATGGCAATGCACTAGACAACTGTTGCTTCCTCCTGGTGTCCTAGAACCTTCATGGACTCTTAGATTCCTTTATTTCCATCAAAATGTCTTGAAACTTCACTCCAATATCTCAATAATAATATCAATAAAAATCAATGATCCTTTAAGGGTCATTCAATATTTTATCATGATGTCATCAGGTTTCTAAATACCAATAACTTAAATAAAATCACTAGGAACAATAAATATTGATTGTGATCTTAAAAAAATGGTGTGAAGCACCTAAATATTTCCCTTTTTGATGATAAAAAAACTTGATTAATAAGTGAATAATACAAGAATATAACAAGGTAATATTTGGAAAGATTTTTATTAACAAGGTAAAACCACAAAAGTTATAACAAAAAGTTTTTCTCCCCCATAATTATAACAAAAAACTTTATCCCCCAAAATAAAAAACATATAAATAATGTAATTACATTCATTTTACCCCAATTATATAATATAAATAAAACATTGTATTTATCTAATTACCTGATATTTCTCAAAATACTAAGATTTAACCCAAGATTTATCCCCATTGTGATATTATTAAAACGGATTCATGGATGGGGTTAGATTAAATAATAGAGATAATTAAAACCACATTTATCATCATTAATTATATTCTGAGATATATTGAAAAAATGTTTTAAAAATTTTAAAAACATCAAAATTTACTAAAAAACATCTATAAATTAAAACTATAGATCAAGTGAGAAATAAAACATTGAATTTTTTTGAATGATATCAAGTGTGAAATAATATTTTGAAGAAGAATTTTGAAAAAGTGTGTTTCCTCTAGAATAATTCCAATGTTAATCCGATATGATCCCTCTAAAATAAGGAATAATATGAGATAAATGGATCATATAAATTAAAAAACTACATAAGGAAATAAATAATTTTTAAAATAAAATTCTTTTGATGATAATAGTTCAACAAATATTATGTTAATAATCCATAGATATTTACCTGATAGTGTCAAATTGGGTGTGCAAAAATGGTCCACTACTCATGCTCATAGTGAATATTCGATTAAAAATCCATCCATACCTCTTCAAGTTAATAATATCTGGGTGCATCAGCACTAGAACAACACCAACTTGTTTATATCCAAAAAGGAATTTATTTCATGTATTATAACAATTAAATTACTATAATTAAATTATGGAATGATTGAAAAAACATTATTTTGTTTAAAAAAATCACAAATCATTTTAAACAATAAAAACAATTTTATGAAAAGAAAATTTAATAAAACATAAATTTATCTAGATTTAAAAGGTTAAGGGATAAGTATTATAAGATTATAATACCCAAATCAACTTTAATAAAGTCTAAGTGATAGATAGGAAGGGGTTTAGTGAACATATCATCAATATGAAGGTTGGTGGAAACAAATTCAAGAATTACATCACGTTTTTTAATGTAACATTGAAGAAAATTATAATGAACCCTCCCCATAATGGTGACAATCTAGAGATGGAAATGAATTACTGGAGATAGTGATTCTCAATTCCTACCTACAATAGCTCATGGGTTGGTGAAAATCAAAAAAGTTATATCATACACGAAAATGAGGGGCATTACAATATAATATTGAGGAATGGTAGTTATGATATTAACAACCAAAAACACCAAATCATAACAAAATTATAGAGAGGTCCCAAGTACATGAATGAAATGTTACACAAGAATAATGGCCACCGTAGAGCTGGAAGAGCGAAAGAAACAGTTACAGGAGAATCTGGAGAAGGGTTTTATACGCCCGAGTACATCACCATGGGGTGCACCGGTCCTCTTTGTCAATAAGATGGATGGATCACTGCGCCTCTACATTTTTTTATTGTGGGATCAATAAAATCATGATAAATAAAAAGTATCCACTCTCACTAATAAATGACTTGTTCGATCAAATTTTTGGGCCCAATTATTTCTCTAAGGTGGACCTTTAGTCAGGATATAAAAAAATTAAATATAAGGAAGGAATATATTCCCTAGACTACCTTTCGAATGAGGTATGGAAACTATTAGTTCATATTGATTCTCTTTAGACTCACTAATTTTTTTATAAATTTTCATGGATTTAAGGAATATAATATTTAGCGATTGCATTAAAAAATGTGTTGTAGTATTTATTAATGATATTATGATATACTCTCAGAGCAATGAGGAACATGGGGGTGTAACATCCTAGGTAAATAAAGAACATGAAAATTTTTCATATTTATTAATATTTGTGAATTAAATATTAATTGTACATTAAAAGAGACGTTATGTTCGATGTCGTACCCGATACACAACAATGGGTTTCTTTGAAATCGTATGTTGCACACTAATAATATAATAATATTATTTTAAATGGTAGTTAGAGCATAACCGTTTTATTGGAAGGAATGAATAAAACTAACTACAATATTATTATACATTTTTTTGAATATTTTTACATTTATCTAATAAAACATAGAGTCTTAAAATAAGTAAAGAATTATATTTTAAGCATAAATACTCTAATATTGACTGAAAGGTCGATTCACCGCCTTTTAATTGAAAACCCTCTTTAAATATAGTTTTTTAAACTTTTATATGTTATATTTGAAAAAATAAAATTCTTCTAACCCATTTCGAACACATCACAATCCTTTGGATCATGAAACCATGGATCCAATATGCTCCCAATATCTCTCTATTCAACCTATAATCCTTAACTTAGGCATAAAACCTTTCAAAAAACCCTTTTGGTTCAAACCAAATGGAGTTACCCGATTTAAAGGTAACATCTTCTCTTATGTTCTTTTGTTTTATTTTACTTCTCTAACCCCATAACTCTTTTTATTCCTTTATTTTGTAATAACACCAGTATCATAAATATACTATGATGTTGTTATGAGAAGGAATCAAACTACACTTACACACACCTCCACCTAATTTGTAATGAACATAATGTTTCTGTGGATGACAAACTAACGCCTCATGAAACGATGATTGTTCAATTAACTCCTATCGCCCCTCATGGTAGAAATTATGATGGGACTTTATTTATATATGATATATATTATGTTTAGGTTTTCTATATTCTTATGTATTTTTCATTTATAACATACCTTTATGGTTTCCATAATGGGTAAACACGATAATTTCATTTTTGGAAGTGCAGACTACCGTCCCCTCAAAGTGACATGACTCGTTAATGATCTATGTGGGATGTATAAAAGATAGAGTTAATGATATTATATATTATATAATACTGTAATTTTAATATACCTATGTATAATTATGTTTTAATTCCATTAAATTATGAAATAAAAATGAAAGTAGCATTCATGCGTACGTACGACTTACCATCTCCATGAACGGTGAAGTTTATTTCTTATCTCAAAATGTCACGTACTGTTATAAATACATATATATACTGGATATATATTATTTATATGATATCTACATCATTAATATAATTTTTGAGATAATGGAGTATTCACCACATGGATAAATTGTAATTATAACAAGTTCTTTTATAACTCAAATTCTGAACATCTACAAAATGTCCGATATGAACTGAGATAATTAACTAACAATTATTGCAAGGTAATAAGTGAAATAAAAGTAATAATATACATAAAAAAATTTATGAATCAAGTAGAAATTAAATTATGTTTATTATTCAGGAAAAACAAGGAACATACGAGTCAAGATGGACACGAGGTAAGGTATTTCTTATCTCACTTTTAATTTAGTGAGATTTCCATTGTTCACCACTTATTTATTGCATGTTGTGTATTTTTTACATCAATTTGATATATATTATCATGATTATATATATATTCATGGTATTATGTTATTAATTTGGTGGTTATTAACTTTTTCTCAAATGACTCAATTAATTATAATGTGGTAAGGGTTTTCATCTCACTTTTTATTCCCGTAAGATTTATGCTATATTAGCCACTATTTTCTTTTGTGTGGTGGATGTACAGCCCATGATTGTATTCTTTGTGTAATATACTTTAATTATGGGTATTTAAATATTCATTTCTTGCGTGGGGTGTATGTTTCGTAAGTTACTAAATCTCTAAGAGAACCTTTCACCCTCCTCTTTTAAAAATACTTCTTTTTGTTATGTCTTTTAATTTACATATTATTATGTTGTGATATGGTATTATATATTATTATTGATGTAAATATTATGTCCAAGTGATGATATATACTTTTCTCTCTCATTAAATTATTTTCTAAATTTTAATGTGACGCCGTTAGGTTGTCGAATTTCTGTAAGGAAACTTCTTAACCCAATTTCAATTTTTGGGTTAAACAACTACTTCTTGATTATGTCATTCTATGAATATGTGTGAATAACCTCTGATTTTTTACACTTAATATCCACTTATATTTGGTGTATTTACATTTTTCACACATAATGATGTAATGGATTTATCCTTAATATAAGGATACCATATTTAAAAGGTATTTAGTCTCAATTTACATTTCCATTGAGGCTTTATTATTGATATGTACCAATTCACTCTTATATGGTGTATATACTGTCCTTTGGCGTATTATATCATGAATAAATTTATTCTCATGATATTATTATTTTTTTATTAAATGTTATTCCTAAATATTTTTTGTTCTAGGGTCTCTCATTTTGTTAAAAAATCCTTAACTAAAATATTGTTTTAAATGTTTCAAAGGTTTATTCTTCTAAATATTTCACATTAATGTCCATGTTTTAAAAATGGTTTTAAGGATTTTTTCATATGGACATGAATGTTTTGAAATTTAAATTTCATTCAACATCTTCAAAGCGGTATGGGACACTTTGATTAAAAAATCTCTTTATTTTATATTTTAAATGGTTTTGAAAATGGTTTGATAAAAGCTTTGATTTTGTCAATATTTTGAAATGATATATTCTGATTACAATGTGGAAATTTTATCTTTACATTATGTTTGTTTTACGGGTTATGAATATGTTATGGATATTGGGCATTATTTAAGTTTACGGGTGGTTCTGTGATAAAGCTAGGGCGGGTGAGCCCAGGACAGCTCTCCAGTGCATTGGGTAGCATGACAGAGGTAAACATTAATGTTTCTCCAAAGAGATTTAGGGAATATGTTGTGATGGATATTCCAAATGGGACTCCCTCTGTAGTTGTGATAGCTACAATTCAAGTATGTTATTTATGCCGTAAGTTAACTCTATGATTTATGATTTCTATGTGTTGTTCATAAATATTATGATTTCATGAGGTATGTTATGATTGAAAAGTATGGTTTCATTGTTTTGTATTTATTGATGGTCTAATGTTTTCATTCCTTATTCAATATCCCTTACTGATCTTTTTATGCTCATCCCATGTTTTTGAAATTTTTTCCACATGAATTAAATACGAATAAGGGTCAAGGATGGGATCAAGGAGAGCTCTTGCTGTCTAAAACATGGAACTAGACATGACTTTTTTTTGAAGAGTTTTTATTTTATGAAAAAAATGGATACTTAGTAGAACTGTCTACATGTAATTTTCTTGTTGTTATGTAAATGTTAGGACCTAATTCTCTAATACTCTACACCTGAAAAGATCCTCAATGTAAATTATCCATTTAATACAAGATTATGTAATGTTTAAGTTCGGGTCCTTATATAGGGGCATTTTAATACTGTGCTAAATACTTTACAAAGGGAGAAACTATATGTAGAGTATAGTAAATGTGATTATTTTATAGAGGAGGTATCATTCTTGGGGCATGTTATCACTTGAAAAAAGATATTCTTAGACCCTTGCAAGATAAAGGAAATTGAAGATCTTACCAGGACAAAGTTTGTAATGGAGATCTATAGCTTCCTTGGTATAGCTAGGTATTACCGATGATTTGTGGAGAACTTTTCAAGATTGTAAAATCCAATGACGAAGATGAACTAGAAGGGGGAGAATTGTTTTTGGACCCATGAATATGAAGACTACATTAAGGATTTGAAAAAGAGAATTATCACTATGCTAATACTCGCACTCCTAAAAAGTGGTGAACTCCTTGTGGTGTAAAGTTGTTATTTAAAGAGGTTCACATGATTTGTGATGATAAAAAATGATAAAATGATATCCTATTCCTCAAGGAATCTAAAAATACCCAAGAAAAACTATCCTACTCATGATATGGATTTGGAAGTTGTGATCTTTGCATTGAAAATCCTATGGAATTATCTCTATGGGGAGAATTGTGAGATATATACTGATCAAAAGATTCACAAATATGTATACACAAATAAAGAGCTTAATATGTTCCAATGAAGATGGTTAGATAGTATCAAGCATTATGACTGCTCAATCCACTACCACCTTGGTAAGGCAAACAACGTGGAAGATGTTCTAAGTAGAAAGGATCCTACATTGTTATCATTGATGAGAATTGAAGAGGGTCCCATATTCTTAGATTTTCAGAGGATGGACAAGGGAATCATTAAGGGAGGAAAATTATCAATAATTTATCAAATTATTTCTCAACCATAACTCAGGGAGAAAATAAAAGATTATTAAAGAAAAGATATGGAAATTAAGAAAAGGGTGGAAGCTATAAGAAATGGGAAATCTTAAGAGATTAATATTGATGAGGAAGAAGTTGTAATATTAGGGTCACAATTATGTGTACCATCCAATCCAGAGATAAATAATGAGCTTCTAAATGATTCACATAGCTTAACCTTATTTATTCACCTAGGGAGCACAAATATGTATTGAGGTCTCTGAGATAACTTTTGGTTGGAAAATATGAAGAAGTATATTGCTGAGTATACATCAATGTTCCTGATATGCCAGTAAGTGAAGGATGAAAGTCAAATTTTTATGGGGATAATGTAACCACTACCCATACCAATATAGATGTGTTAGAAAATAACCATGGACTTTGTCAGTAGAATTCCAAGGAAATCTAGAGGAAACAATTCTATTTGGGTCATTGGGGATTGTCTTACAAAGACAACTCACATTATTGTAATTCTAGAGGACTTCCTTTTGGATCAAATTTAATGTAGATATATCAAAGAGGTGGTAAGGATTCATGGAGTACCACTATCTATTGTATCCTATATAGATCTGAGATTCACCTCAATGTTTGGGAAAAGTGTGCAACATGCTCTAAGAACTGAACTAAAATTTAGTATGACCTATCAACCTCAAAATGATGGCCAATATGTAGGAACTATTTGGACACTAGAATACATATCGATAGTGTGTTGTATGGACTTCAAAGGAGGGTGGGGCCAACATATTACACTTGTTCAATTCTCATATCATAATAGTTTCCACTACAACATCTGAATGGGACCATATGAATCCCTTTATGGGAAAATGTGAAGAAAACCAACATGTTGGGATGAAGTTAGTGAACGTAAGCTGCTAGGACCTGAAGTGGTCAAAGAAACAGTGGAGATGGTGAAAACCATTCAGTAGCACATCAATGAAGCCCAACATTAATAGAAGTGTTATACAGACAATCATCTATGGGACCTTGAGATCAAAGTTGGAGACATGGTATTCCTTCTCATATCTCCATGGAATAAGGTCATGATATTTGGGAAGAAAGTAAAGCTAAGTTCCATGAACATCATCCCCTTCGATATTTTTGATCATGATGGAGTTGTGGTCTATAGACAAGAACTTACACCTACCATGTATAAACTACATGATGTATTCAACATATTTCTATTATGTAACTACATACCAGACCCATCACATGTACTCTCTTCATTGGTGGTATAGTTAGAGAATTATTTTTCTTAACAGGATAAGCCAGTGAATATCTTGGATCATAGAGATATTGTTAAACATAACAAGACTACTTACATGGTCAATGTACTATAAAAAAGCCATAAGTAAGAAGAGGCTACATGGGAACTGAAGGAGGCAATGAAGTAGAAGTTCCCCCACCTATTTACAGCTTATAATATAAAGCAAAATTTCAAGGGAAAAATTTCATTTGGGTGGATGAACGTATCGACCCAAACTTTAATAAATAGAAATTCCGTTCTTATAATTATGTCATATAATCACATGAAATCCCAACACAATGAACTACTAAGTACTATGTCACCTTTAAATATAATATTGTCACTTTTGTGATTTGAATTTTGAAAATATGACATACATGGTTGTGATCAGTAAGATGTTTGGAGTCTGATAAGAAAAACATAATTTTTGGTGAATAGTAACTAATCCTTATGAATAGTAATGTTACCATAATGAATAGTAATATGACTATTATAAATAGCAAATCGGACAAATTAATAGTAACCTTACCAATGAAATTATAAATAAAATCTATCCATCTTATAAGTGAAAATATGATAGTGTTGTATTTTTATAAGTCATAAATATTTAATTGAAAAATTTCTGAATAATTTAGTAATTAAAAAAGAAAATATATTTTCATAAAATTAATTAATAAATCATTGTTTTTATGTTATATGATTATATGATAATTTGATAAGACCTTATGTAATTTTTGATAACATTATAAAATCAATTATAGTTTTAAAATCAGTATTTTTCAAGTAAATTATGATTTTAATTAAAAGTTAGATTAATCATATTTAGAAAAATTATTTAAAAAAAATGGGTGTCATTTTGGTATTTTAAAAATAATAAAATGGTTAGGGTTAATTTTTTATATTTTTCTGAAATACGTGAATTTTTTATTAATAGTAAAATATGATAATTTACGATAAGTGCTAAAACCTGAATTTATGCATCGTGATTGAGTCATGGGTGATGTAAATGGAAATTGGATTGAACTAACATGCACATATTTCTATTTTTGGTCATGGAATCATCACTATTTATTTAATTAGGGGGAAATAATAAACAAATGATTAAAATATTAAGAAAAACCTCCTCCCCTCCACTATAAAAACCACCAACACATCCCCCTTCTCTTCACTCATCTCGAGCCTTGCTTCATTCCTAGATTCTACTCAAATATCTCCCCAAGCTCCTATAAACCTTCCGTAATCTCTTGGACTCCTCAGAAGACCAAATCCTTTCCCCTTAAGAGGATCTCAAGGAAGATTAATTCAAGAGGTAAATTCTTCTTTTCAATTCTTTTACCCTCTTTTCAAGTTCCTTTGTTTTATTTTCTATCCCTACCTATCCTCACCCAAATATTATGAAAATTGTAGTAACTTACATGTAATTTAATTTTTTTATGATAATGGACTAATTTACTGACATCTCCCCTTTACCCTTCTTTTATACTATAAATGAAAACACCATCCAAGATGTGTTAATTCATCAAATCCAAGGAGGCTCTCTGATCGAGGATCCGTGTCATGAGGCATACCAACATGGATGTTTGAATTTTGAATAAAATGTGGATTTCGACCTATAGGTTATTTTTATTTGGGTTTTTGGTAATCTCATATATGGTCCAGTTTCTGCACACCTAAAAAGTAGATTTCGAAAATCAAATGAAAATTGAATCTTCAGTCAGTCATCACATCCAAGGACGAAAAGTTTTCAATTTCTTTTACCATATTCAATTTTTGTCTTGAAAAAATTTTTATGCTTGAACCAAATTGTAATATATGTATTATGCCTCATATATGGTTCTATAATATTTTTCTACACATGGTTTTGATTTATAAATCAAAATGTGTTCGTTGTGATCAAAACCCACCAATTACCCGAAAAGTTTATCACTAATGTTTTATAAAATGATTCAAATTAACATCAAGTAACAAAATTAAATTTACAAACATGTAACCTTATATATGCAAAATAATAAAATATAACTTTAATTCTGGAAAACCATCCTCATTTTACATGATTATCTTCTCATGTATATAGGTAAACTGATCATGAAACAAGAGGACCCAAACAATGAAATTGAACCTCTTAACCCATAAAAAGAATATTAATGAACCTAAGAAAGGTATAATAAATAAATTATAGGAAAAATAGTTTCATTAATTATTAATTAACTACCATAATTTGATTATTCTGGTCATTAATATAAAATGGAGAACACCATCGGACTTAAGGTAAGGGATTCAACCCGAACATCCATTATTTTTTTGGGTTATTCTTACTCTTTTTTACCAAATGAAATCCTATATTATATTTATGTACATATTATAATTTCTTCTTATATGTAAAAAATAATGTATCAATATCCTTTATCAATTCTCTTCCAGGGATATACATGCTTTTATGTGATTCCATCCTCAGTACTTCCTGACAAGAAAACTCATTTTAAGAAAACTTCCCGAATTCGTACCCAATTTCCAGTGCACTCTACCGTATATTTTATGCCACCATTGTTTTTATAAAACCAATGTTTTTATTATGAAAACCTTATTCGATAAATTCTGGTTTTATATAAAATAATATTCCATTTTATATTTTAAATTCTTGTTAGTATTATCCTTAAAACCGCACTAATCTTTTTTAATGCTAAAATATTCTTAAATAATCTTATTACATGTTATCACTTCTTTTTGAAATAATTTATCATAATATATTCCTATATTAACTTATAAATTTCCATGTATGTTCTGATTCATTTATTTCATGGGAACTTATATGATACACCTATTCATTATGCTTTGTGACATGATTATGATAGCCATTTCTTTCCATGAGTAACCTTATGTTTATGATTGATTATGTATGATCCTATATGTGGAAATAATATTCATGAACATGTTAATATGGGTGAACCCAGATATCACTCTAATGAATTGGGTAATGTTGAGTCTCATGAGACGGTATGTGCAATGGTATTGGTGGTTAGCCTTGAATTATGCTACCATGTGCAATGGTCTTGGTGGTCAACCTTGACTTGTTCTCCTCGATGTTAAATGAGCCTTGAATCGTTCTAAATTCATATTTTATATTACTTCTACATTACTATGAATCCATTTTTATATGACCCCATGTTTATATGTTATGATTACATATGTTCCATGACTTTTATTTTCATTAGGTCATACCTTATAACCCATGTTGTAAAGCACTATTGTTATTCTTATTCCATTACTGGGATTTTTGGCCCACCCCTTTGTTCATGTTATCCTCGGGTTATCCTATACCGATGTATGATCATAATAGAAGTTAGGATCTCAATATGAATATTAAATAAATAAATGTTTTATGTTTCTAGCTTTATGTACCTAATCATTAATGACACTAGACAACATGATCATTGGCTTGTATTTCGATGTATAATTCTATAAAAAATCATGTAATGTTATGTGTAAAAGGCTAGGGTCTCTATATCTTCCATCACAACTAACTATGTAGTGCCTATGTACTAGTGAGATAGTGTTTCTTTCTAGTTTCCAAACACCTACATGTCCTTGTATCTTCCTTCCATTTCATGAAAAGGTTTATAAACTTCACTCCAAGAGTTCATAGAGAATATCAAGACTATTTCAAGGATCCAAAAAATATCTTTAAGGGTTAAAACATTATATAAACAAGTTTATAACAACCAACCACTTAAATAAAATCATTTGATACTTTAAATAATGTTTTTGATATTTAAAAATAAAATATTGTGAGAAATAAAACAATTTCACCCTTTTGGATGATGAAAAACACCTGGATAATATGTTAATAAAATAGGAATATAAGAAGATTATATTTTAAAATATTTTTCTTAACAAAGAAAAACAACACAAGGTGTTATAACAATATTTATCCCCCATAATTATTAAAAAATATTTATCTCCCATAACACAAAACTTATAATTAATATAATTACCTTCCTTTCCCCCGAAATATAAAATAGAAATAGAACATTATATTTCTATAATTAACTAATATTTCTCTAAATAAGATTATTTCTCAAAAGATTTACTCCCCTTTCAGATTATCAAAAATGATTCATAAACTGGGTTATATTAAACAATAGAGATAAATGAAACTATGTTTATTATCTTTAATGATCTTTCATGATATTTGAATGTTTTTTGAAAATTTAAAAGCATCAAAATTTTGGAAAAAACATTGTTCATTTAAAAATATAGCAGAAGATAAAAATAAAATATTAATTATTTTGAAAGGGTTCAATTGGAAAATAATTTTGTTAAAAAGAATTTTGAAAAAGGGTGACTCATATAAGGTTATTTCAGTGTTAACAAGATTAGATCCCCCTCAAATAATGAATAATACCAGAAAGTCCGAGAGCCTGGTGAAAGCCTGCTCCCAAAAAAGATATATAAAAACATAAATAGTACAATGAAACTCAGGATGAAGTGACCTTACATAACCTTGAATACACAACCCCATTCCTATCACTAAGGGCAAGATTACCGCAGCAGTCGGGAAGTACAAAAGACCAGCTGGAGCTTGCCTCTGTGATTGCTCTTTTGGACAGCACGTCCGCAACTTGGTTTGCTTCTCTATACACATGTGAAACCTCTAGGGAGAGCGGCTCAGCAGCCTTCAAGGCACCAATCCAAGCAGGGATCATCCTCCAAGGAACGTTCTTGGAGCGCTCATTAAGAATCTGCACCGCCACAGACGAATCCGACTCGATCCAGAGCTTTCGCCAGCCATACCTATCGGTATACCTTATCGCCTTTATCATGGCCCACAACTCAGCCTCAATTGCATGCATGCTGCCAATATATTGGGAGAAGCAACCTTTGACGAAGCCCCTATAGGTCCTGAACACCCCACCACATCCGGCTGGTCCAGGTGCACCAGAGGCGGCCCCGTCAACGTTATCCTTGAGCCATCCAGAGATCGGTGGGATCCATCGTATATACTTCATCATCCTGGGATGCCTTTCCCTTCCACTTACACCAAGAGTCCTTAGCAACAGAAAATCAGACATATTATTGTTCATGGAGCCAGTTTGATTCACCGCGGCAAGACTAATACTCTGGTGAATCATCATAATACCCTCCTTGAAAGGCGGGAAACCCTTATTAAAGGCAATAGCGTTCCGAGCCCTCCACAGATAAGCAATAGCCGAGATGGCAGCAGTGGTAAGCAGGGACTTAACCTGGTCACTGCAATCAGCCTGGAAAACCGAAGCCAGAAGTGTACTAATCGAGCAGCATGCCAAGTCACAATGGAACAAATCCTTCAGGTAAGTCCAGAATCGCCCAGCAAAGGTGCAGTGAATGAATATATGGTCTGCATTTTCATCAGAATTTAAGCAAAAGTAGCACACCGAGGCGACGCACAAACCTGTCCGCTGCAAGGTCGATTGCAGGGGTATCCACTGCTTCCAGATGCGCCAAATAAGAAGGGCCTTGGATGGTGCAATAAAAGAACTCCTAGCCCCCATAACCCAAGCAGGAACTCCACATGCCGCGCCACATTGGGTCATATAAGCATCCCGGCTGGAGAAAAATCCATTCAGGGACAGCTTCCAGATCAAGATATCGGAATCAACATACTCATATGCATCAATCTCCCTCCGAAGGTGAGCTGGAATTATCGCAAGATCCTGTGCATTGTCCTGCAAATCATAAATCGATAGGTTCCTCAGCATCAAAGGAACATTAATGCATTGTTCGATTGGATTATTAAACCACTGTGTCGTCCAGTAGTTCATCTGCGAATTCTTGTAGACCAGCCACTTGGCATTTGACATAATGTAAGAGCAAGAGTTCCTTATTGATGTCCAGACAGAGGACTGCAAATACACCTTCTGTCTCTTGAGTAGCCTATCAACAAATCTTTCATTGAGGAATTCCAAAGAGGGATCACCACCAGACAAAAGTCTCCAGGTAAAATTTTTAATCAAGGAGTCGTTAAAGACCTTTGCATCCTTAACCCCCATTCCTCCCTTTGAAACTGGTTTAATACAATCAGCCCATTTTAAAGTGACAAGCTTCCGTTGTTGTGTAGAACCAGTCCAAATAAAATTCCGGATCATGCCACAAAGACTCTTGATCAAGTTAGCTGGCCATTTATAAAGTGAGAAGGAACGGATGAACATCTAAGTGATAACCGATTTCACAAGACAGATCCGGTCTTCTTGAGACATTGTCTTCCCTTTCCATCTAGCAAGCTGATTACTGATTTTGAGTGCAATTCCCTCTAAGTGGACAAGTTTCACTCTTCCCCAGAACAGGGGTAGTCCAAGATAAATAAAAGGCAGTGTCCCCCTCTTTACCCCAAGGTGACTGGCAATTCTAACTTGCTTCCCAATTCGGACACCCTCACCAAAAATCACAAAGGAATTCTTCCAACTTATGGCCTGGCCTGCAACATCTTCATAGTGATTGAAGATGACCTTAATACAAGAAATAGTCCTCCTATCAGCTTTGGAAAAGAGAAGAATATCATCAGCGTAGAATAAATGAGAAGGAGTGAAACGATTCCTCCCATAGGTCATCCTTTGGTAAATCCCAGAATTGACAAGGTCATTGAGGCAGGTGCTAAGGTAGTCCTCAGTCAGAGAGAAGAGCAAGCCAGATAGAGGATCACCCTGTCTAACACCTCTAGAGCATTGAAAGAATCCTCTGGGTGAACCATTGACCAGAATAGACAGGTAAGCACTTTTTAAAATGGAGTGCACCAGACCAATGAATTTAATTGAAAATCCATGCATGCTCAAAACTTTGAAAATGAAGCCCCATCTGATGGTATCAAAGGCCTTAGAGATGTCAATCTTTAGTGCCATATTTCCATTCTTGACCTTGGTCCACATAATGTTGACACACTCTGAGGCAGTGAAGTGGCAATTCTGAATGTTCCTGCCAGGCACAAAGCCAAACTGATTATGGGAAATGAGGGACTTTGCAATCTCACCAAGCCTTATAGCCAGAATTTTACTGATGACCTTGGGTATATAATTCCCAATTGCCACAGGTCTAAAGTCCTTGATGTACAGAACATTATCCTTCTTGGGAATTAGTGCAATAAAATTCGAATTCATCCCAAATGGCATGTATGAGTGGTAGAAGAATTCCCTCACTGCTTCAGTCACTTCCTTGTGGAGGATGTAACAGTAAAACATGAAGAACTTATTTGAAAACCCATCCGGCCCAGCAACACTGTCCATGTTCAGAGAAAAGAGAGCATCATGCACCTCATTTTAGGTGAGGATATCAATAAGTCTTTTATTCTGTACCTCTTCCAGACTCAGATCAATGCATCTAATGATACTATCTGTGTTGTCCCCCCCTGATTCAGAGTAGAGCTTCTCAAAGTAGCCTGTCACAGACGTAGAAATATCATCCTCGGAGGTGAACGTGTTACCATCAATAGTCAAGGCTTTAAGCCTCTTTCGAACTTTTTTCTCCCTGTGCATGCAATGGAAGAGTCTTGAATTTCTGTCCCACTCTTTCAGCCACCTAGCATTGAACTGATTCCGGAGCAAGTTTTCCTTGAGAGATAACAGCTTGTCAAGCTTAGAGGCATCCTGGACCTCCTCCTGAGAAGGAAGATCACAAAGGATATTGTCTTGTTGACACTCTAACAAGTGTGCATCAGCCGCTTTGATATCAAGCTCCATATTGGAAAAGGCATGCTTACTCCATTCCCTAATTCTAGCTTTCACAGCCCTCATCTTGCATTGGAGAATGTGGAGGGAACTACCTTGCACAACCTCCTTCCATGCATCAATAACCCTTTCTCTGCACCCAGGAATGACCAGCCATGCGTTATTAAATCTGAAAGGCAGAGGGACTAATCTGAAGTTGCTAAAATAGATGTTAATCAGGATAGGGTGATGGTCAGAATGCAATCTGGACAAGGCCATTCCAGATATTTCAAATCCCTCACTTTTCTCATCAATTTGGACTAGACATCTGTCCAGCCTGCTTGCCTGCCTTCCATTCAGAGTAAATCTGATCCAGGTAAAATCAGTCCCCACAACAGGCACTTCAATCATTCTGCATTGGTCAATGCAGGAGGAGAACTCCCTGGCTGATGCACGACAGAAGTTGTTCCCTGTCTTTTCATATGGCCGTAAAACTGTGTTGAAATCACCAAGCACAATCCACCTTATGTACATGTTTTCAGCCATGCGCACTAGGTTGTGCCATAAATTCCTTCTCCTAACATATTGATTAAGAGCATAAAAAAGGTGATGCAGAACAGAGTTGACTGAAAGCAGCAGTTCAAGGATACTGATTGCTGCTCGCTTTGAAAAGATTCAATCATAACAGAATTATGACTTAAAACCCATAAGGACTCTGTATCATTACCAGGCTGATTGGCTGCAATGAAGTAGTACCCTAAGACAGACCACTTGAAAGCCATCCAGTTGGAAAACTTCATTCTAGGCTCAGCAATTCCAATTATTATTGGTTTATTGGTCAAGATAATATGCTTCAGGGCTTTGACCGTGGGAGAGTTCCCAAGACCCTGGCAATTACAAAATAAAACTTTCATTGATGGGAGGGTCGCTGCCTAGTGCATGGACCAGCATAGCCAGGTGCTACGTCTTCCACTTTCCGAATTCCCTCCTTTGATCCATTTGGAGAAGCTTCATCCGCTTCCTGATCACCTTCATCATCATCATACAAGGCTGCATACTGATTATCTGAATTAACTGGTTCATTTAGGGTGGCAGGGAGTTTCCTCCTTGCAGCCTTCGAAGTATGCACTAGGGAAAACTCCTCTTCCTGCACACTTCCCTGTGCTTTACCAGTGGCCACTTCAATCTGTTCATGATTCCCCATGGAGGCTCCGACATTCAGAACAGATGGACCGATGTCAGCCTGTGTTCCAGATATTTTTGGTGAGTCCTGTGCACTCGATGCAGCTTGAATGCCAGGAACACTGCTATTGACCACAGTGAGATTCTCAGTTACATTTTGTGTTGCACCTTCAACAGGTGATCCATTGCCCGCCTGAATTTTTTTACCCTTTGCTGAGTCATGTGCACTCAAAACAGCTTGAGTGCCAGAATCACTGATATTGACCACAATAAGATGTTCAATGACATTATGGGTCACACCCTCAGCAGTTTTACACTGCTGCTCCTCATCCTTCCTGTCATTTAAAGGCTCCAGCGCGTTATGCTCATCACTATCATCACTGGCATTCTCGGTGGGCTTCGGAAGATCATCCTTAACAGCCGCAGCCTCCACCTTCCCCTGATCCTTTCCTCTCCTTCGGCAGTGTATATCATCATGGCCTTTAACATTACAGAATGAGCAGAATTTATTCCGATTACAGTCAGAAAGAATATGCCCAAAGACATGACAACTGGAACAAAAATTGGGCATCCGCTCATACCCAATATCAAGATTAAAGCTGTCATCTCTGGTGGTAAATACAAACTGTTCAACCAAGGTGCTGGCCATATCGACCTCAACCAGGATTCTGGCATAATGCCCAAAACTGGGATTATCGATCTGCTTATCTAGCCTAATAGGATTACCTACCGACGAGGTGATGTCCCAAAGTATCTGAGGGTTCCAGTAAAGACAGCTAAGTTTGTGAATTCGGATCCATACCTGAGAAAAGGTGTTCCTGATCGATCTTGGATCGAAATTCCGATCCCACTCATGAATCCGAAGAAACCCGGGATTGATAGAGACAGACCCCAGGCTCCAGGCACGGCGTTTGCATTCATCATTGGGAAAGACAACATGGTAGAAGCCCTTCCCCATTGCTGTTATCTTCTAATCACTGAATCCCCATATGTTCGCCATCCGACTGGTAAGCTCTTGGAATTTCCATGGACGAGCGCCCTTCGGGAGAATCACCCTAGCAATTATGGAAAATTTGCACAATCTGACTCGCTCCTCTACCGCGTCTTGATTTGCAGAGACATGTGCAACGCGTCCCTTCTTAATGATCCTTCCCAAATTCTACCACGTCTTGATTTGCAGTAAATTCCAACTACTCTTATTAAGGGTGGCGATTGGATTAGAAATCTAACTATCCATTTTTATGGTAATAACCTATCGGTGAATATATTATAGATCCACATCCACTTTTATTTATATACACAATAATGTATTGATTGTAGTATCACACTCACATTACTTCACCAAAATTATGAAATGTTTCAAATCATTTTTTTTTAAAAAAAGTTATAAATTATTTTATTTTGGAAAAAAATCTGAAAAAGGTGAAAAATAAGAAACAATTATCAAGCTTGTTAAGGTAAATAGATAAGTATCACAAGATAATCATACCCAAATAAAATTTAATGATGTAAAATTTATAAATATGAATGGTTTTAGTGATTATATTAACTAGTTGAAGGTTTTTTCAAACAATGTTAAGGAATATATCACCCTTTTGAAAGTGATATAAAAAATTGTAATGGCCCCCTCCCCCAAAAGGTACCCCTCCTAGGATGACACTGATTGAAATGAGATATTGATAGATGATTCTCACCTACAATATGACACAAGTTGGTGACAATCACTAAGGGTATATCGCACAGACAAATATGAGTAATTTCCATCTAGTATTGAGAAACAAGGGATAAGATAGAAACACCCAACAACACATAATCATAATAAATTAAAGGAATATCCCGAGTACTTTTCACAATGTCATACAATTGAAACAATTTATGAAAAAAATGTATGAAAAGAAAATCCTCTGGAGTTACCATGAAATCCCAAACAACTCCTAAACAACCCATGTGCTACTTATGATTATACCGACCACCAACTAGCTCAAACAAAATTGAAAAAACGTTTTACAGATATGCTGGTTTAGAATAAAATTCAACCTCATAAGGATCTTCCTTACATCCTCTCATGAAAAAGATAAATATATCATATTAAATCATAGTGAACAAAATGTGATGTAAACATATAACCTAATATGGTATGATATTTTACAAGCCACAACATTGATGCCTAACCATGTATTGCATAAAAGTGATCATATAATTTAATATCAAATAAAGATACTCCACTGCCACTTACCCATTCGTTTTCCGATCTTCCACAACATTGCAATCCTAATCCACATTTTTCTAAATAAATACAACCTAAAGAAACCTATGATAATGTATCATCTCATTACATAACATGAAACCTATGAATCACATCATCTCATCAGCCCATTCCATATATCTAAATAGAAACTAAGTAGTTTTTGGGATCCACCATAGCATGTAGGTCAATTATTATAACTCAATCCATCATATCCGATACATGAATTTCCTATAATAATCCATAGGATACTATATCTTGAGATAGATGTTTGGAAAAAACCACAAGTCAATATATCCCTCTACAGACATACATGGGAAAGGTAACCACCGTACATAGTAGCACAAAATACTCTAAAGAGAAGAGATAAAAGAAATAAATGGCAGTTATCCATCCATTCCTTACCAACTAGGATATTGGGGAAAATACCCTCCCATAGTCCACTAGGTTTCAATATCCCTACTAACATGGGAGTTGTAGCATGTGTAATCAAATAAAATAGAAGATATATATATATCTCACAACCATACTATGTGTATCAATATAGTATTAGTTTTAAATGCTGCTATCATCTCTTAGACACCTCGCTTCCACTTCTATGAATTAGATATCACAAAAGTAAACAAGAATTCAAGAAAATGTATATTTCTTTCTTTCTTTACATTAAATATTTCACATTATGTTAATTATTTAAATTAACTATTTTCATTGATATATAATTACTTTAATTTGATCATAAGTTGATTCTCATTCCCTCTTGGAATAAAAAAAATAATCCCAATGTTTTTCATGATTCTAATCAATAGAATTTTAACAAGACACCATCCCCATGGGTTAAAAAATTTAGTATTCATTTTAATTATATAATTATAGGTACACTAAGATTGATAATAAGTTATCATAAAATAGATGCATAATCCAATAATAACCAACTATGTCAAGGAGTAGGAAAATCAATGCAAGATATAAGAAACATAGACATTAGATCATTATGAAAATTCATTAACAAGCAAGCATCCCGGATCTCATCCCAAAAATGGGTGAGTCTAGATTCTACCCATTCAATTATTATCAGTTTCATCCCAAACACTACCATGCATATCACAATGAAACCATCCCTCCATCAATGGAACCAAATGCTAAAAAAACCCTATCCACCCACCCATGTTTTATTAAACCATTATTCATCCCATGCTCACATCATGTTACATATTAATTCTCAAATAAAGATCAATCATACATGGTTTCAAGAAAATATTAAATAGTCAATAGGGAAACTAGGCCCTCAAACCATGGACTCCAACCTTCATAAGTAGCCAGGATCGTTCGACCCCAAAAAATATATATTTACCAAACAATTAGTTTATTATCATCTTGTAATAATTGATTCATTTATCATAGGTTTCAACCACAAGAAACCTACGGGGTTAGCTGTTAAAAGCTATATATTATTTAAACATTCATCCAAGCATAACATGAATTTTAGTCAAACTACAAGGAAGAACATTTTAAATTAACATGCCTCTTTATTATTTCATAAAAAAGAATAATAGCTTCACATTATTTACCCAAAAACTTTAATATAATAAAAATTTATTTTATTTAACATGCATTAAGCATCACTTTTATTTTCATGAAATTTTAAGAAATAGTATAATTTAGTCATTCCTATTTAATTATTTATCCCAAAAAAATTATTAACATTATGCTCATTAATACTTTTCATTATATAAGGAATGATAAACCATAGAATAAAGAATCATAATAACCAATCATAACATATATAGCAAACTATCTAGAAAAAAACATCAGTTGAATTGTTAGTAAGGTGGAAAAACATGTGATCGCTAAACCAAAAACCATTTATTTTATTATTTTCAGGTTAATTTTCATTAAGGTTAATTTCACCATTAACCAAATATATAAAGAATAATCACATTATGATTTCAAATAAAATTAATTTGAGATGCAGTGAATCCCCTACCTAGATTAGAAGTTAGAGTTTCTTAACACAAGAATGGATGTCATGGTTTCACCACCATAGAATGAAGAACCACTAAGTTTAGGGAAAACTAGTTCTAACATAGCATCCTAAACAACCACAAAACGATATTCAACAACTTAAAAAAGTGGTTTTGGACAATAGGAATATTTGAGAAAAATGATGAATGAATAGAATAAGAAGAGGAAGGTAACATAAAAAAACATTTTAATCTCCACAAAACAATTTATAATCTCATGTAATAAATCATGGAGAACCAAATTGAGGTCTAATAAAAACTACCCAGTAACAACTCTATTGAGGGAACCTCCATAGACGAAATTTCTAGATCATTCCCTAATTAACATGGATGTGTATTAAAGTAATAGGAACTATTTAATGAATTTTTCATGTCATTTATTAGTAGGGAGGGTTCAATTTAAATTCAGATTCATGTCCCCTATCAATTCCACACTTGTTTACCCTTTCGAAATGGTTAAGATCCATTTGGATTGGTAGCCGTTTTTTCCATTTCAAAAGCTCCTAAACTCAACCATGGCTACCATCGGAGACTATATATGTTCATGGTGGTTCTTATGCAACTCAAACTCAAATTTAATTCACCTATGAATAAACACAATCCATTTTACCTAACAAAATATCCAAAATGGATTAGAAATCCATTTCCACTAATTATTTCTTCTAGCCATTTTAGACTAAAGGAATACAATAAGTCCCAAAATGACCTCCAAAACGGCTTAAAATCCTTTTATATGGCCATGGTGCACCAAAACCAAAAATCCTTTCCTAAAATCCTACACCACACCCTTAACTATGTTGTGGTGACAATTTTAATGGCCAAAAAATATAAACACCTTTTAAATCTTCCTTGATAACCCTAAGACATGAGAAAACAGCAATGAGTGGTTGGTAAGGTCTAGACCATTACACTAGATCAATATTAAATAATTATATCCTTAAGAATTGAAACTAAACATGGGGAGAAGGGATGGAAATGGGTTGTCTGAAAAACCTTCTCGTGAGATACATATCAAGAATAATTCCATTATAGGAGCATAAAAATATCACCTAGATAAACATGGTCAAAACCCATGTAACACCAACAACCAAATCCAAAAATCTCTCCTAGGGAAGATACCTATCAAACAAGAGAAAATCCACAAAAAATGGCATCATAGAAGATAAATCCATCTCATAAACTAAATAATGGTTAATATCTATAAAACATCATAACAACAGAAGATTCAAGCATAAAATAAATCAGGATATTGAGAAAGTATATATGATTCACATTGTCAAGTTATTCTTTCCGCAAATTTGTGTTTCCACAAGACATTAACCAAGGTAACAACACACTAATGTATTATGCAGATGGTTTGCAATCTCCCCAATCCACTCCTCAAATATCTTATCATTATCAATTTCAATCTCTCCACTATAAAAAAACATGAGAGTCATCATGAAGATATTGGTGAAGCTGTGACAAAAGAAAAGTATAATGAATCTTTCTTATCTATAGTGGAAGTTCTATATTTTACGTCGGGGTTCCTACATAAGAAAATGCCTCAAAAGTACAAAAACATATGGGATAATTCTTACTCCCATAATCAAAACTTCATTTCCCACCATGAGGACTCACCTTCCAAAATCAATGATCTCAAACATCAAACTAAAAAGGTCTCATCTTATGACCAACATAGGATTTTGGATGATCATATGTTACCTTCATCCTCTCATGAATCACCTAAACCATATTTTTATTTATACTAGTTCTATCCGAATAATTTCCAACACTCTAAGCCTAGTCTAGTATAAGAGAGAATGGAAAGGCCAGAAAAACAAATATTCAAATTGTGACAGAACAATGGTTGAGTGAACACTATTATTATAGGAAAATTCAACCAATGGTAGGTTCCCCATCCCTAAACCTCTATAATCTAGGAAATAAGTGCACAAAATTTATTCAAAAAGTTTTCATAGTCTACTTTTTCTGACTATATGTCTATGGATGAAAATTAATACTAAGGAACAACTGAGATCCAAAAGAATATTGGATACCTATCCACACCTTGGAGGTAAAATGTCAATCACAATTAGTGAAAATCATCCTTGGGACTTTGTGGAGTCTTACTACGTTCTCAAGATAATACCTTTAAAACCCCTCCACTGAACTCAACTCCTTGATTTCTTTGAAATGTGATGAATTTGTATAATGATCCATTATCACCCATATAACATCTTAAAATCCATTATCTTGAGGTAAACCAGTGAAAAAGTCCATCGAGATGTCCTGCCACTTCTAATGAGGAACATTTAATGGATGTAGAAAAAACCTAGAAAAACAGTGTTCATACATTACCTTTTAGGTGAGTAAATATCGAGACAAAAACTATGAAATGGAAATCTTCAACATAGGACAACGAAATTGACCTCTCCGAGAATAGTACATCTATTTCACACCAGGATATACTGGGAAGGGTGATCTATAAAACTCATGGAGAACCCCCTCATTCATCATTTAAGGTATGAAATGACTCTCCTAGAACAACACTTCATACTGATTATCCTTAGACCAACAATTAGATGAATCACAAAAAAAACTATATCACAAGACCCCCACCTTAGAATCCCCTAACATGGACTCGTACACTTTTTTCACCAAATAATACTTCACTTTTATCTAAAAAAGGAATCCTATCCCACCAACCACTTCCATATCATGTTGCATAACTGAGATATCTTCTATTACTCTCAAAGAATCTACAAATTAATGCAAAACATCCCTATGTCACTTCCAAATTAGAGCATCAGCTACAAAATTACCCTTTCACGGGGTATATGAAATCTCAAATTCATAGTCTTGTAAGAATTCAATCCAATTTCATTTTTACAAGATCATGTCATTTTGTGAGAAGATATACCTCAAGCTCTTATTATCAGTGAAAACCAAAAAAATTCTTGGTAATGAGGTAATGTTTCTAAATTTTTAAATAAAAAACTAATATCGCCAACTCAAGATCATGGGAGGAATAGTTATTCTCATTGGGATTAACTGTTGATCCATAAGAGATAACCAACTCTGCTACATTCAGATAGTTCCCAATACAATATATGGAGTGACATATAAAACCTCATACTAAACTCCCTCATATGGAAATGAAGAAAAAGTGTGATGAATAAATTCTCCTTCAGATACATGAAAGATGTCTGACACATTCATACAAAAGGAATGCATGATCCTTTGTGGTCAAGGCTATTAGAGGAATCACAATCAAATAGAACTCAATTATGAACATCTTATAGTATCCCACAATAATGAGGAAACTCTGCACGTCTATAATAGTATTTAGGGCTACCCAATAAACAAATTCCTCAATATTAGAATTACCCATAAATACTCTACACCATGACAAGACATTTCCCAAGAAAAAAATTCATGAGCCCAGAAATCACACTTTGAAATCTTACCAAATAGATGTTGACAGTAATGAATTCCCAAAATGACACATGAATGCTGTGTGTGATCCTCCTAGGATGCAGAGTGCATAAGGATGTCATTGATGGGAGCTACCAAAAACCAATCTAGAAACTCTTAGAACACTATGTTGATAATGTTCATGAACAATACTAGAGTGTTCATCACATAATATGGAATAAAAACAAACATGTAATTCTATTAATGACATCACAAGGTGTTCTTTCGAATATCCTCACCATTCACCCGCATTTTATGATATCTTGTTTTAATATCGATCTTTGAGAACCAACTAGAACTTTTCACATGATCAAACAAAGAATCAATCCATGGAAGAGAATAGTAGTTCTTTGATTTTACCTAATTCAATCAATGATAATTGAAAGAAAGAAAAAAATATATATCAAACTTTTTTTATCAACAAAATTGGTTCACCCCAAGCCGAAACACCTGGTCAAACAAAACCGCACTAGAAAAGATCATTGATATGTACCCAAAGATCCCCCATCTAAGAATGCACCATCCTTTATGGTTGCATCAAGATTGAAGAAATACCTAGTAGTATCTATATCCAAAACATGATTTACCATTGAGGGGGTAACACCCAAAATTCACCATGAAATACATTAGTGTACTCTTCCAAAACCCTGGGAAAAACCAGATGTTGTGCCTTTGAAGAACTCTATATTAACTCAAACATCAAGGATGGTTGGGATGGAACATGCCTCTAACCTATCCCATGTTCTCTCTCACAAATGAACATGTAATATTCTCTGCCAGCATTATTGATCACAAACTCCCTCCTAAATTAATTCATTATAGAATGCACTAAATACAACCAATACATGTTAACTATTATGTCATATAGATGTATCCAAAAATATAAGAAGTCTCCCCAAAATAAATTCTACCGCATTACTAACTCAAAATATCTACATGGGTCATACAAATAATCTCAACCTCTAGCTGGATTAGCAGACGTAAAAGGGAACTGGAAGCCTCATCGCCTAAAGTCACAAAACATTAACTATGGTAGGTGATATGAAGGATTGTAAAGCTCATGATTCAAAAAAAGCATGAAACCTTGTAGAAAACATGAAAAGGGAACCTCAAATGGTATTATTCTCACCTAGTGATGGAAAATCTAAAGCATAAAACTAGTCCGGACTAGATCCATTGCCTCTCTAACTGCAATGACGACCACCTCCATTTACATACTATCATTTATAAGGATTGAGAGAATCATAGGGTATTAATCTACTTTCCCCATAACCTCTCTAATAGCCTAAAGAAGGTGTACCCTGCTACTGTTTCCTTAGTTTGAATTTATAAAACCAAGGATCCTTAATTAGAACACTTGTTTCACACTATCTGCTCAGAAAGGTTGGAAACTCTTGATACTGATGGCCACAAAATCCACATGAAAAACAAGAATATAATTAATTAGTAGGTTTATGAGTGCTTCCAACCATAGAGAAACATAATTATGGGGGTTAGGACCTACCCCTATATATTAAAAATCAATTCTGTCTAGAGAATTTGGAACCCCAGATCATAAATATTCTATACATGGAATCCCATGACTCACATCCTGTGATGATATGGTTCTATATAACATCCTCTCAACGAACTCTTCTCTCTATAACAACTCATGATATATAAACGACATAAACAAGGTGTACTAAAACATGATATCTTGATATAAAGCCTCCTTAAAGTGGATCTCCTTGGCCTCCTCATCTAGAAAAAATATCAAAGAATATTATATAAGGGCTCTGAAACGAATTCCAGAGTACACACATTGGAACTCCCTTATCAAAGGGTATGTAGCTTTTGGATACATCCCAAATTTACTGTCAAATAATGAATCTTTGCACAAAACTAGTCTCGAAACATATACCATGAGATAGAAAACTGCTTGAAATCCCTAAGAAACAAAGAAAGACATTGTCTGGATTCCCTATTCATTATTTTCACTGCCAATGAAACCCAGAGCCCCATCTCAGCATAGATTGATCTAAAGGCGATCTCATCCTCCTCCAACAAATCATTTTTTACAGAGTAATAAATATATCCCTCGTAAAATTATAGTCTATGTTGCCGAAATTCTAGGAGTTTCCTCTTGAATGATTCATCATAGATGACCTTGATCTTATGGTGATCCATTGGAACGTCCTACTGAAGATCTCTATCATGAACCTGTTGATGACTTCGACCCAAATCCATTCCTACAAAACAAAAAATAGTTAGGGACTCATAAACCTAGAATATATAATTTTTTAGATTAATTTTTTATTTATATATGGTTAAAATTAAAACCAGGGTCTATCTATTCAAACATAGTCACAAATAATAATCATGCATGGTCCATTCCTAGGTCTCTACCATGCAACCAGTATAACTTTTCTCAGTAGGCTAAGTACACTAAAAGGTTCATGAAATGGATTATAGGGGCCCATAAATACCCATGTTTGAGCTAGTATCCCTCGTTTACCTTTCTTATTAGTTTAATATAAATTTTTTTCCATTCCAACCCATGAATACCTCTCCATTTCTTACCTTTGAACTCCATCCTACCTATAAACTCCATCATATCCCTCAACTGGAACATTTGATAGTACTCTGTCATGACCCCTCCCTCTAAAGGTACCCCTCCCGGGCTAGTAATGATTGAAAGGAGATAATGATACCTGAAGCCTGCCTCAGGTAGTCCATAGGTTAGAAAAAAGAACAAAGGGTATATCATGAGCCATTAACTATTGGTTAATCAATCGAAAAAACAATGGAATAATAGAGACCAAAGGGGAATTAATATCTGACTTGATTTGTAGTACTTGTAACTCTCATGCACAACATTTTTTGTTTATGTTATCTATCTAATTGATCTTATTTATCACAAATTCCTTTGATATATATAGTTTATGATCACATGTAGGTGTGGGTAACCTAGAGTGAGAAAATACATTTTATTACCTAAATGTAGACACACAAACCCTTATACAATTTAAAGATAAAGGGAAAATGCACATATTATTAAAATAAAATAAAAATTAAATTTTAAAACATAAATGGAAAAATTAAATTAAATAAAAATTAAAATAAACATTAACAGGTTGGTCTTGACTCATGATCAGTAAACATCTAATTATATTTTAAACAAAAAATTAAATTTTAAAATTTAACTTGAGTTAATTTATAATTCTTTAGCGTGAATTAAAATAATTTTAAATAATTATTGACACATCCTATAACACCCAAAAAAATTTATTAAATAAATGAAAATAAAATGAAATTTCATAAACATTTTCCTAATTTTTTGGGTCCATTTGGACCATAAGTATCTCCCTGAATTTTAATTTAGGTTGTGTGACAAGTTTGATGGGTCGGGAAAGTTGGAGCCTAACTATCCCGATCCATATCGAGTCTAATTGGGGAATCCATTGAATGGTGTGTATATATATATACTCACAATATATATATATATATATATTTTAATATTGTAATATATATATATATATATAAACACTATCAAACATGTCACCCTCCCCATAAATGGGGAGGAAAAATATTCCTATTCCTTATTTAGGTGTGGAATATTATCTTGATTTGATTATTTAATTTTAATTTTTTTTCTCATTATCCTTCCATTTGGAAGGACACGTAAACACACACATACACAGATATATATATATATATATATATATTTATTTATTTATTTATTAAATAATTCAAGCTTATTCCGTAATATTTTTTGCTAACAAAATACAAAAATTAGTTTTTACTATCTTTGACTAACACTCAACATGATCATGTCATTCCCTATAAAAAATACATAACACTGATAGCCTTAAATGATAGGGAAAAATAAAACATTAAATCTGGTCGCATATTATATGAAAAACCTATGGATCTTCAATTAACCTTATCTTAGAGATAGAAACTCGAATTGTCATGCTGTTAGTTGTGCTAGGACTATATTGATACAATTTTTATGAATCATAGTGTAACATCCCAAGTAAGTAATGAGTAATAGATATTTTTATCTATGTCTATTAATTAATTAGATAGTGTTTTAGAGGCTTAAAATGAAAATAAATCCAATCTTAAGCATGAAATACACTAATATTTTAAAAGATTGTTTTACTGCCTTTTGATGGAAAACCCTTTTTAAATATATATTTTGACAATTTTATAAGCTATTTTTGTCAAAATAAACTTATTATTTATTATTGGGACATCAAAATTTACTTTGTGTTAATTTTTGGTATTTTTCCGATAATGTTCATTTTTTAATGAATAGTGAAAACTGTTGTATTTTAATTCAAAACCTATTTTTAATATAATTTATTTATATGATTAGATTATCTTTTGAATTGGTTTTGAAGTGAAATTATAATATATTTTTACAATTTAATCCAATGGTGGTCATTGAAATCAATTTCACTTTGAAATTGGACTTAAACTAGTGTCAATCTTTTGATACTTATTGTTTCATAAAAAACACGCTATTTGTCATAACAGCGGGAATTAGTTATTAAATTTATTAATGCAACTTACATGTTTTGAATTTTTTAAAATAGACATCATTTTTGAATTCGGAATATCAAATATAGCTTAGGGTGAAGTTTTGGTATCTTTCTGAAAAGCTTCAAATTTTGATGAATAGTGAAACCACTAAGTGGTAGTTAAAGAAACTGATTTTTTGTTTAAATGAAACTTTGCCACTTCTGTGATTTGATTTTAAAAAATCCGACATACAAGGTTGTCAATAAGAAGTAAAATGTGGTTCAATGAGATTAAAATAATATTTTGGTGAATAGTAACTTTTATGTTCTTAATCGCGATTAGTGGTAATTAGTGTAGTTTAAGGTAAAAATAATTTTTTAATAATATGAGATGAGCTTGACACATGCCCTACCCTCTTTGGATGTGTCATGGCCGACCAAGACAATCCAAGGGTCAACTTGAGGATCCCATGGAGCCACTTTTGTTGGGAAATGACATAAATAACTTTTTATTTAATGTTAAAGTAAAAATGACACAAACAAGAAATGTTTTACTAAAACAATTTTTACATGGGCTTATAGAAGTCCGATTTTTTATTATAAATAGTCATTGGAAAGATAAAAAGATTACCTACATCATAGTATTTTTTTATAATTTTTTGACATTAAATAAATTAATTTAATTATGACATCATGATGATGCAACGATGACCTCATTAATGAACAGTTTAAATAAAATGGAAATATAATGTAATATCTATGACCTAGAAATGTAAAAAACCTTTTGGATGGGTATATTTCTAACCCTTATTGCCTTATCCTAGAATTATACCAATGTGGGACCATTTAAATCTGAAACTCATTTTCAAATAAAGTAATAGTTTCATGATTTCCAAAAGTGCCCCTCCTCTCCTCTTATAAAAGGCCCCCACCTCTACCTCATTTCACACACTCCTCAAGCCTTTGGCTCGGCCATCCACTGCCCATTTACTCTATCCACATCCCTCTCCCTATCCTAGAGCATTCCCTTTGGGCATAATCCTTTCAAAGGAAGCCTTTAGGCTCAAATCAAAAAGAGTTACACTTTTAAAGGTAATTCATTCTCTCATGTTCATTTTTTTAATTTTGATTCTCCAACCCCCTAAACTCTTTTTATTTACTTCTTTTGTAACAACACAAGTATATTAAATATTCTAGGATGTTTTTATAATATTTATTCGAGCTACACTCTCACACAATTACATCAAATGGTTAAAGAACATACGGTTTCCGTGGATGGCGAAATTCTGCCTCCCGAAACGATGATTGTTCAATACTCATTTAACACCTTGAAAGGTGGCCATTATGATGTCACTATTTTTATATATGATATATAATATGTTTATTCTTTCCTTAAGCTTCAGTATTTTTCATTTATGGCATACCATTATTGTTTCCATTATGGGTAAACACGATATCTTCATTTTAGGAAGTGCGGACTACTGCCCCCTGAAAGTGATTTGATTCGTTAATACCATATGTTGGATGTGTAAAGGATAACGTTAATGATATTATATATTTTATTATACTGGAATTATAATATACTCTTATATCATTATGATTCCATTCCATAAAATACGAAATATAAATGGAAGTAGCGTTCATGCGTACGTACGGCTTACCGTCTCCATGAACGGTGCATTTCATTTCTTACCTCTAAATGTGATATAACTTTATAAATACATGTATATGATGAATATATATGATATATATGTTATCGAAATCATTAATATCATTCTGGATATAACGAACCTTTGACCAAATTAACAACATGTAAGCGTAAGAAGTCTATTTTTGACTTAAGAACCAAATACCGACAAAATGAACATTATTAACTTAAATGATTACATGAAGTTCATAACATGGTATAAAAGGAATAATGAACTTGAAAAAGGTTCTTAATCAAGTAGAGATTAACTCAAGTTTATTATCTAGGAGATTAAAGAACGGTCAGGTCAAGTCGGATATGAGGTATGGGACTTCGTCTCAATCTCCTTTCATTGAGGCATATTTTTTTTATACACAACCTTATATTATATGGTGTATAAACCGCTTTGACTTTTACATTTATCCAAAAGGAATCTTTTTTTATACGAAGCATTTTACTAAATGACAAAAGGGAATGTTTTTGTCGTACGTATGCGGCGACAACGACTTCTCCGCCGCCGTGACCATTATTTGAGTTTCGGCTTCCTCTAAAATCCATACCTTCTTTTTAAAAGAAAAATAAATACCATGTTTTAATTTTCTTCTATTTTGGTATTGAAAGTGGTTTTCATAATGTTTTTATATCAATGTGTTGTATTGATATCTTGTGATTGAAATGTGGAAATGTTATGTTTCCTTTATGCATGTTTTATGTGATACGATCATGTTGAGGTTATTGGGAATTATTATGAAGACGGGTGGTTCCGTGATAAACTAAGGGCGGGTGATCCCGATATAGCTCTCCAATGCATTGGGTAACGCGAAGGAGTGAAACGTTAAGGTTTCTCCGAAGCGATTTAGGGAATATACTGTGATGGGTCTTCCAAACGTAACCAAGAGGGTTACTCCCTACGTAAGAATGTTATGAATGCCTCAAGTTACCTTTATGTCTTATGATTTCTATGATTTATTCATGATTTGATGAGGTATGGTGAAGTGATTATGTTTTATGGGTAATGTATGATTTCATTCTTATGTATATATGTACCCATGTTTCCTTTCCATATTTTTATATCCCTTACTGAGCTTTTTATGCTCATCCCATGTTTTTTTGAAATGTTTTTCATAGGTCAAGGGAAAGGTACATGATATGATGATAGTGTCTAGGAAGTTTCAAGAAATAATCCATGTTTTATTTTAAATATGTTTCCATCGATGGGAATGAATAATACTATCTTTATGTAACCACTTTGTTTATATGTGGAATGTAATGCATGTTTTATGATCTAATTATCTAAAACTCTAAACCCGAAAAGATCCTCAATGTGTAATCTTGTAATAACTCAAGATTAAGTAAGGTTTAAGGATGGGGCCATATAGTTTGTATTAGAGGTCGGTTTAGAAAACTTTAGGAGTTATAATTATATTAAATGATTATCCATTTTTTTTTTTGAAATGATATAGCATTTAAAGATTACCATGTTGCTTCATCTAAGACATGTTTGTTCAGAGTGGTTTTCCGCAGAGGAAACAGGGATGCAGTGCTAGGAAGGCATACAGAAGGAAATAACCTTCCGAATCAGCATCCTGAGATGGTCGGAATTGGAACTGAACAGTTTGTTGCAGTAATGGAGCAGTTGACTCAGGCTATAAATGGTGGTGGTATCCATGCACGAGATCAGCCAGACCAACCGCAGAGGAACATGTCAGTGGTGGAACATTTCATGTGGCAACATCCCCCATCATTCAGAGGATCATCTGACCCTATGATAGCTGAAGGGTGGATTAATGCACTTTAGAGGATTTTCGATGTCATGGGGTGTTCAGACAATCAAAAGGTTAGTCTTGCTATTTACCGTTTGGAGGGTGAGGCAGATCAGTGGTGGTCGATAGTTAAAAATATCAGGGACGCTGATGAGATTGATGCTCTCGACTAGGATGAATTCAAAGGTATGTTTTTTGAGAAGTATTTTCCTAAGGCTGTTCGACTAAGGATGGAAAATCAATTCTTGGAATTGAGGCAAGAGGAAGACTCGGTGGCTACCTATGAAGAAAGGTTCACTCGATTGGAAAGGTATGCTCCAAATTCTATCCGAGACCTTGATAGTAAAATCAATCATTTTTACTCAGGATTAAAGCCAAAATATCGAAGGGTATTAGCTTCTCGTGCATTTAAAAGTTATGAAAAGCTTGTTCGATGTGCTGAGAAGGTGGAAATGGAGTTTGCCGATGACCAAGTGTTCTATAACAACCAGCAGAACAAGAGACCGAGGTGGCAGGAGAAAGGTAAGAATTCTTCAAAAAAGTCTAATGGTAAGAAAACTAAGTTTCCAGTTTGTGATAAATGTGGAAAAAGGCATGCTGGGGAATGTCTTCTGAATTCTGGAAAGTGCTACCAATGTGGTAAGATGGGACATAAGGCTCGTGATTTCACTGAAAACGATCAAGGTGAAGGTAAGACCAAATTTTATTTACAGTTTGTGAAATTTTATACGTTCAATGAGATGGGTCACTATGAAAATGAGTGTCTGACAAAGAGTTTGAGTGATGGGAAGCATTTAGACTACAATCAGAAAGGGGTGGTGAAATGCTTTGCAACTACTTCGGCAGACGTCGGGCCATCAAATGAAGTTGTATCAGCTCCAGGGAGCTCAGTATTTTTCAAAGATTGACTTGAGGTCGGGGTACCATTAGCTGAAGGTAAAGGAAGAAGATGTTCCGAAGACTGTGTTTCGTACAAGATATGGCCATTATGAATTTTTAGTCATGCCTTTTGGGCTAACCAATGCACCAGTTGTATTGATGGACTTAATGAATATAATATTCCATGAGTTCTTAGATAAGTTTGTGGTGGTTTTCATTGATGATATTTTGGTGTTTTCTAAAAGTAAAGAGGAGCATGAAAGACATTTAAGGGTCATTTTGCAAACCTTAAAAGAAAAACAATTGTATGGGAAATTCAGAAAATGTGAGTTTTGGTTGCAAAAAATTTCTTTCCTTGGTCACATTGTTTCAAAAGATGGCATAACCGTTGATCCTGCAAAAACAAAAGTTGTTGAAGAATGGCCAAGACCCACAAATGTAACTGAGATTTGTAGCTTCCTTATTTTGGGAGGCTATTACCGAAGGTTTGTTAGAAATTTTTCACGGTTATCTAGTCCAATGACTAAGCTAACTCGGAAGGGTGTGAAGTTTATCTGGACAAAAGAATGTGATGATTGTTTTCAGGAATTGAAAAGAAGATGGGTGAAAGCTCCAGTTTTGGAACTTCCTTCCAGGAATGGTGAGTTTGTTATATACAGTGATGCTTCATTGAAAGGACATGGTTGAGTCCTAATGCAAAATGATCAGGTAATTGCTTATGCTTCACGACAGTTGAAAACTCATGAGGTAAATTACCCTACACATGATTTGGAATTAGCTGTTGTTGTTTTCGCTTTAAAAATTTGGAGGCATCCTTTGTATGGAGTAAAGTGTGAAATATATACTGATCACAAAAGTTTAATGTATATATTCACTCAGAAAGAGTTAAACATCTGACAGAGGAGATGGCTGGAATTAATCAAGGATTATGATTGTACAATTCATTACCATCCGGGAAAACCAAATAAAGTGGCTGATGCTTTGAGTCGAAAATGTAATGCTTCATTAACAATGTTGTGTTTGGAACGTGATCCCTTGGTTAAGGATTTGATGAACTTTGGAATAGAAGTTGTTGGTGCAAGAAGTTCTTCTGTTTTGTTTCAGGTATCAGTGAGATCATCTCTATCAGATAGAATCAAGCAAGCATAGAAGCAAGACAGTGAGTTGCAGAAAAAGGTAGAGCTGGTTCAGAAAGGTAAGTTTCCTGAATTCAACATTGATAATGATTGCGTTTTGAGATTTGGGAAGAAATTGTGTGTGCCTTGTGATTCACAGTTGAAGAGGGAGTTGTTATGTGAAGCTCATAGTTCTCCATTTTTAGTTCATCCTGGAAGTACTAAGATGTACAGAGATCTGCGGGAGTATTATTGGTGGGATGGAATTAAAAGAGATATTGCTGATTTTACTATGAAGTGTTTGACATGTCAACAGGTTAAAGAAGAGCGGTAGTTACCGAAAGGGATGCTTCATCCTTTACCAGTGCCAGAGTGGAAATGGGAGAATATATCCATGGACTTTGTTGTGGGATTACTGAAGAAATCTCGAGGTAATAATGCAATCTGGGTTATTGTTGATCGCTTGACAAAATCTGCTCATTTCCTTGCTATACGAGATATTTTTTCTCTAGATCAACTTTCCCGTTTGTATCTTAAAGAGATAGTCAGGTTACATGGAGTTCCCTTCTCCATTGTATCTGATCGTTATCCCAGGTTCACTTCTAACTTTTGGAAAGGCCTTCAGAAGTCGTTGGATACTGAATTAAATTTTAGTACATCTTTTCATCCTCAATTAGATGGGCAGTCAGAACGAACAATTCAGACCTTGGAAGATATGCTACGAGCTTGTTCGATGGATTATCAGGGAATTTGGGACCAACATCTTTATTTGGTTGTATTTTCATATAATAACAGTTTTCATTCTAGTATACAGATGGCACCATTTCAGGCATTATATGGGAAGTAGTGTCGAACTCCAGCTTTCTGGGATGAAGTGGGTGAAAGGAAGTTGATGGGACCAGAATTGGTAGAAGAGATACCAGAAAAAGTTCAGCTGATTCAGAAACACATGAGAATAGCTCAGAGTAGGCAGAAGAGTTATGCAGACAACAGGAGGAAGGATCTCTCTTTTGAGGTAGGTGATCATGTTTTTCTCAAAGTATCACCATGGAAAAGTGTGATGCGATTTGGTAAGAAAGGAACGCTGAGTCCAAGGTTCATTGAACCATATGAAATTCTGGAGAGAGTTGGATCAGTTGCATACCGGGTGGCTTTACCTCCGAGTTTATCTCAGGTACACAGTGTTTTTCATGTTTCGATGTTGAGAAAGTATATGCCAGATCCATATCATGTTTTGAGTCCAGAGATAGTTCAGCTGGAAGAGAACCTATCTTATGAGGAACAACCGGTCCAGATTCTTGACCACAGGGAACAAGTGTTACGGAATAAGGTGATAAATCATGTAAATGTTTTGTGGAAAAACCACATGATTGAAGAGGCAACATGGGAATCTGAAAATGCAATGAGGGATAAGTACCCCCATTTATTCGATAAGTAAATAAATTGCGGGGACACAATTTTCAAAAGGGGGGAAGGATGTAACATACCAAGTAAGTAATGAGTAATAGATATTTTTATCTATGTATATTAATGAATTAGATAGTGTTTTAGAGGCTTAAAATGAAAATAAATCCAATCTTAAGCATGAAATACACTAATATTTTTAAAAGATTGTTTTACTGCCTTTTGATGGAAAACCCTTTTTAAATATATCTTTTGACAATTTTATAAGCTATGTTTGTCAAAATAAACTTATTATTTATTATTGGGACATCAAAATTTATTTTGTGTGAATTTTTGGTATTTTTCTGATAAAGTTCATTTTTTAATGAATAGTGAAAAATGTTGTATTTTAATTCAAAACCTCTTTTTAATATAATTTATTTATATGATTAGATTATCTTTTGAATTGGTTTTGAAGTTAAATTAGAATATATTTTTACCATTTAATCCAATGGTGGTCATTGAAATCAATTTCACTTTGAAATTGGACTTAAACTAGTGTCAATCTTTTGATACTTATTGTTTCATAAAAAACACTCTATTTGTCAAGACATCGGGAATTAGTTATTAAATTAATTAATTAAAATTACATGTTTTGAATTTTGTAAAATAGACATCATTTTTGAATTCGGAATATCAAATATATCTTAGGGTGATGTTTTGGAATCTTTCTGAAAAACTTCAATTTTTTGATGAATAGTGAAACCACTAAGTGGTAGTTAAAGAAACTGATTTTTCGTTTAAATGAAACTTTGCCAATTCTGTGATTTGATTTTCCAAAATCCAACATACATGGTTGTAATTAAGAAGTAAAATGTTGTTCAATGAGATTAAAATAATGTTTTGGTGAATAGTAACTTTTATGTTCTTAATCGCGATTAGTGGTAATTAGTGTAGTTTAAGGTAAAAATAATGTTTTAATAATATGAGATGAGCTTGACACATGTCCTACCCTCATTGGATGTGTCATGGCCGGCCAAGACAATCCAAGGGTTATCTTGGGGACCCCATGGAGCCACTTTGGTTGGGAAATGACATAAATAACTTTTTATTTAGTGTTAAAGTAAAAATGACACAAAAAGAAATGTTTTACTAAAACAATTTTTACATGGGGTTATACAAGTCAGATTTTTTATTATAAATAGTAATTGGAAAGATAAAAATCTTTCCTACATCATAGTATTTTTTTTACAATTTATAGACTTTAAATAAATTAATTTAATTATGACATCATGATGATGCAACGATGACCTCATTAATGAACAGTTTAAATAAAATGGAAAGATAATGTAATATCTAAGCCCCAAACATGTCCAAAACCTATTGGATGGGTATATTTCGAACCCTTATCACCTTATCCTAGAATTATACCAATTTGGGACCATTTAAATCCGAAACTCATTTTCAAAAAAAGTAATAGTTTCATGATTTCCAAAAGTTCCCCTCCTATCCTCTTATAAAAGGCCCCCACCTCTACCTCATTTCACACACTCCTCATGCCTTTGGCTCTACCATACCCGGCCCATTTACTCTCTCTACATCCCTCTCCTCATCCTAGAGGATTCCCTTTGGGCAGAATCCATTCAAAGGAAGCCTTTAGGCTCAAATCAAAAGGAGTTACACTTTTAAAAGTAATTCATTCTCTCATGTTCATTTGTTTTATTTTGCTTCTCCAACCCCTAAACTCTTTATATTTACTTCTTTTTTAACAACACCAGTATCTTAAATATAATAGGATTTTGTTATAAGATTTATTCGAGCTACAATCTCACACAACTACATCAAATGGTTAAAGAACATACGGTTTCCGTGGATGGCAAAATTCTGCCTCCCGAAACGATGATTGTTCAATACTCATTTAACACCTTCAAAGGTGGCCATTATGATGTCACTATTTTTATATATGATATATAATATGTTTATTATTTCCTTAAGCTTCTGTATTTTTCATTTATGGCATACCATTATTGTTTCAATTATGGGTAAACATGATATCTTCATTTTAGGAAGTGCGGACTACCGCCCCCTGAAAGTGATTTGATTCGTTAATACCATATGTGGGATGTGTAAAGGATAAATATAATGATATTATATATTTTGTTATACTGGAATTATAATATACTCTTATATAATTATTATTCCATTCCATAAAATACGAAATAGAAATGGAAGTAGCATTCATGCGTACGTACGGCTTACCGTCTCCATGAACGGTGCATTTCATTTCTTACCTCTAAATGTGATATAATATTATAAATACATGTATATGATGAATATATATGATATATATGTTATCCAAATCATTAATATCATTCTGTATATAACGAACCTTTGACCAAATTAACAACATGTAAGTGTAAGAAGTCTATTTTTGACATAAGAACCAAATATCGACAAAATGAACATTATTAACTTAAATGATTACATGATGTTCATAACATGGTATAAAAGGAATAATGAACTTGAAAAAGGTTCTTAAGCAAGTAGAGATTAACTCATCTTTATTATTCAGGAGATTAAAGAACGGTCGGGTCAAGTCGGATACGAGGTATGGGACTTCGTCTCAATCTCCTTTCATTGAAGCATATTTTGTTTTATACACAACCTTCTTTTATACGGTGTATAAACCCCTTTGACATTTACGTTTATCCAAAAGGAATATTTTTTTGTACGAAGAATTTTACTAAATGACAAAAGTGAATGTTTTTGTCGTACGTATGCGGCGACAACGACTTCTCCGCCGCCGTGACCATTATTTGAGTTTCGGCTTCCTCTACAAGCCATACCTTCTTTTAAAAAGAAAAATAAATACCATGTTTTAATTTTCTTTTATTTTGGTATTGAAATGGTTTTCATAATGTTTTTATATCAATGTGTTGTATTGATATCTTGTGATTGAAAGGTGGAAATGTTATGTTTCCTTTATGCATGTTTTATGTGATACTATTATGTTGAGCTTCTTGGGAATTATTATGAAGACGGGTGGTTCCGTGATAAACTAAGAGCGGGTGAGCCTGTTATAACTCTCCAATGCATTGGGTAAGGCGAAGGAGTGAAACGTTAAGGTCTCTCCGAAAAGATTTTGGGAATATACTGTGATGGGTATTCCAAATGTAACCAAGAGGGTTACTCCCTACGTAAGAATGTTATGAATGCCTCAAGTTACCTTTATGTCTTATGATTTCTATGATTTATTCATGATTTTATGAGGTATGTTGAAGTGATTATGTTTTATGGGTAATGTATGATTTCATTCTTATGTATATATGTACCCATGTTTCCTTTCTATATTTTTATATCCCTTACTGAGCTTTTTATGCTCATCCCAAGTTTTTTTGAAATGTTTTTCACAGGTCAAGGGAAAGGTACATGATACGATGATAGTGTCAAGTAAGTGTCAAGAATGGATCTATGTTTTATTTTAAATATGTTTCCATTGATGGGAATGAATAATAATATCTTTATGTAACCACTTTGTTTATATGTGGAATGTAATGCATGTTTTATGATCTAATTCTCTAAAACTCTAAACCCGAAAAGATCCTCAATGTGTAATCTTGTAATAACTCACGATTAAGTAAGGTTTAAGGCTGGGGCCTTATACATAGAATACATAATTGAAAAATATTAAAAACATTTAAATTAAATAATTACATGTTTTCTATGATATAAATTGAAGGAACTCGAGGTTAAATAGAAGCGTGGAAAAAATGAAAATTAAATTTATGGGATTATATTCAAGTTAAAGCCACCGAATAAAAACAACCCTTTATTAAATTTATTATAGGATCATATGTAATTGAATTTAATCATGAAAAACAAAATTTAACGATAGTGTAAAAAATACCTTGTTTGTTTGCTATCATCGGTTTGATTCGCTCCTCATCAGTATGTCGTGGATCATAGGGACCAATCTAGGAATCTTATAGATCATCCATATGTGAAATATAGATCCTATTTCATCTATCTATTTTTTATTTGGTGATATCATGGTAAATCATAGAGCTTTACAATGTCCATCTGATCATTGGAAGAACTTGGGATCACTCAAGAAAGTGTGATAGATCTTACATTGTTCTTTTTCTGAAATATATATCTAAGGTATCAAGAGGGTAGGAGATGATGCCTTCCATCTCTAAATTCATAAAAATGATGGAACTATCAAATAAAGAGTATAAAATGAGCTTTTATACCTAGGTTATACATTCCAAAATTGAACTTCTGTCCCTATAAAGTAATAAACTTCTTTTTAGACACATGTGAAGACTTATGAATTAATTAAAATTATCATAAATGTCATGAATATTTTATCACTCACTTTTAACACTTAACATATTACAAGATAAAATATTAACAATTAACTTGGCTGATAAGCTCCCTAAATAATTTAATGAACTTTGAATGTGTTTTGTTCGTTTGAAAAATTATATTTTCTCGTTTTCACTTTTATAATCGAACATGCCGTTAATACTTTGAGAAATAAATTAAATAATAATTATCATAAAAATTAATAATTAAATTGGGTTATTTTACTTGTGATCAATTACACTCGAACATTCACAGGACCCCGCATGTGAGGTACACTTCATCCTAAAATCATATTCTTATGAATAGGTGAAACTTGTGGATGCACTTAATGTGTGACCCTCTTGGTCCTTATCCCAATAATAGTGATTCCAACCCATAGATGAAGAGCAGAGCCTAGTAACCAATCATGACCCTAAAAAGATATGTAATTTCATAGCTATGACTTCCTCCTAAGAACACATTCTGTGTAATATAATCTCTTTCTCTCATGATATCTCATAAAGCTATATTCAAAATTGTGTCATCATCTTTTTAATGATTTATATATTTTGTGACCTTACTAGATGGACTTAACCTATTTTCACTTGAACATGAATTTAAGAAAGGATGTACCATAATAGTTAAACTATGTCAATGAGATATCTCTTCCATAACTTGGAAGTAACAAATTATATCTTAATCATTCTACTAATTCCATTCCACTAAAGATTCACCCAATAAAATCTACCTCACCATGACTTCAATGTCATAGTTTTTTCCTTCAAGGAATGTATGTGATCAAAAGGTACATATTGATAATGATATATTGTAAATATATCAATACACATGTTTATAGATAATAAAAAATAAAAGACACCAAAACATGTGTTTTTACTATTGTTGGGTCAGTTCTCGTGATATCCTCTACTCAAGATCACCATGTTTGAAATTCATAAGAATAACACTCAATGATTATGATCCCCCTTAACCAGATAGTGATACATAATCTATGTCTGATTAGTATAAAAAATGTAGACTATAGGACACATGTTAACGATTATCTTACTAGTATCTCAAGTTTCTTATAATATATGGTAACTTCTATAACCATTTTATTCTACATATAATCTAAGGAGACTACCATGTAAATTTATCAATTTGATCTGAATTGTATTTTTTGGATGAATTTTGATATTAAATGTAAAAATTACTTATTTATGGAATTTTAATATTTTCTATTACTTATGTATCCCAGTCATAAATTTTTCAATATTGATCCAAATTAATTAATTATACTATACGTGATTCAATTGTTTTTTGGGTTCAATATCTACAAATGGACCCATAGCTCATTCAAAATAAATAGTGACCAAATAAATCAATCAATGTGAAAAATATTTTTAGTGGGGGGAATTTAACTCCCTTTATTAAATGATTCATATATTAGGATATAGGTAACCAAATGAGTTCATTCTAGTTGAATATGAAGGATAACTAGATTTACTATCTACAAATTAAATTTCATAGATAAATTCTCTCATTTAGATATTTGATGCATGCATCAAAGTGGAGGAAGATGAAGAGTCTCTTCGACCTGGAAAAGAGAGGTTTTGTAATTCGGAAAAAAATATCTTAAAATTTTCCAATGTATTTTAAATTTTGATGGTAGATATCCTAGATAATTACAAAAAACTATTATGAATAAATCATTGTGTGTTTTCTATCTATTGGGAGGAAATGGTGAAAATTCTATATGGAATGAATTTGTAGGAAAAAATTGTTTTTTATTGTCAATTTTCTTAGTTTTCTAATGTCCTTTTATTCCTCATTTTAAATCAACCTTCACAAGGAGGGGTAAAATTATGAGTGATTGGGGAAGGAGTGGTTTTATGTTTTTAGTTCTTTAGTTATTTCACTTCATGGAATAAAATCATTTTCTTTCATCTGTTAAGTTAGATACAATATTCTAACAGGAGTTTTTATTATCATGTATGATTGTATTTGGTTTTAGATTCTATTATTGTTATTTTCTTTTTAAATGATCATTATCTCCCTCTAAAAGGTTATGGTTTATATATAGTGGATTACACCAGGACTTAGTGGTGAAGTACTTAAATATTCTCAGTACATGTGGGATGGGTAGTGGAAACTCTGGACTATTTAGGATAAACATGACCTAATTGGGTATTTCCTAAATCAATTGGGGGTGTTATCATTAAATATTTGATACATAATAAAGAGGATATACCAATATGATGTTTTTTATGGTTTATTCCCTCCATTACCATATTACTAAGGGAGTGAGAGAATGATATTGCAGAATATCACTTTAATCGACTTAGAAAGGAGGATTAAATATGTTGGAGCTAGTATAATATTGAATTTGGAAGACCAAACCTGACTCGATCACCATTATCATATCATTATTTTCAATCTCTTTCTTAATTAATATTTTTTCAAAATAAAAAATGTTTAGATACTCATATTTCTATAAGTTAGAGTTAACAACTTTATTATTGTGCACTAATATCTAGACACAAACAATGTTAACCACTACACAACATTTTAACATAATAAATAATAGATTCTATACACCCCATGAAATAAATATTGGATAAACCCATGGGTATTACATCAAAAAATAAATGGGAGTTTTCTAATATTTATTCTTTTTTGAATATTTTATACATTGAAAATATATTTTTTAAAATCACTAAGGAATAAATATTTAATAAATATAAATGGATAATAAAACTCCTAAAAATATTGAGGTAAATAATCAAAATTTTAATATGGATATTTTTGAAAAATCTAAGAAGGCTACGTTTTTATACCATTTTTTCCCTTCTTATTTCTATTATATCACTTTACCTAGAATTTAATATTTTCTCTCTTTCCCATTGATTTATTTTTAAAAATCACAATGGGGAATTGTTTTTTATGGTACATTTTATTTGGGGGGGGGGGTTGTGTTAATTTAAGTTTGTAAGATAAATCTTAAAGTCGTAAATTTTTCTATCAAATTCTTGTTGTTTTATTTTAAATATACAATCAAATTTACTTATTTCTTATATGTATTTTGATTTTCAAAATGGGTAGATTTTATGGTCAAAGAAAAAATTGGTATCCTTTATTTTGAAAATAAAAACACATAATATGAGTTTGATCTAATTTTACTTTTATTGAGTTTTATTATGTTTATAATTAATGTCCTTTTAGAATATACTGATGAATTAAACCAACATGTACATTCACTAAATCATATGAGTGTGTTTTAATAGAGTGCATAAGATAAACAAACAAGATGATAAAATCATATACACTTCTATTAAATGATAGAGTTCAACATTTGATGCTATTGAAACTAAACCTGAAGAACACTTAATCTGATTAATTAGGTTTATGAAGCTCGTATCTATAAATTTAACAAGAGGATTTATGTAATGGAAGATACAGAAAATGATAATTATAATATTGTGAATCTTTTTGCGCATTATCTTGTTTCTGACTGATTCCTTATTCTTTTAGTGTTTTTCAATGTGAACTAAGAGCTATGTTTTGTAAATATCTAATTTTAAATTTATTGTTATATATGTTGTAATTGTTATTTTTCTAATACATCTTGGTTTAATAGCTTTCTAATAGTGTAAGTTAGATTATTTGATCCATTTTATCGAGGGATTCCAAGGATAGGATGATGGATCCCTTCTGATAGGTTTACAGTCAATGATGTTTTGAGTGTATAATCCTTCCTATATTCGATTAGTGTGATCAAGGGCTTCCAGTGATAAGGAGACAAGTATTTTTCTATGTGTTTTACAGATGATGAATTTCAAGGATTGAAATGGTGATACCTTATATTAGGTTTGTAGATTATTATTTTTCTTTTAATAAAAGTAAAGTATTCATTCGAATTGGAAGAATATTGGTAAATAATAAACTTTTGGGGTATTAAAATAGTTTTTCTATTCTACAATTAGGTTTTTGAATTTTTTTTTTCATTTTTATTTATCCTATATTTATTAAATTTATCAAATTATAGTATAACTACTAATAGACTTATTTATGGTGCATTTAAAATTTATATTATTATATATTATGAATTTATTAGTAATTATATTATCTCATAAACATAAATTTTAGAGTGGGATGAAAATCTCTTGTCATGTTTTAGACTTCAATCTACCCTCTCCTTATTTAGTTCCATATCCACCTATCTGGGACAACAAAATATTCTCAAGGTCTTACATGGAACCACTCCATTCATGCCATCTATACTGTATTAGAATCATTATAACAAATGTGATAAATAAGTTCAAGGATGAGTCCAAGATGAAATAAATCATCAATATTGGTATATATATATATATATATATTTATTTATTTAAAAATTCATTTTAATGAATAGAATAATGTTATTTGTGTTCTTAGTGGTTTTTGTTTGTTTTAGCATATATGCCTTAAGAGATTTTTGTTTGTTTTAGCATATATGCCTTACCAATTGAGGATGTAAGAGAATTTTGAAGGAATTCAAAGATCTTATAAAAAGGTATTTGACAAAATTCTGCAAATTAGAAAGGAAAAATGGTCTTTGGAATATATTTATGGGAGGAGATATGAAAAAATTATGACTAACACCATGAAATTCATCAATAGAATATTTAATATATTTAAGAACATACCCATCGTAGGTAATTAGTAATATTAAAGATTATTTTAAATTATTAATAAAATGTTTGAAATGTAAATTATAGGTTTAGTTAAGTAAACCAAGTATTGAATAGTTATGTATTTTATGGAAAGAGGAAAGTAGGCCGAATAGGGTCTCCACAGAGGGATGTGATATGGGAACCATTTTTTTTGAGAGATTCATAGGATTAATTATGAGTACACCACATTTTTCTCCATTAATTTTACTATTTTGGGTGTAGATTTTAGGTAATCAAGTGGAATAATCATTTAACTGGTAGAAGTACCTCTGTGATTATGGATTTAGTGGATCAATGTTACTGTGATTGCGGTAACTTTCATGAATTATATTATCTTTGTTCACATATGATAACATCATGTTCTTCTCTATGCTTATCCTGGGAGTTGTTCAATGATCTAGGGTATCAACTATAGAGTATTAATAAATTCTTATGTTATTCATGGATGCTTGTTGGTGAATATAAAAACTCCATTTAGTCCATTGATGCACCAATGATTCTACCAAAAATGAATAGGTTCTTGCTGAGAGGGAGGCTGAAGTCAAACCATATTTGAAATGTGGTGGATTAACCCTTTGAAAATATATCATAATGGAGGAGTGGTTTATATATCTATAAAGGTCACACAAGTAGATGTTTACTTGCATATATAGTTCAAACATCAAACAATATAAAAGATTGATATTTTACTTTCACTATTAATTTCATAGTATTTGTATGTAAAGAAATGATTTTTTTTATAAATAAAAAATCATATTCTTTTACTATCAATTTGGAAACCATATTATCATGTTAATTAATTAAAATTATAGTCATAATGTAATATGTTATTGTAATTATACACTTTTTACTTTTAAATTTCATATAAAGAACTATGAAAATGTAATAAATTTGGATGGAGGAGGCTCTCTTATCTTCCTAGTAGTCACATGTCTTACATGACGTACTGGATTAGAGAACTATTTAATATATTAACTGTAAATACCCGAAGCTTTATATACATTGACATTACATTACTTTTGCGGAATACTTTATACATAATAAACACAGACACACAAGGACCGTAATATTTTAGTGTCTTTGGAAACTTGGAATTTAATCTTCTAATCGTGGTGAAAGATCTTTAACTTTTCCAATAAATATCTTCCCATTTTGTTTTCTTACCTAAAACCTTTCATTATATCCTGGGGAAAATAAAACATAAAAAGGGTGAGCTCAAATGCTCAGTAAGGGTAAGCATAGAGAACATAAAACAATCCATAAACATTTGAATGCAAAATCTTGAACATAAAATCTAAACATCAAAATCTTGAGGAAGGACAAAAATCTTGGAACTATATAAGGCATATATCATAAAGGAACATCAATCTTGATACAATATCATGGGAATAAATCATGTAATTGTGGAAACTATTCAGCACTTGTTATGATTTCCATAGTAGCCAAGGCATTGCTGCCAAGACCATCTTAGTGGACAAAGTCTCATTCTGAATCGAGTTCACTCCTCGTTCTACTCTTGTATCACTGAACCGGATTAACATACCATTCTAGCCATGTCTATCTCATGAGATATAAATCATTACCCAATGCATTGTAGGGAGATATAGTTCCCACCCATCTCATAATGAAATCACTCTTACTTGTGCCACAAAATAAACTTAAAACATTCATCATAACCCAAAGAGTAAAATGGGCATCATAAACATCTTCCCACCATCTCATAATTAATATAAAACAAATGGAAATTTCATCATAATAAATTTGAAACCATGTAAATCCTAGAGACATTAAACTTGAAACATACACATATGAAATAATTTCATGTTATATGGAAAATGGTTTTGATAAAACATTTGAAATGAATTTTTGAGGAAAATATCCTTTCTTATTAAAAATCATTTTCTTTTAAAAAAATATCATGCACTTTTAAAATAAAAGTATTTTTTTTAAAATAGTCATAAAATATTTTAGAGTAAGCTTCATGAAAATGAGGCGTTATGAAACTGTAAAAATTTGTTCACACCTTATGAGTTAAAAATAACATTTTTCTCGTACTTTTGTCGGAAAAGTCAAAAAGTACCTCGTATGGTAAACAAAAAAAAAGATTCCTTACATAGCATGTATTAAAATTAAAAAATGGGTAAAAATGACTTTAAACATACATGAAATTTTTTTATAATACTTGGACATGGATGATAAATATAACCCCAGTAAATACTTACGTATAAGCAATCTCGAATAGAAAACAATTGAGATTGAAACATTATCCCTTACCATAGGTCCGATATGCTTCATACATATCCGAAACTCCTGTATAATGATTTGAATAATGTCATTGACTTTTTAAAGAATCATATTCATTGTTATTATATCATATATGGTGCCCTTATGACTTTATATTACCCGTTCTTTTCGAAATTCCATGTTAAAGCAGTGTTTTGGGTAAAAATGTTTTATTTATCATATATGTTTGGAATTGTTGTTCTTGATATTATTGTTACTTATATCTTGATTTACTTACTTCCAGAATGTAAATCATGATTTATATATCATATATATATTCAGTATATATATATATATAGTAGATAGATAAATGAAATTAAATACATCGTTCATGGAGACGATAGGCCGTACGTATGCATGAACACTGTTTTTTTGTTTCCTTATTGAATTAAGTAGATGAAATAAATATTTATATAAATAAATCTAGTAGAATTATTATGTCATATATTTCATGATTACTTATTATATATACTTTATAATCATTCTTTAATTGTTAACATGGAAAATGAATCTCATCGCGTCGTGGATATGGTAATCCGTACGTACGCACGAGCGATGATATCATTACAATATTTATTGAAAGGAATAATAGGGGATGATATAATATCTTATAATCAGTATGATGTTATAATAATCATATATAGTCAGTATTTACACCATTATACCCATCCAAGTAAGGTAGTGGTGGAAAACAGATTACACCACGGTGTGGAGACGATATTCCGTACGTATGCACACACTGTGATTTCTTTTTCCGTAGAATGGGTAGAAGGTGAAATATGATTGTTTAATATTTATAATAACATATAATTATATTAGATATACTGATGTTATTACTCTATAATGAAACAACTAAAAAAGAAAAAGTTGAAGAAGAAAGAATTTGAAATAATCGTTAGAAGAGATTACCTCTTCTTCGACGAACCTCTTTTAAGCTACCTCTTAAGGAAGTAGAGTTGGTCTTTTGAGAAGAAAAAAACCTCCAGAATGTTTCTACAGAAGTGGAGAAGAGAAATTTTCAGGGGTTGGCCAAGCTTCATGGCTCAAAAGTGTCTGAAGAGAAGAGGGAAGGGTGCCCTGTTTATAAGGGAGGAGAGGGGAACCTTTGGGAAAACATAAAATATTATTTTATAATAAAGTCATATTCGGTTTTTAATAGCTCCAAATTGATTTATTTCTAAGATAAGGTGGGTATGGGTATTAATACTCTCAAATAATATATTTTAGATAGGTATGGGACAATTTATTTACCATATCTTTTAGTTTTAACTCTTAGTTAATTAGATTGACATTTACCATGTCACTTTGTATTTTTATATTATATAGTTAATAGACTTACCATATACATCCAAGAGACCCCCAAGTGGTCCAATAATGATACAAATATCCTGATATAAGTATCATGGATGATCCTTTGATTTTTAGGAATATAATAACAATTAATAATATAAACTTTGTTTTAAAAACTATTTTATGTCAATTTAGACACTATTTGGTAATTGATTTATGTGAAAATTATAACAGCGTTATTAGTTCGCAAAAAGTTACTTAAATACATACTAACATGTCATATTAACCTAGAAAATTAGTGTAATTCATAAAAATTCTCAAATTACATTTATTTTGGTATTTATAACATCAATTATGTTAATATTTCATTAATAAGATAATTACTTCATCACTATTGTGTCATAAATAAATTAACTTATTTAATGTTTAAAAATAATAAATAAACTACAATTATGTAGGAAATATTTTTATCTTTAAAATGAATATTTACCTTCTAATTTATATTATGTATAACCCTATATTAAAAATGATTTAGTTATTAAATTTTGGTTTTAAATATTTTAACCCTTCTTTAAATAAATTAATAATAAATGTCCTAATCTAATCCAAGTTGACCTAAATGGTCATATTTTATTCATAAGGTTGTTTTTTGTCGAATTAATCTTATCCAATAGAATTGGGACATGTGTTAGGGTAATAATAATATCATTTTTACCCTTAATTACCCTATTTACTTTTAACCGTGGTAAAAAAAGTAAAAAGTTACTATTCACCAAAAATTATTTTAATCTCATTGAACCACATTCTAGTCCATGATAATAACCGTGTCTCTCAGATTTTTGAAATTCCACTAATTGAAGCGGTAAAATTATGTTTTATGTGAATTTCCAAATTCTCCTAGGAGGTGGGTAAAAGACGGTTAAAAGATCAATAAAATATTTATATATCTAAAATTATTATAAAATGACTCCAATTAGTTACATTGAACTTATATAGGTATTATGTATCAATTTTGACATAAAATAACTTTAAATAAAATAAATAATTATTTAAATAAAAATTCGGTTTTTAAATAGTAACCTAGTGTTTTCACTATTCCTCAAAAATTGAATGTTTTTAGAAAAATTTGACAAATTTACCCTAGGATAATATCGATATTCCAAATCCAAAAATGAAGTCCATATTGAAAGATAAAATTTATAAAATTTAAAAAGTGGGTATTACTATTCATAACGGCTAGTTCATTATAATATTATAATAATATCTCGTTTAGTGAAACTCGGTATTGCATACTGCACACACTATCAAGGAAGGTCTTGATTGTGTGTAATGCAAGCCAAGTCAAATAAGCGTGTAGTGAATGCTCTGTTTGTTGTTGCATATGTCATAATCAAAACATATTTCATTTATACATTAAACAAAATCTATACTTAATGTTGTGTAGAATGACTTCTATCAAACGAACTTGAAATTTTGTGTAACATGATCCAAGAATAGTGGTGCGTATACTGCAAGCTAATACAGTGTTGCATATAGTGCAAGAGAGTTTTGGTTTAGCATACAACACAAGACATCAAATCAATTAAAAAGAATACTTCTCATAAAATCATGGTGTGCTACATTCTACCCCACTTAAAATGAATTTCTCCCTCGAAATTTGTAAGGGTTATAAATTGTTTTCTACTTGAAATTTTCTTTCATAGAAACCCACATCATAAAAAGGAATACCAAAACTGAACTTTAAAAACTAAATTATGAAACGTAACGGTTACCCAAATTAACTAATCACTGGGTTTCCATATAGGAGAATATAGGTGAAAATATGGATATAGAAGAGAAATCTAACCATCACGTTTTGATGGAGAGTGGTTGAGAACATGGCTATAAAAATCCAATAATAACAAAGCCATAAATTTGTGATGATTTAATGTACCATCTGATTCATCGGATATAAGGGCACTAGGACAACATATTTGGTTTTCATGATCATTTCCCTAAAGTTGAAGAATTTGAATTTGAAGAAATTCTCACTTTATTTTGGTATAATCTCACCGTTGTTTGTGCCTTGAACAATTTACACTTCATCTCTTTATGAAATTAAGTTGAATTTATCTTTCGTGATGTTTTATCAGATCATGCGATAGAATGATAGGCCATTCCATCTTTCTCAAACATAAGTTAGAAAAAGTTATATACATAATTCCATCTATGGTGAGATTAAACATATATGGTTCCAAAATGAACTTGTACTTCATCTATCACCCTGAATAATAAAATAAAACTAGTTTCTACTAATCAGAGACTTCCTGTAGGCCAGTGGTAGGAAATAAAGTCTTTTCGGACTTCGGTTGTGGGTTCGATTCCCACAGCTTTGTTCGACGTGATGGGTTGTCACTCGTTCTGCAAGTTCACCATTTTAATAAAAAAATACAATATTATAACATTCCATCAATAATATTCAAAAAGTTCTAGCCTTAAACAATACTAATTTATGTCTAATATAATCCATTCCAATCTTTAGGCTTATCCAAAATACTGCTATCCATTCTCATATTATTGTGAAAACGATTACTAGAGAGTTCATATAACTAGCATGTTAATACCATTGTTGATCCCCATATATCATAAGAAATGTCTTGTTGGTCACATTCCAAACATTGTAAAGCCTTAATCATGTATTCTTTTGAAATATGAATACCCATTGAACCTTAGTGAAACATGAGTGCTATCAAAAGTTAACTCTTTCCAAATACAAAAACCCCGAAATACTCAAACCATGATATAACTATTTCCTTATATCAGTCATGAGATAATGAATACTGTCAAACATTTAATTTTCCCATTATCCCTTCATTATGTGCATATCATCTTCTTTCCAAAAATATATCAATCACATTCCATAGTTACCGGTACCATAAAATTATTGAAAAACACAATAGACCAATATATATATATTCAAATATTCCATGATACTATATAATACATTATTTTGGAATCCCATTAAATAAACACTTAATCATTCCACCACATCGTTGTCATATTCAACATCGCCAATAGTGATCGCATTTGACACTTATTTTTCCTTTTCCTTAAGTGGCTGCTCATGTCGATCATCATTAACCCTTGGATTAGGGCATTGATTAGCATAATTCCCCATTTCATTGCACTTGAAGCAATGAAGTGTGGGTGTTGCGTTCTCTATAGTCTTTTCTTTATTTACATAATTAGAAAACCTTTTTCCATTACATCGACACTCAGATGATTGAAGAACTTCTTTTCCACACTTAAACGATTTTCTAGTCCCTTTATGACAATCTCCACCATGCTTCTTTCCACACTTTGAGCATATGGAAACATTCATCTTCTTTTCACCGTTATTCTGAGATTTCTCCTTCAACTTCATCTTTCATTTCTTGTCCAAACCATGAGATAGATATGTAACAACAACTTCCATTTCTACCTTGATAGCACAATGAACAAATTCTTTATAGCTACTAAAGTCCCTTATAGCTAATTCTCTTCAACGACTTGGTTTTAAGACCCTGAAGAATCGATCAACTTTACTTTCAGGTTGGATGATAAATCCAGATGCATACCTTACAAGCCTTGTAAAATTCTCTTCATATATATCAACAGATTCATCATCCTTTTGATTTAGTTCAAGAAAATCCTTCTCTATCTTTGTTCAAAGAATACTAGGGAAGTACTTATTGAAAAATATGTTCTTGAACTCATCCCATTCCATGGACTCAATTTCATCTTTTTCCCTTGTATTCTTGATAAGATTCCACCATTGATCAGCTTCATCTTCCAAACGATATACTGCTAAGATGACTTTATCATGTTTAGAACATTGAAGAACTCAAAATATCTATTCAGTGGTACTGATCCATTGTTCAGCAACAAGTGGATTAGAATACACACTAAAAGAAGGTGGACGTTGCCTCATGAAGGACTCAATAGAATATTGTTCCTTTCTCTGCTCTTTTGGAAGTCCAAAATAATTCATAGCTTGTGTAGGTATAACAGTAATATTTTTCACTCCATCTCCCATAAGATTGGTTTGTTTATGAGGAAAAACATTGCATTTTCCATTACATTGATCAACATGGATCCTTCGGGTTCTAGCCATCGTCTAAAACCCAAAAAGAATAGTATGAGAGGCAAAAATCATGATAGATAAAACAAAATAATAAAGGGGGATTACCATCAATATCTAACATATTAGGTTTAATTCTAATATCGTTTTCGTAATTCTAGGACTATAACCTATACGTATACTTAACCTTAGGGACATACCTAGACATACCTTAGAAATATCTCTAGGGATCTCGCTAAAGTTTTCACATCCAAGTTTCCAAAGCATAACTAAACCTTTCCTCTGATACCAACTGTAAGGACCCGAAGCTTCACATACATGTAAATTACATTAATTTCGTGGAATACTTTATACGTAATAAACACAGACACACAAGGACCGTAATATTTTAGTGTCTTTGGAAACTCAGAATTTAATCTTCTAATCGTGGTGAAAGATCTTCAACTTCTCCCATAAAGATTGTCCCCTTTTGTTTTCTTACCTAAAACCTTTATTTATATCCTGGGTAAAAGAAAATATAAAAAGGGTTAGCTCAAATTCTCAATAAGGGTAAGCATAGAGAACATAAAACAATCCATAAACATTTGAATGCAAAATCTTGAACATAAAATCTAAACATCAAAATCTTAAGCAAGGACATAAATCTTGGAAGTACATAAGGAATATATCAGGAAGGAACATAATTCTTGATAAAATAGAATGGGAATAAATCATGTAATTGTGGAAACCGTTCAGCACTAGTTATTATTTCCATAGTATCCAAGACATTGCTGCCAAGGCCATCTTCGTGGACAAAGTCCCTTTCGGAATCAGGTTCACTCCCCGTTCCATTCCTGTATCACTGAACCAGATTAACATACCATTCCAGCCATGCCTATCTCATGATATATAAATCCTTAACCAATGCATTTGAGGGAGATATAGGTCCCATCTATCTCATAATGAAATCATTCTTACTTACGCCACAAAATAAACATAAAACATTCATCATAACCCAAAGAATAAAATGGGTTTCATAAACATCATCCCATCATCTCATAATCCATATAAAAAATGGACATTTCATCATAAGAAAAGTTAAACCATGTAAATAATAGAGACATTAAACTTGAATCATACACATATGAAATAATTTCATGTTATATGGAAAATGGTTTTGATAAAACATTTGAAATGAATTCTTGAGGAAAATATCCTTTCTTCTTCAAAATCATTTTCTTTTCATAAAATTCCATGAAATTTTAAAATAAAAGTATTTTGTTGAAAATAGTAATAAAATCTTTTAGATTAAGCTTCATGAAAATGAGGCATTATGAAACCGTAAAAATCCATTCATTCCATATAAGTTAAAAATAACATTCTTCTCGTGCTTTTTTCAGAATAGTCAAAAAGTACCTAATATGGTAAACCAAAAAACGATTCCTTATATACCATGTAGTAAAAGAAAAAAAATGGGTAAAAAAGAATTTAAACTTACATGAAAACATTTTTATAAAACATGGACATGGATGATAAATATAACCCTAGTAAATACTTACGTATAAGAAATCTCGGATAGAAAACAATTGAGATTGCATCATTATCCCTTACCTTAGGTCCAATATTCTTCCTAAGCATCTGTATCTCCTGTATAATGATTTAAATAATGTCATTGACTTATTACAGAATTATATTCATTATTATGATATCATATATGGTTCACTTATGACTTTATATTACCCGTTCTTTTGTAAATTCCATGTTAAAGCAGTGTTTTGGGTAAAATCATTTTATTTATCGTACATGTTTGGACCTGTTGTTCTTGATATTATTATTACATATATCTTGATTTACGTAATTCCAGAATGAAAATCATGATTTATATATCATATATATATTTAGTACATATATATATATATATAATAGATAGATAAATTAAATGAAATACACCGTTCATGGAGACGGTAGGCGGTACATACGCATGAATGCTCTTTTTTTATTCTTTATTGAATTAAATAGATTAAATACATACATATATAAATTATTATAGTAGAATTATTATTTAATATATTTCATTATTACTTATTATATATACGTTATAATCATTCTTGAATTTTTAACATGGAAAATGAATCTCATCGCGTCGTGGAGACGGTAATCCGTACGTACGCAAGAGCGATTATATTGTTCCCATATTTATTGAATGGAATTAGAGGGGATGATCTAATATCTTAGAATCAGTATGATGTAATAATAATCATATATAGTTATTATTTACACCATTATACCCATCCAAGTAAGGTAGTGGTGGAAAAACAGATTACACCACGACGTGGAGAAGGTATTTCGTACGTACGCACGCGTGGTGATTTCGTTTTCCATAGGATGGATAGAAGGTAAAATAGGGTTGTTTCATATTTATAATAAAATATATGTATATTAGAGATACTAATGTTATTACTTTATAATGAAACAACTAAATAAGAATAAGTTGAAGAAGAAAGAAATTTGAAAGAATCGTTAGAAGAGATTACCTCTTCTTCGACACACCTCCTTTAAGCTTCCTCTTAAGGAAGTGGAGATGGTCTTTTGAGAAGAACATAACCTCCAGAATGTTGCTAGGGAACTTGATAAGAGAAATGGGCATGGGTTTTCTGAGCTTCAAGGCTCTAAAGGGTTTCAAGAGAAGAGGGAAGGGGTGCCATTTTTATATGGGAGGAGTGGGGCACCTTTGGAAAAACCTAAAATATTATTTTATAATAAAGTCATATTCGGGTTTTAATAACTCCAAATTAATTTATTTCTAAGTTAAGGTGGGTAAGTGTCTAAATCCTCTCAACCAATAGATTTTTGATAGGTTTGGGTCATTATATTGACCTTATCTTTTAGTTTTAACTCTTAGTTAGTTAGATTGACATTTACCATGTCACTTTGTATTTTTATATTATATAGTTAATAGAAATACCATATACATTCAAGCGACCCCCAAGTGGTCCATTAATGATACCTCTATCATGATATAAGTATCTTGGATGAACATTAGATTTCTAGGAATATAATAACAAATAATAATATAATATTTGTTTTAAAAACTATTTTATGTCAATTTAGACACTATTTGATAATTGATTTTTGTGAAACTCATAATAGCATGATTAGATAGAAAAAAGTTAATTAAATCAATACTAACATGTCATATTAACCATTAAAATTAGTGTAATTCATAAAAAGTCTCAAATTACATTTATTTGGGTATTTATAACATCAATTATGTTAATATTTTATTGATAAGATAATTACTGCATCATCATCGTGTCATAAACATATAAAATTATTTAATGTCTAAAAATTATAAATAAAATACCATTATGTATGAAATATTTTTAACTTTCTAATGAATATTTATCGTCTAATTTATCTTATGTATAACCCTATATTAAAAATTATGTAGTTATTAAACATTGATTTTAACCATTTTAACCCTTCTTTAAATAAATTACTAATAAATGTCCTAATCTAATCCAAGTGGACCTAAATTGTCATATTTTATTCCTAAGGTTTTTTTTGGTCTAATTTCACTTATCCAATAGAATTAGGACAAGTTTTAGGGTAATAATAATATCATTTTTACCCTTAATTACCCTATTTACTTTTAACCATGGTAAATAAAAGTAAAAAATTACTATTCACCAAAAAATATTTTCATCTCATTGAACCAAATTTTATTCCTTGATATTAACCGTGTCACATGGATTTTCAAAATTTCACTTATATAAGCGGTAAAATTAGGTTTTATGGGAATTTCCGAATTTTCTTAAGAGGTGGGTAAAAGACGGTGAAAAGTTCAATAAAATTTTTATATATCTAAACTTATTATAAAAAGACTCCAATTAATTAAATTGAACTTATATAGGTATTATGTATAAATTTTGATCTAAAATAAATTTAAATAAAATAAATAATTATTTAAATAAAAATTCGGTTTTTAAATAGTAACCTACTGTTTTAACTATCCATCAAAAATTGAAAGTTTTCAGAAAAATAACAAAAATTCACCCTAGGCTAATTTCGATATTCCGAATATAAAAATGAAGTCAATTTTGAAAGATAAAATTTATAAAATATCAAAAAGTGGGTATTACTATTCATAACAGATAGTTCATAATAATATTATAATAATATCTCATTTAGTGAAACTCAGTATTGCGTACTACACACACTATTGAGGAAGGTCTTGATTGCGTGTAATGCAAGCCATGTCAGGGATGCGTGTAGTGAAAGCTCTGTTTGGTGTTTCGTATAACATAATCAAAACATAATTCATTTATACATTAAAAAAATCTATACTTAATGTTGCATAGAATAACTTCTATCAAATGAACTTGAAATTTGTGTAACACGATCCAAGAATAGTGTTACGTATACTGAAATCTAATACGGTGTTGCGTATAGAAGAAGATAGTTTTGGTGTAGCATACAACACAAGACATCAAATAAGTGTAAAAGAATACTTCTCATAAAATCTCGGGGTGTTACATTAACATCTGGTTATCACATCATTTCTACCATGATGCACCTATGATATCCATTGTTCTATACCCATGATGTACTTTATTTTAGGGAGTCTCCATGTGTGGATTCAATTCCATTAAACATCATTTGATGTCTGTATTGGTTGAGATATGGATACCATAAGCACACACTTTCCATATTCATGAGGGTAAGATGACAGTTACATTATTGGAAACAACAGAGATATGGGGAAGAACTATCCATGGTCTAACTATTATGTGTGTGATGTTGGGAGACTAATCTGATGTCGCACATCATTTACTTGGAATTGTGGTTGTTAGTCGACCACATGTATTTCAGGGTAGACAATTGCACATGGGTTTGATAAATGAGTAGTTCCTCATGATTCCTTGTAATGAAATTGAGTTGACTCTTATTCTACACACACATGTATGTATTATATGGCTACTCAAATGAACATTGTGTTTTAAATACTGTACTAACATAGTATGCATGATGTACTTACCGTTACATGAGAATCTGCGTATGAAAAATACATATAGTTGGGGCTCAATTGTATTAGAATATCTCTATATATGAATTCTTACAACATGTTAAGAAGATCAATACACGATTATTGGATGTGTTGTTAAACTAAAAATGCAATCAGGGGAGTGTTTTCAATAATTTCTCCTAGAGTTTCCACACCACTTTATAAGAACCTTTTTCGATTGTCTACGGGGATGAGGGTAAGATTAAATTAGTAATTTAAACAATGTTATTAATTTATTAATATAATTTATAAACTATATTTATATTATTTTTTACGAGGTGAAGTCTAGATCATCATTATGTACATACATTAAGGAATAATACAAAAAAGATGTTGGTATATTTTGACTCTCTAAATCTGAATGATGTAATTTATAAATTACTTTTTTAAAATAAAAATTATTTATATATATATATTATATAAATATTATAATTAAAATTTTGTTATATTTTTGTGAAATTTTATGAATATCTTTCAAGGTTGTAATTTTATGTTTTTTGGATCTCATATACTGGAGTTGTATAAGTGTCACTTCAAGCATACTTTATATCCATGGTTGCAGATTTTATAGTAGTTATGCCACCCATACACTTCCAAATCATTGAGTGGAACTATCCAAATCGATCAATGCAATTTTTTGGGTTTTTGTAGTATATCCACACAATACTAAGATATGTTACTATATTACAAATTTTTTTGCTCATAGGTAAGGATTTGGTTTATTGGTTTTGTTATTATGAAAATTACCTAGAGTTTTGGGACATGTTCTCCCTATAAAATACCTATTAGCTTGCATATCCCATAGAATGACTCCAATTATTTTATTAGGAGTACTGCATGTATTGGTATAAATGTTTCACTATCATGTACCTCACGCATCATGGGGTAGAAATAAACTAATTGGTATATTTAAAAACATTTATTATATCTTTTTATTTCATATTTTTTATTTAATTGAATATTATTAGGTTTGAATTCAAATGAGTTGGAGTTTTTTGTACTAAAATTTGATCCTTAGCAGGATGAAGTTTTTAGTCATGATGTATTTCAAAGTGCTCTAGTGGGTCGTAGAGATCCTCTCCATTTCATATATGATAGTATATATAATGAAGACACACACACAAACATATATTGATCTACCTGAACCCAGTAAGGTCATTGGGGATACTAATTTACCTGTTGATCCCATTGAGGGTGATGCACCACCACTACTACCATCGACACATGGAAAATGATGAGGACATAGATAAGGACAAAGATAGTGAAGATGAGAGAGGCTCTTGAACTTAAGAATGAGGACCATGAACAAGTGGGAGAGGATTTAACACACTATATAAAGGATCCCACAACATTAAAATTAAATTATGCATATGATATACCATATTTAACTTAGAAACAACATGTGGTTGATGTTCCACAAGCCTGGAAGGAGTGGGACTCAAATATGCTTTCATAGTTTCCATAGTACTCAGGAGAAAATACCTTTAATGATTATTTATGTGTCTATGTGATTTCCATAACCTTTATTCAGACCTATTATGATCCATACTTGTTGATATATAGACCCATCTATCATATTTGGGAGTCCGGTACATGGTACAATGGGGAGACATATAGTACGCAACATGAGGAGGAAACTATAACATAAAATTTTGAGGTGTCAATAGTAACATAGAAGTACATGGAGGAAATATTTATACATCCATATCTTTCCCCTATTGAGGTATATATGGAAAATGATAATGAACATTCTCGTATAGATGATACACAAGATTGACCTATACACTAGACCAAGAGTGGGTGTTAGGTTTATTTCTTGATTTTTGAAATAGAGAGTCGATGATACTGATGATTACTACTATAAAACATTTTAAATAAAAAATATAATTTATCAAGTAACTAATATAATTTTTATATTATATATTACTATATAAATTTTCCAAAATCACATCACAACTAAAATATTAATTATATTAAAAAATTAAACTATTAATTTTATAAAATTATGGATTTTAAATGAATACATAAATGTATAAATAATTATTTTACTTAAAAAATAATGTATAAATGAATATTTTTATTTTAACTTACATTTTATTTTATATTATATCACTACAAAAATATTGTCTTAGCAGCATTTTATTCGTGGAAATTTTGGGAACCACCACTAATTAATTTTTTAACATTATTTATAATATTACAGTGGTTTCATAAAACTATGGATAATAATTACATTTAGCAGAGTTTTTTAAACTGCTTATAAATACTTGAAAATAATTAATTTACCTTTCCACTCCCCTACCACACCCCGACACATGTGACCCAGCACCCCGACCCCCACCCCACCCCACCGAGCACCCTGCCAACCCCCCTCTCACGACTCCGACCACCCCTCCCTCAACCGCTAACCCCCCCCCCCTCCCTTGAAGCTGAACCCCTCCATCAATGATGACCACCGACACTAATCCTCCCTCCCTCAACATCGACCCTTAACCCCTCCCTTACCGATGACCACTAACCCCACCGATCTCTAAAGCTCCCTCCCTCATTAGAAACCATAATGACCCCCCCCCCCACGATGGGTCTTCACTAGAGACAGGGGTCCATCATCCATATTTCTCAACGACCAACTCCCCCAATGGTTGTTCAGCCCTAACCCCATCCCCAAGACCATGTAAATTTTCATCCATTCTTGATTTCCCCTAATTTTGTTCGAGTCATATTTTGATGGGATTATAACACCATCCACCACAATGTCAATTTCCCTCTCCATGCCTCAATGAACTTATTCCATTATATCCTACCCTATTATTGTGAGGGGTAATATTTTTTCATTTATGTTTGTATTTTTCTTGTCAAAATGAATCATTTTCATGTAAATTTTTTTTTGTTTAATCAAGAACCTACCCTTTTCAATGAAAAAATAGGGTGATGATAAAAATTTATTGAAATTATTAATTAATCATTTATTATTTATATTGAATGTGTACAGAGAAGAGTTATAATGAAGTACATATGGATAAAATATTTAATAATTTACCTTAAATAACAGCTCATTATGTGAAGGGTTTGAAGGAATTTTTAGATTATGCAATTGAAAACAGACCAGTAACCCCACGGACACCCAATCGTCCCTCCCAAAATACCGAACACAACGATGACCCCAAATAGGTCTTCACCAAGTATGGAGGTCCCTCTTACCTATTTATCAATTACTAGTACCCTCAATGATTTTTCCCTAACCCCTTCTCTACTACCCTATACTCATACCTCCCATATCGGTTTACCATAATTTATTCTGAGTCGTATTTTGTTGGGATCGTAACCCCAACCTCCACGTGGTAAATTTCCATATCCTTACCTCAATAAAATTATTCCATGATATACTACCCTGATATTGTGAGGGGAAATATGTATTCATTTTTTTGTATTTTTCATGTGAAAATTAATCATGTTCATGTCACTTTTGTGTTCTGTAAAATCAGGAACCAACCCTATACTTTGACGAAATTGGGTGATGTTAAAAATAGACTGTAGTTTTATAATTAGATATTCATTATTTATATTTATATTTAAAGGGGGGTAGTTACAATTAAATACCAATTGATACAATTTATATTAATAAACCCTGAAACGCACCTCTTTATGCCATGGTTTTGGGAGATCTTTTAGATAATGAAATCGAAAAAGGAGCAGTGGATGGTAGAATAAAATGTATATATACTGATTTTAAATTAAAGAGATAGTTTAATAGAAACAAAATATATGAGATCTTTGTATTGAAACATATGTATTTTATATTTTTAATAGTGAATTAAATGTTTTGGAAATTCAACACAATGACTATCCTTTCAATGAAACACAAAGTGACACGATAATAGTGAATTCAGTTAAAAAATTCACAAATAATGAATTTTTTTCCAGGATAAATTTAAAAAAATTAAATAGATCAACAGAACCTTTAGTTAATACATTTTAGTTTAACCTTTCTTAGATGTTCAGTGATGAAAAAAATGAGTTATTCAAATTAGTTGAAGAATGAAAACAACAACTGTATGAAGGGTGTGGCACATATTCAATGATTTCTTTTATACTGAAGTTTTTTTATATAAAGTGTCTCTATGGAATTACTAGAAAATAAATGTTCATGATTTTAGTGTTTCTTCATGATGCATTTATTGAAGCTTAGATACCAACATCATTCAATGAGATGAATAAAATCATCAACAAACTTGGGCATGACCATAAAAGATACATGTATTACCAAATGATTTAATTTATTATTGGGTATAAGATTCCAATAAATAAGATTTCATAATATTTTATATAATTATATGGAAGTTAATGAAAAAATTAGAGTAATAATCAATGAAACACCCGAAAGAAATAGTATAAGAAAACTCCCACAAAGTTAATGTGTTACTTCCATCTAAAACCTTGTTTGGAATGATTATTCATGTCATCTAATACTACATTTGACATGAATTTTAATGCTTTGGATAGTAAAAAAGGGGAATTGATTAGACATCCAAGAGATTAAACACCATAGAAGGTGTTTGATTCATTATATCTATATTTTTATTCAAATCCTTTGAATATACATTCGGGATTACCTCCTGATGGTTTTAACACTTTAGGAACATTAAGTACTAATTATAAAATCCATACACTAGTTTTGATCCCCTATAATATACCTCCATGGATGTGTATGAAGAAGGATTATTTAATAATTTTTATGATTTTTATTGGAAAGAAAATTCCTTGAAATTACATTGATGTATACCTTCAACATCTAATCAATGAATTGTGAGCATTGTTGGTTGATGGTGTGAAAAAATATAACGTTTTAATGTGAATACTATTAAAAATGCATGCGGATTTAATGTGGACAATTAGTGACTTTCATGGACTTAGAATCTTATCTAGTTAGAACACTCATCCTGGTTTGTATTTTATTTAATTTAATTTTGATTATTAACCTCAAAGATTCTCACATAGTAAAAAATGTTATTTTAATTAACATTAACAATTTTTCGATGCTTCTCATTAATTATTGTTGACATGATTCAATGAAGATATTGAATTGAAAAATAGTCTAATTTTTATTATGGTTCAAAAATATTGGGGCAATTAATGAATTTAAATGTAGAATTTGGAAAAAGTAATAAGTTTAAAGAAGGTTCGAAAAGGGTATGAGGTACAGTATCCAAAGAAGCTTGAATAGAGAAATGGAAGAAAATGAGTATATTTTTCGAACTCCCTTATTGGTAGTTTAATATGATATTTCATAATCACGACAGAATTCATATTGAGAATAAAATCTATGAAAATTCAATTCTTACATTGATTAATTAATAAGGTAAATTGAAGGTACATATAAATACTCATAAGGATTTTGAATTATTGAATATAAAATAGTTTTTATGGGAAAATGAGAATATAAAGACTCCTTCAACTATATTTACAAATAAAAATCATAATAAAGATATATTCCATAAAAAATTAAGGAATTTAAATGTTCCATATGAATATTAAAGAAAAATTAAAAGGTGATTTGACTTAAAACAACAAAGGTTGTATGGATTTAAAATTCATGAATTACATATTATTATGGATCAGTTGTTTCCATTGGCATTGCATAATTGTTTACACAAAAAAATACTACAGTTTTAGCTTAGTTTTCTACCTATTTTAGATATATTTTTGGAAAATATATTAATCTAATTATGTTTGATAAAATTAAAGATATATTTTTTACACTTTTTTATTTAAAGATGATATTTCCCCTTTATTATTCACAATCAAAATTCATTTGACGGCTCATTTTTTTGAAGAAGCTTAACATGGTAGACATTTAAATTATCAATGGATGTATCTAATTGAGAGGTAGGGTGATATATTGTTTATTTTCATTTATGAATTCAATGTTATCAAATCATTGCATAAATTGTTTTAGTATTCTTCTTATTTATTTTCATCTCATACTTAGGTAATTTGAAATCATATATAAAGAATAAATGTCAACTAGCTGGCTCTATTGTTGAATGTTAAATTACCAAAGAGTTAATGAACTTATTTTCTAGGTATTTGTGTAGTATTGATACTATAATCAATTATTTTTTATATTTTAATGAAATATCAACTAATTCTAATTTTGAAAACCAGTCATCAGTATTTCCAACTATTGGACAACCAACTGGAAAGAGGTCAAATTTTACACCAACTAAATTGGAGTTGATAAAAACATACAGATATGTATTAATCAATAGTTCTATTTCAAACCCATTCTTTTAAGAACTGTGATCTAAAACAAAAAATTATAATAAGGGATCGAGCTCTAAATTATTTGGAATTAATAAAAGATATTAATAAGGAGATTTTCCAATTGTTATCCAATTGGGTAAGTATATTCTCATATTCATATTAATTTCATGTAGTTGTTTTGTATATTTTTAAAGTAAAACCTTATATCTTCCTTTTTAGATAAAAAAATTGAAAAAAATATGAAATATAGAATAATATGATGTTTTTTATGAGTCCCTCTAAGGAAGGATATGATATTCGATGTTTACAATATGCATGGCTTCATGTTTTGTACAATTTATCACGAATAAGATTTCAAAATTAAAATTTTGGTGAATTTAAACTTATAGTGGCTATATAATATGGAAAAAAATTTATATAAGTGAATTAAAATATCATGGTCAATTTTAAGTTTTATTATTCAAATACAAGAAGGTCAACATTGATAGGGGAGTAATGGAAGATTTTTTAAATTTTACTTCTGTCAAATTCTCCCTCTAGATCCATACCAATGAGCGTATAGAGAATTATCTATTTATCTTGGATTCACAATCACAGATAGTTTACTACATGGATGATGAAATATGTGATGTTTGGAGTCTTATTGTAAACATAAATAAAGGAGGCTATGGGAGATGTAGATCAATCGGTGATTTGTGATAGTTAACCTCATCAACCAGAAAATATTGAACTATTTTTTATTGAAAAAATTAATATAATAAAACATAAAAGAGAAGGTCAAAATTATGTAATTGATGAAATGGATGTTGATAACAATGAATAAAATGATTATAATGATAATTTAGTGTATAAACTAGAAAAGAAACTATATTAAAAATTCTCATTTATAAGGGTTTTTTATGTATATACATTGTTGTATTTTTTATTTTTATATAAAAATATTGTACTTATTAAATTTTTATACATGTAATATATTATAAATAGTTTTAATTATAGGAATTTCAAGAATTAATTTTTTTGAGATCTAAATTTATCAACATCTCAGAGCACACTACCTCTATTATCTGCTTTAGTGGATTCAATGATTCCGCTATACCAGAGACTTTTAGAGAGCCTGGAGTTTCTCTAAATGTTGTTATAATTACACTATCTGATGCACCTCTAGTAATGGAGTGGCTGGTCACCCCTAAATATAGGAGATATTGGTGAGTTAGCGTTACTAGTATGTATTTCATTGTATATAAAAAGATTTATTTAATTCATTGTTTAATGCATTTTTCAAACAGTTGAAGATTAAAATAGATGAGATATCAATAATAATACAGCATTTGTATGGAACCTGAAATACTTCAATGTTATCATTCCATTTAATGATTTTGGGCTCCCTACTAGTGATGCTTCTGGAATCTACAAATAGATTATTTTGTATCCTAATTGTGATATAGTGAGCGTTCCCATTATTTATAATGACTGGAGGCATATTTCTACATCATGGGAAAATGTTGTATTTGATTAAAAAGTAATGGGAATATTAATTTAATATTCATTGATAATTAATTTAAAATACATGAGTAAAATTATTAATATAATTATAATGATTTTTCCTAGATGGTTTTTCATTTTGATGACACTAACTTTGTTTCACGCTCGTGGAATCTGAAAAATTTGGGCAAGAAATGGAGATATTTTAACTGGAGTTTATGACCTGAATTTAAGGAAACATCTTTTAGATCATGAAAAATTTATGATAAAGTGTTCTAAATATATCTCTTTTGTAGTGAAAATGTATATCGATATTAAAATAGATGCATCTCATGAGGTAATTGGATATTTTACAATATCATAATAACGTAAAAAATTAAAATTAAAACATTCATTAATGTTGCTATTTTTTGAAGAAATTCTTTAAAAAATATACTCTTAATGATGATAAATAGTTTATTCCTCACATTACTAGGTCTCATAGTTTGTCAAGAAAAAGAACAATCTTTTTTTGTATTTTATCCATTATCATTTGTATTATATTATTATAAACCAATGTTTTTTTTACTAAATTGTATATATATTTTTATAATGTATAATGAATTAGGTCACTTTGTTGGATGAACAAAGATGTGGCTTAATGTTTATAGGAAACAGTATGACAATTTTGTAAATGACCCTTCCAAAGACATTGGAATCAGTAATTTTCATTAATATTTAATGTTATTTAGTTACTATAAAATTATATTAATGAAAAATAAATTATAACAACAAAAATTCCTTAAAACCAATTAAATGGGGCAGGCTACATGGATTAAATGATGTCAATTATCTCTATTAGAACTATTTGAACCACGTAGACAACCTCATTTAATTGAGTTTAAGGTGTGTTTATTGTTATAATTTATTTTTAAATACTATCCGTTTATATTAATGAAATAACATTAAATAGTTATGATTTTTTTGAATTATATAATATGATTAGGTAAATATAATTTAAAAAATCATTGTTAATATTATTGTATTAACAGGTTAAAATTCAAGAATATTGGGATATAAACCCTTCAAAATCATTATCGGTATCCCTGAACGATGCAGTTGCAATCGTTTTAGTGACCGAGCATCCTAGGAAGGTATGGGTGACGGTTTTTGGTCCTACTCTATCACCTATATTTGGTAGGGCATCATCATCATTTACTTATACACCCTGTGTAGGTTTGATCTGTTACATTGATTGGAAAGCATAAAGAGAAATTACAAGTTTGAATGAAAAATCACTAGAACAAGACAATTATAGGTAAGAAAAGGATCAATGGTGGTTAATAATGGAAAATGATTCAGGGTATGTATTTCATAGAAAGAAGGGCATTATCCACATGGAAATTTTCATCTTCATAGCCCATCCTATCAAGGTAAATTATATACTCCATAAATCCCTCACACATTTTCAAATAAGACATTAAAATAGTATACATAAAACTAAAATGACACTTTTATATTGAAAATATGCATTTTGAGTCATATGGACCATGTCATGTTTATATTTATGTGTGATCAATTCCAATACTTAAAAAATGAATCGTGGATCATTTTCAAAATGTTTGAAAACAGTCTGAGTTAATTTTCACTATTTTGGATATGTGATGAGCAATTTAAAGTAAAATGAAACTTATATTTAAGACATGTAATTTGTGTCATAACACACACTTTTTGAGTTTGATTGGAATGTAGTCAATTCCTACACATAAAAAACAAATTAAGGATCGTTTTTCTAATGTTTGAAAAATATATCCATTCTCATTTGATCAACTTTGAAAATTTGATAGTAGTTTTAAACTATAATGAAAAATATATATTGAAATCATGCACTACGAGACTTACTAGACACATATTTCATTTTATTGAAATGCAGTCAATTCCTATATATAAAAAATAAATAATGTATCATTTTCCAAAATTTTGAAAAGAACCCGAGCTCATTTTATCAAATTCTGTAATGTGACATGTGTTTTAATGTAAAAAAATAACACTTTTATATTGAAAACATACACTTCAAGTCATACTTCTAACATATTGTGTCCAATTAAAATTAAATCATTAGATAGTTATCATAGTTTAATATTTAAAATTTTGGAACAGATGACATGCTAACCCGAGTTATAGTTTTCTCAAGATACCTATAAAAAAAATTTAGTATTTTAAAACACTAAAACATGTATATAATGGTTAAAAGTAGAGAACAATAGGTTTTATTGATATTAATTCGTGGTAAAACTTCCATTTAATTTTATTTTACAAGTACACATAGACAACACATCCATTCGACGTGCAATGTGCTCGAAATGTCTCAATAAACTATCTTTAAAGATAACTAAGTTATTAAAAACATGTTTCATGGGGTCAAATAAAGTATAATGGTACCAGATGAAAGTAAAATAATACTAAAATTACCATATATTGATTTTTAAAATGTATGAATTCATAACAAATCATTATGATTTGTGGTTTTCCTAGGATTCTTGTAAATGTATTTTTAGTGTTATAAAACACTTAAACATGCATGTAACATTAAAACCCTAGAAAATGATATCATTTTTACATGAAATCATGGGAAAATACTATTGAATTATTTTTTACATGTACTGAAAAACAAAACATCCATCTGATGTGTGGTGTTCTTGGAATGAATCAATAAACAATTTTTTAAATATACCAAAGTATTTCAAAATGTGCATCATCAGGTTAAAAATAGTTTAAATGGTTTACGATGGTTATAAAATCATATGAAAAACCCATAGATTTATTTTTAAAATATAAGAACCAACAACATTTCATTCAGATATATAGTTTTCCCAGGATTCTTGTAAACACATTTTTAGTGTATTAAAACAATTAAACATGCTTTAATAGTCAAAACCATAGAAAATGACCTCATATTAATTTAAAATCATGGGGAACCAATATTTAATTATATTTTACATGAACACTTGGAATACACATCCATTTGATGTGTGGTGTGATAGGAATGACTGAGTAATAAGTTTTTGATGATGAAAATGTCTTTAGAAACATGTGTTAGGGGGATAAAACTATTAAAATGATTTCATATGGATGTGAAATCATAGTAAAATGATTTTATATTTACTTATGAAATGTCAAAACCAAAAATCATCATTCAAAGTTATGGTTTGGTTGGGAAGACCGTAAATACATTTTTAGTGTTTTAAAACACTAAAACGTGTGTAATGGGAAAAACAATAACAAATAAACAAACATTGATTTAAAATAATGGTAATACCTATATAGAATTATTTTTTATGTTTACATATAGAAAAAAATTCATCTTACGTGTTGTGTTCTTGGAATGACTCAATAAACAGTTTTAAAAGATACCAAAGTCTTTATAAACATGTGTTAGGGGGTAAATTTAGTGAAAATGACATCATATGTCCATTAAAACATAATAAAATGTTCTTAGATTGATTTATGAAATGTAGAAACTGATTACATGTCACTATGACTTTCTATTTCCTAAAAAAGACCATAAATGTATTTTTTATGCTTTAAAACACTAAAACATGCATGTAAGGGTCAAATCCATATAAAATGACCTAATATTGATGCAAAATCCTAATAAAACTATATTTCAAGTATTTTTTTGTGTATGCATATAAAACACATCCATATGATGTGAAATGTTCTCAAAACGACTCAATAAATAGTTTTTAAAGATACCAAAGTCCTTAAAACACGTGTCAAGGGGTCAAAACCAACAAAATGACATCAGGTGGTCGTGAAATACTATAAAAATGAACATATATTGATTTTTGAAATGTAGGAAACAACGAAACATCATTACAAGTTATGGTTTTTCTAGGATTCTCATAAACATGTTTTGAGTGTTTTAAAACACTAAAACGTGTGTGTAATGGTGAAAATCAAAGAAAAACAACCTCAGATTTATGTCAAATCAGGGTAAAACAACCATTGAATTTTTTTTGAGGTTTATTCATAGAAATAACATCCATCTAACATGAGGTGTACTTTAAATGACTCAATATGAAGGTTTTAAGAAATCAATGTCATTAAAACAAAATGTCAAGGATTAAAACTACTAAAATGACATTAGATGACCATGAAATCATATGAAAATTCCATAGATTTATTATTAAAATATTGGATCTTATGGAATTCCATTCTATGTTACAATTTTCCTAGGATGTCCGTAAACCTGTTTTTATTGCTTTAAACACTTAAATGTGCATGTAATGGTAAAAAACATATAAAATGACCTCATATTGATGCAAAATCACGGACAAACCATTGTATATTTTGTATTGTTTTGTAAACATATAAAAAATATCAATCCTACATAGGATATGCTTGAAATGGAACAATAATTCTTTTAAAGATACTAAAGACATTAAAAACATGTCTCAGGGGGTCAAAACTAATATCAAGAGATTAGAGGTTAGAGAAATAATAGGAAGATTGCTATAGATATATTTTTGAAAGATAGGAACTAACAGAACACCATTCCAAGTAATGGTTTTCCCAATAAGCATGTAAATGTGTTTTAGTGTTTTAAAACACTAAAATGTGCATGTAATGATCCAAACCCAAGAAAAAACATAAGTTTGATGTGAAATCATGGGAAAACTTTTCTTTATTTATGTGTGATGTGTATTAATAGACAACACATCTATCCAACGATTGGTGTGCTAATAATGACTTAATAAATAGTTTTTAAATATATCAAAGTCTTTAAAAACATGTGTAAGTGGGTCAATACTATGAAAACATTATCGGATGGCCATGAATTCATATTAAGACAACAATATATTGAGTTTTAAAATGTAGTAACTGACTAAACATCATTCCAGGTTACAGTTTTTCCTAGATTCCTATAAACATGATTTTAGTGTTTTAAAACACTAAATGGTTTGTGAAATAGTAAAAAAACATAGAAAATGACCATAGATTGATATGAAATCATCAGAAATCCACCATTTAATTCTTTATATACATTATTCCACATTAAAGTATTTAAGTTTTTATTTAAATTTCAAGCACATCACACATCAATTAAGAATTTTAATAGATTGGTATATACTTATCCATTTTTAGTTTCAAGTGTTAAATCATGTATTAAATAAATAAGTTTATTTTTTCAAAGTTTTTTTCTTGATATATAGTATTTTTAATGTTAAAATGTATTCTGTTTGACTAACAAAATAAGAAATGTTATGTGTATCATTTTGAATATATTTTGTTTCTATTCTCTTTTCCATTTCATTTCTTAAATGTTATAGTCTTTATTGTAGATAATATATTAAAGTAGTTGGAATGACCATGACTCTTATGATCCATGAAATTATTCAAAAGGATGTCATTATTGTTCAATGTTAATATAGTATTTTTAAATATTATCAATGATTATACTATAATTCTTATTTATTATGTAAAATTCTAATTTATGTCTTCTTTTTTCCTAATAGATGGCATGATGTGGTCGGTTCTAGTCTATGAAATGATGTAGAGGTATGTGGATGTAGCGTAGGTCATGGGATGAAAATGTATTGGCTCTAGGTTATTTTTGGTGGTGGACATATTTTATATGTATATATTGATCATTGAGGATATCACTTGACTGAGGTTATGGGATTATTGAGGTTATGTCGATTGAGGTTGTATATATATGACAGTGGATTTGTGATGCTTTATATATTATGATATTATTCTTCATTTATTGCAAGTCATATTTTTTATATTTATATTTTTAAAAATATTTCTAGAACTAAACTTTTTAGAAATAAATATTATGGTGGTTTTTGATAACCACCACTAAAGATATTTTTATGATTCTCTTTTTGTGGTGGTTATCACAAACTTTCACTAAACATAAACTCCTATAATGATTGTAGTGGTGGTTATGTTCATTTTCTCTACTCTATTTTTAGATGGTTTTTTAAAATGCACCACCACTAAATGAAATCATAAATGCTGTTAAGTGTTCTAAAAATGACACATACGAAACTGATGCATAAAAATAATAACTATAGATAGATGATTTCGAACCATGAAATATACAATAGTTTTTTGTACCTTCTTCAAAAGTCTATAACTTCTGTTTAAAGGGCCACCAGTAGCACAAAAACCACCACCTATACCTCTATTTTTTATAGTGTATTTTAATTATATAATGTTCTTTAATGTAAAGAATAATTATAGTATGATGAGTTTTATATGATGTTATCCCCCCTTACATTGTCCCCCATCCCTTTGAGCGATGCGATTTGCAGTAATGAAGGGATGTGATTTACAACATTGATCCCTGAAGTGATGCTGGTTGGTGGTTGTATTCGGTTGGCTATGAAATGTGGTGATAGGCTTTGGACACGGTGTTAGTTCCTAATCTGGTGGCGGACGATGAGATATTTCATATATTGTAATCATTAGTGCTTCCTATATTCAAATCTATTCAGATCTGATGATTCTGACCACGACGTTGTTGGATGTTCTTCATCGTTCAATGTTGGACAGTTTGGGAGGTATTAGCTATATGGGTTTGATATTTATGGGGAAGACAACGATGTTTGAGGATTTGTGTGGTAGTGATGGAATGGTCCCATGGGCTTATCAAACTCAGGGTGACGTAGTGTCATTAATCCAGATGATGGTGACATCGGTTGTGGCTGGAAATTATGGATGATGTAGCTTCGTGAGAGATAATGGTCACCATGGTTCTAATGATATAGAGCATCAGGGAATTAGTACAATAGGTGATTCATAGTCATCACAAGGTGGGGGCTCAAAAGAGGGATGGATGTGGTGGCACCTGTCATCCAGCCCTCATCTAACCTTGTGGATGAAGGGGTGACCTTCCATGATATATCATATATAATGATACATTGGTTCATGGTAGGGGAAACACATCCTTCCGTTTGGACTCATTGTGAGATGATCATTGTATGGGGTGTTTGAGTGGTGATTTAACATATTATGGAATATTCACTTTTAGGGCATTTTTTCCGTATTTGGACTCCCGGATGTTGGGTCACTAACACATATCTGGACAAGGGATGCCCCATCTTTTATCATTTCTAAACAGAAAGTACTGATAAAAGGGGGTCCTTTATCAGTGCTAAAAATAGCGTTGATATAAGTTTCAATACAAAATATTATTAATTTATCTATAATTATTATATTTATATTCAAAAAGAATTTTTATTTGTATACATTGAATAAAAAACAAATGTTGATATTAAATATATAATTTAAATAATTTAAATAAATATATATATAATTTCATTAAATAATAAATATATTTATTATTTTTATTATTTTTATATATTTATATATCTATATATTTATATATTTATAATTATATATAAATACTTATAAAATATTTTTATTTATAATTATAGTAATATATATATATATATATGTTTCCGATGAATTTGATCAATTGATGCATGAATATAATTAACGTTCATATGTTATGTATTCATCATGAATGTTCATTTATACATTAAACCATCATTATAATTCATGTTGTCCATATATATGATTAGACATATTTTGTGAGATATATACTTTACTCGGTGTATATGATTCATTCGTGTTCCCATGAAGCTGTTATGTTCTCATAAATACTTAAAATCATAATAAATATATTTAAATAATATATATATTTATTATTTTTATAACTATAAATTTGAAGTTTTATATAATTATCTTATAAAATATATTTATAATTATTATTAAATATAACTAAATATAATTAAATATATGATTATATATTTAAATAATTAAGAAATTACAATAATTTTTTCAAAAGATAAATATATTTATTAAATTTATAATTATATATAAATACATTTAAAGTATATTAATTTATAATTATATATAGATATATATATAATTTTATGTCTTTAATGACTATATATATATGTTCATTAAAGACATATTTACTGTAATTTTTTAAAAGATATATATGTATTATATAAAAAATTATATATACCCTTTTTATAAAATTACAATAAATACATTTATTATAATTTTATAAATATATATATTTATATATTAATATACATATATATACATGTAAATATATTTATAATTATATAAAAATATTTATAAAAATATTTATTTATAATTATAATTGTAAATAAATAGATATATATATTTAAATAATTAGAAAATTAGGATAAATATATTTATAATAATTATAATTTTATAAATATATATAACTATAAAATTATATTTATATATATCTATATATTTTTATACATATATACAAATATTTATAATTATAATTATAAATAAATATGTATTTATTTTTAGTCATAAGTATAAATAAATCTATATATATAAGTACTTATGAAATTTAAATAAATTTATTAGTTTTATATAGTCATAAATATAAATAAATAAATAAATGTATTTAAATAATTATGAAATTAAAATAAATATTTTAATTATATATACATATATATTATAATTTCAACATTATTTAAATATGTATATATTTATATTTAAAAAATTAGGAAATTGTAATAAATATTTTTATTATATTTATAATTATAATTATAAATAAATATATATCTATTTATAGTCATATATATATATATATATTTAAAAACATATGAAACTAAAATAAATATATATTCCAGTTTCATAAGTACTTCAATGTATATATATTTATTTATTTATATTTATGACTATAAATAGATATATATTTATTTATAATTGATGACTATATATAATTAATACATTTATTTATATTTATAACTATATATAATTAATATATTTATCTTAATTTCAAAAGTATTTGAATATATATATATATATATTTATTGATATTTATGAATATAATTAAAATATATGTGTAACATATATATATATAAATTTATATTTAGAAAATAATTATACAATTATAATAGATATATAGAAATATATTTCTAAATAAATATAAGTTTATTTAAATAATTAAAAATTGTAATGAAGATATTAATTATATATAATTATAAATATAATAAATATATTTATTATAAATTTATAATTATAAATAAATATTTATTTATTAAATATGTAAATATAAATAAATATATAGTTATTTATTTTTATTATCATAAATATATATATATATATATATATATTATACATATAATTTTATAAATATATATATATATATATATATAATTTATTATCATTATAGTTTTATCATGGATTTTTTAGCACTGGTAAATTCTTATCATTATCAGCACTAAAAATGCGCGGATAAAGGGATGTTTTATCAGCGCTTTATATTTTAGTGATGATAAAACATACATTTCTTAGAGCTTTTTAACTAGTTCTGATAAAATGATTGCCCGCTTTTATAAAAAACCATAATAGTGTCCTCCTCCTGTCACGCGACTCAAGCACACACAGAAGCTGAACCCTGCCTCCCCCTATTCCTCCTCCTCGGCTTCCAACTCCTCCTCTACCGTCATAAAGCCCTCATCTACTACCGCGAATCCCTCCTCCCCCTCCCCCCTCAGCCACCAACTCTTCCTCCTCCTTTGCTGCAGCCGCCACGAAGCCCTCCTCCTCCTCCTTGGCCACCTCCTCCTCCTCCTTGGGCACTAACTCATCCTCCTCCTCCACTACCATCACGAAGTCCTCCTCCTCCTTATCCTCTTCCACCGAATACTTCCTTTGCGAACCCCTCCTCCATATACCCTATCTTTATCACCGAACCCCACCTCTACTGCCAAGCCCTCATCCTCTATGAACCCACCTCCGTCACAAACCCAGCTCCTCGGGTGTTACCACAGTGAGTATTCATATAATTATCTAAGTACGTTTTTTTTTTCAAAATTATATCGTTAACTATGGGATTCGTGTAGACCAAATTATTTTTACTGGTATATGAATTGGTTTTTTTGTTATATAATATTGCGGTGTGAAAAAATGGCATCTAAGGATGGTTTTATTTTCATTTTATACCAAGAAATATTTGGGAACATGGTAGAAAGAAGTTAGGTTGTGAGGAACTCGAGTGGGGTAATTTCATGTGTTGATGGACCACTAATGTGTAATAAACCATCGAGATACCAGTGATGGGACTACTTTTATAGTTCATTTATTTAGGGTTTCATTCTGATAATAATTATGTTATTATACTATAGTTTACAGGATTTTGGTGAGTTCATGAATCCTAAAAAGGATAATAGGATAATATTTTATATCGAGGTATATATTTCTATTTTTGGTAGTTTTTTTAAACAAACATCTTTATATTTTCTTTGTGATTCATTGATATATTGTACATGAATTTGGATTATTTGATATTGAGAATGATTTTTGTTATATATATTTAAATATTATTCTGACTGAGGTATTTGTTTAAGGGAAATGCATAGGCCTAAGATAATGGTAAGAGGATTGTACCTTATCATTGTGGGTATCCTCCTTGGAACAATTTCTTGGAGAAATCCATTATGTGTGCTTGTAAATTTAGTTGATTATTTTATTTTATAAACCATTATAGGAGTTCTATTTTGGCGTTTCATGTATCAAATATACTACCAATAAGATGTATGATGTGACTTCAAGGTATGTATTTTAAATCGATAGTAATACATTTATGTGACATGAAACAACACCATAATTATGTTCCTCTGTTTATATGTAGATTGATGACTTGAAATCCAAAGCCACTTCTATCCCCCTCCATGTTCTATAAAAGGAGACATGTGTAAATAAATATGAGATACTAATAGTTGAAACACAAAAAAAGGAATGGGAAATATGTGTAAGTATTACTTATTGATTTTTTTTTGATTTAAATCACTATTACATAACAATGATAACTTATTTTAATATATTTTCTATCCAACATATTCATAGGAATCCGCATCACCTATTCTAGATGAACACAAATTATCAGTGCCTCGAAATAGTCAGAACAATATGGCTGCGTCAGAGGTGTTGATTTTGAGGTGACACCCTGAACATATTTTGGGATAAAAATAAGACGACAATCCCAATAAATTAATAAAATAGATGATAGAAGGAATATATACCCTTGAAGTACAATTCCAATGGAAGAGAGATATGATTTTAACTTTAATGAGGGAGAAGCAAAGAGAATAAGAAACTTAAGAACAACCACTATATGCAGATCCCGACCTACACCCCATCAGCTACGAGGATAGTCATTCCCCTCAAATATATGTCTTAGTAGAGGTAATTAATGTTTTAATAAATGTTTCTATGAAATGTGAATTATAAATACATTGATTCCATTCCAGTAATGATATTATACAGAGTGATAATGAGTATGATTCATATCTTGTAACACCCACCCATTACCTTGTGGTGAGGGCTACAGTGTTCAATATTCAAAAGGCCATGCGACACAACTGAACACTTCCAATAGGTCATGTGTGAGTGTCAATCAGTGTAGCCCATAATCCGACCACATAGCTACCTATTCCAATTCATGATTCTGATATTAATAATGTAAAAAAATGTTATTGGAACATTTATCGCCTGGCCATCACATCAAGTAAAAAAACATTCCATCAAGGAGGCATTCATTTCTATTTTACTTTTCATGATAAACCTTTAACAATTATTGAAAAAGGTTGGAGGCAATGAATTTTATTACAGATGAAAAAAATGGAAGAGGATGAAATGAAAAACCGCCTCAAAACCATTGAATGAATTGAACAACTGATCAAAAAGATAAACCAAAAGAACCACTAACCATCCTATTATATATCCACAGTTATTGTCACTCAAGGCTCATGTGGATACAAATTTAATACATGGTCACAACCACATATTTAAATTTTAATAAAATATGCATGGAGAGGAAGAAAAAGACCTGATTAGTGTTGAGAGAGAAACTGAAATCCTTGACTATAATTGGCTAGGTGGCTCAGTTGTAAATGTATATATGAGGTATGTTTTCATGATTTGATTTTACAAAATTATATATAATGTGTTAATTATGGGGAAATACATTTCATATATTTGGAAGGCATATATATGAAAAAAATGAACGGATTTTCCCACAAGAAATTTTTTGGACGTTTTAGTTCTTACATCTTCTCTATATAAAAAATAAAAATAGATACAAATAAAATGGATAAAATAGTGGTAGGTCTGATCAAATCATTTGAAAGAAATTTTTGGTATGACAATCTATATTTAATACAAATTATTCATGGGTAAAACTCTAAAATCTAATCATATCAAATATATTTTCATTTATTTCATTACTTTCATTACTTATTCTTTTTTTAGGTAGCATTAGATGCTCATTGTTGTAAATTTGGATAATCCAAATATTTATTTCATGGATTCAATGCATGGATATCCAAAAAACCATAAAAATGATGGATTTTTTCAATATGTAATACAGTACATCCAACATATTAGAACTAAACATAAAGTAATATAATTTATATTACCTTTTAATGAGGATTCTGTTATGATAGGGTGGTGCATAAATATCATGAAAAATAAGGAATAATGCCATGGGATAATAATAAGGACCTAGAAAATTATTATACTAGACATGTATTAGGGTATATAAAATAATATTTCACTATCAAAACACATATCAAAATAGATTACTTATTCTACTAAATATTTATACAATGTCTTAAACAAACCAATATAAAATATTGTGTTTAATATGTTTATAAGTTTATAAGAGAGATCATATTCCATGAACAAAAAAGCATCTATAAAGAGTAATTTTCAAACATAATTACTATTTCATTCACAATATTTATTAATCCTTTGTGTATTTATATATTTTCAGTACTACAATGAATGTTGAAAAGAATCATATTCACAAGATGATATAGATCTTCCCCGAAAATAATGGACATTATACCTGATGTAAGAATGTATAAAATTACCATGAAGACATGAATTACAAAGTAGTCGGTTATTTCATATTTTTTGTTTGATTTATTTCTTTTTAATATTACTCACCTAATAATTTCTTTCTTATATAGATGGATTCCTTTTTTCAATTCGGTGTGGTTTTCCAAAGATTCTCATGATTGTGAGAGATTGGAATTCGTGGCTGAAATTGAGATAATGAAAACAATGGAATGTATAAAGGTGAATTCCTTATACTTATTTAATTAATTAATTTTTTAATCATTTTATCTACTATTAGTAAGTTAATTTCCTTATCATTGTTATCAAATACTTATTTATTTTTATAGATCTTTGGGGAAGATATATTTTCCTTTCAACTATATCCAACTAGCCAAAAAAAGAGAACATGTTGAATGAAAAGTATGAATTATTAATAGCTAAATTCTAAGTATGACTTCCCAAAATTCATTTCATGAATATTTTCATGAACAATGTACTAATCATCCAAATCTCCACCAACCACACTTCAATCTGATTCATAGTGTGATCAGTATGACTCAAAGCGTATGTTTTTAGTTTATAATATTTTTGGATCTTTTAATATTAATGTCTTCATAACTACCATACATTGAGCCATGACTCATGATTATGATCTATGATATGAAGGTTATGGATTTATAACATTAATATCACCTTCTAACATCTTTATGCTCATGTTATCCATATATAATCATTGATATCTTCCTTGTTTACACTTATTCAACATTAATGATCACTCTTTCTTATGTTTCATATCCTTAGGTTATTAATAAGTTTTTTAGAAATGATAGTTCTAAGATGGATTCTAGAAAATAATAATTTATTTACAGACTCTTACGAACCGGTTCATTGTGTTTTCATGTTTAAAAGAGTAATAGCCCTAACCTATTCTGGCATGGATCATTATGTTATGTAAGGAATATTAATCTACTAAGATGTGATATCTATATATGAAGTGACTGGGTCAATATAGTTGGTATCATAGAAACTGACCTACTCAAAATTAAACAATAATAACAAGTGACTGATATCACTAAAAGTGTGTTTTTTATTTAAAATTGTCATTACGGTTTGTTAAAAGAACCAGTGAGATACCTAAAACTGAGAAAAAACATTCAGATTGTTTTTATATTTTATTATAATGATACATGAGTCATTTTTTACATGTATAAATCAACCGTACCTCAATATGATGCATGGTGTGAATGGTATGACTTTAAGTGTTTATTTTCATATTAAATTGACATTAAATTGAGTAAAATGAAAAAGTGACATACTGAAAATTTAGAAAACACATTCAGATTGTTTTGATACTTTTGGAAAATGATCCATGATTATTTTTTGATGTGCAGGAATCAACCACACCATTATTTGACACATAGTGTGATTAGTATGACTAAAATTGTACATTAGCAGTTTAAAGTTGATATTTTAGTTCAAAACATATCACTCATTAAAAAGAAATAAAACATGTTTTAATTGTCATAATAGTTTAGGAAAATGATTCATTATTCATCTGTGATGAGTATGAATTAGTCTAATGTCAAACTGACACACAATGTGGACGGTATGGCTATAAATGCATCGTTCTAGTTTCAAATGGTATTTTAGTTAAAAAACACAATTAACATACTGAAAAGTGATCAAACATATTCATATTTTTTGATACTCTAGGAACAATATCTATAAGTCATTGTTGATGTGTAGGAGTCAATATTACCTCATTACAATGCATGATGTTGTCGATATAACTCAAAGTGTATCTTTTTATTTAAGATTGACATAAATTTAAGTAAAAAAACATGTAACATACTAAGAATCAAGAAAAGAAATATTAATTGCTTTGATATTTTTGTAAAATGATCTATGAGACATTTTTTATGTGTAGGAGTCAACTGCACCTAAATATTATGTACAACGTGAGCGGTATGACTCTAATTGTGTCTTTTTTTTTTAAAATTGACATTAATTTATGTATGAAGAACAAGCAACGTATTGAAAACCAATAAAATGCATTCATATTATTTTTATACTTTAGGAAAACGATCCATGAGTCATTTTACATATGTAGGAATTGGCCTCACGATAATATGATGCACAGTGTGGTCGGTATCACTGAAAGTGTCTCTTTTTATTTAAAATTGGAAATATATTATCTAAAAACAATAATTAGCATAGTGAAAACTATGAAAATGCATTCATATTGTTCTTATATTTTATGAAAATGATCTATTAGTCATTTTTAATGTGTGATAATCATCCAAACATCAATAAGATGCATAGTATGGCCGTTATAGCTCAAAGTGCCTCTTTTTATTTAAAATTGACATTAATTTAAGTAAAAAAAACTAGTGACATACTAAAAACTGAGAAAACAACTTTGGATTGTTTTGATAGTTTTTAAAAATGATCTATTGGGGATTTCTGACATGTAGGGATTAGAATCACATCAATATGATTCATAGTGTAGCCGGTATAACTCAAAGTGTCTCTTTTAATTTAAAATTGACATTTATTTAAGTACAAAACATCAAGTGACATACTAAAAACTAAGAAAATACATTAATATTGTTTTCATACATTAGGAAAATGATCCATGAGTCATTATTGAGATGTAGGAGTCAACTTCACCTCAATCCAATGCCTGGTGTAACCTGTATAACTAAAAGTGTCCATTATCAGTTTAAAATTGACATTTTAGTTCAAAACATGTCACTCACTGAAAACCCAGAACAAATGCTCAGGAAATCCATTCATAAGTTAGTTATGATGTGTATAAATAACTCTCATGTCAAATCAATGCACGATGCGACTAGTATGAATTTAAATGCGTGTTTCTAGTTTGAAATGACATATAAAAAAACACTACTAACATACATTAAAATGAGAAAATATATTCAGATTGTTTTGATACTCCATGAAAATAATATAAAAGTCATTTTTAACTTTTTGGAATAATCTTCGTATAAATAAGATGTACAGTGTGGCCAGTATAACTCAAAGTGTCTGTTTTTATTTAAAAATAACATCAATTTAAGTAAAAACAACAAGTGACACACTGAGAGAAGAGAAAATGCATTTTAATTATTTTCATATTTAGGGAAAATGATTTTTTAGTCATTTTTGACTTGTAGGATTAAACCTAACCTCAATAAAATGCATGGTGTGACCGGTATGATTCCATGTTTATCTTTTTATTTAAAATTAACATTAATTTTTGTAAAAAAATGTGACATACTAAAAACTGAGAAAAGACATAAATATTTCTTTGATACCTTAAGAAAATGATCCATGAGTCATTTTTTACGTGTAAGAATCAGCTGCACCACAATATGATGCACAGTGTGTCTGGTATCACTCAAAATGTAACTTTTTCTATAAATTGACATGAATTTATATAAAAACAAAAATCAAAATATTTAAAACTGAGAAAACACATTCGAATTATTTTGATATTTTTGGAAAAACATTTATTAATCATTTTTAACGTTTTGGAATTAGCTGCATATCAATATGACGTTTGGTGTGACCAGTATCATGCAATGTGTCTCTTTTTATTTAAAATTGATGTTAATTTATGTAAAAACAACATGTGACATACTGAAAACTAATAAAATGAATTCATAGAGTTTTTTTATTTTTGGAAAACAATATATTAGTGATTTGTGATGTGTAGGGATCATCTGATCCTCCATACGGTGCATGGTGTTACTAATATATCTCAACCTTTATGTTTTTATTTAAAATTGATAGTAATTTAAGTAAAAACAACAAGTGGAAAATTAAAAACAAATAAAATGAATTCAGATTGTTTTGATACGTCAGGAAAATAATCCATGAGTCATGTGTGATGTGTACGAGTTAAATTAACCACAATCCAACCCAGGGTGTGACCAGTATGACTAAAAGTGTCCATTACCAGTTTTAAATTGACATTTTAGTTCAAAACATGCCGCTCACTGAAAAATGAGAAAACACACTCAAGGCATCAATTCATAAGTCATATATGACGTGTATGAAATAGTCTCAGATCAAACTGATACATGATGAAACCATTATGACTCAAAATACATGTTTCTATTTTGAAATGACATTTTAGTAAGAAAAAAACAATTGACATAATGAAAACTAAGAAAACAAATTCAGATTATTTTGAGACTTTAGAATAATGATCCATGAGTCATTTGTGAAGTACATGAATCATCTGCACCTCAATACAATGCACAGTGTGGCCCATTTAACTCCAAATGTGTAATTATTTAAAATTGAAATTAATTTTAGTAAAAGAACAAGTGATGTACTCAAAACCTATAAAACACATTCAAATTGTTTTAATATTTCAGAACAACGATTCATAACTCATTTAAAATGTGTAGGAATCAACCCCACTTCAATAGTATTAATGGTGTGACCAATATAACTCAAAATGTTTCTTTTTTATTAAATATTGACATTTTATTAATGTGTTATTTCATTTTAATATTTAATTTATTTATTTATTGTATTACCAAATAATATTTCTTTTTATATATAGGAGAAATCATTTTCTTGGTTGAGATGTATTTTTGGTAACTATTACCATGGGAAGATATATTTGAGAGGGGATTAAAGGCACCAAAAGATGAAATATTAATGTTTTTAATGGTTTTTGGACATTTGAAATGTAACAATATAAAATATTTAGTTTGAAATGCAAATAGTAGTTTTTTTGTATATACAGTGAAAGGAAATTTTTGAATTGATGATATTAGTTAAATGTATATAGAATATTTTCTTTCGGTTTGTTGTCTAAATTTTAGGATGTTTCAATTATAGGTTCTTGGTGTTCTGTTACATAAATAGTGCACTACATGCGGCTAGGCCTTTATGAGTGCTATTTTTAGCACTAATAAAGAGGGTCCTTTATCAGTTATTTTTTTAGCATGGATAAAGGAACCTCTTTATTAGATATTTTTCATCACTGATAAGGGGACCCCCCTTTATCATTGTTGTGATTAAAAATGATTTTTAGAGCTCTTAAAGGATATTTTGCGTGATGTGAAAGGTTTTATGTGTAGTTGTGTCGATATCTTTTTGGCCATCCATTTGGTTTTTTTGTCAATAATTTTTTGGTTTATTTATGATTTGGTCCTTCATGCACCCTGGACTTTGGGTTATGTAGAGTTACCACTCAACCCAATTGAAAATAGGGTTTTATTTCTATAATAAAAATGGGGCGTTGTCCCTTCTTATTATTGAAAATAAAATATAAACTCCTCTATTTTCAAGGGACCAAATTTTTAGGACATATTTTTATGTTACAAAAGTGATATTATATGAAATAGGCTATTAATACATTGTTTATCATAATAATTTCAAAAAACATAGAATAATAAATTTTTAAATGGTAAAAAACTATTTACAATAACTAGAAAATAAAAAAATACAAAATCTACATTTGAATAACAATCTGAATCACTGGAAATGATAACACAATATCTAATGAAAAAAAACAATTGAAAATGGGAGTATTAAAAGATAAATTGTAATGAATCATAATCACACAATTCATAAGGCCTGAATAATAAATAAAAACTAACAAGATTCATAAAAATAAAACAACAATGATTCAATAAAAATAACAACTTCACAAAATTAATAAAATGATAAATTTATTTTGTATTAATTTTGACCAAAATAAAATATATAATATAGTACAGATCAATAAATTGTTTTTTTTTTCACAATTTTCATTTTTTATTTTTCACCTTCTTAATGAAACACAATATAAAATAAATAATATATTTTAACAATGAAAATTATATATCTATAAAAAAATGAGTATGTTTTAGTGTGAAATAATTTCACCCCTGATCCATTTTGGTAATTAAATTATCTGAATACCCAAAGGAATATTCAGAAGAGTATGGTTGTATCCATGGTGGTTAGAGTGTAACATATATAAAATCTGACCAAGGAATAGTGGGAAGTGTTTTAATAAGGCGATGACATCAGTTGGTGTGGCATAGAGCATGTGAGGGAAGTGTGGTGGTGGTGTGTTGAGGAAAAACGATAGTGAGATGATGTGGCAAAGAAAAGGATAAGGAAATCTATCCTGGATCTATATGGGATGGAAACTCTCGAGGAATATACAAAGTTATGGAAAGGGTTTTCCCTTAGAAACCGTAAAATATTTAGGTGTGAATGATGAGTAAAAAATCCTTATATTCAATTAAATTAATGTTTGAAATTGGTGTAAGTAAAAAATAAATTCCTAAGGGGACATCATTTACCTCTCCATGTGATCTATTGAATAAGGCCTAATATTTTTTATAAGTAATATATATATACATATTTACTAATATGAAATGAAATACACTACATGTGTCACCCTCTACATTATTATTTTCCCTAACAAGTATTTCCCTATTCCATTAGATTGATACTCATTATTCCTAATGTATCGAATACAAAGACTCAAAATGGGTGAATTGAGACTTCTAAAAAATTTCATCAATTATACAACTACGCTTTTAATTATTTTGAATATATCCTTCTCCTATTAATTGAGTCAGTCTGTGGAAAATAAGTAAAGTGATAAGACAACTAATATTTTTATAGTGGTTTGAGGAAATAAGAACTTACACTAATCCACTAAACCAACACCCAATTTGAGATTGATGATTTCATAACAAATCATTTTCCCAGAGATATCCCAAATGAGTGCAAGAATTTTTCATTTAATAGAACAAGGATTTTATACTCGGCCACCATATATATTTACTAGGGAATTAGAAAACTAAGTGTAAGTAATTGACACTTAAGAGTAACTGAGTATAAATAGATAACACTTATTACACAATAGAGTACAAGAAACTAACACTTAGGTAAAAATGTATTGGATATATAAATGATAATAAATTCAGAACATGGTTTCATCCACATCTAATAGTAGATGCATCTTCTTATAGATAATGATTAAAAAATATGTGAAACTTTGAATATATCCTCTCTATAAAATGATCTTAAAATATTACACAATTTTTTTTCCAATATATCATAACATCAATTTTTTTCTCCATCCACTTTTCTTTATTCTTGTTCTTAAAATTGTAAAATACAATACACCCTTATAATGCATCAATAAATATAATAATGAATATACAAAGTATGTTTCTATCTCTCTTCTAATGTGAGTATGTATATTGTGACTTTTTTCAATCCTACTATAAACACACACACACGCACATATTTATTATGGAAATAATTTTTCCCATTGTAGTCTTACTATCCTCCCATAATTCAAACAAAATTGAGTTAAATAGATTCATAAATCACTCCCTAAAAATACATTAGTCATTTCATAATATTTTCTAAAATAAAACATTGAATAATAGTTATTGAAAATTTAAAATGAACTCTATAAATTCAATAATAATTGAAGAACCTTTGTGATAAATTTTTTTAACATTGTTTTTATATTTTTAGAAAAATAAGCTTTTTTATAAGAATGTTTTTCTTATCAAGGAATTAGACTCATCTACATCGGATCTAAAATAACCAGAGGTAGAAATTGTTGTTTACTGGATGTTTTACTTTGTCATAATCACATAAATAAAGATGTTGATAAGGGAAGAAGTCCTATTTTTTATCTAGAGGTATGTTGAATAAATTTTGGTGAGGAGTTAAAACGTTTTCATACTTTCTAAACCAAGTTAAATGATGATTTTATCATCATTAAGTTCTCACAAATCATGAAAAATTTTATAATATTATCTTTTGAAGAAATGATGGAGAAGTTGGAATAATTCCAGTGTTGCAGTATGGTGATTCCTTCATAATGGAAATTCTATAATAATCGGTTTTCCATCAAAATAAAACTTCTATTGTATTGACAATTCCATTGTAATGGGATTTCAATCATAATGATATTTCCATCAGAATGAAAATTTTCACCATAATGGGAAATTCATCATAATGGGAATTCCATCATAATAAGAATTCCATCATAATGAGATGAATAAATAAACATAATTCATAATGAGTTGGATAAATATACAGAATTTAAATTCACTAAGAATGAAATATAAATCATATTTACTAAGAAAGAAATAGAAATCAGATTCCCTAAGAAAGAAATAGAATTCATATTGAGCTGATAATGAAGAAGAATCAAAAAGAAAATTCTAAAAGTTTGATGATGTGTTTAAGCGGTCAAACATGAAAATAAATTTTTCATAAATTTAAGAGAAATATTAAGAGGTTTGAAGAAGTGAAAGTTGAAGTTTAAATGTGATATATCTTCAATGAGTTTGAAATTTGAGGAAGCGGGGAAAGTTTTCACGTTTCCTGATTTTGTTTTCTGAGTCACCAAAAAATACTTTCTTAGATAATTCATTCATTGGTAACTTTAAAACAAGCAGAAAAGGTAGATCACTAAATAAATCTAGTTTAAGACATTGCTAGCTTGAGATCTCATGAGTAGGATCAGACAACTGAATGTTTGTTTAACAAATTGAGCAAGATTGTATTGAGAAGATCATATTGATTAAATCAGATTGAGTTCATTGGACTGAGAATAATCATATTGAGAATTTGATCAGGGTTTGGGTTTTGTAGATTGAGAATCAGTTCATTATTTTGAGTCCATTTCATTTAGAGGATCATATCCAGACTCATCATATTCATATAATTTGATAATGACACATCATATTGTGAAAAGTAGATCCATACTGATTGTATTAAGATAATCAGATCCAAAATCAATATATTGAGAAAACTGGATCCATCAAAATCATATTGAGGATTCAGACTAATAAATTTTGTAAACATTTCAACAAAGTATTTATTATTTTGTTTATATCACGTTTTTTTATAAGAAAACACTTTAAATTGATGGGAGTCATTATAATAATTTATATAAGGATATATAAGGTGTCTTAAGGGAGTTGGCACAAATTGTATTCACTTCCTCATAATAGTGGATTTCTATAGAACTATGATATTGATTATTGAAAGGAAGTAGGTTTTCACACTAAGGACAAACCTTGTATATCTTTTGTTATTTACTTCATTTCCTACTTTTTCATGCATGAGTATTTACTAAAATTTAATAGTGAAATAAATTTTAACAGGTTGTAGGGGTTACGTTTTGAAAAGAATTGAAACATATAAAAAGTGAACAACGGATTCAACACCCTTATGATTTGTTATTTGATCCTTAGAACATCGATTGGTATCATAGAAAAGGTTTCCTTGTTGAATCCTTATCATGGATAATATCAATTCATTCTATAATAATGGAATTCCTACATTTTGTGGAAAAATTATTATGGATGGAAAAATAGGATGATTCCTTATATCTTACCTCTTGGATTGGATGTTTTTTATGCTACTACTGTTGGGTTTCCACATATTAAGAAATATGCCCCAGTGACCTCTGTTGATAAGAGAAATATAGAATTTTATGGAAAGGATAGAAATGTAATTATCATGTACTTATTAGAAAATTATTATTAGAAGGTTATGGGTCTCAAAACATCAAAAATTATGCGGGACAAGCTAGAATGTGTTTTTGAAGGGAATAAAAAGTTTAAGGAATAAAAGCTATAAATTTGAAATATTAACTATGAAAACATCAGAATGAGAGGTGAAGAAACAATTGATGAATAATTTACCAATGTAAATGAATTGTTTTACAACATCAGAGGAATTAGAGATGTCTTAGAAGATTCTAAAATTGGGATGAAAATTATTAGAAACTTCCTGGATAGGTTTGTTTCTAATATTATTTCTTTATAAGATAAGGATGAATTATATATTGATGAATTGAGTAACTTTCTTATTGAATATAAAATAGGTAAATATATAATTTTTAAAAATATGATGAAATATGAAATGGATTCTGATGCTAACAAAAAGATGAAAAACCAAGATGTTGATTCTTGTGACTCAAATGTTAAAGAGGATGATGAGTTGATTGATATAATAATTTGTCTTATATCCAAGAAATATTTAAGAGGAAGATGAATTTATGGATTTAACGTCATATAAAATATTGTATTTGTGGTGGAATCAAACAATTTTATATGAATTTACACAAAAATAAATTTGGATAATATCAATATGATTCTAATGAAAAACATTGATGGACGAAGTGGAACAAAAATGATAAAGAAGAAAAGCCTTCTAACAGATACAAGAAGAAGCTTACTGGAACAAATATGTATTTTGAGTAATAAAAATAAATCACAATCAAATGAAAACAGTTCTTCAAACTATGAATGTTTATAAAAATTCAGAACCTTCATTGAAAAGGATGAGAAAACAAAAGATTCCTCAGAGAGTGAAGAAGGTGGTGAAGAATATTTTATAGAGTATCAGCTCATAGTAGAACTAGTTTAATGTATTGAGGAAAAAAAATATTTCAATAATGAAATTATATTAATTAAAAAATATTTTGAAGAAGTTTCTGATGGAAGAAATGATGTCATCAAGAAGGAGGATGGATACATTTAGGAGATTTTAAGTTACAAACTTAGAATTGCTGAATAGATAAAGTTGATTAAAGATATTTGTTAGAAGCTAGAATCTATGGAAGATTAGGTTAACAAGTTTCAATAAATACTTATGGATTTCATAATTACCTCAAAGAAGATGAAAGAAAACTTCAACAAATATTCATAAGTAAAAGCTGAGACTTATAAGGATGGTAAGAAGGCTCAATATGTGAATCATGTGAAATAACTTCTTACCAAAAATTAAGTTTCATCGTATTATTTTAGAATTCTATGTTTTGTAAAAATAATTTGAAAATATTGGGTGGATAAAGGATATGAGAAACCTATAAAATCTAAAAAATTATTAAAATCACTCAAAAGAAATGTTGGTTCATGCCCTGAGTATGTTAGAGCATAAATAAGTTACCAACCTCAATAAAATTTATATAGGGAAAAATAATTTTTAAATAGAAAATAAATATTTGATTATTATTTATAGTGTTATTGAATCTATGGGAACATAGAGTATAATTTTTTTCACAACATATCTCCACTCCAAATAAGGTTTGATCAAAGTGGATGAAATATTATAACTAGAATGCTTAACTTTTCTAGCTTACCGAATATTGAAATAGTAAATTCTCAAGATGTTAGAAAATCTCTAATAAAAAATCAATTTGTATTCTTGGAAGTATTTATTTGAAGATGTGGTCTGAATGGTCATTATTCCGAAATATATATGACACTCCTTTTAGAACAAGTTTATTATGATAGAAAAAAATTGAAATCTAAAAATAATAAAGTTGAGGAAATAACCTTTGTTCTTAAGATAGCTTTGAATGCAATTAAAATAAACAGAACATGGATAATTGAATTTGTTTGTTATTCAAATATGATAGGTGATATAAAAATCATAAAACATGATGAAATTCATAATAGAGTAGTAGTTACCTATAGTAATGATAGTTTATTAAAAATATGAGGTAACAGAATGGATGTGATTGAAGATGAAAAGTTGAAATCTAAGGAAATATTATTTGTAGATGGGATAAAACATAACATACTTAGTGTAAGTCGAATTTTCGATGATAGAAAAGATGTTTATTTTAGAAAATAGTTTTGTGTCATAAAAAATGTGAAAGATGGAAAAGTTATTATAAAATAAGAATGAAACAGAGAGAATATCTATTAAATAAAAGAATTAAACCACTCCTATTACTTGAGTGTTGAAGATGAAAAAAATCATGGCACTGAAGACATGGCCACCTTGGGAAGAAAAAAAATAAACATTCAAACGTTGATCCCATTCTCAATTTTTTAGAATTGAAAATAAATGCTGATGTTGTTTGTATTACATTCCAGAAAGGAAATATGACTAAAATGTCATAAAAGAATCAAGATTAAATCTTCTAGACTGCTTGAGATTTTTCATTATGATCTATGTGGGTTGATGAGACATCAATAAAAAAATTATATTTATACTTTACAACTTTTATTGATGATTTCAATCAGATGAAAACATCATGTGTATGAAGCAAAATTCTGATGTTATTCAACACAAATAATGTGTGCATTATATGAATAAAGAGTTGGATAATATTGAGAAGCATGGAAAATGAGAACTTGTTTCATAGAAAAAAAAAATGTTATTAGAACTAAGAGGGTTTATTGAATCAAGTTAAATGATCATGAAGAAGTTTCAAGAAAAAAATATAGACTTGATTGTAAAGTCTATGCATAGTTCAAAGGTGTGGAATTTGAAGAAACCTTTGTCCTAGTTGAAATATTAGAAACTATTATAATATTTATTTCAGTAGAAACACATCAGAATTAAAAAGTTTCTCAGATGGATATAAAGTCATCTTTCTTTAATGGCGATATTGTAGAAGAAGTTTACATTGAACAACCTCGTTGTTTTCTACATGATGTAGATGAAAACAAAGTTTGTAAATATAAGAAATCATTACATGGACTAAACCAAGCTCCATGCTCTTTGTATTATTAACTTGAAAATTGTTTTATAATGTTTATATTTTCTAAAAGAAAAGTTGATAGAAACATATATGGTAAATATATTTACTCCAAATCTCCAATATTAATTGATTATGTCGATGATATATTTTTTTCTAGGGATATAAATAATGTTTTTAAAACATTTGACAAAGAAATGAAGAAGAATTTGAAAATTTATATGTTAGGATAATTAACTTTCTTCCATGGATTACAAGTAAAAAAAATAAAAAATACAGTTTCTTACCTCAAGAAAAGTATGCCAGGGAATTGTTAAAAATGTTTGGGATGAGAGAATCTAAATAACATTCAACTCATATTTTAGTGAGTATAATGTTGAGTAATGATGAATCTGGAATAAGTGTGAATTAGAAATAATTTTTGAAGCTGATAGAGATTATTCTTTAGCTTAAAACCTCAAGGCCTAATATTGTTTATATTTTCAATTTGAGTGCTAGGTATCAAAGTAATCTAAAATAATGACATATAATGGAAGAAAAGATGATTCTATGATATGTAAAAGGAACAAATTCACATGTTTTTTTATATAAAATAAATAGTGATATGATGTTTTATATATATATTGATGCCGATTGGGTTGAAGATTGTAATGATATAAAATCAACATAGGGGGGGCCAATTTCTTACGTGAATGTTGTGTGAGTTTTTAAAGTATGAAATAATGTTCAGTAATTTTGAGAACATCTAAATGAAAATATTTTATATCTGCTCATTCATGTCCTTAAATTTTGTGGATTAAGGTTTACCTGAAATATTTTAAAGAATAAGTTTGTAAAGCGTTGAATATAATTTGTGATAATCAGAGTGTAATTGATCATTATAAGAATCATATACAACATTACAGATCAAAAAACATTGATATAAATTTTCATTTTATAAAATAGAAATATACTTTTGGAGATGTTTTTATGGAATACATTTCAAAAAATTACCAGATTACTAATATATTTACAAAATAAATACTGAAAGAAGGGTTTGTAGAAATGAGGTTGCAACTTCATGTTCAGCCTCCTCCAATGTCTTTCTAATTCTCATAAGGAAGACCCCCACCATGATTTGGATTATGTTAACAAAGGGGGAGAGAAAGTAACAACTTAATACTTTGTAAGAAGTTATTACTTATCTTTCTTAAATTAATTTGATGTTGTAGTTATCATAAAATTGGGGAGTGAATAAGAAAATTGTGAGAATAAAAGATTAATGTAAAGGGGATTTTATCTTTACATGGCCCTAATATTTTCATACCATCTAGAGATAAAATTTCTTCAAAAACATTAATTTATCTATTAGTGTGGTTTCAAGACACTATCTTTTGAGGAAAGGATTTATTTTGATAAAATTAAATAAAACTTGGGCTATTTACAAAAGTTGAGTAGTGAAAAAAATATGGGAGATAAAAAAGTTGTTAATGAGTGTTGTCAACAAATCCAAAGGGGGAGATTGAAGAACCTTTTTTATAAATTATTCTATAAACGTCTTTATATTGGTTGAAAAATAACTTTTTTGTATAATAATTTTTTTATATAGGATTTGGATTAATATATATTAGTTTCAAATCATTGGATCCAAAACAATTAGAGACATAAATGTTTGTTTGATAGAATTTTTACTTTGTCGTAATTAGAGAAAGAAAGAAGTTGCTGAGGAAATTTGTATTGTTTCTATAGAAGTTTTTTGAAGAATGTGAAGGGATGGGTTATAAATTTCTCATATATTCTAAACCAAGTCATAAATTTATTTTCAGATCATAATGTTCTCACAAATCCTAACAACTTTTATGATAAAATATTTTGAAGAATGGGTGGAGAAGTTAGAATAATTTCAAAGTTGTAGTATGGTGATTCCAACATAAGGGGATTTCCATCGTAATGATATTTCTATCATAATGATAATTCCATTATAATGGCATTTCCATAAAAATGATATTTCCATCGTAATGGGAATTTTCATCGTAATGAAAATTCCTTGTAGTGATATTTCCATCGTAATGAGAATTCCATCGCAATGAGATGAAGAAGGAAACAAAAATTATAATGAGCTGGAGAAAGAGAAGAATTTTGACTCACTAATAATGAAACATAAATTCAATTCACTGAGAAAGAAACATAAATCGTGTTGAGATGACTAAAATGAGTACTCAAAAGGAAAATTCCTGATGTTTTATGAAGAGTTGTAGAGGTCAAACATGAAATTCAATTTTGGATAAATTTCAGATAAATCTAATGAGATTTGATGAAGTCAAAGTTGAAGTGTAAATGAGATAGATCTTTTATGATTTTGAAGTTTGAGGAAGAGGGGAAATTTTTCTAGTTTCATACTTTTGTTTTCTAAGTCTCTTAGAAATACATACTTAGATCATTCATTCATTAGTAACATTCTTGCAATTGGAAAATTAGGAGCTCTAAAAAAATCAAGTGAAAGTCATTTTTGGCTTGAGATATCCTGATAAGTATGAGACAAATGAAAGTTTGTTTACCAGAGTGATAATGATCATATTGAGAAGATCATATTCAGTCAATCAGATTGAGTCAATTGAACTGAGAAAGACCGTATTGAGAGTTTTAGCAGAGTTTGAGTTCTGCAGATTGAGAATGGTTTCATTGTATCAAGTTGATTCTATTGAGGGAATCAGTTCCAGACTCATCGTTTTGAGAGAATCAGATCTAGAATCATGGTATTGAGAAAATTAGATCCAGATTGATTGTATTAAGACAATCGTATCCGGAATCATCGAATTGAGAAAATCAGATCCATCCAAATTAGAATGAGGATTCAGACCGAGAAATTATAGAGAAGTTTTAACAAAATCATTATTCTTTTTTTAGGTAAATGTTTTTATAATAAAACATTTTAAATTAATATGATCTAGTATAATCATTCCTATTGGGTGGTAGAAGGTGTCTAACGGGAGTTGACCCATGGTGTATTCACTTATCCATAATAATGGATTTCCATAGACCCATGAGAGTGGATATGGAAAGGATGTAGGTTCTCAAATTGATGTCAAACCCTGTAAATCATGTATTATTTAATTGATTTTATACTTTTTCATGCATTAGTATTTACTAAAAGTTGATATAGAGATAAATATTAACATATTGTAGGGGTTATTTTTTGAAAAGTAAAGAAAGTTATAAAAAGTGGACAACTGATTCAACCCCCTTCTTAGTTGTTATTCTTTCCTTTGGAACTTCACTAATATAATGCATTTAAATATTCCATGTCTAAAAAGTTGAAAAATTACTTTAGTATCTCCAATAACAATATGTCTTCAATTCCTCATAACTTCCTTCCAAAAATAATCCTCATAACTTTATCGTATATCAATTTAAATAATCAATTTTTTTATAATATTCTTAATATTATCATTTCAACTTTATCATATTACATATCATAAATAATAAAATATTGATATATTAAAGTGTCATTATTATTATCTTATTATATAAATATATTTATCCATAATCAATCTCTTTATAACTCTATAACATGGTGTTTTTTCCATAATAATGATATCATAAAACCTATCTTCCAATATTATGATATTGCATAAAAAGTTTCCAAGTCAAATTATTTATGTCACTTCCACTAAATTATTTAAATTTCAATACTCATTTATGAATAATATTACCTAGATTTTCCAATAAACAAATATTAAAGGGTAAATATAGGAGAGATAAATTCTATAAATTCTAATTTGCTTCGAAATAGTAAAATTAATTTCTATATGACATGAAATCCATCTCTAGTTACCACTAATTTCTGAAAACATTAATTAATTCTACGATATTGAATCATTATTCATATCATATATTGAGGTCGTGTCATAGATAAAGATTTCTATAGTTCATATAATGTATATCGTGAGTTCTCCCATCCTCAAGTTTCTATAAGTTTCACAATCTATATGAATCATGTTCCTACATTTCGTGGTGAAAAACTTGCACAGGTTTGTTTCCTCCATTCATCTTCAGTTTTTTATTGAAAGATGTTTTCATGAATGTTGTGGAAATTTTGTAGCATCTAATCTCCATTCATAATGCATGTTTTATGTGATTTTTTTTCATTTGGATCATGTTCCTATAAATTTCTCTCCATATATCAATACATTCTCAACTTCCACAATCCTCTTGAGTTATAAAATATATTTATTTTATATATATTTATTTTCTTTCACTATATATCCGAATAGTAAATGAACTAAAACATTAAGTGGAATATTCTTGTATGATTAATATCCTAACCTCATAAGTGTAACTTATTCTATTCCATAAGTGTAACTTCAACTATTCGATAAGAATCCTCTAATACATAATAAATTATTTTATGGGTATTAAGTTAAACATATTTCCCAAACACCAAAATGTAAGGTTGCTTTTTCATATTCATAAGAGTATACTACTATAGGTTAAACGTCCAAATTTCTCCAACTCCCCAAAATTGAATGTGATTTCTTCTCAATGTATGAGTAACTTCGTAAGAGAAAATTATGATCATTCTATAACATAGGAGTAATTTTTTCCAAAAATTTTAGACTCCATGGAAACCATTATGTAAAATCCTTTTCCATGATTCAATATTCACCAAATCATAAGAGTAAAAATATGAAATTTTAGGATGCATGAATAGTATTTATAAGAGTTGTATACTTTTTTAAAATATGATTCTCAGATACTTTGTAAGGTTTTACACTTAGAAATTTCTCAAACATTAAATGTTTAAGAAATATAATAATAGTTAATGAACAATGAAAAATAAATAAATAGTAAATTATTAAATAACAAATAAAAATTGAGGGTTTCAGAAATGATATAACTAGTAATAAATTATAATGGAGACACTCAACATTATCCCTTATTATGATAATTATAAAATCCAACCATGTTAACAAAATCCCCCAATTTTTTGAAATGATAAAAAACTATAAGATAATTAATGGTCGCTCAAGTAAAAATAAATCACAAAATATTATTTAATACATTATCCCATAACAGAAAAATAGTTCTGAATATAATTAAAAAATATATTTTCTACATTTACTAATAATGTAACACATAATTCGAATAAACATTACTAGAATTCACCTCATTTAAATAAATTATAGGAACATTATTTTAATCAATAAACAAAAACAGAGAAATCATGCTTAAAAATAATTAATATTATCCCCCTTAATATAATAACAACCATGATTCAACAAAAAATATCACCTTCCAAACTCATGATATAATAATAATAATTCTAAGTAGTATTAAATAATTAATATAATCACCCCTTAAAATAAAATTCCTTTAAAAATACAGATCAATGAGATTTAAAGAGACAATAAACATGATAAATAATATTCAAAATTGTAAAAACATTTTCAATGATTTAAATAAGTAACTAATAGTTTAGAACATTCTATTAGAATAAAAAATTTAAGTACATGTAAAATAGTAAAAATAACTCCTCTATAAAGTAATAATAGATATGAAATATATTCCAGGAATTAAATTTAAATAGATATGTATGGAATTAAATTTCAATATTTTTAGCATGTTAATAAATAAAGATGTTTAATGAATGTTAATAAACTATATGATAATCCAATTAAACACATGATTAATAAAATAATATCCTTTAAATCCACTCACACCAATATTATAATGAATAAAACTACAAAATTTATGAATTTTAAAATGAAGTTAATGAAAATGTAAATAAATAATTTTATTGTATAAAATATTAAATAGATGTACAAAAATGAGGGAAGAAGATAATACAATCATAAATATTCTCCAATATATAAAATAGTTAGTCCATATAAAGTGTTTATTTTAAACATAATAAATACGAAATAATACTCCCTTAAAATATTTAACCATTTCTTTAATAAAAATTGTTGTCATTTACTAGTATCTCTAAAAGTAATATGACATACATTAGTTTAATATGAAATAGAAGTTTAGGAATTCTCTTTAATTCGAGCAGCCACAATAAATAATTAGACATTTTATTTATGGTTGGTCATACCTATAAAATATCAAACACAACTATTTTTTTGGTACCCATATTCATTTAGGTCCAACAATGATTGAAATAATAGATTTATCTCACTAAATATAAATATTTAAAAAATAAATTCCCACTATAAATTTAGAGAAATATTTATTAATATAGGCATGACTAATACCACAAAATTGGTAACATTAAAATTGAATCCATTATTTTAATTTATAGAAATAACATAATAATAACAACTACTTATTTACATGATTTTACTATTTTAATTAGGGGAAAAATAATTTCTATAAATCTATGGATTTTCACCATTTGTTCTAATTCCAAATTTTCATCTATTTACATTAACATTACCATGAATTTTATTAAGATAGTCATATTATTCAGTAAAAACACAAGAAACCAATAATAAATAATCAACCTCAGCTAAAAGATATTTAATTATAATTTCATGTAAGGCACAAAAATATTTTATTTTACCATTTTTATAATTTAAATATAATTTGTTTCTAACAAATAAACCTTTTAAAAAAATAATAGAATCATAATATTCCCTTAATTTTTTTTCTTTCTTTAGAGAATTTTATATATCATTAAGAATGAAATAATACACATTTAATTTCTCAAAATAATGTGAATATTAAATAGTAAATAGTAATACCTATTTATTATGATCCATAAGTATAAATTTAACTATTAATTTGAATGCTCAAATTTAGAGTTATAATGTGATTCATTACTTAAATTTTAAAAAGAACTAAAATTATATTTCATAGATTTATTTAGTTTCTTTTTATAATATAATTTTTTATATTTACATTAAAATTTAATAATGTGGAAGATAGGTCTTGGATTTTTGTGATTACTATATTCATAAAATATTACCTACTAAGTATTTCCATTTTCCTTATTGAATATTTATTTTCTCCTCTTGTAACGAATGTTGAATATTATAGATATTTCTATAATTTTACCACAAGAATATTAACTAATTGAATATTCATCATAAAAATTGGATTATTTTTCTTTATAATTATAATTAATAAGAAGAATATTTTTAGTCTCGATTAACTTATGACCTTTTTCTTCTAGTTATATCCCAACTACATACATCATGAGAGTTTTAATCAGATTATTCATAGTCAAAAATTTAATAGGTGTATCTTTTTTAATTGTTGAAGATAGTGCACTCCATGTTGTAGGTATAACTATATTAACATTTAATTATTGACTAGGTTCTAGTCCAAAAATTCCCAACGTCGTAGTATTGTTAACTTTATTAGTGAGTACTCCATTTATTTGAACAATATTTTCCCCTTAAAACATCTGAAATGTATCAAATTTAATCTTTATTGTATTTTACCTTAACTTAATTCTATTTATTATTACTTAGGAAATATCAATAGTCTCTTACATATTATACGCCATTGAACATTGACACAATCTAATAAAATCATTCAGTCTTAATCCAAAAAGTATAGTATTCATATGCATTTAATTTAAATAGCAATAATCTTATTGAGTAAAATTACACATATCATGTTCACCAATATGAATATTTTAGGATTTTGTACCATTAAAGTAAACATTAAATCCTAGATTCCACAAATAAATTACCATTATAGACATTTTTAAATAGAAATTATCTCCATTAAAATGAGGTGATCTAATCATCAACATACCTTTTATAGGATCAACCATATAATTTCTTCTTTTCCTAATGGAAATTTATATTTATGTTTTCAAGAATGAAATGATTAAACTTTGAATATATTTATATGATACCACTTATTTATATCAATCAAAAGAGAAACCAATCTTCAAGATTCAACTATCCAATGTAGAAATTCAAAGAAACTAGTTTTGATACAAATTTTTTCACAAATAGAGTGAATACAAAGACTCAAGAGTGTGTGAATTAAGTCCTTTAAAATATTTCATATACTTTAAAATTCACCCCAAAGAAATTTAGAATATATTATTTTCTTCTTTACTCGAGTAATACAACAAAATAAGAGTAAAGTTAAGTGATAGGACACGTGATAATTTTATAGTGATTTGGGGACCTGAGAACTTCCCCTAGTCCAATCAAAAAACCCAAAATATCATCTTGGTGATATTATAATAGATCCATTTCCTAGGTTATCCTATCTGAGTGAAATAATTTTTCACTTAGTACAATAATTATTTTACTAGGCCATTAGATGATTTTACATGAGACCTTGTCAACTAAGCCAAAGTAGTCGACACTCATCCATATTCATGTATAAGAAACTGATACATAGTTCAAAAATCAGTAAAATAAGTTTAATCTTATCTCAAAATAAATGATTTTTATAAATTAAAATATCTTCAACACAAATTTTCTTCTATAATGGATAATATATAGATCTTTCTCTAGATAGTAATTTTTAAGGTGTATCGTTATAGATATCCTCTCTATAAAATGGTCTTTAGTGATTCAAGTAGCAGTAGTGAAGAATGTTCTTAAAAATTGTACAAAAACAATGTTTTCTATATCTATATTCATTTATTTCATCTTCTTTTTCTTTTATTAAATACAACAATGTTTTCTATTGAAATGGTAAAAAGAATAATTAATTTATATATTATCTTTATTTATCTCTTCCATATTGAGTATGTATATTGTAATTATTTTTAATCATTCCACAAATAATATAAATAATACATAAAAAATTATTCTTATTGAAGCCTTATTATAACACAATAATTAAAAAATAATCATGTCAAAGTGATACATATACCTCTCTATGAAAATAGAACTTCCATTAAAGAATATTATCAAAAATAAAGTTATGAAAAATAGTTGTATCATCTTTAAATTAATCTCTGTAAATTTATCAGTGATAAAATCTATCTAATTCTTTAAGTCAAATGAATTTAAATATTTCTTCAAAATCAACCATATAAATAGTTCTTAAATTCTTCATAATTTATTTCCCAAAATAATCTCCATAACTTCAACAAATTTGAATTTGAATAAACACATTTATTATTTATGATAATATTTTTACTATTATCAAAATAATATAAAAGATAGTTTTGGGATATGGTAAATGACTCCACATCTTCCATTGAATGTTGTATCTGTTATTTTTTTATGTCATAACTTATAACTAGTTACAATACCATCATACTACTCTAAATCATAAAGCAATTTTCTTATATAACTCATTTGAAAAAAGAGTGGTTGCATGTTTATAATATTAACAACTTTAATTCAAAAGAGTATTATACAAATCATTATAACTATAACAAACCACCCTTATCTTTAGGTAAAAACCATATTTATATTTTCGATGAACCTATGTAACTATTGTAATTGGGAGTTTTTATTCTTAGAAATATGGTTTGGGGGTCTCAAGAGTCTTGAAAATGATCAAGATCAGGAGATGGGACTATGGAAAGTTACTATAGTCCCACCGGATAGTTGATATAGGTCCAGTGACTGCCTAGTGGCATGGGATGTGGCACCTACAGTCAACAATTAGCCACTAGCTAACTGGTAGTGTCTGGTAGTGTAAATAGCCTCTATCAGGAGGTAATAGGTTTTTGATGGGTATTGAAAAGTTTTTAAGGGGGTCTTGTAGTCATTTTACCCCATTTATCCCTCAATTCCTTAACCTTATTTTCTCCCCTTCAAACACATAATAACCCTTTACCAAGGACCTCCTCTTCCTATCCTTTTCTATGGTGACTCTCCTCCATATATTGTCTATTTCTCCTTCCATTTGAGGTGATTATGATCTTAAGGTAAATATATGAATCCTCCAACTTTAAATTATATTTTTCTATATTGTTTATATATCTCCTGGGATGTTTAACATAAATTCCCTATTCTCAGGGATTTTTTCTAATTTTTCAATATCTTTTATTTTTTCTTGAACCAAGGTCAGATACTAGTAGAGTGTGTACCAACATATCTTAGGTAGGCAGTCTTACTACATTTACCTTAAATTCTCATTATTGCACTGCATTTCCATGTTCTTACATCGACTTATCGTTTGATTGACCTAAAATTAAATTAATATTTTTTTTCTACCATAGTAAATATTATTTGATTTGGGTAGATGTTCATTGAATCAATTAAAATGGAGAGTTATTCTTGTAACTTGGAAATGGGTGAATAAATGGGGTAGTTTAGGGTTCCCCTTCGTAATGTAGTGAATTAAATTAGAATGTGGGTTTTTTGGGAAGGCCCCTTATATTCGATATCTATCACAGTCATGGAAATATTAATTTAAAATATGAAATAAATCAATGTTTTGTTATTTTCTTGAAATTTTTAATTTATTTATATTTACATTTTGTAATATTGACTTTTTTTAAAGTACTATAAATGATGGTGTGTATGGAATTCCTTGGAATATTTATTAGACTCTTAATAAATTATATTGGTGTGAATTCCATTGAAAATACTTATATTCATTTTTGAGACTCATGTGCTTATTGGGTGTGAAGAAACCCTTCAATTCAATAAGGTCCAAAGTTATGAAATTCCTCAAGTGAGCTAGTCTATTCTACATAGATCCATTGCCGCAAATTCCATGGGGTGGATACCCATTGGATTTGGGTAATGTATTCACTTATTGAATTCCATTGATTCACTTCATGGATTCTTGAGGAGTACCTTTGATGAATTTCACATGATGAGATCACTATATTCGACTTGATTTCATTAGTGTGAAATACCTTGGGTGTGAGGTGGGGATTCCAATCAAGCTATGAATATGAACAACAAGGATGATTATTTGAGCCTATACTAGGAAAAATGGATTAACTTTGGAATTTTTAAAAGAGAATGACTATATAATCCAAGTAAATTCCCTCAGATTAGTTGATTATGTTTTCCTCAGTGATATAACCTAGACACGAATTAAGACATGATACTTCCACCATGTTTAGAAATCAATGTTTGATAAAGTAGGTAGGGTTGGCGAGGGTTTTCCCAAAGAGACCTAAGGATCGACTTGGTAATATTTACTTCCATAATTTATTATTATTAATTCTTCACATATTTATTTAACTCCATTATGTTTTACACTCAATGAATATAATTACATTAGAAACCATTTTTGGAGGGAAACATATTTATAATCATACCCTGTTCAGTCCATTGTTTGGTACCCAAACAACATTCATCGACGCAGGTCTAGAAAAAGAAAAGCTACATGATTCTTATTCTTGAATTTATAGTTAGAATGAAGCATGAGAGCTGGGAGTCGAGATACATATTGAAACTTCTAGAGTCATATATTCATTTAATTTTTTTAAATTGTTTTACTTTTGGGGATGATTTTAATTATATTTAATATTATATTTTCCATGTTTTTTATATAATAACATCATTATGATATTGATGGGGATGTGACTTAGTATTTCATCACCAATGTTTATTTTCTAAATTAGGATTTTATATAATTCCTCATTTATTTTAATTATGTTTTGATTTGGACATAGGGTATAGTATCCCCAATGTACCACCTATAAACCATCACAACAAGTTGGTAGCCTCTCACCTATGGGGAGGCATGTTTTAGGCCATGTAGTGCACTAGACCAAGGCATCCGTTCAATGTAATCTAGGTCGGGGAATGAAAAAATGGAATTAGAGTTATCGTTTCTATTTTTTACTCTTTTGGAATGGTAAAAAGGATGTAGGATGTATTATTATTTGATAATTAACAAATTCTTAGGAGTAGTTAACCCACATATGAGGAAAATATATTCTTACAAGGGTGATAACAACTATTCTTATAATTCATTATAACAGTTGGTTTATTTTCACCTTTAGTGAGACATTTGTTTTATGAGGTTATTGTTTTTTAGATTTTCACTATTGGGTTGATTTGGAAAGAGGGTGTAAATCGATTCATAGTGTTAGGAATGTATTTATTTATATTCTATTCATGATTTCCTTGATCATTTACCTGGATTTATACATTTTGACATTGGTTGGTTATTCGATGTTTTTTTATTATCCTAAAATATTTTTCCCATCGAGATTAAAGGTGATAATATATCTAAAAAATATATAAATGAATAAGTGTTTAAAATTGTGACCTCTTAACATTGAATCTAAATTGGTGTCAGTTAAATAGGGTTTCAATAAAAAATTAATGAGTGTTTTCCACTGCACCTTTTGATTAACACTTTATATAATGAACCATGGTAATGGAATTTGAAAACATAAGTGAACTAGAAAATGATATAGAATTAAATTCATATGTTATATGGGGATTGGATAAAATTAGATGGTGATGTATTAGATGAATGTGATAAAGTTTTATTTTTCAATATTTTTCACTTATCACTAGTGTGTGTAAATGGAATTTGTGGGAGCACCTAGGTTATGAGCTTAGGGGACTTTTTTTTCTACTTTTTTTCCAACGGTGTGATATTAATAACTATGATAGTTTTATTTTCTAAGTTATTTTTTGTACTTATAGATAAATGTATCTATATATAACAACAGCTGAGCTCTAGGATGGCACTAGAGTGTAAGTGCCTATGGTAGAATGTTTTGATACTTATATGGTTCCTTTCATGGAACTGGGATAGGTTTTAGACACGTAGCTTAGGGAAATTTTATTTCATGTAATGTATTCTATGGATTGAGATGTATATTGAGATGTGAAGATGATGTATGAGTTATCCATGGTGTTTCAGATATAGTATCAACCTATACTCTCTAAGAAGATAGCCCCCAGGTAGTTGATACTTGGATTAAGGCCATTCATACCATCTTCAAGCATCTAGAGAAACCCCATGAGAAGATGGTGAAGATTTCCACTTGAATTATTTGAGGCTTGGCTTGGTGATGGTGGGGTTTCTTGATCTGGGATAATTAGTATGTGTCCATGGTTTAGAAAAGTTTCTAGAATAATTTATTTGACAAAATTTTCCTTGATACTCTTCAGTACAATAGGGATAGAGAGTTCATGAACTTAGAGAAGGGGATTTTATCTATCATAGAGTATACTAATTGGTTTACAAAGTTACAATAGTTCACCCTATCTCTTGATACTAATGATTTTTCTAGATAAAGATACTTCAAGGATGGCCTTAGGAAGGGGATAACAGAATAGATGAAGGTATTCAACCTTAACACAATATTAGAGATAGTGAATGAAGATTTAATTACCGACATGAATATGAGAGAGTCCCATGTTTTAGGGATAACAACACTAGTTGGAATTTGCTAGTATAGTGTTAGGAAGTGCAACATTGATGGGTCCCTATAGGGAAGAAGATGACATGCTAGTTAATGAGATAGTGTGGTTATATGTTATCAGTGTGGAAGGGAAAATAATTACCATGGACACTATAAAAGACCATCAATAGAGTATTGATATTATTAGAGTGTGGGTTATCTCTAGTAGTATTATAGGATACTGTCATAGACCCCTAGTGATGGAGATTCTAGGCTAGTTCAGGGTCTCAGAGCTAGATCCACTACTCTATAACGGATGAGTAGATGGAGATCGACTATATGTAAAAGCCAAGCCAGTGGTAGGGGTGCTCATAGTCAAGGTTAGTCAAGCGAATAGGGTAGTGCAACACTTGTGAGTCAAGTTGGGACATAAAGAGGAAATTTAGGGTAGATTCATGCTGTATGAATATCTCACACAGATCATGATATCTGGTCTTCCACTATGAGAGTTATGATCATTGTGGCTTCGACCTTTACTTCTACAATATTTGACACAAAAGATTCTAACTCTTTCAAATATACTTAGTTGACGAAAGGCCTAAGTTTGGATACGTGGTATATGTATAGTTGAAGTCTATCAAAAACATATTACAATTATAATCAGAGGGCATCCTTAATGGTAGGGAGTGTGCTCTCAAGATTAGAGGTTACCGATTCATATAGAGAATTTTTGTAAAATATATGTATGGATTTATCCTAATATTAAGAATGAGTTAGCTGGTGACCTTTCAAGATCATATAGATTGTTACCGCCTGTGGAAATCCTACATGTCACATAATAGTGGTTTTTATATTCACAAGGAAGAGTGGGACTCATATTCTTATTGATCAGGTCCTAGTCAGTATTATATGAGAGATGTTTTAGCCAAATTATTATCCTTATGTTGGATTATCGAGGGAAAAAACTTGTAGTTTATCCCCTATGGTGGACCAGTATTTTGATATTTTACATGATGAATATTGGGTATTGTCTTCAGAGAGGGAGGTAGAGTTCCCCATCAATCTCATGACAGGAATTGAGCGATTTTTATCACTCCAAATCAGATATCTCTAGAAGAACATCATGAGTAAGAGAATTTGATAAAGGAAATAGACACCAAGGGATTTATTCTCCCGAATACATCTCCTTGGGATTTTATAATAAAATTTACTAAGAAGTATAATGATACATTAAGGTTTTGTGTGGATTATTGGATGTTAAATGACGTGATTATTAAGAACTGATATACACTAAAATATATTTATGATCATTTTTATCAGCTCAAGGGTGATCAGATCTTCTCCAAGATCTACTTTAGGTTGGTAGATCACTATGTTAGGGAGAGACCCTTAAATATACTACATCCATCTATTTGATGTAGGAGCATCCTTTATGATTACATTATTATGTCATTCGGCTTGATGAACACACCTACGGTATTTATCGAATTGATGAATATATATTTCCATCAGATACCTAGATTATTTCACGGTGTTTTTTGGATGATATCCTATTATATTCAAAGATGAGGAAGGAGCATGTAAAATAACTATAATTCATTTTTGGAACACTATGGAATCGTTAATTATATCATCAGATCTCAATGTATCATTTTTTTGGATCAACTAGGTGAAATTATTAGGGAATATTAGGTTAAAAGAGGGCATGTCTATCAACATAGATAAAGTGAATTGTAACATACGCAAATGATAAAGGGTTAAATGGCTAAATGATATGACTCATGTTAACAAGGTGCACCTTCATTTTCGAAAGCCTGCCTAGGTAGAACTCCATAGTTAAGAATGCTTGGCTTGGAGTAGTGATCAGGATGGGTGACCTTCTGGGAAGTCTCCGAGGGTGTGTGTGAGTGAGGAAAAAACACACTGGAAAGGACAAGTGTTGGCCTGTGGGGACTTTCATTAGTCAAATGACCTGTTCAGGCATGTGGGTCGAACCTGGGGTGGGTCCCACATGTCTGCGGGGTAACCGGGGGTACCTGGTGGGCCAGGACACGACGACCATGTTAAGGCGGGGTGTTTGTGCTGTCACCGGGACCCGGTTGTTACATTTGGAATCAAAGGAGGAACCCAGCCTTAAGTGTGGTGCACTGCCTAGGTTGAGATGTAGGGCCCACAACGAGGGCGTTGTGTTATAAAGGGGGGTGATTATAACATCCCCAAATGATAAAGGGTTAAATGGCTAAATGATATGACTCATGTCAATTAGATGCACCTTCCTTTTCAGGAGCCTGCCTGGTTAGAACTCCACAGTTAAGCATGCTTGGCCTGGAGTAGTGATCAGGATGGGTGACCTTCTGGAATGTCTCCCAGGGTGTGTGTGAGTGAGGAAAAAGCACACTGGAAAGGACAAGTGTTGGCCTGTGGGGACATTCATTAGTCAAATGACATGTTCAGGAATGTGGGTGGACCCTGGGGTGGGCCCCACGTGTCTGCGGGGCAACCGGGGGTACCTGGTAGGCCAGGACCCGACGACCATGTTAAGGTGGGGTGTCTGTGCTGTCATTGGGACCCGGTTGTTACATGAATGGTATGGTTTCATGGGAGCATCCTAATAATTTTGTTGATATTTATAGATTCATAGGGTTTGCAGGATATTATTTAGTATTTATTCATTAATGATGTAGGGCCCACAACGAGGACGTTGTGCTCTAAAGGGGGGGGGGGTGATTGTAACATCCCCAAATGATAAAGGGTTAAATGGATAAATGATATGACTCCTGTCAACAAAGTTCACCTTCCCTTTCGGGAGCCTGCATGGTTAGAACTCCACAGATAAGCATGCCTGGCCTAGAGTAGTGATCAGGATGGGTGACCTTCTGGGAAGTCTCCCAGGGTGTGTGTGAGTGAGGACAAAACACACTGAAAAGGACAAGTGTTGGCCTGTGGGGACTGTCATTAGTCAAATGACCTGTTCAGGCATGTGGTTGGACCCTGGGGTGGGCCCCACATGTTTGCGGGGCAACCGGGGGTACCTGGTAGGCCAGGACCCGACGACCATGTTAAGGCGGGGTGTCTGTGCGGTCTTCGGGACCCGGTTGTTACATGAATGGTATGGTTTCATGGGAGCAACCTAATAATTTTTTTTGATATTTATAGATTCATAGTGTTTGTAGGATATTATTTAGTATTTATTCATTAATTTCCCCATTAGTAAATTTCACTAACAGGCCTAAATAAATGGTAATTTTTTAGTTAGAAACTTGTGATAATTCTTTCTAGGAGTTGAAAGAGAGATTGTCCTCCACACCAATTCATATTTCTCTTGACCTAAGATGGAATTATTTTCTATATTTTGATGCATCATGTATTGGTTTGGGTGTTGTTATGATATAGGGATATTGATTTTCGGCATATGGGTCTCAAAATTAATGCCCCATGAATGAAATTACACTATTTACAACTAAAAGGTGAAATCTTGGGTGTTCTCAAATGATATTTGGTTTTGGGTTATTTATGTGCAGCAGAGTAGCTGACATAGGTCATCTCTTAAAGGAGGAAGTGATTTAAAAATCATATTAAAGATATTTGTAAAATAAAATAAATCTATATGATGTAATAAACTTAGAAGGTTGGGGGTTTCAATGTTTATAAAATAAGGAGAATAAGTATGCTGGAAGAATATTTTTTTGTATAAGTTTTTAAAATGAAATTTGATTAATAAAACAAAAGAAGATGTTTTCTTAGAAAAATATTCTAAAAGGCATAATCAATATAACTCTACCTCTTCACTTACTAATTAGTCATTATCATATAAATTAATATCCACTTAAATACGATCCCCTGATTTGTTAACCCTCAAACCCTATGGGAGTTAACATAACCACATAGATGAAACGAATTAAACCCAATGCTATCTTTCAAATATGCAATCATAACACCCATATTTGATTAACGTTCTATGTCTAAATTATGGTCAATGGTAAATCAGGTAACATATTCATTCTGTTAAATTATCTCGAATTCTATTCAGGGATTATATTTTAACTCTATAAATTTATCCCATGTGCTTTTGTTTCACCAATTAAGGTTGTGCTCTCAAAATTAAAAAATTACTTGACCTCACATGTTTTTTGCATGAATCATTCAATTTTTTGTTTAGATTCAATTAAATTTAAAAACAAATTAATAAATCATTTTATGTGAATTAAATTATCTCATTGATTTAAAATAAATGAATGAAGAAGGTAAGAGGTAGACTAATTACATAAAATATCTACTCTTCCATGGGTGGTATAGTCATCATAGAAGCCTTTTACATTCACAAGGGTTTAGAAAGGGTATAACCCAATATTGTATTTAGTATTTAATTCCAACCCAAATAGGAAGATTAAGTAAAGAATAAAATTGAATATAATATAATAAATAGAAGATAAAATATGAGTTTATTGAAATCACAAAAATATTACAACGTGAAGAAGAAGACGAAGGCTTCGATGTAGGGATCCTAGCTTCAAGAGCTATCCTTATTGAAATGCATAGAGAAATTGAGTGAAACCAATTATCCTCTCTCTTAAATCTCCCAATTCATGTCTTAACCCCACCAAATGATAAAAACACCAATTTATAGAGAGAATGGGATGCAAGGTTTCAAGTGGTTTAAAGTATGAATAAGGATGTTATGTGAAATATTTTATTCCATGATGCACCACTTGTCTGACCATCAAAACTAGAGAACCATCTATCCTTCTAGAAAGATGATTTGTGATAAAAATATTTCTAGATCTCCTCTAAAAATTGGACCCAATACAAGCATGAATGTAGAAGTTATATCCAAATATAGAACTGATATCTAATCTGGCGAGTCCAGCTCAACTTTGACATCATGGACCATTTTCTCCAACCAAATGCATGATTTAGATCAGATATACTGAATATAATTTGAATCTAATTAAGTTATGAACACATTTAAAAAATTTAAATTTCAAATAATTTTAAAAAATATTTATTTTTTAAATACTATAGTGAATTTCTAAAAGGTAAAACTAGTATTTTTATTAAATTTTCAAAAAATGATCTAATCCCAAATATATAATAAATAATCATCTTTAACACAATGTGAGGAATTTGTTTTCATGTATAATCAATAAAATATTCAATATAATTGTGTTTTATCAACAACCATGAGTTAACAACTATATTTTACAACTTCAAATGTTGGTGGAACTATCTCTTGGGAGGGAGGTTCATGGATTATATGAACCATAAGAGTCTAAAAGAAACTTCTCTTAGTGGTACCTAATCCTTTGACAATGAAGGTGGGTTGAGTACCTACGGTATTTTGAATTCAAGCGAGATTATCCTACAATGAAGGGAAATAGATCTACCAATGCTCTAAGTTGGAATATTTGACCTTAAGTTTTGTAGGAGTCGATTAGTGATTGGTTGATGATGATTTTTTATAAGATTCATCTATATGAATAAGAGGAATATGGTTGAGTTCTTTATGTATTCTTATCATTGTTTCTTTCACTTATGAATCAGATTAATATGAATCAACTTTTATATCCATATTTCATATATATTAGGGACATTTTTTATAATGGGAAGCTACCACCATACTGGACTATAGATAATATGATATTATTTATGTTCATTAGTGTGTTTTAGTTTCTATTAGAAAGTGAAATGAATTTATGGGAGAATTGAATGATTCTAGGTGGGTGTTACACCTTGGATTGGTGAAGTTTTACCATGATCTCTATAATCTATTTTGGTTTCTAGGAATTGAAATGGAGAAAGCACGGTTATTTACTCAATGCTCCATCAATTCATTGGTGAAAGATAAGAATAATTATCCCATTGGTTTTCGCAATCTATGTACATTATATAGTGAAAGTGCGAAAATGTAACCATATATTTTATGATGGGGTTACCAAGGTATCCTTGAGGAAATTATGATGTATAGATCATCATGGATCAAATGAAAAAGGTCAACCATTTTATATCGATTTGGTATACCTTTTACAATGGATAAATTGGTATGGTTGTATATTTAATTGATTGTATGTATATAAGGGATTACTCCAAGAATTATTTCTGATAGTGATGCTTAGTTCATTCCATGGTTGTATAATGGGTTATATAAAGTGTTTGAAACTCATTTTCTTTTGAGTATATCCTACCACCAATATAATGATGTACATTTCAAGTAGACTATTCGATTATTGGAGGACATGTTGAGGGAATGTGTCCATGATTTTAGTAGTTCTTGGGAAAATCATCTCGATCTTGTAGAATATTCTTATGATAATAGTTATCATGTGATGATTTATTCATAGCCTTATGTAGATTTATATGCGAGACCATATCATTCACCCTTGTGTTCCATGGTGGTAGGTGAGGCTGTGATGGTTGGGTTGAGCCTCATTCAAAAGACAAAAGATCATGTACAAATCTTTTGGAAGATGATGGAATCTAAAAAGAGTAGGAATAAATCATATGTGAATCGATATCATTAACCTATTATGTTTGAGATACGTGACCTGGTGTTTTTTCATGTGTATTCTATATTGGGTCACCATATTATATGAATACTGGGGAAATTGGAACCTTGGTATGTGGGGCCATGTGATATTTTTTAAGTGGTCGATTGAGTAAAATACTAAATTGAATTTCCATATACATTCAATAACTTATGAAAATTATTTTATGTTTCTCAACATTGATGAAAATTTACTGACCTATCACACATGATCGATGCTGAGGATGTCAATCCTGAGGCCAATGAAACCTTCAAGGGGCATCTACTTTGAATAGTGTTGTGTAGTGAAAATATTCTCTATGAAAAATATATTATTATATGGAATTTTATATGGAAACATAGGTGTGTCCATTAAGAAATATGGGACTCAAAATTAGATATGTGAACCTAGTGGTTTCGACTTTTCATCAAATAGACTTAGCAGTACTCGAGGGTATAGCTTATGGATAAGTTTTTTTGAGATCAGGAGGTTACAATACCCCATCCCTCACTTTTAGTATGAAACCTATTTAATTTTTCATTTAAATTATTTAACTATTGTAATTGGGTATTTTGGTCCTATGAAAGGGGCTTAGGGGGCTTCGGGCATGTTTTGGTGGCTTAAGAGTATGATTTAGTACTGTAGTAAGATGTTTTAGTCCTACCTGCTTGCCAATATAGGTCATCCAACTTGTTGGTGGCATGGGTATTAGAACATACAATCTATATGTGTCCACTGGATAGATGTTTGTGTCTGAATGTGAAAATATCTACTATTAGGATGTAGTTTCTAGCCATTGGAATCTACCATCTTGCTGATGGGAATTGGATAGTTTTTTAAAGGGGGACATTTTAGTTTTTTAAACCCCATTATCCCTTAATACATTAACATCATTTTATCCCATTATAGAAGAATAAAAACCATTTCCCAAGTCATCACGATACTCTCCTTTTTTGTGGGGAATATCATCCATCTCTTGTCCATTTATCCTTCTATTTGATTCAATCAAGAGCATAAGGTAAATAAATAACTCCAATATCTTCAAATCTTGTTTTTAACTTTCTATTTAATCCCCTCTCTGAGTTTTTAACATAAATTAACAATTTTCATGGATTTTATCTAGTTTTTATATATAATTCATTTTATCTTGAACTAATGTTTGATTCTGGAAGAGTGGGTCCCTATGAGGTTGAGGTAGGTGGTCAAAGTACATTTCAATATCATTAATTTTATCTTGAACCAAAGGCCAGTACCATAACATTTCTAATTATCTATCATTACTTTACAACATACCATAAAAATGATATTATGATATCATAATGTGTTGTTAAAATTATCCAATCATAGAATTGTCTTAATCCATTATTACCATAATGTTTCCAGTTATCCAGTTTTATTGTATTGTATATCATAAAAAATTATATCGTGATATTGTAAAGCATTTTTAAAAAATTTACAATCATAGAATCTTCTTAATCCTTTATCAAAATATTACGACCCCTAATAAATGTCTGGTTTTCCATTATCTTGATATCATAAAGACTATCTTCCTATATTTTGAAACCACCACAAAAAAATTCTTTTTATGTTTTCATGTTTTCACCACTAATTTCATTAAATCATATTACTTATTTCCAAATAATACAAATTGTGTGTTCTAATAAACTAATATTTTAGAACACATGAAGGAAATATGGATTCTATAATATCTAGTCTACTTTGAAATAATAAAATTTATTTCTATATACAATGAAACTCATTTCGATTTATCATAGTATTTTGTTAATTTAATTCATGTTATGAGTTTGAATCATTCTATATATTGCATATCAAGGTAGTGGCGTGGAAAAAGAATTTGTAGTTTCAATAATACATAAAGAGGGTTCCCTCCAAATATCTTTATTAATGAGTCATAGTCTATATGAGTTGAGTTCTTGCATGTCACTTTGTACTACATGAAAAGGATTATTTCATCTATTTTGTTATAGATTATAAAAAAATGATGTTTTCATGCATATTTTGGATGTTTCATAGCTTCTGATATACATTTTTAATGCATATTTTTAAAAAAAAATTCATTTTACTCAAGTTTCTATAAATTATTCCACATATTGTAATATATTATCTACATATGAAATATTATTGATTCATAATATATATATTATTTCATGCATATTTTCATTGTAAAAACTCTGGTTTTGACATATGAGACACTGAAATATTTCATGGAATATTTCTGAAGTCAGCGCTGAGTTAGTATGGGATTCTGAGGCCCGAAGATCCTTAGCGTGGTGATATTTAAAATATTAAATATATTATATCACATGAGTATAGATTATTGGAAAATATAAAATAACTATTGAGAGAAGTCTCATATCATAAATTTGAGAACATGGTTGAGTTTTTAATGTGGTGTTTTCCCCAGGCACGATATAAAATCTATCTTTCTTGATAGTTCGGTCGAGGGAGTGAGTTGGTGGGTTTTCAAATAGAGGATACTAATTTAATGCAATTAAAGCAATATTCTTATCCCCTTTTTTTGTTCATGGAATAGAGGAGCTGAACCAATCTTCCCCCTTTAGAGCGACAAAAGAATTGAGGTGAAACCAAGGAGATGAGGTACCATCTATCTCTAATCTTGATATCGATCGCTCCCAGATCTTGGTGTAATGGCTACAGAGTGTGGATTTGAACCAAATTTTGGAGTTTCTCCATGAGGCTGAAAGATTTAATTTTTATGTCATTATCCCATTTTGATTTATTGTTTTTAGGTTTTAGAGCCCTATTACGACTACTATAGATCCTCTGGGGGTCAATTTGTAGGTTTCAGGGAAAATCAGGTTGATTCGGGATGCTCATAGATAATTCTTCTTTGGAACACCCAATCACATGAAATTCAGTGTAGGGTAACAAGTCATGTGTTCTTCACATTTGGGGAATATGACTTATAGGGACTACAAACTGTGTACTAGGGATACATGTTGTATAATGATCCCAGGTCGTGTGGTCGTGGGACATGACATGGGTATCTATTTCAAGAGACAAGTTTGTGTGAATATACACATCCAGAGTACATAAAAATGGTCATGGGGAACATGCATGGACATGTTTATGGTTACCAGAGACACACTATGTACGAGAGTTACACGCAATGTGTGGAGACATGAATAACCTAACCATGAGGTTAAATACACAGTCAGGGGCCTTGGTGAGGCGAGACACGCCGTTTACACCATGTAAATTCTATTAAATCTCACATGGACAGTAAATCCATGAAGTAAATGTCAAAACTAGGTGTTCATGTGGGGTTACATACCATGTTCACCCCAGTACACACCATTTACTGTTAATTGGAGACTTCCACATGTCGTATCCTATTCTTTGGGGCTCTAATTCAGGCATATGAGTAGCTTATCCTGGTATGTTTTTTATGTGTAACATGATAAATTTTTTTTCAGAAATTCATATGAATTTTGTGGAAATGTTGTGGGTTTCTTAGGGTAGAGTCATTTAGACTAGCAGTGGTAGAGTCATTCCCCTGGTTGTTTCCCTATGAGTGTACAATGTGGCATTACATCCTCAACACTGGATTGCGATTCTCTAATTAAGATGATATTGGATAAAGTTGTAACATCCCTCCAGGAATGTAGGGATAATATCCTCTATCATATAAGTTTCCTTAGATTAGGTTATTGGTATCGTCATGACCAACACTACATGAACAATAATCCCCAGTCTAGTGGGATGTAATACCCCGACCCCAGTTACCCAGAGTCGATACATTATTATGTAACATTGTAATGATCACAAAAGATCATGTCTCGAAAGACCGATTAGTTTAGTAGCCTTGGAAACACTAGATACATTCATAAATGTTACATTACAATATAAAGTGAAAAACTAAAATAACATAGTCCCCATAGTCCACACTCATATCTCTTCAGACTATCCCTACAAGTCAGTCATAAAATATTTCTTCACATCCTGGGAAAAATAAAACATAGAAAGGTGTGAGCTCAGATGCACAGTAAGGATAACAATATAACAGAAACTTTCATAAATAAACATAAACTTATAAGGAAATGATTAACTAAAACAAAAGCCTTTTAAACTTTAACTTCAGCATAATATGAAAAAAATAAAATTAAATAATACCATTTACTTATTCACATGGATATTCTACTAGTCGAATAATCACATGTAATATCAATAACCAATTTCATAATGATAGAATGCATAATGCCAGACTATCATAACCACGTATCCAAGGCCTCATGCCAATATTACAAATAAGATTTTGTCAAGGCCTCGTACCAAGACACTAGTTTGTCTCATGAGACCTACTGATGCATCGAGGTGCTATAGAGGGCTCCACCCATCACATATTAAGTCCAACTCATACTTCATATGAATAGGTTTAAACATAAGATAAACATTCATATTAAAACTAGCATACAAAATGTCAATACTTTCTCCATAAACCATGAATGGTATGAAAATAACACATTTAGAGTCAAAAATATCACAAAACCTTCAATACAATATGGAAGTTTTGAATCATAATAAATCAACATCAAATAAGCTTAAAATCCATCAATGGATGTTGACATAGATGAAATCAAAACTATTTGAGGGAAATATATTTTTAAAATCATTTAAAAGTCATATAATTGTAAAAGAAAACATTTAATTTGAAAATATTTTTTATAAGATTGTATGAGAAGCTTCAAAAATTTTATAATGGCATAAAATATCCACACCCGCTGTATAAGTTAAAAAAATACATTCTTACCTTAATTTTGTCAAAAATTTCAAAAAGTACCTTATTTGGAAAATGACGGAAATATTCCATTCAAAAACGTATAAGGTCAAATAAGGGTATAAAAGACTTTAACCCATTGTCTAATAAATAGTAAAAATGTTTTGAATGAAATTTTTAAGAAACATGGATGTGGATGATAAAGTGGTCCCAATAGATGATTACATATGAACAACCTTGAATAATGAAAAGGTTGTAGAATTAACCCTTACCTCGGGTCTTACTTGACTCGATCATTATTTAATATCCTGAATAATAAACTAAAGTTAATCTCTACTTTCTTAAGAACCTTTTTCATGTTAATTATTCCTTTTATATCACTTATTACCATGTTATGAACATTATGTATTCATTTTAGTTAATAACGGTCGTTTTGTCGATCTTTGGTAATTGAGTCAACAATAAACATCTTATAATTACATGTTGTTCATGTGGTAAAATATCCATTATATCCAAAATTGTATTCATGATCTTAATATCATATATATCATATATATCCATTATATACAAGCATTTATAATATTACATAACATTTAGAGGTAAGAAATGAAATGCACCACTCCTAGAGACGGTAAGCTGTATGTATGAATGAATGATAGTTTCATTTCTATTTCATATTTAATGGAATGAAATAATATTCATATAATGGTATATTATAATTCTAATATGATACATAATATCATTTAACTCCTTCCTTTAAACGTCCCAGAAATGGCATTAACGATTCAAATCAAATTGAGGGGGTAGTAGTCCGCACATCATAAAATGAAATTATCAGTTTTTCCCATAATGGAAACCATAAAGGTATGCCATAAATGAAAAATAAAGAAGCATAAGGAAACATAAAAATAATATATATCATATATAAATATAGTGACATCTTAATGGCCACCATGAAAGGTGTTAAAATAATATTGAACAATCATCATTTCACGAGGTAGAAATTCGCAACCCACAGAAACAGTATGTTCATTAACCATTAGACGGAGGTGTGTGTAAGTTTAAATCAAATAATTCTAATAAACACATCCTAGTATATTTAATATACTACTTTTTGCACAAAATAATTTAATAAAAAGGGTTTAAGGGGTTTTAGAAGCAAAATAAAACAAAAGAACATAAGAGAAGACATTACCTTAAAATCAGGTAACTCTTTTTAATTTGAGCCAAACGCCTCCTTGGGAAGACTTAGGCCCACAGTGAGGCATATAGGATTAAGAAAGAGACATTGAGAGAGTATTTGTGCAATTTTTGTCCGAGCCAAATGGCATTTAAGGTGTGAATAAGGTGGTAGAGGTGGGGGCCTTTTATAAGAGGAGAGGAGGATCTCTTTTAGAAAGATTGAAATGTTACTTTATTATGAAATGATTTTCGGATTTTAAAGGTCCCACAATGATATATTTCTAGGATAAAGTGATATAGGTTCGAAATACACTCATACAATAGGCCTTATACAAGTTTAAGTCTTAGATTTTACCTTATCATTTCATTTTATTTAAATCGTTCATTAATGAGGTAATCACTCCATCATCATGGTGTCATAAATAAATTTATTTATTTAATGTCTAAAAATTATAAAACAAATACCATGATGTAGGAAATATTTTTAGATTTAAAATTCGTATTTATAGTCTAAGATATAAATTATGTAGACAAAATTAAATTTTTTTACTTAGGTGTTACAAACTTTTGTTATATTTTCCTTTCTTTAAAAATAAAATGAAAAAATGTCACAATCACACAAAAGTGATTCCATGGGGTCCCTAAGTTGGCACAAGGAATCCCATGGTAGTACATGACATAAACAATAGCATTAGGACACATGTTGGGGTAATTTTATATTATTATGATATTATTTCATTACCCTTAACTACCCGATTACAAATTAATCATGATAATTAAAGATAATTGTCATCGTTACTATTCATAATGTCCAAAAACAAAAGAATCCTAATTACATAATTTGGACCATATGATTACAAATATTGAATCTATTTTACCAAATTACAAACACCAAAATTGGAGTAATTAATTTAAAAATAATTCTCGTTCTCAAAACCAAAGACAATTTTTTTATGAAGTAAAATCTATCAAAAGATTGACTTGTTTTTACATCCAATTGAAAAGTGAAATTACATAAAATGAACTAAATTGTATTAAGTGATAAAAACATATTTCAATTATACTTTAAAACTAACTAAAATTAAAGTCTATCCATATAAATAAATTGCACGAAAAGGCAGTTTTGAATTAAAATACAACATTTTTCACTATTCCTTAAAAAATTAACATTATTAGAAAAATACCAAAAATTCACCCTATGCTATATTTGATATTCCAAATTCAAAAATGATGCCCATTTTACCAAATTCAAAACATAGAAGATTCCATAATAAATTATATAGTTAATTCTCGCTGTACAAATAAATAGTGTGTTTTTAAGAAACAATATCTATCAAAAGATTGACAATTGTTTATGTCCAATTTCAAAGTGAAATTAATTCAAATGCCCACCATTGGATAAAATAGTAAAATTATATTTTATATATATTTTAAAACCACTCAATAGTATAATTTATCAATATAAATTATTTTTATTACAGAAGTTGTTTTCAAGTATTTTGTTTACTATTCATCGAAAATTGGAAGTTCTCAGGAAAATAACAAAAATTCAACTTAGGATAATTTCGATATTCCAAATCTAAAAATGAAGTTCAATTTGAATAATAAAATTTCTAAAATTTCAAAATGTGGGTACTACTATTAATAATGACAACTCTGATTGGTCGTAGTGTGTTAGAATATCGAACTTGCGTACAATGCAAGCTATTGAATTATTCAAAGAGAAGCGTATCATGGAAGAATGGGGTGTCACATTCTCCCCTCCGTCAATAAATTGCATTCTTTGAATTTTAAAATGTTCTTCGAAAATAAAAGGTTGAAAATAGAAAATACCTTTGTGGAAAACCCATATCCGAAATTGGGTTAATAAAATTATAACTTTAAAAGAAAGAAAGAGAAGTACAAAGGTAACCCGAGATAGCCCATACTAGGATTATATGAAAACACGGACATGGAGGAGAAACATACCATCATGTTCTGATGGAGAGTTGTAGAAAAAAGGATTAGGAGAAAGTTAACAACAAGAAAATCACAAACTTGTGATTGGTTAAATGGTCATTGATTCCACAGTTGGAAAAGTTAACCGACAACGTTTTTGTTTTAAGTTACCTTTCATAAAGTTGAGGAATTTATTTAGGAGATATACTAAGAATGTAAGGAAATATACTTACATTTCATGTAGACTTTCATTCTTTAATAAATTTTTACCACAAACCCATCGTTCACTCCAAAAGGTTATAGAACTCAAAAATATTCTATTTAACCTAATTGTATATGGTTTCAAATATTAACAAATACCATTTAGATTAACCAAAGTATTTTGTAATAAACAGGGACTTCCTGTAGGCTAGTGGTAGGCAATAAAGGCATGTCACACTATGGTTGTGGGTTTGATTCCTGCAGCTTTGTCCAACGCGACGGGTTATCCCCCGACCTGCAGGTTATCCTTTTCCTAAAACAATAGTATTATAATATTCAAAAAATAATATTCAGAAATTTTTTAACCTTAAGCAATACTATCCAAAGTTCAACTTAATCCATTCTAACCTTTATAGTTATCAAAAATACCTCTGTCCAGGCTTTCTCTAAACGGTCTCTAAATTCCAAAATCAATTTAACATTATATTCCCCAAACAAAGTAAAGTTTCTCTTATTGTCACACATTAAAAATATTATTACCTTCATCATATTAAAACCATAATGAAAACAACAAGTACTTCAGTACAATCCTAATATATATCACATTATTCTTATAACAAGAATATAATCCTTGAGTCCAAAAACACAAATACAATAATTATTCAAATGCATCTGTAGTAATAGCATATTCTTGGCCTTTCTCCCCTGGCCTTTTCTGAGGTAATTTTTCTTGGTGCTTAGGGCATTCATTTTCATAATTCCCCATTTCTCAACAATTGTAGCATTCAACATTGACAACCTCTTTCTTTCCCTTGCAAACACGAGTCTGGTGACCTTTTTCTCCACATTTGTAACAAACTCCCATTCCTTTTAGGCAAGTACAGGGGTGTTTCTTACCACAATTATCACATAATGGAAAATCCTTTTTTCCCTTAGTTCTATTTCCAGAGTGATCAATAGATATATTCTTCTCTTGATTTTATTTAATTTCGTAAGACATAGAGAATTCTTTTTCCGTCTTAATATCACATAGGACAATGTCTTCGTTCGATGAGAAGGATTGTGGTACTAAATCTCGACGGAGAAATGGTTTTAACCCATCAAAGAAACAATAAATATTACTTCTTGGGTTACTTATATAATCTATAGAATGCCTTGCTAACCTTGTAATGTTACACTCATACTTTGCAGAATTCTCGTCCTCTATTTGCATCATACTTAGAAATTGTCTTTCCATATCCGCTCGATGGTCATGAGGAAAGTATTTTCCTAAGAAAGTATATTTAAACTCTCTCCATTACATACTTGATACTTCTTCATCTTCCTTTGTATTTTGAATAAATGACCACCATTGATCAGCATCTCCAGTGAGGCGGTAAACATCCATGACAACTTTTTCCTTTTCACTGCTCCCTAAAGCTGGAAATATTTTCTCTAGGGAATTTATCCATTGCTCAGCTACTAATGGATTTTCACCCCCATTAAATTTTTTTGGTTGTTTTCTCATGAAGTGGTCTATCATTGATCCTCCACGTTGCGGATCAGGGTGCTCTATACGAGTAAGGTTATTATTCATATCCTGAGTGAGTTGTTCCAGTATGGTGATGAGCATATTAGCACTAGTTGTATTACCAGCTCCACTATAATTATCTTGAGTGGGAGGGAAATACCTACATAGAGTACATTCATTGATACGACTTCCATCCCTTCTACTAGGCACCATTTCGAAACAATGTCATAAACTAGATTAGTTTATGAATCAAAATACATAATAAAAATCTTACAAAACACCTAACATAAATTAAACAGTTTATGGATATAATCTATAATCATAAAAATGTTTTTTTTGAGGAAGTATATACTCATAAACCCTTCATAGTTTTTTGTGATTAAATCATGAATTATCCTAAACATATCCCCCAGGAGTGTCGTAACCAAGAGTGCAGCAAGGACCATTATCGTGCACTAGTTCTCGTTCGAGACTAGCTCAAAGCAGTGTTTTCGGGTTTTACCCCTAGGTACATATGTGCCAGTGCCACCTCTATCTGCTCGTATCCAGACAGGGATGTATTACTCGGAAAACTCACAAAATCTATACCATACCAAAATTCTAGGAAGTTCTTCTATACTAATCCTCAATGTCTATATTAGGGATATGTGCTCTGATCAGAGTTTATCTAAATCTGGCTTCCAAGGTTAGTACTAAAATGTCTCTAATAGAAACTGTAATGCCCCAACCCTAGTTACCCATAGTTGGTGCATTATTATGTAACATTAGCATGATCAAAAAATATCATGTCTCGAAAGACCGATTAGTTTAATAGCCTTGGAAACACTAGATACATTCATAAATGTTACATTACATCATAAAGTGAAATACTACAATAACATAGTATCCATAATCCACACTCATATCCCTTCAGACTATCTCTGCAGGTCAGTAATAAAATATTTCTACACATCCCAGGAAAAAGAAAACATAGAAAGGGGTGAGCTCAGATGCTCAGTAAGGATAATAATATAGAAGAAACTTTAATAAATAAACATAAAAATTTAAGGAAATGTTTAACTAAAACAAAGGCCTTTTAAACATGATCTTCAACATAATATGGAAAAAATAAAATGAAATAATTACATTTACTTATTCACATGGATATTCTAGAATTCAAATAATCAGATGTAATATCAATAACCACTTTCATAATGATGGAATGCATAATGTCAGACTATCATAACGACGTAGCCAAGGCCTTGTGCGAAGACTACAAATATGATTTTTTTCAAGGCCTCGTTCCAAGACACTAGTTTGTCTCATGAGACATACCAATGCATCGAGGAGCTATTGCAGGCTCCACCCGTCACATATTAAGTCCAATGAATTCCTCATATGAACAGGTTTAAACATAACATAAACATTCGTATTAAAACTAGCATACGAAATGTCAAAACATTATGCATAAACCATGAATGGTATAAAAATAACACATCTGCAGTCAAACATATAAAAAAACCTTCAATACAATATAGAAGTTTTTAATCATAATAAATCAACTTCAAATAAGCTTAAAATCCATCAAAGGATGTTGACATAGATGAAATCAAAACTATTTGAGAGAAATATCTTTTTTGAAATCATTTAAAAGTCACATAATTGTAAAAGAAAACATTAAATTTTAAAATATTATTATAATATTATAAGGGAAGCTTCAACGATTTTATAATGGCGGAAAATAGCCGCACCCTCCGTATAAGTTACAAAAATACATTCTCACCTTAATTTCGTCGAAAATGTCAAAAAGTACCTTATTTGGAAAATGACGGAAAGATTCTATTCAAAAACACATATAGTCAAATAAGGGTATAAATGAATTTAACCCATTGTGAAATAAATAGTAAAAATGTTTTGAAAGACATTTTTAAGAAAGATGGATGTGGATGATAAGGAGGTCACAAAAGATGATTACATATGAACAACCTTGAATAAAGAAGAGGTTGTAGAATTAACCCTTACCTCGTGTCCAACATGACTCGATCATTCTTTAATATTATGAATAATAAACTAGAGTTAATATCTACTTGCTTAAGAACCTTTTTCATGTTCAACATTACTTTTATATCACTTATTACCGTGTTATGAACATTATGTGTTCATTAAAGTTAATAACGGTCGTTTTGTCGATCTTTCGTACTTGAGTCAACAATAAACTTCTTATAATTACAACTTGTTCATGTGGTAAAATATCCATTATCTCCAGAATTATATTCATGATATAAATATCATATATATCATATATATCCAGTATATACATGCATTTATAATATTACATAACATTTAAGGGTAAGAAATGAAATGCACCGTTCATTATACGGTAAGTCGTACGTATGCATGAACGCTACTTTCATTTCTATTTCATATTTAATGGAACGAAATCATAATGATATAAAGGAATATTATAATTCCAATACAATACATAATATCATTTAACTCCTTCCTTTATACGTCCCACATATGAGATTAATGATTCAAATCACTTTGAGGGGGCGGTAGTCCGCACATCCTAAAATGAAATTATCGTGTTTACCGATAATGGAATCCATAAAGGTATGCCATAAATGAAAAATACAGAATCATAAGGAAAAAATAATCATAATATATATCATATATAAATATAGTGATATCTTAATGGCCACCATGAAATGTGTAAAATAATATTGAACAATCATCGTTTTGTGAGGCAGTAATTCGCCACCCACAGAAACAGTATGTTCTGTAACCATTAGACGGAGGTGTGTGTAAGTGTAAATCAAACATTTATCATAACAACATCCTAGTAGATTTAATAAACGTTTTTTTACAAAATAATGGAATAGAAAGGGTTTAAGGGGTTGGAGAAGCAAAATAAAACAAAAGAACATAAGAGAAGGCATTCCCTTAAAATCGGGTAACTCTTTTTGATTTGAGAAAATGGATTCCTTGGAAAGACTTCTACCGAAATTGAGGCTTCTAGAAGTAAGAGAGGGAAGTTGAGAGAGTATTTGGGCATATTTTGGCCCACCCAAATTGCTTTGATGGTTTGAATAAGGTGGTAGAGGTGGGGGCCTTATATAAGAGGAGAGGAGGGGCTCTTTTGGAATGATTGAAATGTTACTTTATTATGAAATTCTTTTCGGATTTTAAAGGTCCCAAAATGATATATTTAGATTATAAGGTGATAGGGGTTCAAAATACACCCATAAAATAGGCTTTATACAAGTGTAAGTCTTATATTTTACCTTATCTTTTCATTTTATTTAAATCGTTCATTAATGAGGTAATCACTACATCATCATGGTGTCATAAATAAATTTATTTATTTAATGTCTAAAAATTATAAAAACAATTACCATGATGTAGTAAATCTTTTTATCTATTCGATGACTATTTACAGTCTAAGATATAATTTATGTAGACAAAATTAAAATTGGTTTACTTAGGTGTTACATACTTTTGTTATATTTTCCTTTCATTAAAAATAAAATGATAAAATGTCACTATCACACAAAAGTGATTCCATGGGGTCCCTAAGTTGACACAAGGAATCCCATTGCCGGCCATGACACAACCAATAGCATTAGGACATATGTTATGGTCATTTAATATTATTATGATATTATTTCATTACCCTTAACTACCCGATTACTAATTAATCATGATAATTAAAGATAATTGTCATAGTTACTATTCATAATGTCCAAAAACAAAAGATTCTTAATTAAATAATTTTTACCTTATGATTCCAAATATTTTATCTATATTACCAACTTAAAATCACATAAATTTCAGTAATTAATTTAAAAACAATTCCCATTGCCAAAACCATATACGTTTTTTTAAGAAGTAAAATCTATCAAAAGATTGACTTGTTTTTACATCCAATTGAAAATTGAAATTACTTACAATGAAAAAAATTTATTAAGTGATAAAAACATATTTCAATTATACTTTAAAACCAATTAAAATGACATTCTATCTATATAAATAAATTGGATGAAATGGTTGTTTTGAGTTAAAATACAACATATTTCCACTATTCATTAAAAAAAGAACATTATCAGAAAAATACCAAATATTCACCCTATTATATATTTGATATTCCAAATTCAAAAATAATCTCCATTTTAAAAAATTAAAAACATAGAATATTCATTATTAAATTATATAGTTAATTCTTGATGTACAAACAAATAGCATGTTTTTAAGAAACAATATCTATCGAAAGATTGACAATTGTTTATGACCAATTTCAAAGTGAAATTAATTCAAATGACCACCATTGGATAAAATGTTAAAATTATATACTAATTATACTTTAAAACCACTCAATATTATAATTTATCACTATAAATTATTTTGATTAAAAAGGTTGTTTATAATTATTTTTTTTACCATTAATCGAAAATTAGATGTTCTCAGAAATATACCAAAAATTCAACTTAGGATAATCTCAATATTCCAAATCCAAAAATGAAGTCCAATTTGAATAATAAAATTTATAAAATTTCAAAAAGTGGTAATTACTATTTATAATGACAACTTTGATTGGTCGCGGTGTGTTAGAATCTCAAACATGAGTACAATGCAAGCTATTGCATTATTGAAAGAGAAGCCTATCGTGGAAGCTTGGGGTGTTACATTCTCCCATCCTTCAATAAATTGAAACCTCACAATTTGAAAATATTCTTAGAAAATAAAACGGTGAAAATAGAAAATACCTTTATGGAAAACCCATATCAGAAATAGGGTTAATTAAAATATTACTTTAAAAGAAAGAAAGATAAGTACAAAGGTCACCCGAGATAGCCCATACTAGGATTCTATGAAAACAAGGACATGGAGGAGAAACAAACCATCATGGTCTGATGAAGAGTTGTAGAAAACAATATTAGGAGAAAGTTAACTACAAGAAAATCACAAACTTGTGATTGGTTAAACGGTCATTAATTCCACAGTTGGAAAAGTTAACCGACATCATTTGTGTTTTAAGTTACCTATCATAAAGTTGAAGAATTTATTTAGGAGATTTACTAAGACGTAAGGAAATATACATACTAGTCATGTAGACTTTCATTCTTTAATAAATTTTTACCACAAACCCATATTTTACTCCAAAAGGTAATAAAACTCAAAAATATTCCATTTATCTTAATTGTATAAGGTTTAAAATATTAACACATAACATTTAGATTAGGAAAACTAAATTTTAATAACCAGGGAATTCATGTAGGCTAGTGGTAGGTAATAAAGGCCTGCCGCACTATGGTGGTGGGTTCGATTCCTGCATCTTTGTCCGACACGACGGGTTATCCCTCGACCCATAGGTTGTCCTTTTCCTAAAACTATAGTATTATAATATTCCAATAATAATCTTCAGAAATGATTTAACCTTAAGCAATACTATCCAATGTTCAACTTTATCCATTTCAACCTTTATAGTTATCCAAAATACCACTGTCCAGACCTTCTCTAAAATGTTTATAAATTACAAAATCAATTCTAACATCAGATTCCCCAAAAAATGTAATGTTTCTGTTATTGTCACATATTAAAAATATGATTACATTCATCATATTAAAACCTTAATGAAAAAACAAGTACTGCAGTATAATCCTAATATATATCACATTATTCTTATAACCATATTATAATCCTTGAGTCCAAAAACACAAATACAATAAATATTCATCTTCATTTGTAGTAACAACATAATCTTTCCCTTGCTCCCTTGGCCTTCTCTGAGTTAATTTTCCTTGGCTCTTAGGACATTCATTTTCATAATGCCCCATTTCACTATAATTGTAGCATTCAACATTGACAGCCTCTTTCTTTCCCTTGCAATCACAAGTCTGGTGACATTTTTCTCCACATTTGTAACAAATTCCCATTCCTTTTAGGCAAGTACTAGGGTGTTTCTTACCACAATTATCACATAATGGAAAATCCTTCATTCCCTTATTTCCATTTCCAGTGTGATCAATAGATGTCTTCTTCTCTTGATTTTCTTTAAAGTCATAAGACTTAGATAATTCCTTTTATATCTTAATAGCACTTGATACAATGTGTTCGTACGATGAGAATGATTGTGATAATAAAGCTCGATGGAGAAATGTTTTTAACCAATCAAATAAATGATCAATCTTACTTCTTGGGTTACGTATATAATCTGCAGCATGCCTCGCTGATTTTGTAAAGTTAGACTCATACATTGCAGCATTCTTGTCCTCCTTTTGCCTCAGACATGGAAATTTTCTTTCCATTTCCGCTCGATGGTCACGAGGAAAGTATTTTTCTAAGAAAATCTCTTTAAACTATCTCCATTCCATACTTGACATTTCTTCATCTTACTTTTTTTTTTGAATCAATGACCACCATTGATCAGCATCTCTAGTGAGGTGGTAAACTACCATGACAACTTTTTCCCTTTCACTACTCCCTAAAGCCTAAAATATTTTTTCTAGGGAATTTATCCATTTCTCAGCTACTAATGGATTTGTACCCCCATTAAATTTTGGTGGTTTTTTCCTCATAAAGCAGTCTAACATTGATTCTCCACATTGCGGATCAAGGTGCTCCATACGAGTAAGGTTATTATTCATAACCTGAGTGAGTTTTCCTAGTATGGGGATGAGCTGATCAGCACCAGTTTTATCACCAGCTCCACTATAATTATCTTGAGCATGAGTTAAATTCCTTCATGGAGTGTGTGCATTGATATGGTTTCCATTCCTTCCATTAGGCGCCATTTCTAAACAATGTCATAAACTAGATTATTTTATAAATTGAAATACATAATAACAAACTTGCAAAACACCTAACATAAATTGAACAGTTTATGGATATAATCCATAATCATAAAAATGTTTTCTTTGAGGAATTATATACTCATAAACCCTTCATAATGGTTTGTAATGAAATTGTGAATTATCCTAAGAATATCCCTCGGGAGTGTCGTAACCAAGAGTGCAGCAAGGCCTGTTTTCGTGCACTAGTTCCCATTTGAGTCTAGCTCAAAGCAGTGTTTTCAGGTTTTAGACCTAGGTATATATGTGCCAGAGCTGCCTTTACCTTCTCGTATCCGGACAGAGATTTATTACTCAGAAAACTCACAAAATCTCTTCCATACCAAAATTCTAGGAAGTTCTTCTATACTAATTCTCAAAGCTTATCTTAGGGCTATGTGCTCTAATCAGAGTTTATCTAAATCTAGCTTCCAAGGTTAGTACTAAACTGCCTCTGATACCAACTGTAACACCCCGACCCCAGTTACCCAATGTCGGTTCATTATTACGTAACATTGGCATGATCACAAAACATCAAGTCTTGAAAGACCTATTAGTTTAGTAGCCTTGGAAACACTAGATACATTCATAAATGTTACATTACACCATAAAGTGAAAAACTAAAATAACATAGTCTCCATAGTCCACACTCATATACCTTCAGACTATCACTGCAGGTCAGTTATAAAATATTTCTTCACATCCTGAGAAAAATAAATCATAGAAAGGGGTGAGCTCAGATTCTCAGTAGGGATAAAAATATAGCGGACACTTTCATAAATAAACATAATCATTTAAGGCGATGTTTAACTAAAACAAAAGTCTTTTATACTTGAAATTTAGCATAATATGACAATAATAAAATGAAATAATTCCATTTAATTATTCACATAGATATTCTACTAGTAGAATAATCACATGTAATATCAATAACCACTTTCATAATGATGGAATGCATAATTCTAGACTATCATAACCATGTAGCCAAGGCCTCGTGCCAAGACTACAAATAATAATTTTTCAAGGCCTCGTGCCAAGACACTAGTTTGTCTCATGAGACCTAGAAATGCATCGAGGAGCGATAGTGGGCTCCAACTATCACTTATTAATTCCAATGCATTCCTCATATGAACAGGTTTAAACATAACATAAACATTCGTATTAAAACTAGCATACGAAATTCCTACACTCTCTCTATAAACCATTAATGGTATAAAAATAACACATCCAAAGACAAAAATATCACCAAATATTCAATACAATATGGATGTTTTTGAATCTTAATAATTCAACTTCAAATAAGCTTAAAATCCAACAAAGGATGTTGACATAGATGAAATCAAAACTATTTGAGAGAAATGTATTTTTTGAAATCATTTAAAAGTCACATAATTGTAAAAGAAAACATTTAATTTGAAAATATTCTTATAAGCTTGTAATGGACACTTTAATGATTTTATATCAATGGAAAATATCCGCACCCACCGTATATGGTAATAAAATACATTCTTACAATAATTTTGTAGAAAATGTCAAAAATTACCTTGTTTTGAAAATAACGGAAAGATTCCTTTCAAAAATGTATATGGTCAAATAAGGGTATAAATTACCTTCACCCATTGTCTAATAAATAGTAAAAATGTTTTGAAAGGCATTTTAAAGGAACATGGATGTAAATGATAAAGAGGTCCTAGTAGATGATTATATATGAACAACCTTGAATAATGAAGATGTTGTAGAATTAACCCTTACCTCGTGTCCGACTTGACTCGATCATTCTTTAATCTCCTGAATAGTAAACTAGAGTTAATCTATACTTTCTTAAGAACATTTGTCAACTTCATTATTCCTTTTATATCACTTATCACCATGTTATGAACATTATGTAGTCATTTAAGTTAATAACAATCGTTTTTTCCATCTTTGATACTTGAGTCAACAATAAACTTCTTATAATTACAAGTTGTTCATGTGGTAAAATATCCATTATCTCTAGAATTATATTCATGATATAGATATCATATATATAATATATATCCAGTATATAAATTGATTTATAATATTACCTAACATTTAGAGGTAAGAAATGAAATGCACCGTTCATAGAGACGGTAAGCCGTGCATATGCATGAATGCTACATTCATTTCTATTTCATATTTAATGGAATGAAATCGTAATGATATAAAGGTATATTATAATTCCAATATAGTAAATAATATCATTTAACTACTTCCTTTATATGTCCCACATATGGCATTAACAATTCAAATCACTTTGAAGGGGCGGTAGTCCGCACCTCCTAAAATGAAATTATCGTGTTTACCCATAATGGAAACCATAAAGGTATGCCATAAATGAAAAATACAGAATCATAAGGAAACAATAAACATAATCTATATCATATATAAATATATTTACATCTTAATGGCCACCATTAAAAGTGTTAAAAGAATATTGAACAATCATCGTTTCGTGAAGCAGTAATTCACCACCCACAGAAACAGTATGTTCTTTAACCATTAGACGGAGGTGTGTGTAAGTGAAAATAAAATACTTTTCATAAAACAATTCCTACTATATTTAATATACTGGTTTTGTTAAAAATTAATGTGACTAAAAGGGTTTAAGGGGTTGGAGAAGCAAAATAAAACAAAAGAACATAAGAGAAGACATTACCTTAAAATCGGGTAACTCTTATTGATTTGAGCCAAATTCTTCCTTGGGAAGACTTCTGACAAAAGTGAGGCTTCTAGGAGTAATATAGGGAAGTTGAGAGAGTATTTGGACATAGGATGGATGAGTCAAATGGATTTGATGGTGTGAATAAGGTGGTAGAGGTGGGGGCCTTTTCTAAAATGGGAGGGGCTCTTTTGAAAAGATTGAAATGTTACTTTATTATGAAATGATTTTCGGATTTTAAAGGTCTCACAATGATATTTTTTTAGGATAAGGTGATAGGGGTTCTAAATACACCCATACAATAGGTTTTAGGCAAGTATAATTCTTAGATTTTACATTATCTTTTCATTTTATTTAAATCGTTCATTAATGAGGTATTCACTGCATCATCATGGTGTTATAAATTTATTTATTTATTTAATCTCTAAAAATTATAAAAAAAAACCATGATGTAGGAAATACTTTTATCTTTCCAATTAATATTTATAGCCTAAGAGATAATTTATTTAGGAAAATTTAAAATTTTTTTACTTAGGTGTTACATACTTTTGTTATATTTTCTTTTCATTAAAAATAAAATGATAAAATGTCACTATCACACAAAACTGATTCCATGGGGTCCCTAAGTTGGCACACGGAATGACATGGTCTGCCATGACACATAAAATATCATTATGACACATTTTGGGGTCATTTTATATTATTATGATATTATTTCATTACCCTTAATTACCCGATTACTAATTAATCATGATAAATAAAGATAATTTCGACAATATTATTTATAATGTCCAAAAACAAAAGAGTATTAATTACATAATTTGGACATTAGAATTCCAAATATTGAATCTATTTTACCAAATTACAAACACAGAAATTGTAGTAAATAATTTAAAAGTAATTCCCATTGTCAAAGCCAAAGACGGTTTCTTTTAAGAAGTAAAATCTATCAAAAGATTGACATGTTTTTACATAAAATTGAAAGATGAAATTAATTCCAATGAACAAAATTGTATCAAGTTTTAAAAATGTAATTCAATTATACTTTAAAACAAATTAAAATTACAATATAATCATATAAATAAATTGGATGAAAATGCAGTTTTGAATTAAAATACAACATTTTTCACTATTCATTAAAAATGAACATTATCAGAAAAATACCAAAAATTCACCCTATGCTATATTTGATATTCCAAATTCACAAATGTTTTCCATTTTACCAAATTAAAAACATCTAAGTTTCTTTAATAAATTATATAGTTAATTCCAGCTGTACAAACAAATAGCGAGTTTTTTAGAAACAATATCTATCAAAAGATTGACAATTGTTTATGTCCAATTTCAAAGATAATTAATTCAAATGACCACCAGGGGATAAAATGGTAAAATTATATTATAATTATACTTTAAAACCACTTAATAGAATAATTTATCACTATAAATTATATTTATTAAAAAAGATGTTTTCAAGTATTTTTTTACTATTCATCAAAAATTGGAAATTCTCAGAAAAATACCTAAAATTAAAATTAGGATAATTTTGATATTCCAAATCCAAAAATAAAGTCCAATTTGAATAATAAAATTTATGAAATTTCAAAAATTGGGTATTACTATTCATAACGACCACTTTGATTGGTCGCGGTGTGTTTGAATCTCGAACTTGCGTACAGTGCAAGCTATTACATTATTGAAAGAGAAGTGTATCGTGGAAGCTTGGGGTGTTATGTGGGATATCTCAGTAGGGTTTGTGGTATCATTAGTTATACGATACTCTATGTAGTGGGAAATTTTAGTAGGGGTTGTGGCATCATCGAGTATATGATCACCTACTCATTAGATGATTTAATTAGGGTTTGTGGAATCATTAGTTATATGATAACATACGTTAAGAGTTATACCTGGTGGGGTTTGTGGAATCGTTGTGGACAACACTTTATAGGTGGTGATCCCCTATATGAGAGATATGATATCCAGGATGAGAGATTGGGTTTGTCGCGTCCCACAGAAGTATTGGGTGTGATCCCCTTTCTGAGAGAAATTTGAGTTACCATAATGGAATAGTGGTGTCCCCCAGTTGTCCTAGGAGTGATAACCTATATGAGGAGATGTGGTTTACAATATTCCATAATAGGTTCATAGTGCCCCCAGAAAACCTGTGTGTGATCCCATTTCTGAGATATGAGACCTTTTATGGTTATAATAGGGTTCGTAGCATGCCCATCAGGGATAGGTGATATACCCTATCTGAGTATCGGGATTCGCTGGGTTCCAGTGTGACTTTCTTCATGGAAGGATCTGACAACTGTGTTATCTTAGATGTATTCCACTAATGATGGTGGGGTTATTCCCTTAGCTTAGTGATACTCGATGGAGTTTTATCTCTCAGATGACACATCAGGGATACACTACTGCAAAACACGCCAATAACAGTGTTTACATTTATCAGTGATAGAAAAACTTGTTGATAAAGTCTGTCTTTATCCGTGCTAAAATAAGCACTGATAAAGGAATACCCTTATCAATTCTAAAAAAATCACAGATAAAAGGCAACATTTATCATCCATTTATTTGAATGCTGAGAATGGTTTCCTTTATCAGTGCTTTATTTTTAGCTTTTATAAAAGGATCCCTTTATCAACACATTTTTAGCACTAATAAAGGTCTAGAATAAAATGAAAAATTAAGCAACAAAATGAGAAAATTTCAAGAAATATGAAACAATTAATTAATTAAATAATTATTGACAAAAATTTGAAATTTTAATATAAATATATATAGATTATAAATATTAATAAATAATATATATTTAATATAGATATATTAAGTGAATAAGTATAATATATATATAAAGTTAATTAAAAACCTATTAACCAATTATTCATTTTTTATTTTGTTTTTTTTTCAATTTAAATTATATTAAACATCATGTGTTCCATTTATTTCATGTATATATATATATTAATGATTTTTATACACAAACACACACACAAATATATTTACTCAATATATAAAAACCCATAGACCTAATATTTATGTAATCTATTCAAATTTTAGCATATTTTAGAATTTTATTGAAATATGATACATATAATATATACTATGTTCTTAATCGGTTAATTTTTTTTAATACTATAGATAGGGTATTCATTTTTAATATTCTTTTTATTTTATTTTTAAATTTGATTATTTTCTATTATTTATTTATATATATTTATTTACAATGATTTTTTAATTTCAATATATATCCATACACTTCAATATATATATATATCCATATTTTTATAATAACTTATATTTAATTAATAAAACTTATCAATTTTTTCAATATTTTTAAAGTGTACACATTTTGAATTATTAAATTTCCCTCAATTTTAAATGGCCTATAGTTAAGATTATATATCATTTCGTAATGTTAAAAATATACTTTTAAATAAATATTTATAAATAAATATATCGAAAATTGTAAATTCACTAAATTTATAATTATTATAAATAAGTAATAATTATTTTTAAAATAAGTATTTATATTATTATAAATAAATATTTATATATAATTAAATAATTATAAAACTATAAAAAATTTATTTAAATAATTTTAATATTATAATTTATTTATTTAAATAATTATAATTATATAACTTTTATCAGCACATTTTTATTGCTGATAAAGATAAATTTTTATCAGTACCAAAAAATCGATGTTAAAAGAGATATTTATCAATTCTATAACATTAGTGCTGATAAATAAGTATTTTATCATCACTTATAAATTTAAAGTTGAAAAAAGGTATTTTTATCGATGCTTTTTAGAAAGTGTTGTTAAAAGTATACCTGATGTATTTCAAAAACCCTAACCATGACTCAATCACTCACAATTCTCAAGCTCCCACAGAACTCCTCTATTGTTGGGGCGACTCCTCTATGCTCCCTTGGATTAATCAATACTAGAATCCAAGGTATGTTATTTTCTACTTTTCCTCTATCATTTTTTGATGTTTTGGGTTCCTCATTTTGGGTGTTTGTGTTTTTCTTAACCATTATGAACCCTACATAACTTCTCCTTGCCACTAATGTAAAACAACTGGTTCTATTTCATCGTTTTCTTCCATAGACAGTGGTTTCAAAGAAAGAGAATGATGTTTTCATACACTATGGTTTGTCAAAATATGTTAATGGTTTTATATGGATTAATAAAATAGATTTAACACCACATGATACTACAAAGGTAATACTGGATTTATATCATGATCAAATTGATTTTAGTTAAACATTTAATAGGAGAACCCACTTATCAAACATGTTATCTATATCCCTTAGCATTGACACATGACATTGGCTAGTTTGTGAAAAATTGTATACAAGCAAAGGTTCTTCAGAGTTCCTATGTTTCGAAGTGTGATTTTTTATTTTAAAAGTAAGGGTAGTGTGGAGTTTGGTTGTCAAGAAATCAAGAGGTTTATGAAGTGGAGAGCGTCAATAAATCTGTTCCGTTTGGATAAATGATTTTCCAGGGATCTTTGGGATTGAGTCATGGAATTTGATTGAGATTTTCATCATTTTGAGGTGTTTTGTATGAGAATTTATATTTAAATTCCCAATTATTTTTAAGTGATTTTAGGATTTGTTTGATCTTGGGGTGATGGTGGATGAAGAGATGGAGCTACAAAGGTAGTCCTCATGGACTATCCAACCATGTAGAGCCCATGTGGATAGTTTTAATGACTCCACTAAACCCCAAAAAGTATCTCATTTCATTTTTGACTTATTTCAACAAATTTTAGTTATTGAATTAATCTTAAAGTTAATTCTCACTTATGGGAGGTGAATTAAATAGGATTTGGGGTTGTTTGACGTTATTGAAATGAATTTGATATAGTGTTGTGCAGTGTTTTCAAAATTTTAAATGTATTTGGGGTTAAAATGGGTTTTTCTTATTTTCTAAATAACTATTCAGTTCTTAACTATTTTAATGATTTATTTTAAAATGAATTTATTATATCGTAATAGGTATTTAATAAAGTGTTTGATTTTATTATGGTATTTGATAAAAATTCATTTAAAAAAATGTATATTTTCAGGGAAATGATTCAAAATGACCCAACTTTATTTACAAATCTATTTAAATGGTAATAACTCTAAAAATGGTTTTGTTTTATTTTTAATTGAGTGAAGTGTTTTAAAACTATTTATTTGATGTTAGTAATTTTCAAGAGAAAAAATATTTATAATTTGTTGATGTTTTTTTGGTGTTTATGGTTTTGTATTTTTCCTCTGGTCTTGGAGGGACTATTTTTTTGATTTGTCATACATTAACTAGAATATTTTATGTCTTGTTTCATTAAAATTATTCCTTGTAAAATGTTAGAAGAAAATAGTGTAGGTTTTGTATCTTAGGATAACCCTCTCATTTATTTCTCTATTCATATAGATGAGACTCATTTTGTATAAATTTCTAAACAGACTCTAAATCGAGTGGGTAATATGGAACCATCTTTCACTCAAAACCCATTTTAGGATATTTATTTTGTAGATGTAGAGTCGGTTGAGACTTGGGAATATACTGTTTGGTTATTTTATTGATTTTTATTTGTTTTTTTCCATGATGAGCCTCATTGTTTGGATATAACTTTATTTAATTCTGTGGGTTTTTTGAGGGTCTTGATGAAATTTTAGAATGGGACACATAATTTGTGGTATTTTTTATTTACTCTTGTGGACTGGTGGTTTATCATTATCAAGGTTGGGTGTATTATTTATTTGTTTCCTCACCTATCTTTTCTAGTATAATGCCTCTTATTTAGGAGTTGATAGTTAAGAATTAGTAAGAATATATTAAATCTCATGTTCTTATGTATATTTATTTTTATAGATTCAATTATAAATTTATATTAATAGAGACATGAATAGTAAATAAATAGTGCATTATTATTTAATTATTAGTGGTGATTAGGTTTATATAACTTATTAATTGATTTAGTTTATTTAGTAACCCCCTTTAATGATTCTATTAGTTAGTTTTTTCATATATATATTTAAAATAATGCTTCTGATATCTTTTAGATTATATATAATTTATGACAAAAATTATTAAATAGTAAATCAATTAGAGAGAGGGGAATGAGGTTCAGATTTAATATAGATTATATTATTCCTATTTTTTAAAGATAATTGTTTTTTTTGAAGGGTATAATTTTTTGAATCCCTACATTAATATATAATATGTAACCACTCTGACCCTTAGATCTCCATAGGAAGGATCCAATAAACATCCTTTGTATTCTACAAATTATATTTATCCTCGTGCCCTAGAAGTAATTTTATATCTACTTCAAGCTATATGGTATAATTTTCAATGATGGGATGTATATATGGTTCCTATAAGATATTATGGTAATATATCATAATAATAAATTTAGGATTTCATTGAATATATTCATTTGATTTATTAAAGTAAAAAATACTAGTTTAATACTGAGCATAAGTTAAAAAATTCACCCTTTAGATAGATGTATGTTTTTTGAGGGATCTTATGATGGATTAAAAAATATCTAAAATTGGAAGGGGAGTAATCCTTAAGTAGACTGAAGTGATTTCCAATGTAGTTGGGGTGAGATTAATAACTTCAAGACCATTAGATTGGAGGTATTCCAGTTCCTCTTTAATTGAGGATACTTATTGATTGATTCCATTAGTGTAGGTTTCTAGGACTGTTCAATCCATAGATACTTGATTTTGATCCATCTCTTAAGGATTTTTTATGCTCCCCCTTTCAAACTAGCCTTTCTCCCATCATTGTGATTCTAAAGATCATTAATGACATACCTCCAGAACATTGATGGGAATAAGTATAGTTTTAAATAGAGAATTAGTAGCCTCAAATAAATCATCAAGACATGGACGGAAATCAATCATCTAATGATGAATTAATTAAAGTTATTGAAGGTTAGTTGTAATATAATATTGAATTATTATATCTCTATCCATGAAAGTAACAATATTCATGAAATATTCATAAAATTATGGACTTTTATGCATTGAATTTATTATATTATTGGTATTCAAGAAAAATTTGATGTTTTACTACTCATACAGAAAATTTCATTTGACCATGATGATGTTACCAATCCCGAGGAAGAACAGACAGTTGATGATGAAACTATAGAATTATTATGGGATAAAAAACTATTTATGAAATACAACAAGAATGATGAGTATTCATAGTTTTGAATAAAATTATGAATGTAAGAAGTCAGGGTACAAATTTGAGGCTGGTTAGAATCAACACCGCCAACCTATTGAACTCAACAAGTCAAATTTCTTCAGTTATCTTAGGGTCCCAACTAGGATGAAAGTACCAATTGATATTGACTCCTAGCCCCACATCCAACATTTAAAGAAGGAAATCCTTTGGAATGATATAATGTTAATGTGACAATGTACCTTCTCTATTTTACTTAAAATTTATATAATAAAACATTGATTTAGTTTCCATTATTCCTCGTAGAATTCATTTATTTTAAAATATTTCCAGAAGAAATTTTTATTAATGGTAGCTGAAAAATCCCATAGTGGAATCCAGACTCTTCTGAAGAAGTTACATCTTTGGGATGATGAGGGTAAAATAAATCCCCACCCATCACTTAGTTTTGCATACATTATAATGTAAAAAACATGGACTTCTTTCTAAAATGGTCTCAATGGAAAATCATTTCAGGTGAATTGCAGATGATAAAATATTATTTGAAAGTATTTATTTTACCCAACTTGATTCAAAATTGTTAATTTATTAAACAAAAAAGGGTGCTGAAAATAAAGAATGTGCATCAAAACCAAAATACCACTATCAAAAAAGAAGGAAAGAGTATGCTTCATTAGAGAAGAAATTGGTATGTATTTTAAATAAATAATAAAATTTTAATTATTTGATATGAAACAACATGTTTTCCTTTGTTTATATTTAGATTGATGAATGATAATATTTATCCACTTATATCCCACATCATGTGCAATAGAAGGAGGCCCATGTCAATAAAGAGGGTATATTAGAGAATAAAAACACAAAAGTGGTATGGGAAGCATGTGTAAGTATGAACTAATTTTAATTATTTATGAATTATAAAAATATTACATAAAAATAAATATGTTCATATATTTTTATATGGGTTAGACACAAGAATCGACAACAAACTTACCAGAAGAAAAGCGACATTCACTTGTTTTGAAGCGGCCTGAAAAATATGACTAGGTTGGGGGATTAGGTTTTGGAGTATCTCCTTGAACATATTTCAATAATATAAAAAAGAATGAAGATACATATAATATGATCAGATGATTGAATACACAAATAGACTAACTAAAAGATATTATTTTGCAGTCTGGTTTGGAAGTCCAATGTTTAAGAAATGATAAACGAGAACCAGTAGAGGAGAAAAAATCCGCAAATGAACCAAATGATCCCACTAGATTGGAGTCTAGTCATTCCTCCAACCACATACCTTACCTATGGTAATTATTTTTTTCATTTTTATTTCTTTTAAATTTGAATCCAACAACTTCTGATAACATTATATTACTAAAATTATGAAGGGTATAGTTGTATGTGATTTTAATCTGTCAACACCCACATACGACAATGTTGTGATGGGTACAGTGTATAATATCCCAAGACACTAACTAAATAATAAAACCCTCCCAAAAAATCACATTATAATGGGGATTGAAATATATTATGAGCTGGCTACTATGTTTTCTATTCCACTTGATGGACTGGATATTACAACGGCCAGAGCTGCTATTAGAGATTTCATAGCATGGCAGTATAATATTATAACAATACATGAGGTATGCCTATACAAAAATAAAAATAAAAAAATTTAACAGTTTATAATAAAAGGTCTTAAGTGAGGTATTATATTATAGATATATAAATCAGCAGAGAAACGAAATGTCAAATCACTAAAATCTAGTGAATCGACCAAGAAAACAAAACAACTTTCCAAGAGTACCTTCTCCTCGAAAATTATAGGGAAACTTTTATTATCCTTAAAAACTATTGAAGATACTAAATTTGAACAGAAAAATATGTCTTACATTGAATATTAAGAATTCATATATGGATATTCCTTCATATATGTAATTGTTCTCAAGACTCTAACTGAGATTCTCAATTATGAATGGTTGGGCATCTTAGTTGTGAATACATAAATAACTTACATTTTCATAATACATATATCCAAATAGTGAGATAAGTATGTTTATTAAAGTTAACAACTAGTCATATTTTGTATAGGAATTTATATTACGACTATGTAAAGGGAATATCATGTATAGAATGATTTTGATTAATAATCTGTATATCATTTCTATGTAATAATTAACTTTGAGTGAGGAAGTAATTAAAAAGAAAAATGCGAGTTACTCAAAGTGCTTAATAAAAAAGAATCAGACGGTGGACTCCTTTTCATGCCTACATTTCATGGTTAAAACATTATGATCTAATCCGATTAAACATATTTTTAATTTTTTATTACATAATTGTTTTCATTTTTTAAGTGGCATTGGATACTGATAGCAGTTAATATAGACACCCCAAATCTTTGTTTTATTGGATTCAATGCACATATATGGAACAAAAAAACCAAAAATGATGTGTATTGGGAATATGTAATACATTATAATCATCATTTTATATATAAACATCAAATTATATGTTCAGCATATATTTTCATGAGAATTTTGTTATGATAAGTCAATCACTCAATACAGGTTAGATCTGGGCGTGAAGTCATTTTCTAAAAATATAAAGCCTATGGATTACTAAAAATTGAAACAAATTAAATTTTGTATATAAATATTTAATTATCAAATCATTTAAAAACAATTTATTTATTTCGATCAATTTTCCTACAGTATCCGAAACAAGATAATGAAATCGATTGTGGACATTATATTTTCAAATTTATGAGAGAAATCATAAAGAATGAAAATACCAGCCTCCCTAATATGTAATTTCTGAAGGTAATTAAAATTTCATTAAATATATTTCATAATAATTTTTTTGAATATATTATCTCAGTACTATCAAGATTTCCAACAATGGAGTTACTCAAAAGAAAAAATCATTTTTTTAGAGATGAGTGGGTAGTGTACTTTTTTCCATAATGTATGACGAAAAACAAATTAGGTGATTAACTGTAATATTTGAGATATAGTATGATTTCTGACCATCTAACGATATTTGGGTTGTGAAGCATTAGTTAATGAATGCTTATATATCATTTTTGATCTCTTTCTCAAGGATAAGAATAATGGAGGAAATCAATTTTCTTAGAAGAATTGATCTGAAAACAATAAAACTATTAGGAAATTATGAATGATAAGGTAGAGGTAGAGTCAGAGGCCAAGGAAGAGGTGAAGGAATAGGTGAAGTTAGATGAAGAGTCAGAGTTAGAGATCGACGTGATGGAGGAGGTAGATGCAAAGACCAATGTGGAGACCAAGGGGTTGGAGGATAAGCATCACTGGCTGGTAAACAAAAAAAATAGGGCGTTGAAGTAGAATAAGGATTATACCATAATTATGTTGGAGAAATGTTTTACAAAAGTGCACACTACACTTGTTACATAAGATAAGTGCCATTGTGCACGTTTCTAGCTTAAAATGACATTTTAGTAAAAAACACACATGACATACTCAAAACCAAGAAAACACATTATGATTGTTTTGATACTATTCGAAAATGAAATATGAGTCATTTGGGATGTGTAGGGATTATACAACACGCAATATGATGCATCGTGTGACCGGTATAACTTCAAGTGGGTCTTATTATTGAAAATTGACATTAATTATAGTGAAATATAACCAACATAAACAAAACCAAGAAAACACAGTTGAATTGTTTTGGTACTTTAAGAAAATGATCCATATGTCATTTGTTATTTTTATAGATTATTCTCACCTCAATACAATGCATAGTGTGACAAGTATGACTCAAAGTGCATCTTTTTATTCAAAATTGAAATTAAATTTAGTGAAGAAAACATCTGACATACTTAGAAATTGAGAAAATTCATTCATTTTGTTTTTTATTTATTTTAGGAAAATCTTCCATATGCCATTTGTGATGTGTATTAATCATCTGAACCTCAATCTGATGCACGATATGACTGGTATGGCTCTAAGGTCATGCTATCATTTTAAATAGACATTTTAATATAGAAAATTTTCATTAACTAAAAACTGAGGAAACTACTTATATTGTCTTGAAAATATGGTACAATAATTTATAATTCAGTTTTCATGTGTATAAACTAGTCTCATGTCAAACTCAGACCCAATTCCACATGTATGGATCAAAGTGCGTGTTTCCATTTGAAAATGACATATTATTAAGAAACACACATGGCATACACAACACTAATAAAACACATTAAAAAAAATTACATTAAGATAACGATCAATGAGTCATTTGGGGCATGTAGGGATCTCTAGTACCTTAATTTGATGCATGGTTTGATCGATATGACTCCAAGTGCGCATTTTTATTCAAAACATTCAGTAAATTTAGTGAAAAAAACAACTAACATAATCATAATTGATGAAACACATTTGGATTGTTTTGTTACTTTATGAAAATGATATGTACATCATTTTTAACATGTAGGGATTAGCCACACCTAAATCAGATGCAGAATGTGGCCGATATGACTCCAAGTGTGCCTTGTTATTAAAAATTTACATAAATTTTATTAAAAAAACAAGTGCCATTTTTAAAACCAAGAAAACAATTTTGTATTCTTTAATTACTTTATTAAAATTATCCATACATCATTTGTGACATGTAGGGTTTAGTCTCACCTCAATATGATGCACAGTGGGACCAGTATGACTCTAAGTGTCCGTTATCAGTTTAAAATTCACATTTTAATACAAAAAGTGTCACTCCCTAAAAATTGAGAAAATAAAATCATATTGTCCAGATAATTTGGGAATATGAATAAAAATTCATTTGTGATGTGTATGAATCAGTCTCATGTAAAACCCACATAGATACCACATTTTTGGCTAAATGTGCGTCTTTCTACTTTAAAATCACATTTTAGTAAAAAACACACATGGCAGACTCAAAACCAAGAAAACATATTATGATTTCCTTGGTATATTAGGAAAATGAACCATGAGTCAATTGGGATGTGTAAGGATCACCCGTTCTTCAATCCTATGCACAATGTGACTGTTATGACTCCAATTGTGTCTTTTTATTCAAATTATACATTAATTTTAGTTCACCTGAATAGACCAAAGTCCTTATATTTATTTTTATTATGGACAATCCTCCTTTTAATGGTTGATGGGGAACCCGTACATGACCCAAAGGCCCAAGGCACAAAGACTGACATGACCCGCAATACATAACACGAAGGCCCAGAGGCATATATACCCATTACATGACCCCTAGGCCCAACCCACTAGAACTGCCCCTCCCCATCTTTTGCATCATTGATCGCCTAGCTGCCAACCTTTCATTACTGGTCAGCTAGCATTTCCCCGTACAAAGTTTCATTGTGCCTAGTACTGTTGGCGATTTCCATACCCTCTCATTCTTCCAATCCGATTAGCTCTGCTTCTGGTGACTGCTACTCTTGTTGCATTAATCCTCTTCTATGGCCTGCTTTGTGTTAACTAGGGTACTCTATGGTCTCTAGTGTTTTAGTGTGTTGTTCTAGCACACTGCACCAATTTCCAGTGATTCAGTGTGCTATATCATTACACTACAGTTTTAACCCTTATCATCACTACTAAATGTGCTGATAAAAGTTTGATTTATCAATAATTTTAAAGGAAATTATAAATCTACCCTTTATTATCACTTATATAGGCAATGATAAATTCTATCATTATCAGTTATTTTAAAGGCGCTGATAAATCAATTTTTATTATTGCAAATAAAAGCACTGATAAATGGTGTATTTTATCAGCACTTTTAAAAGAACTGGTAAAAGTATTATTTATCAATTCTTTTATTTTCACTGATAAAGCTACCATTAATCAATGTTTTTTTAGTGCTTATAAAAGTTGTGTACTTTTAACCGAATTGAGGTATTCAGTGCTTTTTTAGCACAGATATGGGATGATTGTAGCACTATTAAAGGTGTGTTTTATAGTAGTGATAGCAGTGTTGTTCCTAATGGAGTGTCTCTCTTAGAAAAGTTCCATATGTGATGTGTGATCTCTTTTTGTGTGTTCTTCTAGGCATGTGTTACAGTCGAGCCTCGGGTATAATCCAATGGAAGGATATGAGGTCATAACTTTATGATTCTTAGACTTTGAGATGTGTATATCTGGATGTTTTTGGGAGTCTTTGTGGGTGTTTTCACATGTCTTGATTGAAACACCAAGTGGAATAAGCTGACTAGTTTTCTATAGTCGAGGATCTTCAATATAGAGTTTCTCTCTCATGGGGTTCCCTCTAAATGGGTTGGGATGACTTTTTCCTTTCAGTATCTCCCTTTTCTTTTGGGTTTTTGGGAACCAATTGAGTATTGTAATACTCAACCCTACAGAGTCATTACCTACACATGTTGTTTCTTGTACAGAAGAAAAAGATTTTTACAGAGTTCCAAGAGGACCTAAAGTGTGAAAAGTTTAGTGAACTAGACAGAAAAAGGTATTTACTGGTGTTTGCTCGAGGATCTCTTCGACAAATTCATTGGACAAAAATCTCCTCCTTCTAAGAAGGGTGGGTTATTTTTCAATTTTTGGTGGGATTTTATTTTTCCCTTTTAATATTTCAGTACTCCGGTTATATTATGGTGGTGGGATAGGTGTATGCATGCATATATTTTTAGTATATATTATCTCTACAGTGATGTATGGAGGTGTTTATGGGTGTGTTCATATATGTAACAATGTCTAAGGACTCGCATTTGTATGATATGAGTACTCGGTGATAGACACAAACCCCTATCATATTAGAGGAAATCTAGGGGTGGTCGTCACTCATGCCCTGGTGGGTAGGGTCGTGATAGAGTTGTATCCGAGAAAATTCTATTTTGAGATCGTAATGTCGTGAGTTCAATTTTGGTTGCATAGTGACAGTGTTAAAGTTTTTGAGTTTAGATTTCTAGTAGGAAATCTAGTGTTGGTGCAGTATTTGACATATAATTTCACCAGGACTCTGATAAAATTCTTGTTTACATGGTACATTTATGCACTGGTCGGAGGTAAATTTTGGTATATGCATCAAATAAGAATGAGTTGTTATTTTTTTCTTGTTCTTCATGAGTCAGCCCCCCAAATATACTCCTTGAACGGGGCACATCTTGATTCTATTTCGGTATTACTCCACAACAACAATGAGACAAGGTTACATGGATTGACTTTGGTGATGATCCATTGAGTGCTAAGGCTTTAGTTCATGGCACTATTTGTGTGGAGGCACCTCCACATGGACCATCAGTTGAGCCACCTCCCATTGAGAAAAACTTTTTATGGAATTTTAGGATGAGGATATTTGTAGGATGAGTAAACTACATAGGTTCTAGAGGCTAAAACCTCTTAGGTATCTGGGTGAGCTAGACCCCCATGTAGCTGATTAGTGTCTTGAGGAAGTCATTCACATTTTTAACCTTGTGAGGAAACATCTGGATCAGATGGTGGTCTTAGAGGCGAGCCTTCTGCAGGGTTCATCAGACTGATGGTGGAATATGGTGATGCAAACCCATGAAAAGGTGACATTCACCTGGTATGAGTTTTAGAGTCTCTAAATGGAATATTATTATTCTTCTACATTGATATCAAGTGAATCCAAGAGCTTATGAAACTTCAGCATCCTAACATATTCATGGAAGAGTATTCTGGGTGGTTCAAAGAACAATCATCATACTCCGTGAACATGTTTTATGATCAATTTTTTAGAGAAGGCTCCTTCATGTCTGGATTTCACCTAGATATCATGGTGTAAGTGGTATCATTGTGCATTCCCACATATACTGGAGTTCTTGAGAGGGCCTTGGTGATGGATTGATTTTTGGATGAGTAGACACTAATTGTTAGTGTTGGTCATATAAGAGATGAGTCCTTAGAATCTAGTAGTCAATGTTGGGATCAAGGATCTAGGCATGTGGTACGATTCATGATAATATACTAGGATATTGGGTCAAAGGCTCATAGATTATAGTCCAGTGTTGGTCATCTGCAGGAGAGGCAGTGTTTCGATTATGACAGACAGGGACATATTTCTTAATATTTTTTGACCCAGTATGTGGATAATAGGGAGATAGTTGATGGACCTACACGGTAGAGGTATCATTTTGAGGAGGGATTTCCGCATGATGGATGATTTGGTAGAGGATCAGGGAGAGTAGAAGCACGTGATAGAAGTTATGTACTATTTCTACAACCACCCCCAGGTTGTCTACTCTAGGTTTACAGAGCTATGGGACGGGGGTGAGGACACTTCATTCCACAGAGACCTATAACTTAGAGGCCACGAGGGTGATTATAGGTAAAATATATGTCCTTTATAGTTTCTAAATATTTATTGGTAAACACTATTATGAGGTACTCTTTTCTTTTCACTTCATGATCATGTTTATTCCTGGGGGAAATGAGGTGTTAATAGAACCCAATGTTGGAGTTTTTTGATATATATTCAGATTAATGAGGAATATGGATTATTCCCCCACTAAGATACATTTATTTAATGAGTGTAAATCCATGTGGGTGAGTTAGTTCCACCAAATGTGGATAGTTTCTTGGTGTGGTGGATGAATTTCATTATATTGTGTGTTTGGGGTGGGGTTACATGTTCTTGGTTGGTGCGGAGGGTCTAGTAAGAACTAGTTTGTGCACTTGGGATGACCTATGTTGTTTGTAGGTACCCTAAAATTCTTGATAATATATTTATGTTTGAGATACTTGAGTAAGGAATGGCTCATTTCATCTAAGTGCATATGAGTATGGTCATGTTTAAGTGGCATTTCCACCAGGTTAGTGAGGTGGGTGTGACGCTAGACCCTATGACTGCAGACAAACAGTGGTGCTTGGTGTTTTCCACCTGTCATAGCTGAGGATACATGTGTATGCTAGTTTCATGATGTTTTCCTTGTTTGAGATATACATTGGGTGTGGTTTAGCCTTTTTGGTTCCTCGGAGTGCGTTCTTGTACATAGTAGGGGAACCCTTAGAGAGCTCACTGGTGTGGGAGCCCCAATGAAGAGCTTAGTTTTTCTCATTTTTCTTAGGATTTTACTTTTTAAGAATTAAAATGCTTGAGTAAAGGAGGATTTATTGAATTGGATTTTGACCTGTCAGATTTTGGAATATTTTTTGGAATATTTCTGAAGCAAGGAACTGAATCGACATGGGATTCTGGGGCCCAATGATCTTGGGTGTGGTGATATTGAAAGTATTAAATATATTATATCACATGAATGCAATTTATATAGAAATGTGAAATAACTCAAAATAGGATTCTTGGGGAAGAAATATGGGACTGTGGTTGAGATTATAATGTGGTGTTTTTCCTAGGTACAACATAAAATCTATCAGAATTAGGAGTTTTATCAAGGGAGTGAATTGGAAGGGTGTTAAATGAAGGATATTTATTTAATAAAATTAAATCAATATGTCTACCCCATTTAGCGTGTGAAAAAAATAGAGGATACAAACCCATATTCCCCCTCTATAAAGACATAAAAACTAAGGTGAAACAAATGATAGGAGGCACTGCAGATCTCTAATCATGATGATGATCACTCCAAGATAATGCTACAACAAATTCAAATCATGGATCTACACATGAAACAACATCATTTTTCCAAGAGGTAGTTAGATTTGAGTTTTAACACCTTATACCATTTTGATTCATAATTTTAAGGTTTTAAGGCATTATTACGACTATTAGTAATCCCCTGAGGGTATATCAACAGGTTTTGGGGAAAATCGGGTAAATTTGGGCTATTTGTAGGGAATTCCCTTTTAGCGTTCCCAATCACATTGAATATAGTATAGGGTCACACACCATGTGTGCTTCCCACTCAGGGAAAATGACTTTGGTGACTCTATGTTGTGTACTAAGGTTACACGTTGTTTAGTGATCCCTGGTCATGTGGCCATGGGACATGGATAGGGAATCTGTGTCAAGAGACGTGGCCATGTGAATGTACTGGGACAAATTATATAGAAACAGGAATGGGGAAAAGGCAAAACCAAGTGGCTAGTTAGCTGAGACACAATGTGTTCCATGGGTACATGCCATATGTGGAGACATGGATAGCTAAGTAAAGTGTAGAAAGGCATGGTCAGGGGTGTAGGTGAGGTGAGACACATAGTGTACACACATACAAATCACGTATACTCACATTTCTTTCCAAGCCATGCAATAGAGTGAATGGTATGATGTTCTGGTAGGGCAACACACCATGTGGGCCTGAGTACATGTCATGTACTATTACATGGAGACATCCACCTGGAGAATATTTTTTTTTTGGTTCTTGGAGTCTTCCATATGAGTATCCTATCCTGAGTAGCTTTCCGCATGAAATACAAGGGTGTCCGCAATTTGGGCCTTTGAGATAAGGTGTGGGGAGCTGTTGTGGGTGACTTAGGTTAGTGAAATTTTGAAATAAGGGGTTGAGTGAGTCCCTTGGTATTTCCCCTATGAGGGTATAGTGTGATATTACATCCTCAACATTAGATTGTGATTCCCTTGGTAGGATGCTTTTGGATAGAGTTGCAACATCCCAATGGGGAGGTTCAGGTAGGATCATCTATCGTATCAGTTTCCCTAGATCAGGTTCTTAGTATCTATTAGGATATCCCAATATAGTTTTTGGAATAATCGGTTATATGATCCCCTATATAGTGGGTGACTTTAGTATGGTTTTTTGCATCATCAGGTATATCATCCCCTACTCAGCTGACAATTTAATTAGGGTTTTTTAGAATCATCAATTATACAATACCCTACATTGTATGTATTATATAACTTTCAAAATGACATGTTATAGAATAATTTATTTTTGTAATAAATTTATCATTTCATTACAAATTTCACCAAACCCAAGTAAATATCTCACTATATTACATTTATTTATAAGTATTAATGTTTATTAAAATGCCTTATTTTTTTTTATAATTTCATATTTCTATAGTTTTTTTGTAATATTATCACTTCTCAAAAAACGTTATGAGTATAATAATTTCATAATTCACATATTCATATCCTTATAAATATTCCACACAAATCAATTAACTATAAAATAGTGTATAAGTAAGTAATATTACATGGGATATTGTTGATGACACAAAGGAAACTAGCTGCTTATATAGGTTTGTAAACAATTTCATAATACTAAAATTTGTGTATATGTCATGTTATATATTATTTTTCAATTTATATTTTATTATTAAAAACAATCAGCATCCACTATTATATTTTAGGTCTATCCATCAACTCAATTTATTCACATTCAAATATTTAGTTACCAACCTCTGCTGAACAAGATATAATTTTGTATATAATAAGTGATACAAAATGTTATAATTTATTACCATTATTATCATTAATAATACATGGTTAGTTAGTTCCATTTGGGTTCTCAATTTATTTTTCTATCATTATATTCTTGCCACATATGATTAACGTCACACTGACCATAATTTTGATCCAAAAATTAAAAAAATTAAAATTTTCAAAATTGGAGAGAAATATGAGTTTTTCTATTCCAATAAAAACAATGATCACAATAATATAAAAAAATGTTCCTCCAACTTTTATGTATCCGTATTATTTTTTATTTTTTTAATTATTATTAACATTAGTATTTCAAATAATAAAAAATATAATACTTTTTAGGACCCACTTTTTTTGTAATGAGAATTCAACTTCATCGGCTGATACTGGAGTAACATTGACACCGTATGAGAATTAAAATTCTAATAAAGCAAGGATATATCATTTATCACTTCCTTATACAGAAATTTTGTTTTCATATAAATCTTTTAGAATATATTAAATATTTATAAATTTATAGTCACATGTTTATAATCAATCTACATTTTTTTTCCAAATTATATTATTTTAATTTTTATTTTAATCTTAAATAAATTGAGTTATTTATAATGATTATAAATATTTATACACATTATTCCCATATAATTTGATACTAATTTCTATATATAAAATATTTTTTATATGATACTTATTTTTTAATGTACTATGCAATGTTTTCTTTTAATTTTACATTAAATTTTTCATATATATTATTCACTAAAATTATGAATATATCGAAATATGAAATATTTTATATATGATACTAAATTGTAAATATTTATTTTAATTAATAAAATTCATATATTTTAACATGATTAGTATAGATAAAATGTCATTGATAATCAATGAATAAATAAAAATTTCCAAACACATCATATTTATCATTAAAGGATATATTAGGGATCCTGATATCATTTAAAACACTCGAGAGTTATTCTTATCATCACCAACTCTAAATCTACGCTGGATAATGTCACTTTATTTTAAATACAAATCACCAATTTTATGACTCTTAAGTAAAAAAAAATTCACAATTACTATGGTAAGTTACTTCCCCACATTACATTACTGACTCCAAAGGTGGACACCACATAGGAGGGAAGGGGGGATAGATCATGAAATTGAAATCCTACTATGTATAGTTAGAAAAAATCCCTAGGTAAAAAAATAATCCTATGAGAATTTGGATAGTTTTAAGAGTTGGGTGAGGAACACTGTTTCTTCCACATTCATTGGTGGATTTCATAATGCCTAATGGTTAAGTGATAACATAGTTGAATGAAATTAAAAGTAGAGTTTCTATGTATTCCAATTGTAATGACTTGAATTATTCATGTATATGAAGCCTAATGTTACTTTATGTTCTTTTAAAATTGGGAAAATTTCCCTCCCAATCTAATTTTTCATATATTGACTAGATAACCATAGATATGGATTAAATCATAGAACATGGTAAACTCCCTTTGAAACTATATTTTAGATATGTCTAATCCCAATTCAATATTTAAAATTAATTTCAAGGAAACATTAAGAAAATATAAGTTAAGAAAATAAAGCCACTTATCACCAAGGAATGGTAAGATCTGGGATTTATAGGCTTCACTACAAGTGCACTATCTATGAAAACATCTCCCATAGATAGGAGAAATAAATCCACATTTTATGTAAAACAGAAAGGGTGGGTCCTCTTTATCAAATCCAAGTATTGAACATTTTTTAATTTATTTTTCATAGTTCAAAAAATAAATTATTGAAAGTTATCCTAATATCTTCATAAATATTTTTTTCATCATATTTGTGTAATTTTTCCTTTTTATATATAAAATTATATTTATTTATATAACAATTTTTGATAACACATGTGTGTGTTTGTGTTTGCATACATATATATTTAATTTCTTAAACTATATGAATGAACTAGTTAAATACAAGTGTTTATAATTTAATTGAAGGAGAGGAGAAGGATAAGCTTGTCTCACGGAGCATAAATTGGGGATTTTAGAGGATCTGGGTTTCTCTCATCAAATTTTTCAAATATAAGATATTATACACATATATGTATGTATTTATGTATGTATTATATATATTTGATAAAATAAATAATTTCTAGTTTTATATTCTAATATTATAAATATACTATTGGAATACATGTATGGATTGGGAACCAATCATATCTCAAATTGTATGTAATTCATTTAAATTAAACTATTTGACACAATCTCTCCATAATTGGTCTCTGACCTCTATTCAACCAAGTATTATATTTTTAATTTTTGATTCACCATCCATCTATGAAGTCTCATTCATAACACCAAGATGATCAATTCAAGATCCATATCACTCTGTCTTATCATGTAACCTCACCTGACCCATGATTTAATAAAAGAATGTTTTTTCTAATGTTATTTTATGAAACATTTGTAGTCGAAATAATTATATTTTCCACATAAATCATAATGGTGGGAATCCATGTTCTTATATATAAACAATTTCATTTAAATATGTCACATGTTGTAATTGATGATGACCCAACTTGAATTTTTTTTGTGGGTGTAAGGTAGAACATTTATATGATTAAAAAACAATGTAACCCTCCATTTATCGATTTTGGGATTTAAAGCTAATGAAAATATGAAATCATTATTTTGGATATGAAGGCATGTGTTAGCGATTAGATGAAAATCTCAATAACTGTAATGCATGGGTAGCATCTACTGATTCCTAGAGATTAGGAAACTATTTCAATGATTACTTTGGATTAGTGTTATATTGACTAAGGCTTAATATGTCTTTAATAATACATTAATCTAATGATTTAAATAATAAATATCGCAGTCATCACTTAATCCAAGGGTTGAAAGGATAAATTTCTTTGAGATTAGATACAAAAACATCTTATATTATTACACTTGAAAACATTTCTCTAAAAATCATGCTCTTTTAGACCTATTTATAGATATATCACATGATATAATATTCTTCACAACCTAGAGATTTGAAGATCTTAGAGAGGGATGAGATTATATGATCATTGAGGGAAAACATATCCAAACATGGTGGAAAACATGATGAATACATAAATAACATAATAATTGATCAAAAATCCTTAGATGAAAATCATAAATCTTGTTACTATAACATAATATATTAGAAAGATCATCAAGGAAACATAAAAGGTATGACATGGATCAAAATACATCTCAATAGTCATGTCACATGTTAGTTGGAAATAAAAGTTTAGAATAATTTAAAAATAATGCACAATCTTGATAACATGGAAATTAAATAGATGTTGAAAATTTAGCATAATTAGATGAAAATTGTGGAAATGGGTCATAATGTTTTGAATAACTTCAAAACCTGGGGAAACCATACGCATAAGAAAAACGTTGTGAGAACAATAATTATTCCTATGATTATTTGAACAAACTCATTATGTACACACCTAAAAATGTGAGAAAACCCATCATGCTCGCACCTATGTGAACAAACCAATTATGTACAAGCCTATGTATCTCAAGATATATAAACATAAACCAATGCATATGATGAAAATATAGTTCCCCACCCATAATCATCCATACATATGTGTGAAACTTAAAAAATTATCATCATAACTTAAATAACCCATGAAAAATGGATTTATTAAACATAAAAATGGAAAGAATTCACTTTTTAGAAAGAAACCATGGAAGAAATGAGTTTTATAAAACATAAAAATGACATAGAATAACATGATTAATTGGATCATTTGATACAAAAAATAATCATCCAAAATAATAACATAATAATAAAAATAATATGGTCAAACATTAAATATAACTCTATTGGAGTTAGATAATTTGAAATATATATAATTAAATGAAAACCAAATCACAAAAGAGTTTTCTTGAAAAAAATTTAAAAACATCAATTTAAAAGTCATAGTTATGAGTCGCTTTTTGAAAATAATATTTTATTTTATTAAAGAAAAGTTAAAATAAAATTATTAAATAAATATTATTTAAAATAAAAAGATATTTTTACTAGAAATAAAAATAGGAAATATTTCAAAATTAAGCACTTTGAAATCAGAATTCAATAAGAGACATTTTAAATCAAAGACAGGCGTTTGAGTTATAAACTCCCTTACATTTACCCAGGATTTTCATGGATGTTATATAAACTCCTTTATCAAAAAGATAACTTATTAAATAGTGATTTAATAAAATAATATATGTATTTATATATTTATATTTATACCCTTTCATAACAATAATTCTCTTCATGTATATTATTTTTGTAATCAGTTTTTTCACCATTGGGTATTAATATCGTCAAGAGTTTTCAAACGCTTTATAATTTTGATATCATTAACCCTTATTTGTTAAATATTTCTTAATGAATTTATCATTAAAGGTACTATAATATATAACTTAAATTTATTTTTAAGTCCATTAAATGATTCTATAAGTGTTTTAGTAACACTGTGTGAAAATGGAGCAAGTGTTGTCTAATTTCTGTAAATTTAGATAATGAATAAGGTACTTTAATAATAAGTTATATACATAATATAATAATTAAAAAACCATATATAAATAATGATTTGATAATTATGTTATTTATATTCCCATATTCATCCATGATAGTGTTTTACAACATCATTCTTGCATGTTGTTAAACCAACCAAAACACCCAAACATGAACTCACATTATCTTGATTGGTGAGTATGGTCAAAGATGTGTTTCTTTTGACATGATATCATTATAAAGTAATAATAATGATATTATTTTATTTATTTTATTATTTTTAACCATGTTTTAAGAAATTTTGAAAAATAATGAAAATATATAAGAAAAAAGGGAAAATTATTCTTTGGGGAGGCGATAGTCCACACATATACACGATTGATGTAACTTTTTTCTCTATGTGGATTAAAATGAATAAATAAGGGTTTTACCACTAATATAAAAACAAATTATTATAATAAAGATATATTAGTGATCATATTATTTTGGTGGTAAGATATTTGGAAGAATAACATTAAGGAAGAAAACATAAGAGGAAGATAATACTTATGTAGAAGACATGATATTTCATTGGAAGTCTGCTTGAAATTGAAGGGATTAAGAAAAATATGAGTCATCAGGTGATTATTTTTGTGATTGATACTTATAAAGAGAGTATAGTTTAGTGTTTTATGGAATAAATATATGGTAATGTGTATCTTTTAATAGTTTAAGTGAAATCTATTTATAAGCAGGGATAGGGGTACTTTTGGAAACAATCATCATTTTTCAATAATTTTATGACACTATTCAAGGGTCAATGGATCCAAAATGGAAATAGAGTGGAGTGTGGGATATTTTTGGGTATATAAATACTAAAATTTGTTTAGAAATATGTTTAAAAAAAATTAAACCATTTATTCATTAATATTTTACTTTTATAATTTTTTAGTTCTTACCAAGCTAACTAACTTTCAGAGAGATTATTTAATTTTAAACATTAAAAATAAAATGAGACATATTAAGTAATTTTTAACCATTGATTAAAAATATTAAATTTAATTTATAAAATAAAAAACCTCTCTCTATGGAAATCAATTTTAATATAAACACATCCAACGAGGAAAAATTCGTTTTTTAAATGTATTTTTAAGAAATTTTTTTTATTATTCGGACAAAATTATCAATTTCATTAATTCCAATTTATTTTAAATATTTTTTAAAATTAAAATATTATTTATTTAAAAAATAAATAAATAACTTCATTTTATCATGATATAATTAATTGAAACAAAATAGTTGAAAAGCAGTTTTTATTAAAACATTAAATAAATTATAAAATTGTTGAGCATGAGTTTATAAATTAAACATAGTATTTTTAATTTTTTATTATACTTTATTAAAAATAATTGTATAGTAAAAGGAATAAAAAACATTCAATTTATTCATATAATATAATCATTTCATAAAATTGACATCATTGATAAATTCGATAATATGACTATTCACTGGAAAATTTATTATTTTCCAATAATTGAAAAAATTCATCTTAATATAATATGAATATGATAAATTCAAAAATGATGATAACTTTTTCAAATTCACATACTAAAATTTAAAATTATTATTTATAATTAAAAAAATAATATCATGAAAAAAACTATTTTTAGAGGACAACAACCAATTAAACTAATGTTAATCCTTTATTAAAAGAAGTAAAATTTAGAAATAAGATTTCATTAGTCCCTTAGATACATTATTTCAGTCAATAATTAATGTGAAATTATATATATATATATATATATATATATTTCATAATTCTTTCACCACAGTTTAAGCCGGTCAATTCTAAGAATACCTTACAACGGTTCATAATTTTTTAGTTTTAGTGGTTCATGTGGAGAAAGACATCACACACAGTATTTAATTAAGGTGAAAAAAACTCTAGTAATTACAAGTGTCTATTACATGATATGAATTTTTAAAGGTATTTAGATTATGATACACTAAAATTACTCCTCCCTCTATGTTAAGAAAGTTTATCAGTGAAATATGTGATTTGTTGGAGAGGATAAGTGATAATACATGGTTTGATCCATAAGAAAGAAGATTGAAAAATAATATTCCATTCTATTTTACTTAGATTAACTATAATTTTTTTTTACAAATAGTAGTAGTTTCAAATACCATTTTTTTCTATTCTATTAGTTGCATTTTCAAAAAGACTACCTAAATCATTTATTTAGAAATGTTTTTATGAAAAACACTAAAACGTGTTTTTTAAAATTCCCCCTTCTCCCACCACCTATTATTGACCTTTAAACCCCCACACAACCTCAAATTTAGCATAGATCACCCCCAACATCGACACCCTATGTGTAATCCCTGCTCCACCTCTACTACCAGCCTCCAGTCCTCCATCACTAGCCTCACCCCAATGGTCTTACATGTAACATCCAATTAAATTTTTTTTAAGTACTTCTTGTATCTTGTTTTTCCCTTTTTTTGGGGTGTATTTAGTGATTTTCAAGTATGGAGATCTTTCAGCATTAAAAATGACCTAAAATTCAAGGATGTATGTTTGTTTAAATTGATAGAATTTGGGTATTAATGTGTATGCTAGGAGATATACTGTGGTGTATGGGTTGTATCATGGAGAGTAAAATCTATTATGTGTACTATAGGGATGTATCCTTAGGGATTTTGGGAATTTTTCAAAGATAATGGAACATTTTTCCTAGCTACACCGTGAAGAACTGACAATGATGTAAAGACATAGTTGGTGAATTTTACTGTTACTTCCTACTTGGGCATTACAGTGGTTTGGTTATAGTGATACACCATATCTTTGAACTAGATAAATAATATTTCTTTGAGGTATGTGGAAAGTTTTTAGGAGCTTTGTTGACTAGGGGTTACTATAATTTGGTCTGAGGAGGTTGGGTTGTGTTATGGCCATTTTCAGTCTTTAAGAACTATGTCCATAGAGGTTTCAGTGTGGTTTTTGTTTTTATAAAAATAAATTACATGATCCTTATTATATATTTAATTTTCTCCCACTTTACTCTCATTTAAAATTTTGTCACTTGAAGGATCCCTAGAATAATTTTAACTCCTCCCAACACCTTTCTTGTTGGATAAAATATCTGGTGGTAGTGTTTGATTCCTCTCTAAAAAGTGATATTTTTTTGGTTTTCTAACTTTCTTTATCCTCTCACCTTTTAGAGTGATGAATCCAAATTTTTATGATATATTGGATTTATGTTTTTATGGATGATGTTTTTATTATTTCCTCTTGGTATTTTATACCTTCAACTCTCTATTATCATTCCCATTTTAGGTGTTTGATCTTTTGATCGTTGATTAAAGTTATGTTGTTCCATATGATTTTACCCTAAAATTGAAACCTTAAATTTATTAATTAAATTTAAAAGATGTTTTAAATGAAATAAAAACACTGATTTGAGGTAATAGGTGGATTTTTTTTAAAAGGACCGATGTTTGGAAAACCACCAATTTTAATGGATTTGGAATTATTGGATAGATTTGATGAAATTGATGGTTTTATTTGGAAACTTATTTGATGTTTTTTTGAGGTTAAACCTTTCAATAAATGGATTACATTGAAATATTATATAAAAGGGAATGAATTGATAAAAAATTTTGATTTGGTTTTAAAATGAGAAAGGTATGTTAGTAATTATAAGTGTGAAATTGTATTATTTACACATATGAAATTATTGATTTTCCTATGATTTAATGATTGATTGATTAACTAATACACATGTGATCTTTGGTATTTAGTTGGTAACTGTGATAATAAATCTAGGATTTGACCCCTAGAACTAGATTGATGATGATAACCCTGAAATAAACATATTGAGACATAACCATTTACCTAATGGGGTGTTGAGTTCCAATGGCCCGACTCATGGGATGAGTATTATGAGGATCTTATTACCATAAACTAATTTACTATAGGGGTTGATACATTTTTCTATGTTATATCTAATTTTATGATTACTTTACGTTTATTTATAGAAAAAATTTAATCATAAAAAATGATTGGTATAATTGTTTTATATAAATTATTCATTTAATTATATTTAATATATCTACAATCTTTTTAAATTGAAATAAGGTATTATTTAAGATATTTGAGTTCCATGCCATGTATTTTTTTATTTAAATTGAAATAATATATTGTTTATTGGTTATGGAATTTATTATGGAACACTTAGTGATGCCATAATAGGATTTATAGTTAATATCTTACCTTTCCTTTGGTTGTTTATAGATTATCTTATTTTAGGTCAAAGAAAAGGAAAATCACTACTTAGAGGATGTGGATGTAATTAATACTTGGGACCCAATGTAATGGAGGTTACCTGTGGATATGTTATTCTCTTGTTATATGGGTTTATGTTTTATTTTTATCTTAAAATTAATTATGTCCCTTGATGATGTACTGTTTGAGTATTTTTTACCTTTTTTATTTTGGTACATTCTCTCTTTGGAGCATTGATTATATTAACTTTTTCTTATCATCCACTATTTTGGGTGAAAATAATTCATGATTTATTCTTGTATCATTCCTGGTTATTGTCACCAAACCATGGGGATTAGGAACATACTTAAAACTAAGTTAAAGATGGATTGGGAATCAGGTTACTAGGGTATATTGGATGGTTCATGAAAAAGTTATATCAAAGGTGTAGGTTGTGCATCTTTACTTGATGTTAGCATGTAGTTTCAATGTCCTCAATACATGATCCATTGTGAATGGGAGTTTGGAGGTAATTGTGAGAGAGTTTTTGAACAACTCTCTTCATAACAAGCCTTAAGTCCCTATGGGTTTTAGATAAAATTTACATAAGGAATGTTTTGATCCATGTTCTATAATTCTAACTACTTTTGATCTGAATATTTTGAAATCTATATCATTCTTTATTCTGGATGGAATTTATATTAACATTACTATTTTTTGAGTGGTTAATCAGTGTATCCTTGCTGATGCTTTTAGTGTTGTCCATTGATGTTTTGCAACATATTTCCTCTAAGAAGGTATTTGAATATGCTATAGAATGAAGATTCAGGTGAACCACATGAAAAAAATCAATTGGTTGAACTAAATCATGTTGAGATAGTGGTGGGTACTCTCTAACATTTAGTATGATAATAGAAACCAATTCCTGTTGAGGCTCTAGCTATGGAACTTAAAAGTTATGATTCAAGAGATGATGCTCACAAGTTTCTCTATTAGAAACCACAAGGGTTCCAAGCCTCAAATGATCCTCAAGAGGATTAGGAATGGTTTATATATTGAGATACTTTTTGAGTTATTGGAAATTACTTTTTCGATTAAATTTTATTTTTCTACCTTCAATCTTAAAGGCCCTATTAGTATATAGTGGGATTCGGTGGAAATGACAAAGAATAATGAGGTTTGAGAGTGGAAATACTTTAGATTAATTATCACTTATTAGTTTTATAGGGATTTTACGGTCTTGATGGTGTAAAAGGGGATTGTTAAACTTTGTTAGGGTAGCAAGACCATGACATAGTATACAGACAATTTTACTGAGCTTATTTAGTTTTCCCTTAAGGTTGTGACTAATGAGAACATCATGACATAATGATTTGATATGGATCTTTATTCTTATATATGATCATAGTTTTTCTAATTGATTATAACTTCTTATGAAGATCGGATGGATAGATAACTAATGGTTGAGCTTCGCTTGGTAGGTATGTCAGGGTTGACAGGGGTCTTTTTTCCTCCGTGTGACAGTTCTATGAGTTCCATTAAAGGAAAGAGGAAGTGTGATGAGATATGTTGTAGTTCTCGATATAAATAATCTTTCGAAAATTATGTGGTTCCTAGAAGAGATAAATTAACTGTCTTTCAGTTTGTAATGGTTTGGCATTTGATATTTGTTTTCATTAGGGCACCCAAGATTTATAGTTTGTGTGGTTTCTTATGACACATAAATAAATTCTTCCATTTCATTTCTATTACATGTAGTGGAACAATCTCATTAGTTCCAAAATGTACTATGGTGCAATTGGATACTTCAAGAACTAAGGGTTTCTATCCAAAAGCATCTTGAATGAGGGTTCGTCACACAATAAAAGAATCATTAGAGGAATTTGATGCAGTTCCACCAACTATGATAGGTACAATAAATATAAATTAATATTTGGTGACATATTTATTTGATACTTGTGCATATCACTCATTTATATTGAAATAAGCTGTGAATATTCTAAATCATCCTATAAATATTTTGCAATATGTGACAAATATTAATACACCCCTCAAAATGAAGAGAGAGCAAAGTCTTCAGTGTTCTATTTTTTTCACTTTATCTGAAATTGAGTTTACCTAGATCTTTTTGGTTCATAACATGAAACCTCTTGACATCATTATTGGGATCGATTTACTAATTTTTTATATGGACCAGATTTACTATTACCTATTGTGGGTCTCCTTTGATGCTCCTAATTGGGTGTTTCATATCATTCAAGGATAATAAGACTTGAGGTTGATTATAGTTGGAAATTCATTTACATATATGGGAAGGGTAATATTAGTTTTTTCTTCCATCTTAGAGAAGGAATATTTGAGTGATGATATCCCTCAAGTTTTCATTACATTTCACATTTTTTTCTTCTTCACATCTATTGCATTCCATGAGTAAGAGAGGTCCAGTTTTCCAATGATATAGTATATAGCACTCATACTATGTATATTTATTCTTATCAAATGGAACCAATAAATATGAAAGAGTTTAAATCTCAGTTTGATGATATATCAGGGAAAGGTTTTAGACACTATAGTGTGTGACCTTGGGAGGTGACTATTCTCTTTGTTAAAAAAATTTATGGGAAACTTTTCTTATGTTTTTATTACTAGAAACCAAATTGAGTTATAGTGACGACACATTATATGTTACCATAGAATGATAATCATTTTTAACTATTGAAAGGGGTGAATTGGTTTTTGAAGACTGATATTTGATCTACGTATCTCTAATTGAGAATAAAATAGTCTGACATTCATAAGGAAAGCATAAGGAGTGGGTATATCCCTTATGAGTATCACGTTATTCTATATGGTTTAAACAATTATAATTAAGATCATATGTATTTAGTTAACATCATATTTCATGAAAACCTAAACAAATTCATGGATGTTTTTATGGAAGACATACTAGTTTACTCTCAGACTGAGGAGGACCATATGCATCATTTGATTATAGTTCTAGAAACATTGAAAATTTAGTGACTTTATTCCATGTTATCAAAATATGATTTTTGGATTTGAGATGAGATGTTCTTGGGACGTGTGTTCTTGGAACATGGTATTTTAGTTGATCATGAGAATTTGAAATATTTTATGATAATGGAGAATCCATTTAATGTTTTTGAGATACAGATATTCTTGGGTTTGGTAGGATATTCCAATAGATTCATCAAATATTTCTCAAAGTTGTTTTCTACAATAACCACTCTCATATGTAAATGAGTAAAGTTCATTTTGTATGAGAAATTTTATAGTTCTTTAATTAAGATGACATGAATTTGGAATTCTACACTACTATTGAATCTTCTAGAGGCTAGGAATGGATATGTGGCATTACAAGATGTGTCAGGTTTGGGTTTGGGTTGTGTCCTTATATAGGGTAATCATGTGGTGGACTATGGTTCTAGGCATCTTAGGACACACGAAAATAATTATATGTCCCATGATCTTAAACTCATAGAAGTGATAAATCTTCTCAAGAGTTGGCTAAATTACTATTTTGGAGAAAGGATTACTATTTATTCTAACAAAAAAATCATGAATTGTATTTTTCCCAAATATATATAAACCATTGACATAGGGATTGGGTGGATTAACTGTAGGATCATAATTTAGACAATGCCTACAACCCTATAATGGGTTATTTCATTACTAATTCCTTAAGAAGGATACTTCTAAACCATGACATGAAGGAAGCATCATAAGAGTAGAATATGAAGGATCTCTTTTTACAGTTTGATTTGGGAGTTTTCGACAAAGAGTCAGAGGTTATTTTAGAGATTTTACCGTTGACCTTCTCTCTTCTTGAGATGATTCTTTGGGAGTAGTAGTTTGTTGATGAATTTCATGGAATTAGGGAATCTCTTTTTGGTGAGTAGACCATTGGTGAATGGTTTTTTTGAGGGAATACTATATTTCTAGATTAGGTACGTGGTTTATTTTCCTCTAATAAATTCCATGATGGGGGAAAATAGAGAATTATTTAATTGAAGTTTGTGGGTCCTTTTGAGATTATTTAGTGAGTGGGGTATGTTTTCAATAATTTAGAACTTCTATAGTAGTTAACATTCATACACAACATTTTTTAGCTTCACATATTCAAAAATATCATTCCAAACCTTCTCATGTACTAGGATGAGAATATCATAGTGTTAAGACTATGTTATCCATGAATTCATTTCCTATACGGCTTGCTAATTCCGATAAAAAGGTTTTTCATGGGAATATTATACCTTTGGTCGATCCAACACCTTTGATCCTTAGATATTCATCATTTCCAAATGTCACTATTGCTTCTTTGAAGTATTTCACATTCTTCAGCATCATTATGTCTCTTGTAATATGAGAGGTACATCCACTATTAAGAATCCATGGACATTCTAATTTTGTAGATTTCAAAGCAGTTTCGACAACAAGAGATTTTTGTTCTTCCTTTTCCTTCACTTCTTGTTTTGATTCCTCTAATTTCCTAGCCAAGTCAATGTGTTCTAGCCGGAAAACCATGCACTCTTTCTTTTCAGACTGATGAGACCTGTCCCTTTAGATTTTAAAATCTCTGGATTTTGAGAATTATTAGGAATCATTTATTGCTCTGGTAACACTTTAAGGCTGCTCTTGGCAAGATGTCTAGGTTGGTCACATCTTTTAAAGATAGTTTCCAGTAGTTGGAACATATTATCAAATTTCACACCAGTCTTCTTAGATATATTATGAAATTTATTTGGAGACTTTCTATTTTGGAAGGGTTGACTCCCCCTCAATAATTGTCTTTAAAAACTTGTGGAGTAGTTTTAATGTTGTTGGTTAAACCAATACATATTTTCCATGTGTCCAAATCCATCACAATACCATCAGTAACCATAGAAAGAATATTTGCCTCTGAAACTTCTATACTGACCATATGTGTGAACACACTTCTCAACAAACTTCTTAATAGAACTATGTTGACCATCAAGATTTATGTTTTCATTTGTAATCCCCTTTCTCAGTTTAGATTTAACAGCACCAGATGTATTAAAATTCTTTCATGACTAGTGATTTTTATGCACTTATGATTTTTCATCATTGCTGAATTTGACCACATACATGGTATTTCCATCCCTGTTTTATCATAACCTGTTCTATCTTTCATTTCAACCATTGAAGGTAACTTTTGTGTATCCTTGTTTGGTTCATTCTTACTAGAACATTCACCAAATTATAAGATAGATTTTTTAAAAATGATATTCATTTCTTTATCTTTATAAAGTTTATGTTGGACAAGCTCCAAATATTCTTCTTTTTTCTTCAGCTTTACTTCAAGATGATAATTATGATTCATTGTATTCTGAAGATAATTTTTCAGAACATCAATATCATTTTCCATCTTGATTTTCTCATCAGTATTACCTTCTTGATTGTTTAATGTGGAAATTTCATTTATCATCTTTTTGTTTTCCTTCTCAAGCCTTCTGATCTTCCTCAAGGATTCTTTCAACTCTTTTTTTAGATGATATTCATGTTGAGTTTCTTCTTCTTCTAAACTATTTATCTCATAATCTTCATTATTCACTACACCAATAAAGGTATTCTCTCTAGTTTTTTTCAGGAAATAATTTCACGGATTCATTTTCAATGTCTTCTTCATCTTCATCATTAGATAAAAAGCATCTTCTTTTTTATTGGAATTACTTTTATCCTTCCCCTTTAAAAAATATTTATCTTTATCCACCTGTTTCTTCCACAACCTTCTTGTCCTTCTGTTATCATCATCACTATCTTCTTATATATTCTTTTGAGGAAAGTTCTCTGAAAAGTGACCAACGACTCCACACTCAAAACATTTCAAGGGAAGTTTACCCTTGTATATCCATGTTCCTCTTTTCACATTCTTAGAAAAAAAAGATAAAATTTCATCAAATTTTTTGACATGCCTCATCTTCAAAATCGTATTCAAACGAAACATTTTAAATAAGAGTCATCTTTGACTTCTCTCTCCTTCTAGCCTTGAATGACATTTCTCTATCAGCTTTTTTCCCTTCAAATTCTTCTCTCTTCTCATCTTATAAGTAAATTGAGTGCTATGAAAATCGTCCAATGATAATGTTTTAGGGTCTCTATATTCTAATGAAGACACTTTAGCATCAAACTTTTCAGGTAGAATTCTAATGATCTTTTCGAAAACTGTATAATCCTCCAATGTTTCACCAAGACATCTGATTGTAATGACAATATCTTTTATACTGGTAAAGAAATCCCCAACAGATTCAGATTCTCCCATTTTCAAGTCTTCATACTTCAGTCTCCAGATTTGTAGTTTATCCTTCTTCACTTTGGTATTTCCTTCATAGATGTTTTTCAGTTTGTCCCAGATTCCTTTGGCTGTAGCAACACCTTTTACTCTTAAAAATTCACTCTCAGAAAGAGATGAGAGTAACGCATTTTTAGCTCTTCCATCATTCTCAAAATTCTTCTTATCGACAGGAGTAAGAGGAACCTTGTCATCAATATCAGGAAATCCATATGTAGTAGTTTCATGAACTTCATATACAAGAGACATAAGATAAGTCATCATTATTTCCTTTAAGATGTGATTGTTCTTTTCTTCAAAAATTGGAATCACATTACTGTTCATGCAATTTAGATTCTCCATCAGAACTTCTCTTCTACCACTTTAGAAAAGAATAAATGAAGGGAACCTACCTCTGATACCAATTGAAGTTCCTAGTCAGGATCCAAGTATCACTGAGAGAGGGAGGGGTGAATCAGTTATATCTTTTTCTTTTTATGGTTCCCCTTTTTGAAATAACCTCCGCCAACTATTAAAGAGTTTCTTCCCTGTTGAACACACACAACCACAGGAACATAATATTTACAAGGTTTAATACTCAACAAGAGTAGCTACATCCTTGGTATGGTACAGAAACAATACAGTACCACAAAATCCTCTAGAAAAAAATCCTTTGATCTGGAATACAATGAGTAGGATATACCCTTACACTTGTGTAGCACTTTGAAAACAATCCAATAGTGCATGTGCACCCTCTTAGCAGAAATAGGGTAATTTAATGATTCTGTGCTTCTTAATGAACTTTCAAAAATCAAATATTTCAAAACAATTCTTCACATTCCTACCCAGAAGATAGTAATAACCTCCTGGTGAAAACAGCTTGCGCACCACTCTCTGCTTGCATGTCGACCTACTTGCACGCCACCTGTTTGCATGCCACTCTTCTTGCGCGCCACCTGCTTGTGTTCCACTCAACTTGCGCGCCACCTACTTGTGTTCTACAACATGCGCGCCACAACTTTCATGCCACTATTTTTCCCAACTCACAACATGCGATCAACCTTTGACTTATACACAACACACTTCTTGAAAACACCTCCCTGGTTGTACGCCTCTAACATCTTTCCCGCCACTTTTGCTTGTCCTCCACCACTTGCGCGCCGTCCTACTTGCACACCTTATAAATAACCCTCATCTTGCGCACCACTTCTACTTGCGCGTCATTTCAGTTTGTGAGACACTTTCTACTACTTGCGCGATTGGAGCTACAAATGTTTCCTTAAGTGTTGAGACTTAAAAAAATGAGGAGGCTAGTAATCTATTTATAGGCATTTTAGTGATATGCATGCCAAATACACTTGTGCGCTGCTCCTGCCCTTTCCTGCCTCTCCATCACTTGCGCGCCGCTCCAACACTTGCTCCCCACTCCAGCACTTGCTTGCCGCTCCAACACTTGCATGACACTTTCTTTCCATTTTCATATTTTGATATGATGATGTTGAAATATGACTTGCACACAACATACACTTGTGCGCCACACTTGCGCACCGCATTAGACTTGTGGGCCAATCTTTAACTTGTTCGCCACTTTTGACTTGCCTAGCGCTTTCTTTACTTTGACAAAACTTCTTCTTTTACTCTCCCTATCCTTCATAAGTCTTGCATCACAGGTTCTCCAAACTTATAATATTTGTGAAATACAAATAAGAAAATCATCTTCATAGTTTAGAATTCCTTTACAAAGTGAATTGATTTATCTTTTTTAACAACAAAAAACAACACCCTATAACGTCAAACTCTTATTACTTCCTTATCCATCCAACATGGTCCCAAAAACAAAAAAATCACCACATATGATAGCTATATAGATATATCACTGTTTGTGCAGTTTTTTATAACCTAGGTAATTAGAAATAAAATAAGGGTGATATCAAATACTTCCATATAAATGATAACATGAGCATGTGATTTATCCAGGGATAACATAACAATTTATATAATCACATGGAAAATAATAAGCACTTTCATAGTAATAGAATTTATAATTACGGGCATCATAAACATACAATCAATTCCTCATAACAAGAAATCATACATAAGCGGGTAAAGTTTACACCAAATACCCAAGGTAGTTTCAATCATGATATCGACTGATGCATTAAGGGACTATAAAATTTTGAGTCCCATCCACCACTAATTAAGTCCAATTAAATTATCATATGGAGGAATGAATAATGTTAACACCCTGAGATTTTTTGAACTATTATATTTCAAATTAATTTATTAATATAGATATTTTGTATTTCATGCAACACTAAAAATAGTTTATTTTATTTAAAATAAATATGTACAGCTTGTATTATATGAAAATGCAGTTAATGTTTTACTCCATACAACATAAATTTTACCTTTCTCTTTAGGGAACAGTGATGTTAGCTTACGTTGCACACAAGATCGAGTTTTTACCACCATTTAATGGTGCAGCTATTTTAAAAATAAATTTTTCCCAATTTATTTATTTTATTTGTAAAAAAATTATTTTTTAATTTTTTATATCAAAATTATCGTACGGTGAATTTTTGGGATTTTTTTTGAGAAACACCCTTTTTTAATGAATAGTGATATATACTGTATTTTAGTTAAAACCCGCCTCTCTATTTAAATAATTATTATTGTTAAATTATATAATAAATTAGTTCCTAAACTCAAAATAGATCAATTATTCATATATTAATCCAATTTATTTCATTTTAATATTTTTTATTTTGAAATTAGTTATAAACACTTACTAAAAAGTAGAACATTTTTCATTAAAAATACTCTTTCTGACCGCATCTGTGGGATTAGCGTTAAAATTAATTTCCCCCTTCATTGATGTGAATTTTAAAAAACTAATATACATATTTTCGATAAGTAATATATTTTTTACTAATAATATCAACTTAATTTTTGACCAAAATTATTAGTGAAAGTGAGTAAAATTAATCAGAGTTATTACTGTAATATTAAGCTTAATTAAGGAATAAACCTTAACCATAATAACTGAAATGACCTGGAAACTTGTCCAATGAAACTTTTATGCCAATAATTAGAAAATAAACACTATTTTTTTTATAATTTAATAGGTTATTGTGATATTTTTAAATGGAACTTCCCTATATAAAAAGTTAAGTAAGGGAAAAGACAAAGAGGGAACTTTCCTGACCTTTAAAATTCATAAAACATTGAGATATGTACAAAAAATAATATTTTATGTTCTAAATATCCTTTTGAAATATAAATTGTTAATTTTTATTAAAAAAATAAATAATTTTTAGAGATACTTTAGTTACTTAAAAATTCTTATGAAACCCCAACAATGTGATTATTTAGTTAATAATTAACTAAACTAAATGATACTACACATGTTAAAAGTGAATTAAATTTATTGAATTAATTTATATAATTAATTTTTATATGATTATATCATGTTAAGATACTTCAAACTCATTGAATACATTTGTAATAAACCAAATGGAGTTACCCATTTAAGAGGTAATGATTTCTCTCAAACTCCTTTTTTTATTTTCATTCTCCACCCCCTCCACTCGATTTATTTATTGATTTTTTTTTTTAAAAAAGTACATTAAATATAATAGGATATTTTTATGAAAATTATTAAACATAAAATTACACAAATATATATTTAATTGGTAAAAATGTATTCTCTATAGGCACAGTGAACTACCACCTCACAAAATGATGATTTTTCATTTTTCTTTACCGCCTCTCATGGTATACATTATGATAGAAACCATATTTATATATTTTATATATTATATTCATTTTGTATTTAATATTATTTAATAATTTTATTACATATATCTTTATAACCTCAATTTGGTGTAAATAAGAATTTTTTTTGAGGAAGTGTGGACTATCGCCCCCTCAAAGTGATGTGATTCGTTCACACGCTACATGGAATTTATTAAGGATGGTTTTTGTGAAATGATATGATGTATATAAGATAATAATTATATTTGAATACATATATATATATTCATATATATGAAAATATTTCACTCATCTTCTTTCTTAAAATATGAAAATAAAGACAGAAACAATGTTTATGTGTACATACGGCTTACCGTCTCCATGAATGGTGTATGTCATTTTATAATTAAAAATTATATTAATTATTATAATAAATATATACTTAATATAAATATTATTTATTTCATGATGTAAATTCTTGATGTCGTGAAATAATTATATAATCCAATGATATAAAAAATTAAGACACATGCGAAGAACAAATAAAATATTACCTGAAGAGAAACCTTAACATTGGATTTTTTACAAGAGGGTAAAATAAGGCCATAATAAAACCATATATGGTAGTATATATAAAATATGGTTCTATAAAACATTTTTAGTAAATTTATACTTAATATATAGGTGTTATTAATGAGTATGATGAGATTCAAGACCCAAGGTAAGGGGATTTCATCTCACTTTTTTTGAGATACATGCTTTATTCATCATTAATTCATTTTTGGTGGTGTGTATAATTATATTATATTTATTTAATTATTATTATAATTATATTTATATATATTTACTTATCAATTTAATAAAATTTATTTGATGGGTTTTAAGATTCCAAAGATACCAAATTGGTAAAATAGTTTTGTCTGAGTTTTCCTTCTTTGAGACTCGTGTTTTGTTTAGAACCTGAATTATTTTTTGATCTGTATATACTTAAATTTAAACTGAAATATCCTGAATCTCATTCATTTAATGAAATTTTATGATTCATGTAATTTTATTTTATTACATGGAGAGTGTTATCCCAAATTACCTAGTAGTAAGATTTTATTGAAACAATATTTTATTTTTTTCAATATTGTTAATAATTATACTTCCTTTGATGAAATATTGTGATCCATATCTCAAGAGCGATAATGAATTTACTTATCCTATTTTATTTCATTATATATTCATGTATTGGTATAATTATTCCACTCATTGGTATATAATATAGTTAATAATGGGTTTTTAAGGAAACCTAACTTTACCATCTCTTCGGTCAGATAAATGTGTTCCATCAAAACCATATTTTCTAAAAGGGGTTTCCAAGAATATTATAATATTATCCTATAACTATTAAAATTGTGTTTTCCTAATTTTTTATTTTATTAATTTTTTCAATGGAATATTCTTTTCTCTTTCCAAACAAGGAATTTTGTTACCCTTTTTAACACGAAAAATGAATATTCTTTTATATATAGCACAACATATACATATTTATCCACCATCATTTTGGTGAAGTTTAATTTTCATGTTGAAAAGAATAATTTTTAAGAAGTTTTATTTAAAATTATTTTTAAATAAATGGTTTTCAAAATGTTTTCAAAATTTATTTCTAATTGTTCAAAGCTATTTTCAATGACATGGATTTCAAAACGTTTTCAATATTTATTTATAATTTTTCAATTTTTTTCCAAGAAATGTTTTTTAAAACCTTTAATGATTATTGATAATATTTCAAAAAAAACAGAGAAAAACGTTTTTTAAATGTTTTCTACTTTATTTTATATGTTTTTTATGGAAAAATGGTTTTCAAAATTATTTCAAGTCTTCTTTGTGTGTTTGAAATATATTTTATATGAAAATTATTTAAAAATGGTTTAATGTATTAAAAATAAATTTTTAAATAAGAAAGGATATTTTCCTCAAGAATAAAATTTGAAAGATAATTCAAAATTATTTTCCATCTAAGATGACACCTGTTGTTGTTACTCATGCATTTATAGAAAATGATCTAATGGTTCCATTCATATTCATTATATTTTTGAGTTATGCTTTCTGTCATGGTCTTTATGAAAGCATTTTCTCCTTAAAGGGTTATATATTTACAAAAAATGTTTCTATTTAATGGGTTATTAATTTTATTAAATTATTATGAAAACTGTATCTTTTTCCATAGGTTATGATACGTTTCGATTTTTATGATACCCATTTAATTTCATGGGTTATTGTATTATTGTTTATGATTTTGTTGCACATGTATGTATGATTTCATTATGATATGAATGGGATTACTATCTCCCTCCAATGCATTGGGTAAATATTTATATACCATGAGATATACATGGATAGAATGAGAAATGAACTCGGTTCAGCATTACAGGATTGGAATGAGAAATGAAATCGGTTTAATATTACAGAGATGGAACGAGAGATGAAATTGGTTCAATATTATTGGTATATTATAATGAATGAAGTTAGTTTAGTAATACCGGGTTGGAACAGGGTGTGAACCCCATTCAACAGAGACTTGGTCCACTATGGTTATCATGGAAATAATTCCCAAACTACTATAAAAATCATTTTATATGCATATGTTTTTACAAGAATTTAATTTCTTATTCTTATGTTATGATTAAATGGATTATTTTTGTTATTCAATTATTATTTATGTCTTATTAAATAAAAATATTAGTCATGATCTCTAATATGAAAGGAATGATCTTCAGTTGACATTGTCATGTTCTATACCCTTTTGTTCATGACATGCTTATAAATATCCTTTATTTACCCTTACTGAGCATCTAAACTCAACCCTTTCATATATATTCCATATATAGACCATGATTTTCCTACATTACTTTTAGATCTTAAAAACTGTCACGACCCGTCCTCGGGGCCCGTGCCGTGACTACCCCAAGCCTGCCTTCCATAGGCCAGGGGCTGGCGACTAGCACCAAGGCGTAAATCCCGGTAAAAGGGAAGGCATTGCCTTTGTAAAGTAAACCACAAACACCACAGAGCAAGCAGGAAGAACAAGTAAACACTAAGTAAAACTGAGTACAGCAGTAAGTGCGGAATGTAAGTGGGCCAGTATACAAGCCCAAACTGAAATTAAAGTAAAACTGGAAGGGAAAACAGCAACTGAAAAGTAAAGCCGCAACGCTGAGCTGTCCACTAGAAGTCCCACCGGAAGGGTGGGTACAGATAGCCTCTACTACTCCTCGGGTCCATCTGACCGCTCCGAGTACATCCCACCCAGTGGTCCACCTCCAGGTACCATCCTGATCTGCAAGCCTCCACCACGATCAGCGCTGTCCGTCGTCTGCAACCAACACAACGTAGTGCGGGCATAGCCCATGCAGGGGTGAGTATAAGCTACTCAGTAGGGACCCCGAGACCCCCGAAGGTCTCCCAGTATCCACAAAGGATAAAGCACAAAGGAAAAGTAAATCATGAAGTAACATCCGACACTGCTTAGGTATATGCCCATACATATACCTAAGTCATCAATTATCGTTCGGCTCCAACATCCGAGCCTAAGTACAACCCAATCCACATAGGAAAGAAAAACGTAAATCCACATAGGATAGCACAACACAATCCACACAGGAAAGTAAAACTGGATTTAGCTCAGACAGGTATACTTCTTCGAAAGATGATAGGGATGATCACTGATCCATCTAAGTCGTCGGACCCACAAAGGATCGATAGGTACTAACCCCCGCAATGACCCACACAGGATCAGACCCACATAGGATCTGTAGGCGCTGGCTCACACAGAACCGCTGAGCGCTGACCCACACCGGATTAGACCCACACAAGATCGGTAGCACTGATCCACACAGGATCGCTGAGTGTTGTAGTCGTCGTCGTCGAATCCACTGAGGATCTCTGCAAAGTCGTCGTCGCAGTCACAGTAGCAGGCGGAGCCAGCTCTAGGGTTCCCGCACACAGCAAGCTCGTTCGGGAGGGTCCGCTCCACGAGCCGAGAGGCTGATACATAAACTGACACATAGTCCATAGTTGATGTATCCAAAAGTTTCGTATTGTCAACAGGAACTCAATGTCGCAGACGGCACGTCAATCGGACACCCGGTCTGAGAGTTATTGGCTTTTTCGTCCCAGGGGCCCGGTTGGTTTCTAAGGAAATACCAACCCGACCGTACTCCACCTATGTCCAAACCTCGGGCTGGGTTAGCCAAAAGACCCATATCACTAAGAGGAATCCAACAAAGTCGGCGGCACATCAATCAGACGTCCAAAGCATAAGATATGAGCGTTTTCGCTCCGAGGGCCCGGTTGGTTTCGTATACAAAACAACCCGGACGAACACAAAGTATTCTAAAACCTTGAGTGCGATATACCGAAACGACCGCCTCGATCCAAGGATCGCATCGAAACTGACAGTTCGTCGATCGGAGACCTGAGCACAAGTTATGAGCATCCGACCAGAAAAGGTTTGGTATTAAGGGGTTCGGGCCTGGTCCGACCCGGCCCGATACCCCCGGGGTCGACCCGAACCGGGTCCGGGTCCGACCCGCTAGGGCGCGGCCCGACCCGGCCTGGGCACAGTGCACCCAGTGCACTGGCTCGGCCAACGGCCGTGCTGTTTGGAAAAGGGGGGGGGGCGCCTGCCCCCCCTGGTGTAACCGCGACCCCCATTTAATGGGGGCCATTTTTGTAAGCCGGTCAGAGGAATTAATTCCCCCAGCGTCCTTTTGTCCGGCCAGCCCGCACCAGCCGGCCGGTTCTACCAACAAGGACTGGCGACGGCCGGTTCTGCCAATAAGGACCGGCGACGGCTGGTCCTTCCTCCTTCGCTGACACCGGCGGCGCGGAACCGGCCGCCGGTCACCCTGCACCGCCACGGCCCGGAACCGGTCGCGGCTTGGTTCGTCCGGCGTGGTGCAACTGCACCGTGCCCTTCCACCGCGGCCCCGCTCTAGCCGCGGTGTCTTCGGTTTTCTTCGATGCGGCGCGACGGCGTCGCGTCCTTGTTAAACTTCATGGCGCGGCACGACGGTGTCGCGCATTACTTACCTACGATCTCGCGTGGTGCGACACCACCCCGCCATTCCGTCCCAACCACAGTGAATCAAAAAAGGATAAAGGAGGAGGGTCGTCCATGTTTGTGCGGTCCAGCCCCCTCTCGTTAATCACTATCATTTGGTCGTATAACTACGAAGAACGACAAACTAGAAATCACGAACAAAAATAATTAAATAATCCCATACCTTGATAAAAGAGATGAAGAACGTCGGCGTCGCGAAGCAAGGATTCGAAGACGTTGACGGAGATTTAGTTTCGGAAAACCGTCACAAAAAGAGACGTCGTGGAAGAAAAAAGTCATGGAAGAAGACGTCGCGTCGCAGGTCGGTGTCGCAGAAGACAGTCTCCGAGGGCTCTGCACTCCACGTCGGAGATCGTTCGTTCTTCGCATTCTTCATCAAAGAGAATGAAGAACTCAAGACTTCCTCATATTTTTCTCTAAAGGCTCTCAAACATCTAAACACCAACCCAATAAAATAAGTTCTTAACTTATTTTATTAACACATCAAGGCTTTTGAAATTCAAGTGTTTGAGTTCCACATTAACTCACCTCATTAATCCCATAAGTTAATAAACATAAGTTAAAAAAATTAATGGGAGTTGAGGAGGTTAGAGGACATGAAGGGGTAGGGTTCGTGTGGGCCCCACAATCCTCATAACCTCCCAAGGGAGGTTGGGTAGTTACCCAACTTCCATCCAAAGGATTAAACACTTAGAGTAAAAATAAAATTTTTTGTTGAATTTTTATTTTTAACTTCCACAATTTTTATGAACTTCCCTCGTGTAAACGCAACTCCGTATTAAGCGTTTCTAAGAAATTATCGGTGCTGTGTTTCCATCGGTTCCCTCAGAATTTGATTTCAAGCACCGGTTCAAAAGATAGAAAAACTCGCTCGTTCATTCACTGAACGTACCCAAGCTAAACTTCGGATTGAAATTCTGGGCACACCGGGCCTCAGAATCAAGTTCCGTTTGAAACTACATTCTTGTAAAATCCCAAAAAAAATTAAGAAATTTTTTTCCATGATTTTTACGGGTCTTTACATTACTCCCACCTCAGGGCTTTACGTCCTTATAAAGATACATCGAAAACTAGGGAAACAAATGTTGGTTCTGAGCACGCATCTTAGCCTCCCGCTCCCAAGTGCCCTCCTGGAGGATCCCGTGCTGCCATCTGATGCGCACTAGAAGAATCAACCGTCCACGTTGGACCCACTCCTGTCGATCCTCGATCTCCACTGGGACCTCAACAAAAGTCGCCCCATCATCAATGTCGAGCTCCCCATGGTCAATGATATGCGTCAGGTCGTGCACGTATCTCCTCAGCTGAGACATGTGGAAAACGTCGTGCACTCGGTGCAACTGAGGTGGTAGAGCCAGATGATAAACCACCTCGCCAATCCTGCCGAGGACCTGGAACGGTCCGATGAAGCGTGTAGACAACTTGTCGCTTCAGCCAAATCTCTGTAATCCAGGTCGAGGTGAGACACGGAAGAAGACGTGGTCGCCATCCTCGAACTCTTGTGGCCTCTGCCTTCTGTCAGCATATGACTTCTGCCGGCTCTGAGCTGTCCTCATCCACTCCTAGATAACCTGGACCTTCTCTGTCATGGCCTGGACCATCTCTGGTCCCACAAGTGCTGACTCCCCAGGGTCTGTCCAGCACAAAGGGGATCTACAAGGTCGGTCGTACAACGCCTCGTATGGTTCCATCCCGATGGTGGAGTGGTAGCTGTTGTTGTACGTGAACTCCACCAAGGGTAGGCGGTCCTCCCAGCTGCGACCAAAGTCGAGGACGCATGCGCGGAGCATTTCCTCGAGAGAATGAATAATCCTCTCTGTCTGACCACCCGTCTAAGGGAGAAAGGCTGTGCTCAGACGTAGTTGCGTCCCGAACGCCTCCTGCAACCCCTTCCAAAGCCGAGAAGTAATGTGAGCATCTCGATCGGAGATGATAGATGATGGCACACCATGAAGCCGCACAATCTCCTGAATGTAAAGCCATCCCAAGCTCTCCCCTGAGCCCTGCTCTATGATGGGTAAGAAGTGAGCCGACTTGGAGAGTCGGTCGACAATCACCCAAATGGAGTCGTGACCTCTGGAAGTGCGTGGAAGTCTAGTCATGATATCCATTGATATTCCGTCCCACTTCAACTCCGTGACCTCTAAGGGTTGTACCAAGCCTACTGGTACCTGGTGCTCTGCCTTCACCTACTGGCAGGTGAGGCATCGAGAAACGAACTCTGCCATAGCCTTCTTCATGCTCAGCCACCAGTGCTGTCGTCTGAGATCCTGGTACATCTTCGCCGCTCCGGGATTTACCGCCAAGGTAGAAGTGTGAAACTCTCTCAGCACCTCCTCTCGTAAAGTGACTGGTTCCAAGGTACACCCTCTGAAAAGGACGTCGTGGTCTACTCCAAAGGAGAAACCATCATGTTACTGTCCTGAGGATATCTGTGCATGCCGCGTCTCACAGTCAACGTCCCCACTCTGTGCCTCTCTGACCCACTACAGTAGTTGAGGAGTGACTGTGAGAGACTGGAGGAAGGTTTTACCATCTCTATCCACGAAGGATATCTACAAAGAGGCTAGAAGCTCTGTCGCCTCCTCAAGTAGCTGAATGCCCGTACTCCTACTGAGAGAATAGGCTACCATGTTCCCCTTCCCAGGAGTATAGACTATCTCAAAGTCATTGTCCTGGAGGAACTCAAGCCATCGCCGATATCTCAGATTCAGGTCCTACTGAGAGAAGATGTTTCTGATACTCTGATGGTCAGAAAAGACTGTAAAGAACTCGCCAATCAGATAGTGTCGCCATGTTTTCAGAGTGAAGACTACTGTTTCTAACTCCAGGTCATGGGTAGCGTAGTTCTGCTCGTGCGGCCTCAACTGACGTGATCCATAGGCGATCACCGCCCGCTCCTGCATCAGGACACATCCAAGTCCGGTCCCTGATGCATCGAAGTAGACTACGTACCCTACTCCCTCCTCAGGAAACCTCAAGATAGGTGCGCTGGTCAATCTCTGTCTTAGCTCCTGGAAGCTCTGCTAACATCTGTCTGACCACACAAAGGGTTTCCCCTTCGTCGTCAAAGCTGAGAGTGGTGCCGCAAATCTGGAGAAGTTTGGCACAAATCTTCGATAGTATCCAGCTAGTCCCAAGAAAATCTGCACCTCCGTCATGCTCCTGGGTGGTTCCCAAGCTAGCACTGCCTCAATCTTCGCAGGATCCACTGCAACTCCCGCCTCTGAGATGACGTGTCCCATGAAGTGGACCTCACGTTTCCAGAACTGGCACTTCGAGAGCTTACCATAATGTTGGTGCTCTCGGAGTGTGTCTAGTACAACCCGTAAGTTGTAGGCGTGCTCCTCCTCAGTCGTCGAGTAAATCAAAATGTCGTCGATGAAGACTACGACAAATTGATTGAGGTATGGCTGAAATATCCTTTTCATGAGGGCTATGAACACTGCTATAGCATTGGTTACGCCGAATGTCATAACCAATAACTCATAGCGGCCATACCGACATTTGAAGGTCGTCTTCTGCACGTCCTCATCTCGAACTCTAAGATGATGATAGCCTGACCTGAGGTCTATCTTCGTGAACCACCGTGCTCCCTTGAGTTGGTCGAAGAGGTCATAAATCCTTGGTAGCGGATACTTTTTCCTCACTGTCGCCTGGTTCAGGCGACGATAGTCGACACAAATTCGCAAGCTCTCTTCTGCCTTCTTGGCGAACAATATCGGGGAAGCCCAGGGTGAAACACTGGTTCGGATGAACCCCTTGGCCTGTAAGTCCACCGACTGTACCCGTAGCTCTCGAATCTCGGTGGGAACCATCTGATATGATGGATTCGATATCGGGGTTGTCCCAGGGTACATGTCAATATAAAAGTATACCTCTCTGCGAGGAGGTAGTCCTGGAACGTCGTCGGGGAAAACCTCTGCATATTGTTCCACCACTGTAGGAAAACCAAGACTCCGCACGTCAACTCCTCCTAGGATGTGGCTAGCCAACTGATGAGTGATCGGTTGTCCTCTCCTCCGCAAAAGTCCATCCTGTGCTGCAAAGGCTCCCTTCTCACCGGTGAAGGTGAACCTGCTCTCGTCGGTGCGTACGAATCGCACCTTGCGCCTAAAACAGTCAATTTGTGCATGGACCGTAGACAACCAATCCATGAACAAGATGACATCATAAGGCCTCGACGCTGCTACAAGAAGATCCCAGCCGAAGATCTTTCCTCCTAGAGTAATCTCACACTGCCGGCACCAGTGCGTAATCATCGACTCTGCTCCCATAGGGGTCTCTAGTCGTAAGGATCGAGCCAATGGCTCTGTCGGAATCTCCGCGATCTGAACAAGGGCAACAGTTATGAAATAATTACTCGCTCATGTGTCTATAAGAACTGCAACAAGGGTGTAATGGACACAGATAGTACCTCGAATCATCTCGGGCACGCCGTGGTCGTAGGCCTCTGCTGCCTAGAGCTGTGCCTGTCTCTGCCCGCCAACTCCCTGTGGTCGGGGTGGACCTCCTGGTGGTGGTGGTGGTAGAGCCTCAAAGCATCTCCCACCACCTACTTCTCGGCCTGCTCCTCTGCCTCGTCCGCCTGCTCCCTACGGACCACCATGGTCGACCCTCTGCCTCTACCTCGGTGGTCCCTCAACCATCTGCTGCTCCTCGGCACGGCTGGTCGGGCATTCACGAGCCATGTGGCCCTGCCCACCGCATGAGTAGCACTGCCTGCCTCTCGAAAGACTGGCTCCGCGCTGTGTGCCCCGCACTACTGAGCCAGTGTGCTGAGGTCGTCTCCCTCAGGGTCTAGTCTGCCTGGACCCATGAGTCATCTGTCGACTAGCTGCTGCAGACGACTCTGCTATGTGTCGCCCTACGGTGGGTCTCGGCGCTGGTGTAGACTCAGCAAGAAAGATCTCGATCAAAAGGGCTCGCTCCAGTACTCCTGTCTGAGTCGGAATGCTGAGGGAGATCAGCGATGCCCTGATCTCATGTCTCAATCCATGCTCAAAGGTCCAGGCCTGGAAGAAAGGGTCTCGTACCATGTCTGTCGAGTAGCGCGAGAGATCAGTAAATCTCACCGAGTACTGGGCGACCGTCATGCTGCCCAGCCACAGCTTAAGAAGCTCCTGAATGCGCACCGCACGGAGGGTGGCTGGGACGAACTCCGAGTGAAAGAGGCTCTCAATGTCTGTCCAGAGAATAGATGCCTCATCATACACCTGGAGCATCAAGCTCCACCATCTGCCTGCTGCTGCGTGCAGTTGGCTCACTGCGAGGATCACCATGAGGTCTGCCGGTGTCCTCACTAACCTAAAAACTCATACCACTGCCTCCAGCCAGTCCTCGGCTGACTGGGGGTCCATCTCCCCGCGGTACATGGGCGGTCGCTGGCGCTGGAACTCATGCAGTGCACTGAGGCGACGTGCATCATCAGCGGCTGGTGCTGGAAGCATCGGTGGCTTGGCAGGTAGATCTACCACTGGTGCCACTGCTGACAAAGGGCCCTGCACCGAGGCCTTGTCACTCGGTGGGCAGTTGTCACGCACAACTCTCAGAACCCTAGCTGGCTGCCGTCGTGGGGCCATTTTGAAAAGGAACAGGTGCGCCACGGTCAAATAGTATACCTAGTGAGCTGACACAAGTAATCACAAAGAAAACGTGAAACACACATGCAATCAGTTTTTTCGTGCATTAAGTCGGAAATCAGAAGTCAGGGTCCTGGTGTATGGATACGTCGGCGGTCGCACCAACACTGGACTCCCTGGACTAATAACTACACTCAATACGCTTAACAATATTGCTTCACATAGAAAAGATCAGAGTTCCAAGTTCTGTGGTAGAACCGAACTCCTCTGATACCAATTTTTCACGACCCGTCCTCGGGGCCCGTGTCGTGAATACCCCAAGCCCGCATTCCATAGGCCATGGGCTGGCGACTAGCACCAAGGCATAAATCCCGGTAAAAGCGAAGGCATTGCCTTTGTAAGGTAAACCACAAACACCATAGAGCAAGCATGCAGAAGAAATAAACACTTATAAAACTGAGTACAACAGTAAGTGCGGAAAGTAAGTGGGCCAGTATACAAGCCCAAACTGAAGTAAAGTACAACTGGAAGGGAAAACATCAACTGAAAAGTATAGCTGCAATGTCGAGCTGTCCACTGGAAGTCCCACTTGAAGGGTGGGTACAGATAGCCTCCACTACTCCTCAGGTCCAGCCGACCGCTCCGAGTATATCCCACCCAGTGGTCCACCTCCAGGTACCGTCCTGCTCCGCAAGCCCCCACCACGATCAGCGTTGTCCGTCGTCTGAAACCAACACAACGTAGTGCGGGCATAGCCCGTTCAGGGGTGAGTATAAGCTACTCAGTAGGGACCCCGAGACCCCCGAAGGTCTCCCAGTATCCACAAAGGATAAACCAAAAAGGAAAGGTAAATCAAGAAGTAACATCTGACACTGCTTAGGTATATGCCCATACATATACCGAAGTCATCAATTCTCGTTCAGCTCCAACATCTGAGCCCATGTACAATCCAATCCACACAGGAAAGCAAAATGTAAATCCACATAGGATAGAGAAACACAATCCACACAGGAAAGTAAAACAGGATTCAGTTCACATAGGTATACTTCTTCGAAAGATGATAGGTATGATCACTAATCCATCTAAGTCGTCGGACCCACAAAGGATCGATAGGTACTAACCCATGCAATGACCCACACAGGATCGGACCCACACAGGATCTGTAGGCGCTGGCTCACACAAAACCGTTGAGCGCTGACCCACACTGGATCAGACCCACACAGAATCGGTAGCACTGATCCACACAGGATCGCTGAGTGTTGTAGTCATCGTCGTCGAATCCACTGAGGATCTCTGCACAGTCGTCGTCGCAGTCACAGTAGCAGTCGCAGCCAGCTCTAGGGTTCCCGCACACAGTAAGCTCATTCGGGAGGGTCTGCTCCACGAGCCGAGAGGCTGATACATCAACTGACATATAGTCCAGAGTTGATGTATCCAAAAGATCAGTATCATCAATAGGAAGTCAACGTTGCAGACGATGCGTCAATCGGACACCCGGTCTGAGAGTTATTGGCTTTTTCGTCCCAGGGGCCCGGTTGGTTTCTAAGGCAAAACCAACTCTACCGTACTCCACCTTCATTGAAACGTTGTTCAGGGTAATCCAAAAGATACGTCTCACTAAGAGGAGTCCAACAAAGTCGACGGCACGTCAATCGGACGTCCGAAGCTTATGATATGAGCGTTTCTGCTCCGAGGGCCCGGTTGGTTTCGTGTATGAACCAACCCGGCCGAACACAAAGTATTCTGAAACCTTGAGTGTGATATACCGAAACGACCGCCTCGATCCAAGGATCGCATCGCAACTAACGGTGCGTCGATCGGAGACTCGTAGCACAAGTTATGGGCATTCGACCAGAAAAGGTTCGGTATTAAGGGGTTCGGGCCCGGTCCGACCAGGCCCGATACACCCGAGTTCTACCCGAACTGGGTCCGGGTCGGGCCCACTAGGGCATGGCCCGGCCTGGCGGACCGTTCAGGCGGCCAGACCGGCCTGGGCACCGCGCGCCCAGCGCACTGGCTCGGCCAACGGCCGAGCCGTTTGGCAGGGGGGGTGCCTGCCCCCCCCCCCCCCGGTGTAACCGCGGCCCCCCTTTAATGGGGGTCGTTTTTGTAAGTCGGATCAGGGAATTAATTCCCCCTGCATCCTTTTGTCCGGACGGCCTGCACCGGCTGACCGGTTCTGCCAACAAGGACCGACGACGATCGGTCCTTCCTCCTTCACCGACACCGGCGGCCCGGAACTGGCCACCGGTCACCCTACTCCGCCACAGCCCGGAACCGACCGGGTCTTGGTTCGTCCGGTGTGGTGCGACGGCACCGCGCCCTTCCGTCGCAGCCACGCTCTAGCCACGGTGTCTTTGGTTTTTTCTTCAACGCGGCGCGACGACGTCGCGTCCTTGTTCAACTTCACGGCGCTGCGCGACACCGCCGCGCATTACTTGTCGTACGATCCCGCGTGGTGCGACGACACCACGCCATTCCGTCCCAACCACAATGAATCAAACAAGGATAAAGGAGGAGGGTCGGCTGAGTTTGTGCAGTCTGGCCCCCTATCGTTAATCGTTATTATTTGGTCGTATAACTACGAAGAACGACAAACTAGAAATCACGAATGAAAATAATTAAATAATACCCTACCTTGATAAAAGAGATGGTGAACGTCAGCGTCATGAAGCGAGGATTCGAAGACGTTGACAGAGATTTCTTCATGGAAAACCATCTCGAAAAGAGACGTCGTAGAAGAAAAAAATCATGGAAGAAGACGTCACGTCGCGGGTCGGTGTCGCGGAAGACGGTCTCCGAGGGCTCGGCGCTCCACGTCGGAGATCGTTCGTTCTTCACGTTCTTCGTCAAAGAGAATAAAGAACTCAAGACTTCCATAGATTTTTCTCCAAAGGCTCTCAAACAAATAAACACCAACCCAATAAAATAGGTTATTAACGTATTTTATTAACACATCAAGGTTTTTGAAATTCAAGTGTTTGAATTCCACATTAACTCATCTCATTAATTCCATAAGTTAATAAACATGAGTTAACAAAATTAATGGGATTTGAGGAGGTTAGAGGATATGAAGGGGTGGGGTTCATGTGGGCCCCACCATCCTCATTACCTCCCATGGGAGGTTGGGTAGTTACCCAACTTCCATCCAAAGGATTAAACACTTAGAGTAAAAATAAAAAAATTTGTTAAATTTTTATTTTTAACTTCCACAATTTTTATTAACTTCTCTCTTGTAAACGCAACTCTGGATTAAGCGTTTATAAGAAATTACCGGCGATGTGGTTCCATCGGTTCCCTCGGAATTCGATTCTATGCACTGGTTCAAAAGATAGAAAAACCCACTCATTCGTTCACTGAACGTACCCGAGCTAAACTTCGGATTGAAATTCCGGGCACACCGGGCCTCGGAATCAAGTGCCATCTGAAACTGCGTTCTTGTAAAATCCCAAAGAAAACTAAGGAATTTTTTCCTTGAATTTTATGGGTCTTTACAAAAACATTATGAATCTATGATCCAAAGGATCAATGTCTTGGAAAAAACTAGGACCATACACAACATTTACAACACAAAAAATTTATTTAATTTTTTCTTCTCTAGCTTATTATTAGTTATTGACTTCTCCTTAGTACAAGTAGTAACCTGAGGATATAAATCAAATGCAGTGATCTAAAATCATAGTAAGAGGATAAATAAGAACATGAAACAATGTAACATGGGGTGATCATAATCATAACATAATCATAAACATTATGAGAAAAAACATTAGATAATATAATGGAATGAGAAAATGCAGAAAAATGAATCATCATGTCATAGTGGTAATCTACCACACATAGCTATAAAATCATCCATCACCATGTTCATTCAAACTTCATATTACTTATGAGGTTATTCACATTACCCAATGCATTGGATCACTATATATTTTCGGTCACACCCATCACATCATTACATTTTCATTGTGGTATATAAATCAGGCGCAACCACCACATCATAACATTCACAATATCATGCATACCACATAGAACATATATCAATATGTATCATAAAAAATAATGTAATGGAATGTGTTTAACATCATGTAACATAAATTAAAAAACATTGGGTTCTCAAATGAAAGAGGGAATAACATACTTGATATAAGGACGATCAACCTTGTGTGAGAAGTAAAAGGATTGTTATTGAAAGAATAGTTCTTTGGGAAAACATTAATTTTAACATAAAATCCAGTGGAAACATGTATATCCCAGAAAAGGTAGGATAATGATGAAGAAATTATTTTTATGTAATAACTATACAAAAAATGGAGTGGAAAAGGTAAAACCAAATTTATAAACTTGGGTTCGAGAATTCCTCTTACCTTGAATCCAAACGATTTATTCATTTTAATGTACTATATAATCACAGTAGATTCATTAATTTACAACTCCACAATGTTTTATAAATGATTATAATTCATTCTGGTTTTATTATTTTCTTTTATACCCCATTTTATGAGTTATAATGTTCAAATTCATTGTTCGGGAATGTTCTTTTTCTTAGTTGTTATGATGTGTTCACTTGTACACAGGAATGGAATTTCTGGTGGAACATGGATAAACAAATATCATTTTTCTTTCAAGATATTAATGATCTTACTTGAGTTTTAATGATATTAAAATGTATTTGGTTATATTCCATGAGGATGAATCACTAGTTAAAATTTAATGCCGATCATTTTAGGTTAATTTGAGTGGTTTTTGTATCACAACAAATTGTATTATCATTTAGTATTATGTATAAAATCTGTTTACAGAAAATTACAGGGGTTAAAAAATAAAAATTACAATTTTTTTCAACCATTTATTTCTTTTATTCCCATCCTTGAAGGATTTTAAGGAAAATGTAATTTCATAGCCCACGATGTAGGTAAATTAACACATCACAGTGATTATTTCATTTTTATAAACAAAGAGAGAAAAGTAGGAGTATAATGAAGAGCATTCCATTAAAATGATATAATACAATTATATCAATTATAATGGAGTTATCGTGACATTGGGATAAGATATGTTTAGGATAGTATAATTAATGGAATGGAATTTGAAAGAATATTGCAAGAAAAGAGAGAGAAATTACCTATAGAATATATCTTTTTTAAGAGCCTCTTTAGGGGAGAGTTTGTGGTATTTTTATGAGACCAAGGGCTTTTGGAAGTGGGGTAGGATATTGTGAAGATATTTAAGTAGAATTAGGGGTGCACACATGTCTTGAGAGTTTTGAGGAAATGAGTTTGTGAGGGGTGGTATCTATAGTGGATGGGATATGTGTTTTCTCCTGTATTTAGTTTATTAGTATTTTAATTTCACTCAAGATATGAAATAGTGATGATTCTATGACAAAATAATGTAAAAAAGGTACATGAGTTCTAACCAATGACCATTTACATCATCCATGACTCAAGCATGATGCCGAAATTCATTTATTTCACATATTTTCTAAATTATCGAATTTCACTATTTGGAAAAAATTCAAGTATTTTAGAAAAAATCAAAAATTCACCCTAATTATGTTTTGACGTGTAGAATTTAAAAAAATATGATTTAGGAAAATGATTTTCTATGTATGTGTAATTTATTTTTTAACTAAAATCATAATATACCAGAAAAAATTACAATTTTGTTTAAAAATATTATTTTCCTAACACATTGAAAATTAATTAAGGTATCATAAAATTACCATTTAATAATAAGACTTCAAAATAAATGTTTTTAAATAAATTTTGTGAAAATAATTTTTTTAAAATTATTAAATTATTCATTAAATATTCATGTCTTAAAAAATACTGACACTATAATATAGTTAAGTCAAATTGCAACCTATAGGATGGATAAATTTTATTTATACTATAATTGGTAAAGTTTCTATTTACTTGGACAATTTACTATTCATAAGGGTCATGTTACAATTCATAAGGGTAGAATTTCTATTCATATGGGTAAGTTACTATTCACTAAAAAATTTCTTTCTCCTATCAGACTCCAATCTTCTTTCTGATCACAACCTTTTATGTCATATTTTTGAAATTCAAATCACAAAAGTTGAAACATTATGTTCAATGGTCACAAAAACATTAGTAGTTCTTTTAAGAATGATGTGTAATTTTTTTCCCTAATTTAATTTAATTTATACTATATGATATTACAATAATAGGGGAGAAATTTCATTAATAAATGTTTGGGTTGTCGCATTATTCCCCCTGTTGAAAAATTTCCCTCAATTTGTTTCTACATAAATAAGTTAGGGTAATTCTCCTTCATCGCATCCTCCAGTTCCCAAGTTGCTTCTTCATACTTATGGTTCCTCTACAACACTTATAGAAGGTGATAATTCTTATTGCGTAGAGCCATACTTCTCTAGTCCAAAATCTTTACTGGATGCTCCTTATAAGAGAGATCATATTCTAGCTATACCGCCTTTGAGTTCAGTTCAAGTGAGGGTCTAGTATGTACTTCCTCATGCATGGTACATGAAATGAATCATGAACATGATCCATATTTGGGGGATGTGCAATCCAATATTCCACGAATCCTAAGGGGTCAATGATCGCAAGGAGTCCAATGTACCTTGGTATTACCTTCCAATTATTTCCAAACTGCATGGCTCTCTTCCATGGTGATATTCAAAAGATTATTTTATCTCCAACGTTTAAGTCCAAGTCCCTTAGACATTTGTTAGTGTAGATATTTTTCCTACTATAAGTAGCACTGATATATTTCTGGATGACTTGAACCTTCTCAATCATCTCTTTCACAAGATCTGGTCAATGTAGATTTCATTCTCTAACATCATCCCAATAGGTTGGAGTTCTACATCACTTTCCATACAGATCTTCATATGGAGTAATCTGAATACTCGATTGCAAGTTATTTTTATATTATAACTCAACCAATGGGGTATTTTGATCCCATCCACCTTTGAATTATAAATATAAGGATCTTATCATATCTTTGATTATTTGAATAGTCCTATCAGATTGGCCATCAGTTTGGGGGTGATAGGCCGTGATGAAATTTAATTCAGTACTCAAGGAATGTTAGAGACTCCTCTAAAATTTATATTTGGACCATGGATCATGATTATAGAAAATCAAGAATGGAACCCCAAGTTTTCTCACCAATTCCTTCACATATTTCATTGAATGTTTTTCAAGTGATAGATCTTCCCGAATAAAGATAAAGTGGGTAGAGTTGGTAATTTTTTCCACCTCACCCCATATCACAGTATTTCCTTTAGATGTCATCAAGAGAGTCGTGACAATTTTCATAGTGACATTCTCCCATTTCCACATGGGTATAGGAAATGGTTGAGTCATCCCTTTTCGAATTATGTATCTCTACATTAACTTGCTGACATATCATGCACCTTGGGATATACTCAGCAATCTCCTTCTTTATTTTTTCACACCAGAAGTGTTCTTGGAGATCATGGTAAGTCCTAGGTCTACTAGGATGGATATAGAAAGGTGATCTATGTGTATTATCGAAAATCTCCTTCATTATCATAGGTGATAAAATCACACAAATCCTTTTTCCAAAACAAATCACACCATCAACATCAATATGTAACTATTTTAGCTTCTATTCTTCTACTACATTCAACTTGTTTTTCAACTCCAGATCATCCCTTTGTGTGTATTTAATATTCTATAGGATTTATAGTTGAGAAATCATTTGGGGAATCATGGATGTATTCCCTACCGTTATGATTTCCAAATCTATACTTTGCATATCCATGAAGACAGGGTCTTTATCAGTCCACAACATGGATAGAGTAGAAGTTTCTTTTCTAATAGGAGAAATATCTACCTTATTCTCCCAACCTGAATGATAGAGAATTGAGAAAGAATATTATATGATTATCTATAACCATATCCTTTGAGGCATGTTGTGATCCTTTTGTGTGAATATATACTTTTGGATCATGTGATCAGTATATACGTCACACTTCTCACCATAGAGGTAGTGTCACAATATTTTCAAGGAAAATCACAATTGATAGATCCAGATCATGCATAAGGTAGTTATGCTCATGGATCTTCAACTTCTGTGATGAGTAGGTTATCACATTATCATTGTTCATGAGTACACAACCCAAGTCTTTCCTCTAAGAATCACTATATATCACAAAAAATTCTCCAATTTTTGATAATTTGAGTATATGTGAAGTGATCATCCTTCTCTTTATCTCCTTGAATATTTCCTCAAATTCTTTTTTCCAAACATACTTTACCCCATTCCTTGTTATCATATTTAACAGGCTTGACAGTCATGATCAATTTCTCAAAAAAAGGTAGTATTACCAAGATTATGCAAGAAAACTATGGATTTCTATGACACTAGAGGGTCTGACTATTCCTCAATCGCCTTTCATTTTGAAGGGTCTATATAAATTCCCTCACTTGTGATCACATGTCCCAAGAGCGTGACTTTATTCATAAAAAAGTCACACTTTCTAAAAATAGAGTACAAATTCTCCTTTATTAATGTCACCAACACAAGTTTTATATGTTCTTAATGTTTCTCCTTACTCTTGGAGTATAAGATAATATCATCGATAAACACTACCACAAATTTATCAAGTTAATGTCTGAAGATTCTATTCATAAAATCCATGATGATTTTTGGAGAATTAGTAAGTTAGAAGGGCATCAAAAAAACTCATAGTGCCCATACCTTGCACGGAATGTAGTCTTCTGAATATATTCCTTCTTCACCTTTAGCTTCTTATATCCAGAATGAATATCCTCTATTAAGAAGAACTGAGTGTTTCGTAGAAGATCAAACAAATGATCAATCATTGGGAGAGGATAATGGTTCTTTATGGTAATCTTATTGATTTATAAATAATCAATACACATCTGTATTAATCTATCCTTATTCTTTATGAATAGCAGGCGTGCATCCCAAGGTGATGCCCTAGGGTTTGTGAACCCACTATCCAAATTCTCTTACAGACTATTATTTAACTCCTCTAGTTCGATAGGATCTATCATATAGGGACACTTTGAAATGAGAGTCGATTTGGGTATGAATTATATATATAACTCTACATCATGATCATGGGGAAGTTTAAATAATTATTTGGTAAATACATTACCACATTCCCACATGATGATCATTTTCACTAGGTTGATAGTTTCCTTTGACTCAAACATTTGAGCGAGGTATGCTTCTTCACAGGGAACCAACACCCTCACCATTAAATGATTTTCTAAAGGAGATTCATGATCATCCTTTCATTTGTAGAGGATCATGGGATAGTTCGAAATATGAAAAGATATTTCATTTTCTAAATACTTGATGCGTTCTTTGTATGACGAGAGCCAATCCATTCCCATTATAGCATCGAATTCCCCCAAGGGAAGTAGCATGAGATTTGATGGAAGAATCGTCCCACATATTCCAATAGGGTAAGAGTCCAACAATTGGGATTCAATGATTATACCACTTCGTGTTTATATATATATATATCTACTTCAATGTTTTGAGTCTTAGATTATCATAGTAAACTTATAAGATATAAAGGAATGAGTATAACCAGAATCAAATAATACCTTTTCCATTATTGATTTAATAGGATGTGTAACTTGTATGAATTCATTTTTTGGCTCAACATCTGTAGTAGTGATGTCATAAGCATACTCTTTCTCCATTCGCTCCGGAGTCTGATGATGCTGATTTCCCTTGAGGGCTCAAGGTTTGGTTCACTGGATTGTATAGTTCCCTTTATTCCTACAATTGTATCATTGTACAATGAGTGGTTCTATCATTTCCTCCACCTCATTATCCAACCATATTATATATTTTTGAAACTCTTGAGATTAGTGGCCATATCTCCCACACTTGAAGCATTTACCTATCCTTTGAGATAATTTTCATGATGAATTTTCTGTCATTTTTGATATGTGGGTGGGTGAGTTTTCTTTCCAACTTTCTCATTTGATCCTCCGGTATGAAAATCCATCTTTCATTTCGTATAACCATAACCATGGTTCCATTCTCCAATGTCCATATTCACATTGAGATCACATTGAAATACTTCTTCATAACACCCAAAGTCTCAAATTTCACGAGCCTTTTGATGGCGTGGTTTTAATCCACTAATGAATCTATCAATTTTTATATCATCGTTGATAACAAATCCCAAAAAGTACCTTGTAAGCCTTTTGAAATTAACTTCATATGAAAAGACACATTCTCCATTCTTTTTATTTAACTCTCTAAATTATCTCTCCATCTTTATATAAGGATTTTGTCTGAAATACTTGTTAAGAAACATTATCTTAATGTCTTCCCACTCTATCTCTTCGATTTCATTACTCAGCTTGGGGTTCTTAATTAAATTCTACTATTGGTAGAACTCTCCATCAAGACAATAAATTACTACAGTCACCTTTTCTAACTCAGAATAGTGATTCATAAAAAATATCTTCTCCATTGAGTAAACCCACTATTCTGTAACTACTGGATCAAAAGATCCACTAAACTCTGGTGGTCGTTGCTGCATAAAACACTTTACATCTAGCTGCTACTTCTAGGGTGAAAGGGGATGTTACACATTTTTCAAGTTATTTTTCATAACCTAAGACAAATAGATAATAATATCCATGAATTTTTGATCTCCACCTCCCAAATCATTGGTAAAGTAATTTGGGAAATGGCTGCATTGTCCCTCACAATGGTTGTTGGCCTGGTTTCTCAGGGGTCCCACCATTTTCTAAAATAGAAATGGATAGAATAAAACACAACTAAACAAGTCATGAATAAATTAGTGATTAATTTGTGAAATTAACACTAAAAGAATATTTTATGGGATCCGTATTATTATCATGTCTTCTTGTGTTCTTACATATACTTAGTCTCATACTAGGGTTTTAACTAAGGTTCCCTAATATTATTCCCAAATTAACTAAACCATGCCAATGATACCAACTATAGAGACCCTAATTTTCTTAAATTACATTTACATAACAAATAAATTACACATCTAGGATCCAATATTTTAGTGTCTTAGGAAAAACTAGGGCCATACATAACATTTACAACGTAAAAAATTTATTTAATTCCTCATTCTCTAGCTTCTTATTGGATATGGACATATCATTAGTATAAATAGTCACCCGAGGATATACAAAAAAAGGTGTGAGATAAAATCACAGTAAGAGGATATATAAGAACATGAAACAATTTTACATGGGGTGAGCATAATCATAACATCATTATCATAATCATGACAAGAGTCATTAGATAATATCATGGAATGCGGAAAAGCATAAAAATGAAACAACATGTCTCAGTGGACATCTACCACACATAGTTGTAAAATCATATAGCATCATGTTCATGTATAATTCACTTTATGCCTGTGTTTCTTCACATTACCCAATTAAGTTTAGTTCTATATAATTCTAGGTGCACCCATCACATCATAACATTTTCATTCCACTATATAATTCAAGGCACACCTATCACATCATAAAATTTACATTATCATGAATGTGACAAAGAAAATATATAAATATTGAAAATAAAACAACCCTTGTAAATGAATGGGTTTAAATTAATAAATAATACATTCATAAATTTTGGGTTCCTAAATGAAATATGGAATGACATACTTGATACAGGGACCATCAACCGTGAGTGAGATGTAAAAGGTGTGTTATTCAAGGATGAGTTCTTTTGGAAAACATTGTGTTTGAAATAAACTCCCATGGAAACATGTATATCATAGAAAAGGTAATATAATGATGAATAAATTATTTTAAGGAACAACCATACTTAAAATGGAGTGAAAAATGGAAAACCTGAAGAAAGAAAGTTCGGTTTGAGAATACCCCTAACATTGTGTCAGAATAGAATCTACACTTTAATGTCCTATATAATCACATTAGACTCATTAATTAACAAATAAATAAAATATTATACAAGATTTTAATTAATTATGGTTTTATTATGTTCTTTTATAGGCCTTTAGATGATTTGTAGAGTTTAAATTCATTGTTCGGGAGTGTTTTTTTTTCTTATTTTTCATGAATGGTTAACTTTTAAATATGAATGGAAGTTCCTATAGAACATGGATAATTATATGGGATGGATATTACATTAAATTAATTATCTTATAGGAGTTTAAATGATCTTATAATGAATTTTTTTATATACCTTGTGGTTGAATTATTAGTTAAGATTTAATGATGATCATTTTTGGTTAATTTGGGCGGATTTTGGATCACAATGAACATGTTTTGTTTTACCATTTAGTATTATGAATAAAATTTGTTTCTGGAACATAAAAGGGGTTAAAAAATAAATATTAAAATATTTTTTTAAACATTTAAGGATTCTATTGACATATTTGAAGTATTTGATGAAAAATGGAATTGCATCGCCCACGATGTAGGTAAATTAACACATCACTAACGACGATTTAATTTTTATAAAGAGAGTGAGAGGGAGGATTATAATTAATAATATTCTATTACAATGATATAATACAAATATATCAATCAAAATATATTTATCCAGAAATTTGGATATGATAAGTTGAGGATAATAGATGAAATAAAATGAAATTTGAAAGGAAATTCAATGAAAAGAGAGAGAAATTACTTGCTAAATATATCTTCCTTGAGAGCCTCTTTAGGGGAGAGTTTTTGGTCTTTTTATGGGACAAAGGGTTTATAGTCATGAGGGAGGATCATTGGAAATTATTTAATTAGAATTTTGAGTAGTCACAAGGCATGAGAGGTGCGAGGAAATGAGTTGTGGGTGGTGGTATTTATAGTGGAGGGGAGACATGTTTTCTCAATATTTAATTTAGTAGTTTATTAATTTTTCTCAATACAAGAAATCGAGAGGATTAAAGGACTAAATAAAGTTTATAGGTAATGTGATTTCTAACCAATGGCCATTTACATCAGCCCTGACTCAGGAATGATGCATAAATTCATTTATTTATTGTATTTGGTAAATTATCAAATTTCACTAAACACCAAAAAACCATGTATTTTAGAAAAATATCAAAAAATTCACCCAACCAATTTTCCAATGTTTTTAATTAAAAATTTACCATATTCATTGAAAATAATTTTCTAAATATGAGTCCTTTATTTTTTTATTAAAATAAAAATTCACATGAAAAATAATTGTAAAAAACTGTTTTTCTAACACTTTAAAAAATTAATTAAGGTCTCATAAAATTACCATATAATCAGAAGACATGAAAATACTTTTTTTAATACATTTTGTGAGAATAATTTTTTTAAAACTATATAAATTATTCATTAAATATTTATGACTTATAAAAATACAAATAGTATAATATAATTATATTTTATTGTCACTTATAGGATGGATATATTTTTTATACTATTATTTGTAAGGTTCATATTCACCTAAGTGATTTAATTTTAAAACGTTTCAAATTGCTATTATTAAAGGTAATATTAATATTCATAAGGGTATGTTACACTTCACCAAAAATTAATTTTTTCATATCGGACTCCAAACATCTTACAAATCGTAACTGTGTAAGTTAGATGTCAGAAATTCAAATCACAAAAGTGGAAAAATTATGTTTAAAGTTCACATAAAGTTTAGCAGTTCGTTTAATAATGATTTGGTATCATGTTTCCTAATGTGATTTTATATGAGTGTACTATATTATATTTCTATAAGAAGGGAGAAATTTCATTGATAAATGTTTGGGTCCTTACATTCTTTCCCCTGGTTATGAAGAAAAGTTTTATGTATAAGTAATAAAGGTTGAGATCATTATTTGAGATGTTGAAGATCATTCCACATGATAGAATTTTTTTCCAATTTTAAAAATACACTAAACTATTATAATCATAGGGAATTTATTTTTTAATGTACTAAATATTCATATAAAATTTTGTAATATCCATGTATGGTAAGCTTGGGTCGCTATATTTGGAATAAAAGGAAGGTTTTAGTCAACCTTTGTAAAGTAAAATGTGAAATCTAGAGTGATATCCCTAATTATATTCCTAAGGATATGTTGAGGGATGATTATATAGATAATTATAAGGGTGATTCAATGTTTATTATAATATTCTAGAATCTTGGTAAATGATAGAGTGATTGGATTCCAGGAAATACATCATTGTATGGATACTATAATTGGTTGTGGTTCTGGCACAAATGTACCTCGGGGTAAAAACTCCGACAACAAGTCTCAGACCTGACTCAATGTAATCTGGTTCTTGATAATGAACCTCTTTTCACACCTGGTTTGAAACTCCCGGGGGATATTCTTTGGAAATTGAAAAACCTTTCAAGAACCGTCATGAAGGATTAAAATAGAGTATGACTATGAATAACCTAGGATAAACCTATGGTGTAATAGATTAAAGAAGTAAGATCCATGATTTAGTCACCCAATAAGTAATTTTTAAATATTATCTGGTATCCTAATATGATAAATTTTTCCCATGCTATGCCTTTTGGTTTTAGTCAACAGAGACAACTCAAAGTAACATGGTTCACATTTAATGTTTCAGCTATTAAAATTATTGTAATTATGTGTATTGATTTCCCAAGTAGAAATATCATAAAGGTAACCAAGAAGGTGGTATTAGTGTTGGTTATACTTTTAAATACAAAAGGGCCCTAAAATGAGATGTGAAAGGTATGTGATGTTGTTCCTGTACTGTTTACATTAAACATAAGAAGCATAATTATATTGAGGTTGAGGAACCTTAAGAAATGATTCATATTTCATATTATTGGAAAGTGGTATTAAAGAATAATTTTATGAGGCCTATGTAATAGTTTATGAATAAATCTGGAAGAATAAAGTATTTATGATTTTGAATTCAAATATTATGTAATATGAATCAGGAATATATGATTATTTTCAGTATAACTTTTCATTGTAGATTGAAAAGGACATTTTCGATGGTGATGAAGACATAGAGAAATGATTTCATTGAAAGGTTATATTTTGATTAAGGGAAGCTAACACTTAATCAATGATCGACATCAAGATGATGATGGTAGTATAAAGATGTGATGGATATGAATAAGTAAATTGGAAGATAAAGATTACCATGGAACTCATTATTGAAATGGTGGTCTATGTCATCATGGATGAAGTTTACAACTTTGTGGATTTAAATAATATATCTACTAGTCATTGTTATAAATAAGATTTCATGTTTTTCAAAAGTATTTATGGTAATTTAGGATTTTACCATGTTTCGAGGGAATAAATGATGGGATTATTAACATGTTTGTAATGTAAAAACCACATTGTACATTGTGATATATAGGGGATCAATGTTTAGTTGATTTTATTAATTTCTTTCAAAAGAATTGAATTTTCATTTTTTAGATGTTTTATGAAATATAATTTATAGAAATATTACATTAAACTTTGGATTAAGTTTATGAGAATAAAGTATTAACTTAATAAAAGCATTTTTTCATATTTGATAACTTATTATAAAAATGTGGTGCTGATGATAACTGATGGAAGATGTGATGGCATATCATGGATCTCATGATCTGTTACTACATCAAGAATAAATAACTCACCTTTCTTTTTTGAAAAATATAAGAAGGGGATCAAGGAAAAACAAAGTTTGAGTTTTTCCTGAAATCATGAAAGTATATATTTTCATGAAAAATCATTAACTTTAAGAATAAAGATCTTGAAACCAAATAAGTTATCCTAGTACCATAGTTTTTGATGAATCATATAGCCCATTAGTTCATCATAGATTTAAGGATTTATGATTGTTAAATTTATCCTACACTTATTCTCTATCACTATCCACCAGAACATGATAGATATATTTTTCTTCTATGTCCATGTTTTCACTTCCCATCTATGTTCCCCTATATAAAAACCTAGTTATATGTTACTTTGGGTAACCTTTATTGTTCTAACATTACCTTATTAATAGAATATTTAATATTAATTTACATGATGTGAGTATCCTTGAATGAAACATTAATGTATGAAAAAATTGATAAACTACGTGAATTTTGCGAGAAAAATTTATTTTAAGGGTTGTAGAATATAACACCCCGATAATTTGTGAATACTCTTTTTTAAATTAATTTAAAATTTTTGATCTTTTTCAATTCACAAAACACAAAAAAAAGTTTACTTTATATTAAAAAAACATATATGCATTGTATTATATGCAAAAACAAGTTAATCATTCACTACATAGGACATAATTTTTATCTTTCTCCATAATGAACATTGAGGTTATCTTACATTACATACAAGACTGAGTTTTTACAGCCTTTTAATAGAACTAATTTACTTTTTTTTTGTAAATTTATATATTTTAGATTTAAAAATAAAACTATGTTTTGAATTCATAATATTAAAATTTTATTAGGGTGAATATTTGATATTTTTATGATAAAATTCATTTTTGATGAATAGTGAAAAATACTATGTTGTAGTTAAAAAAACCCTCTTATTTTAAGTAATTATTAGTGTTAAATTATATTTTAAATAGGTTTATAAAGTCAAAATAGATACATTATACATATATAAATCCAATTTAGATCATTATAATAATTTTTTTATCGAAATTAAAAATAAACTCTTATTGATCTTTTGACATTTTACATTAATAACCCACTTTCTCACCATGTATGTGGGATAAGCATTAAACTTAAATTTCCCACTCTATTGATTTGAATTTTAAAAAATAGATATAGATAGATTTAATACATATAGTATTATTTGAAAAATAAGAAAAACTTAATTTTTGACCAAAATGATAAGTGAACATGATTAAAATTAATCACAATGATTAAGGTAAGATTAAACTAAATAATGGAATAAACCTTTACCATAATGTCCAAAATGACATGGAATCTTTTCCTATGAATATTTTATGAAAATAATTTGACTATATCACCTCTTTTTTATAATTTTATTGATTTTTGTGATATTTTAAAATGTAACTTCCCGATATAAAATGTTAAGAAAGGAAAAAATACAAAAGGGAACTTTCCTTACCTTTAAAATTTACAGAACTTTGAGATATGTACAAAAAAATGATATTTTAGGTTATACATATCATTTTTAAATATAAATTTTTTTTATCATTATAATTTATCAATACTTCTTTGAGATGATTTAGATACTTAACAATTCTTATAAAACACCAACATATAGATTATTTAGAAAACAATTAAATTAAAAAATGATATTATAAATGTTAAAAGTAATGTAAATTGATTGAATTATAGTCTATAATTAATTTTTAGTTGAACATATCATGTTATAGTGATTTAAATTCGATATATTTTAATTAAATTATATTTATTTTATATTGTAAAACTAAAATTAAATAAACAATGTCAAAAGTGACTTTAATGTTATTTTATAATAAATGATATTTTATTAAAAGATTTAAAATTAATACCAATATTAAATTATTCCAGGTGACCTGTAAGTTTTATTAAATAAAAATTTTTTTATAATATTGGAATAATTGATCTTTTATAATAAAAATATTGACCTATAGATTGTAAACACATTTTTAGCATGTTCCAGGTTTAGGCAGTGTTTCTGCTTGTTACACAAGTTTGTTTTAAAATTAAATTTCAAAACATTTGAAATATTAATTTTATAAATTATAATGAATATTAAAAAATCCGATTATCTATATTTTCTAATAAATATTACTTTATTTTGGTCATAATGTTCAAATTACTTAGGTTATAAAACTAGATTCTTTAATAAAAACCAAAATGATAAAATTGGGGAATCTTATAAGAAAAAAGAATTAAATTATAAAAATGCCCATGTTTTTGTGTGGTGGAGGTTTTAATAGACCATTATTACCCTTTAATCCATTATATTTCTATTTTTTAGTCACATTATGTAATTTATATCTCACATTAATGAATACCTTTTGGTATTTACAATAGTGCCACTCCCCTTCAACTATGAAAAGGCAAGCATTGTCCCTCTTCTTCAAACCACTAAAACTACTTAGGTTCTTCAAATATCTGACCAATAAAATTCCCAAAATAACTAACTTCATATTATAAGCCCATAATTGGTAATAAATCAATCCATGTAAGAATTTTATAACAAACCAAAAGGATTTAGCCAATTAAGAGGTAATGACTTCTCTGAAGCTCCATTCTATTATTTTTTCCAACCCCTCCAACATATTTATTCCCTAATTTTATAAAAACAATTATATCAAATATAATAGTATTTTTATAATTTTTACAAATACACTTACACACACATCCATTTAATTGGTAACAAACATACAATTTAAGTGTTCGACGAACTACCACCTCACAAAATGATGATTGTTCATTTTTCTTTATTGCCTCTCACATTGGAAATTCTGATGGAAATATTGTTTAAATATGTTATATATTATATTTATATTTTCTTTATTCTTATATAATACTTTTAAAATACATATATTCACACTCTCTATTTTGTGTAAATATGATCATTTCGTTTGAGGAAGTGTGGACTACCATCACTCAGAGCGATGTCATTCGTTCATAAAATACATGGAATGTATTAACGATGGGTTTAGTGAACATATATGATATATATGATATAAAAATTATACTGTACTAATTATATATATATATAGACATATATTTTCCCATATGGAATTTACCTTCTTTTTTCCATACGATAACAAAGATGGAAACAAAATGCATGCGTATGTACAACTTACAATCCACATGAACGTTGTATTCCATTTCAAAATTATACATTATTTAAATTATTATAATACACATATAATTAATATAAATGGTATTTATATCATGATGTAAATTATTGTAATCATGATATATGTATATGTACTGAAGATATAATAAATTAAGACACGTGAAAAGAAAAAGGCGGATATTACCTTACGTAAAACCATAACATAGGATTGTTAACCTAAGGATAATATAAGGTCATGATAAAAACACATATGGTATTAGATATAATAATATTGTAATGTAAATTATTTATAATAAATTTAAATTTTTTATAATGGTCTTCTGAACGAGTACAAAGGGATTCAAGACACAAGGTAACATGATTTCATCTCACATTTTATTTCTGTAATATACATGCTTTATTCACCATTCATTCCAATTGTGTGGTGTGTATACTTCCCATGGAAATAGATAAATATTTTTATAATTAAATTTATGTGTATTTAATTATATATTTTATGATATTTATTTTATGTGATTTATGTTTCAAAAGTAACAAAATTGGTAAAATAATTGTTTCTCAATTTTTCTTCTTTGAGAATCATGCTTTCTTATGAAGCTAAATTTTTTTTCGAGGTGTGTATACTTCTATTTTACAAGATATACCATCAATATAATTATTTTCATGAAATATTATTCTTTATTTAATTTCCTTTTCTAACATTGAGAGTGTGATTCCAATTCACCAAGTAGTAAGAGTTTGTTGAAACAATCTCATATTTGTTTTGAGATTGTTAATGACTCTACATCTATTCATGACATATTGTGATCCATATCTCAATAATTCTCATGAGTTTCCTTCAACTATTTTATTTCATGATATATTATTTTATTTGAACCATTATTACACACTTTGGTATATAATATATTTAATAATTTTTTTAAGAAATACCGACTTTTCACTCTCTATGGTCGGAAATCATTGTTCCATCAAAACCATGTTTCCTAAAAAGAGCTTCCAAGAATATTATACTATTATCCTATAGTCATTAAAACACATATTTTCACTTTTTGTCTTTTACTAATGTTTTCAAATGAATCTTCTTGCCTCTTTATGAACATGGCATTTCCCCCTTATTACCTTGCAAAATGAATGTTATTTTTACCTCATATGACATGTATAAATTTACCAATCGTCATTTCTATGAATCTTACTATGATTATTTAAATGATTAATTTTTAAGAATTTTTTTTAAAAAATATTTTCAAATAAATGGTTTTCAACACATTTTCATTATTTATTTATATGTTTTTATAGTTCTTTTTTAAGAAATGGTTTTCCAAAACATTTTCCATTTTTTTTATAAATTTTCTATTTTTTAAGAAATAAATGGTTTTAAATTTTTTTTCAATATTTCATTATATGTTTTCCAAAAAAAATTCAAAGAAAAATGTTTTTAAAATGATTTTCATTTTATTTTATAATTTTTCAAGGGAGGAAGGTTTTAAAAATAATTTAAAGTATTCATTGTGTGTTTTTTATATATTTCATATGAAAATGATTTTAAAATGGTTTGATGTATTAAAAATGTTTTTTCAAAGAAGGAAGGATATTTTCCTTGAGAAATGTTTTTGAAAAATAATTAAAAATCATTTCCATCTAGGATTAAATCCATTTTTACTCATTATTTTCTATTCAATGATGTAAAAGTTATATTTATTTTCTTTATATGATTTTGTTATTATTAATGTCATGGTTTATATGAAACCATTTTCTATTTCGCAGGTTATATGTTTATGAAATTTATTTCTCTTTCATGGGTTATGATTTTGATGAAATGATTATGAGACATGTATATTTTTTCTGAGGTTATGATATTTTTACATGTTTATGATTCCTATTTCATTTAATGGGTTAGGATATGTTTTTTATGATTGTTTGGAACATGTACGTGTGATGTAATTAGGATATGGGTGGGACCTATATAGCTATATAATCCATTGGGTAATGTTTTATATATCAAGTGATAGACATGGATGGAATGAAAAATGAATTTTATTCAGTATTACAGGGCTGGAATGAGAAGTGTACATGGTTCAGTATTACAAGGTTGGAACTTGAAGTGAATTGATTTAGTATTCCATGGATGGAATGAGGACTGAAATCAGTTTTATAATATAGGGCTTGAACGGAGTGTGAACCCAGTTTAGTTAACGACTTGCTCCACTAAGATGGTATCAACAACAATTCCTTGAATACTATAAAAATCATTATATATTATTTTGTGTCTTCCGCAATGCAATTTTGTATTCCAATGTTATGCTTTCATGGATTATTTTCATTATTTATTTATGATCTATGACTTATGAACTACTAATATTTGTTATAATCTATAATATGTAGGGTATGATCATCAAATGTTATTCTCAAGTTCTATACACTTTTGTTCATGTTATTCTCATGAATTTAATTTATTAACCCTTTATGATCATTTCATCTCACCCCTTTATCATATTTCCTTTACATAAGATATGAAGAATGGTTTTAGGTAGAAGTATTAAAGGTGGAGATCTGTATGGGAGATCTTGATGATCATTCACCATGATATACAAATTTTTTTCCAAGTTTCCAAGACACTAAACTACCAGGGTCCTCAAGAATGTTTTTATTGTAAGGTACTAAATATTCTTACAAAATGATGTAATATCCATGTATTTTAAGCCTATGTATCTATAATAATCAATAAAATACATAAAAAACAAACTCTATTAATCAATACACATATGCATTGAAATAATAAGTATACAAATTTTCATTATTTCTCCAGTAAATAAATAGAATGCATTTTTTTTATAAGAACACGACAAACTATCATAATATAGAGTAATGGGTATATGGTTAAGTCAACAGTAAAAAATAAATATATAAATAGTAGAATTTATATTGAATATATACATGAAATTAAATAATATGGACATAAAGGAATAAATAATGTCAAGAGAGAGATGATGTTAGATATAGAACATATCCCTTATAAAAAAACAAGGTATGAGATCTAAAATAATATGAGAATTTATAGGGTAATTCAAGAAATATAACACTAAAGGATATATAAATTTTTTAGTTTTGGATGAAATTGGAAGAAAAATTATTAAAATAATCTTCCTAAATATTTTATAACATGGTTGTAAAAAAAACATCTAAGTCACTTTTAGAAATACATTCTAAAGGATGAAATAAAGACATTGAAAATATTAATTCTTTTAAAAAAACTAAATATTTAAACCATAAAAATTAATTGTAGTTAAAAATTAGAAATGTGGGGTGGATTATAAGAATATACATATGTGTAATGAAATTATTTTATTTATTCTTAATAAAAATTAACCTTTATTTTAAAAAACTAACAGTGTAATTAAAATTAATTTTTTTTGGAAAACCATGGAAAATTGGAAAGCAATATTGATAATTAATAACAGCCATAAAAATGCAAAATATTTTCAAGCAAAAAATGTTAAAAATTAGATACTTTTCACACTTTTAAAGAAAAGTCAAAAATTACCAGTGTAGAAAAAGGGAAAATGATTTCATTTAAAAAATTAAATTGAGTCCATGATAATTTAAAATGACCAAAAAAATTATTAAAGTATAAATCAGAACAACCTTACATGAATGTAAATAATATGGACATAGAATGTAAAGATACCCAACCATAAAAAAGAGACATGGTGAATTAAACATACAAGAAACTATTTGGTTGAATTATGGAAAAAATGGGTGGAAAAATGTACATAATATTAATCAAAAAGATAAATAAAGATGGAATAAAATGTAATACAATCATAGGTTTTAATAAAAAAAATTATAATGTTTATGTTTGAGAATAATGGTTATAACATTATGAATTTTAATTAAGTTTACATCATCCATTATGACATTACTAATGTATATCAAACGTTAAGGAATATAAAGATTTTAAATGAATGTGAAACTTATTTGAATAAAAATAATTAAAATATAATAAATTATTAGGGTATTATTTAAACCATATAAATGTAAACTGGTTCTTAATACGAAACATGTCTTATATAACTGAAATTGAGACAAATAACCCTTACCGTAATTCATGACATTCTTGGTGTGTGCATCTAAACTCATGAATAATAAAATTATGTTTATTAAATACTTAATTAATAACATTATTCACTTATTTTTAATTTTATTAGTACCATTTATTATCTTATTTCAATCATTTGTAGTATATTTTTTTCTCTCATCAACCACTTGAGATTTTTCATTCAATTATTCAAAAAAAAATTATACTGATTGCAGTAAAATTAACTATGAAATAGTTTAATAATATGAAAAAATTTAGAGATATATATATGTGAAATTTACCATTATAGTATAATTTTTTCTATATAATTCAATACATTTTAAAAAATATATATAAATTAAGAAAAGTGACTCATTATGCTTATTTTAGGCTGTAAAATTTACAATAAACATTTATTATTAATATGATTAATATAATTCTTAATTTATCTTTATAGGATATTATTATTGTCATGAATTTCATGTTTATTTATTAAATACAAATTTCAAACAATACATGTAATGTGGTGATGGATAATGAAATATAACATTCATGGAGGTGGTATTATGACCATAATACAAGAGAAGTTTTCATTTTCTAATATATGTGGGGAAGGTATATAATGGAAATTACACCGAAAAAATAAAAATTAAGTATAATTATTATAATTATTTCATTATATAATCATTGATTAAAGAGGTTTATAGTATTTTTCAGAAAAAATAAACATGAAATAAATTACGGAAATCAATTTCTCATTCCTTAAATATCCTCCTTTTGAACACTTCTTAAGCATTCTTAGATTGGTCTTCTGATGAGACAAGAACCTCTAAGATATAAGAAATATGGTTGGGCATGTTTTGTGTATATTATTTAGAGATAATGGGCATTACGTGTGAGATTTAGTGGGGTGTTTAAGGGGTCTATTTATAAGTGATAGGGGACATTTTTTGTAATATTAATTTTTTAATATAAAAATAAATTCATTATTCAACGAATGTAACACAAAGATATTTTAAATGGAATCTAAAAAGGGATTTTAACACCCAAGGTATTTACTATATATTTATTTTAAATAAATTCATTCTTTTCAATGTATTATGAATCATGAAACACCATTTTTCAATAAAACACAACACTCTATTAAAATCTTATTATTTGAAGATGACTATTATAACCTTGAGGTTAAGTTGGTAGGTATGGATAGGGATAAAAAAATTATGAAAAATATATAGTTTAAAAATGTATAAAATATATTCAATGGTTATATAATGACTATAAATAAATTAGAAACCATTTGTAAGAAATATAAATTCTTTTTGAAAACATTATTTTTTTCAAATGCGGTTTAGTCTCTCTTTGCGCACAAAATTTAAAATTAATTTTTTTTTCAATTTTTAAAAAAATTATTTTTAAAAACTAAAATAATTTTTTAAATAATCATGTGTATATTAATGTTTATTGAAATTATTTTTATTTTTCAAAAAATATTAATTTTTTCAGTGAATAGTGAATGAAACCGATTTTTTAGATCATAATTTATTTTTAATAAAATATGCCCAATTATTATATTAATTTTTTTATTTTTATCATATTTATTATATATTTTTATAAAATACCATTAATTAAATTTAAATAACATTTATACTATATTTTAGTATTTGTTTATCTTTAATATTTAAAACACTTTTTTTCTAAAATATGTTTTAAAGTGTATAATGTTTATCCATTTTAAATAATTCAAATAACCCCTAATATGGAAAATTATAAATTAAAATTAAAATTAAACATGTATAAATATTAATTTAAAATCATTTAATTATTATTAATTTTCATATAGTTAATTTGAGATCACCTTCTCCTTAAAAAATTCATTTCTCAAAAAAGTGTTTTTTCTACTTCTCCTTGCGTTTAATTATAAATAAAATTATACAAATTTTGTGAGTTGAATTTTTAAAAATTAATTCCATATCTGGAATCAGAATAGTTTATATTATCTTATAAATCCCAAATATGGTTTACCATAATGAATAGTGAAAACATTAAGAAGTATTTATTGCGGTTTAAGAAAAAATGAGTTTACCAGGGGGTTAAACTAATAATATAAGAAATAAAACGACCCAAAAAATGACTAATTACAATTTTATGGTCATATATATACCTTATAACTTATAATAATTAAAAAAGGTCCATTTTTAACCCTGGTTTATAAGAAATACATGGTTGGAATTCTTTCCTTTCAAAAAATCCAAGTGTGTCTTATCCCCCAGTTATAAATGACCAACCCTCTCCTGTCCTTTACACAATTATAAAGCCCATTTTACTAGAATCTACCTACCCAAATCACTTATTTAATTCTGTATAGTCATCATGTATTCCATTATATGAACATAAATTCAACCTATAATGGCTTTTGGTTCAAACCTAAAGAATTTTTCTAAAGAGGTGGCTATCTCCTTAACAAAGAGTTTTTTTTATTTATACTTCCACATCCTTAAAATATTATTAAAACACGATGATATAATAAACTCATTAGATTCCATATAATAATTTTTTTTATTTTTTGGACATGTTTTACAACCATCTCATCCTCTCTCAAATGGGAAATAAAACAATCGACCATGTGTATGATAGATTAACTCCTCACAAACTGACAAAATTTAATTTACATCACCGCTTCTCATGTCAAAATATAATGATTAATATAATTTGTGTTTATAAATATATATTATATTTATGATTTAATTATTATTTTTTAAATTTTAATATGTTATGTACCTTCTTACTTTCCATTCGGTAGAGAATATGATAACGTCGCTCGTGTGTATGACAGACTACCACCACACAAAGCGATGTGAATCATTTTTCAATTAAGATTTACATGGAAAGTTATAATAATTATATTAATGTTTATATGTGATTATAATGAAGTATTAATCATTAAATAAAATAAATACATTATCTAATTTCTTACCTTACGATCCATTGAATAAATGATAACATCGTTCATGTCTACGACGGACTACAGCCTAGCGAAGTGAAGTGATTCGTCCTTTATTAATTATTTACATGGATTGTAATAAAGGATAAATTTAATTAATATAAATGATATATATTAAATGATATTTAATCGTAAAAATTAATATATAATCCACTTCCCCACCCTTTGACTCGTTAAGGAAATGATAACGTTTCTCGTACATACGTAAGAAATTTCATCTCTTTGAAGTAATGGGATTCATTCTACATGTTCAAAATATAATAATTATTAAACATATGTTTATAATAAAAAAATAATGTTTATATTAATAATATAATTTTGGATATTATAGAAGTATATCCTATATTTGATATCCAAAACATTCATGATAATACATGTGTGAGAAAACAAGGTAATTGACACCCCAAATAAGGGTGATATTAAATAATTGTTAATGAACATGTAATAAGTTATTATAAAAGGGGTCATATATAATATAATAAATTTAAATATTATTCTATTGTAATTTAATAAAATTTTTAAAAATATTATACAAGAGATTAAATAGTTCTCAACTAATGTGAAGCATGAGGTAAGGGGTTTCTTAACTCAATTTTCATTCATTGGGTTATATGTATTTATTTGTATTTATATTATTCCATGGATATGTGATTAATGACCATTTATTTATTTATTATTTTATTTACACTTATATTCTTGGTTTTTTACATTTTTTACACATAATAACTTCATTTAATAACTCATAACTTAATGATATGATCTTCTTTAGGGTTTTGTCTCAAAACATCCCTCCGTAGGACATATGTTCTTTTACAAACCTAACATATTGTAAATGGATTATGTAATTATCCTTTAAATAATACATTTTGAATAATTCATACGTCATTATATTATATGTTACAATTTATCTACTTTATTCATGGGAAATATTGATTCAAAATTTACCGACACGGTAATGGTTTATATATCAATCTCATTTTAACCAGGATTGTTTACGGTTGAATTTCTATTATTGGAAGTTATTGAATCATTTACTAGTAAAAAAATTAAATTTTATTATTCTATATATATTCATTAAATTTATATATAATTTTACCATTTACTTCACTTTATTACTTAAAATTATTTAGATTTTTTTATGAAAAGTGACTTCATTTCTCTCTTCGATCAAAAACCATTTTTCGTACATTTAAATGTTTTTTAAAAATGTTTATTATTTATTTAATATTATAATTTTATTTTAAAATATATTTTTACCCATTTTTTAATTTTTACAAAAATAGTTTAAAAGGAATATTTCTATCATTTTACGAACAAGTAACTTTTTAAATTTTCTTAAAAATGTGAAAGGAAAATTTATTTTTACATATATTCCAAGAAAAGTATTTTAAACTATCATAAACATTATTTTTCATGAATATTACATTATATTTTCCAAAGAATACTTTCAATGAAATGTATTTCCACAATATTTGGGGAATTTTAGTTTTTTAAAAGTGATTTTTAAAGGGGAATGTTTATTTTTCCTAAGAATGTATTTAAATTTTTTTAATGGTATTTATATTCATCAATGAAAATAAAATTTATTATTATAGAATGATTCTCTATTATGTGTATATTTCTCTTACATACACACCAACCTTATTCTACCTTTCCTTGAAGGGGTAATACATTCCTTATGAACATCTCTCAAATTACTTAGTTAATGGATTTATTTTTTTTATGTTATGGAACAATATTAGGAAACCTAATTATTTTGATAGGTAATTCTTATTTTTATGACTTATGATTGATGTGCTTATATGGTAGGAATATTCATGTACATGAAATGAATGTGAATGGTGGGAATAAAATGATATATCCCCCCAATTCCCTGAGTAATGTTTTAGTCTCATGAGAAATAATGTATGGGATTCAGGAGTGAACCTAATCCATTAATGGACTCTATAGACCATGTTATTTTGTCTCAATAATTATCCTTGAATTGTTTTTATGTCATTTTTTATGTTACCTTCACGTTTCATATGATTCCGTGATCTCATGATACCATGTTATTTATGTCATGATTAATCATGATTACTCATGTGCATTCTCTTTTATGATAACATATTATATCTATGACTCACATGTTATGTTTCATTATCATGTTTATTCCCGTACTGGGAGTTCTAGCTCAACTCTTTCTTCTATATATTTCCCAATTTATGATATATTGTTTTTGGAGATCAATTGGATTTTAGGATTTCACTATGGAATATAAAATATGGATGTGATTTTTTTTGAATTAATGACCTAGTCCTCCAAGAACAGTTGGAATTTATGATCCTTGTGTTTTATTAATGGTTATTTATGTTTAAAAACATTGTAATAAATTGTGTAAAGGGATTAAGAATCCATAGTAGGTATTAGAGGAAATGTTTCATTAAAATTTGGAACAAGGCTGAAAAAAATTTATTGATAACCCTTAGGATAAGTAAAAGGATAAGACTAACTATAATATACTATAATCATGGTGAAGTATAGCATGGGGGGCCCCCAAGAAATTTCACCCCTCACAAAATACAACAAGTGTACAAGAATCTAGATCATAAATAACTAGGGGTAATAACTCCAAAAATTGCATATCATGATTGAATTGAGTGTCACCTCCTACATGAAAATGGGATATACAACGCACCTAGTTTAACACTCCCAGTGGATATATTTTTAAAATTCAAAAACTCTTTACGAACTACTATGAAGACCTGAAAAAATTATTAGTTTTGAAAACCAAATAGGAATCATTACCATGGATAATGTAGATAAAAATGTAGAGTCCCATTATTCAGGACATAATTATCATTTATAATTTATCCCTTCTTAGTTTATATGTTTCCATTTGGTATGTTAATGAATTTACATATTATTTATTTTAATCTTTTTAGTAAGTGGTAGGATCTGAAAGGGACTTAGTTATAATTTAATGTGATAGAAAATGTTTTGATGAGAAAACAAATGGGATGATGACTATTTTGAAATACATAATGATTATTCCTTGTTAGTTATCATGATAAATGATTAAAACATTACACCTTAACATACTCTCAGACTTACCAAATAAGTGAAGGCTAGAGTTCCCTTATAGTTTAGGTGGTGGATACCATGGAGGAAGTAAATTTAAGTTTAATATAAATCTAGAATGTGGGAATAATAACTCATAGGAATGTATCAATGTAATGGGAAAATATTTATATATTTAAAATAATATAGAAAATTAGGTAATTTCCAATGAAAATGGAAAAGAATGTGGATTATGCAAATTAATTCCCTAGTTAGAAAGATTAAGAAGACGTTCAAACGGATTTTAGGAGTAAAGGTTTTTCTTTTGATGATGAAGAGACTAAAAAAGACATATGAAAGTAGGGTGGTACTAATGAATAATATGAATAAGATTTGTTAATATTTTAATAATGAAGTGGAATGATTGAAATGTTTATGTACTGTAATTAAAGAATAATTTGAATCATGAAATATATATATTTGTATATATAAGGATTTTTCTGTAGAGTTATTTCATTAAGTATTATAAAGAATATGTTTAATGACACTAATGGCCAAGAAATTTGAATTAATAAAATGGTGGTACACTATGAAAAAACACATAATTTAGGAAATAATAATCTTAGATATGTATTTAATATTGAGGTAATTTTTTGATTTGGTGGAAAATAAGGATTTGTATATAAAACCATAGAGGATAAAAAATTTGATTGGATGACTAATGTTATTTTTTAACATGTTCATTATATTCTTGAGAACTTTTTAGGTTCATAAAAAATTATTAATATGATCATCACATAATTTTTTCATTAATTTTTTGAAAAAAGAAAATCCACAAGTTGTCTGAAAACCCAACGTATTCAACAAGGCTGAAAGGAGTGCACCTAAAAATGAATGGTGATAAGGTTGAAATGCCTAACACTTTCCTACGTGATGTATTGGTTAGTATAACATTTATTTCATGTAAATGGTTTGAAGAAAAAATATTACATTTATTTTGATAATCATATCATAAGATCAAGTATTTTGATTTTGGGATGACTAATGACATTTTGGGAGACATTTTATTAGGTTGTAATATGTATAACATTTTCGTTTTACCTAAAGTTTTTTTCGGGAAAAAATTTACTATATTTTTTGAGTTTTAATTTGAAAGGGTATGAGATAAACATTGAGGTTAAATCATTATTTAATATTGATTTTATTGTGTTTAATTTGGATATAGGTTTATTTATTTATGGAATCATCTAGTTCAATCATTTGGTTTAATTGTTTAATTTAGAAGATTAAAATTTTTATATTCATTTCATTTATTATCTTACCTTATGAAAACCATATTGGTTTCAATAAAGAAATGAGGAATGACTTGTTACTCTATTCTGGATCTTATGATCTATTAAAATTTTATATTAGTCCTTAATCCATAAAAAATCATGTTGTATATTCATTTACCTAGTGTAAGAGGTAAATTGGAGATTTATCAAAGTATAATGAATGGATTAAAGGGTTTTTATTAAATAAAAATATACCCAAAAAGAATATTTTCTAGTGTTCTCTAACTTGATAGAAAGGGAATCCCTCAACCCCAGGAAAGGTATTCGTAATTTTTTACACTATTGACTTTATATCTAATGAATCAATGGAATTTTAATTCATCATAGATTTATGGTTTTTTGGTTTCTAACTTTCTCTTGACAATTCACGTTCTCTTGATCATTGATCTCTACAACTATACATTATTATTTATTCTTTTATTCCATGTCTATATTTTTAATTCCCTTAATTGTTTTTCTAAAATTGAAGTATAATTATGTTTTATTCAAGATGAACTCCATATTTCTCTTTCCCTATTATTAAATATAAATTCTATTAACTATTTTTTTGATATTCATTTTCCACAAAGGAATGTTCAAATCACAAATCATTAATTACTAATCACATGGTTAAATTGTAAGGATGCAATTTATTTAAGGGGGTAGAATGTAACACTATAATATTTTAAACGGAATATATGACATGAAAAACCATGTTTAGAAGTTAATTAAACACAATGAGTTTTTATGATATATTTCCACTAATTAATTTCAATCTTTTCAATAGATTTCCACCCTCACAACACCATGTTTATATGAAACACGATACTCTAATAAAATATTGTTAATTAAACATGACCATTATAACCTAGACATTATGTTAGTGGGTATGAATATAACTAACTAAATTACAAAATTATTATGGTTTAAAAATTTATAAAATAAATTCAACGGTTATCTATTAATCTAAAAACAAATAAAAACCATTTGAAATAAAAATAATATTTTTCTAAAGAATAATTTTTTTCTAAAATATTGTTTAGTATCACATTTAACACCTAATTTAGAATTATTTTTATGAATATTATAAATTTTATTTTAAAAAATTAAAATAAATTTTTAAATAATAATATTTATATTAACTTATGGTTAAATGTTGGTATCTTTTGAAAAATATTAATTTTCCAGTGAAGAGTGAAAAATATATATTTTTATATAATTATAATTTCTTAATAATAAATTAAGTCCCATTATTATTTTAATTTGATTTAAATGTTAATAGGTAATATTTTTTATATAAAGTACAATAAATTACATTTAAATCATCCTTATACCTGGTTATAGAATAAGTTAGTTTATCGGCTTTAAAACGCCTTTTATCATAAACCTGTTTTAAAGTGTATAATGTTAATCTATTTTAAATAATTAAAATAACCTATAATCAATAATTATTTAAATTACATTTATATTCTATATATATAACTTAAATTAAATTTATCAAATTATGATCACATTTCAAATATTTTCAATGAGATCATCTTTCTTCTTAAAAATGCATTTCTTCTGTTTTTTGATACATCTGGGGGTTTAATTTTAAATTTAATTATACCATATATGTGATTTTAATTAAAAAAATAAATTATATTTTTTTAATAATAATAATTTATATTTTCTAATATGTTCAAATTAATTTTTCACCGTAATTAATAAGTAAAATAGTAAAAATTATTTACCGCATTTAAGGTAAAAACATGTTTACTTGGGGTTAAAATAAAATGATAGGCATCCCAAATGAACCAAATTTTGTATAATTCTTATATTATGGTAACATTTATATTTTAAATATTATATTTTTAGAATCTTTTTTAACTTTTTATCCTTTTTTCATAATAAAAATATGGGTGAAATTATTTCATTTCAAAAATTCCATTTGTGTGCTCTCCCCCACTTATAAAAAGCCTCCCCCTCTTCTCATCATTAAAAATTTATAAAACCCATTTGTGCGGCCATTAATTAACCAAATATGTTAATTAAATCTCTGACCTTATTATAAAATCCCTTTTTAATAGAAATCAAATGAATAAAGTATTTAGGTGTAAACCTAAAGAAGATGATTTAATTAGAGGTAACACCCTTAACCGGGAATGTTATTTTATTTCTTCCCGAACCTCCTTCATAGATTATTAAGAAATCATGTTATTATGAACTCATTATATTCCATATTCTGAATTTTTTTATGTTAAGTAAATGGATTATAACCATCTCTTTCACCCACAAATGGGAAACGAAACCGTTGACCATGTGTCCAACAGACTATGACTTACGAATCAATGAAATTTGTTTTCCATCACCAATTCTCATGAATGAATATAATGATTAATATATTTTTATATATTGTATTTATGATATATTTATAATTTTATAATTATAATATCATATATAACCACTTACTCATTTCGTAGAGAATATGATAGCATTGCTCTTGTGTACGATAGACTACTGCTTCACAAAGCGATGTGACTCATTTTTCACTTATGCATTAAATGGAAGGTAATAATGATTAATTTTATGTTTATATATATTATATTAATGAAATATTAATAAATATGGGAAATAAATATAAGATATACTTTATTACCTTACCATCCATTTGATAAATGATAATGTTATTTGTGTGTACAGAGAACTACAGCCTCGCCAAGTGATATAATTAATTTTTCACTAATGATTTACTTAGATGGTAATAAAGTATAAATATAATATATATATATATGATGTTTATTACCTAATCTTTATTCTGGATGAATTATATGCAATACACTTTTTTACCCTTTTACTCGTTAAGGAAATGTTATCGTCATTGTTGCTTACATACAATCTACTGTCTCCATGAAGCGATGTAATTAATTCTCCATGTTCAAAATTAAATAATGATGTTAAAGATGTATCTAATGAAGAAAAATATTTTTATAATATTTAAATCATTATGTGGGTGAGTTTATTATATTATATGTTTGATATTCAAGAACAATACTGATAAAAATGAATGAGAAAACAAGGAAATCAACACCCAAAACAAGGGTTATAATGAAATATTGTTAATGAATGGGTGATTAGATGATATAAAAGGGAAAATGTATGATATTAAAAATTTAATATGATTCTGGTATAATTTAATAACATGATTACAATCACTATACATGATATTAAAGAGAACTTAATTAAATATAAGTTGGAGATAAGGGATTTCTTAGCTCAATTTCTATTCATTCGTTTATATGTCCATTTTGTTGATTATATTATTACAAGACTATGTATGAATTGAAACTTTATTTCATTATAATTTTATTTCCACTTCTATTTGAGTGAAATCAAAATTTTTACAAATAAATACTTCATTATATAACTATCAATTCAATGATATGAACTTTGTAATGATTTCATCTCAACACTTCCTTCTCATAGACACATGTTATTTTACACACCAAATATCATTTAAATTGTGTATATACTACCCATTTATATAATATATCATTAATAACTCCCACTTAATTGATTTTATATGTTATAATTGACCAAATTCATTCATGGGATGTTATGATTTAAATTTTTCTAAAGCGACAACTGTTTATGTTTCAATATGAATTCAATTGGGATTGTTTATGGTTGAATTTACATTATAAGAATTTACTTGATCAATACCTCACAAAAAATCCATTTTATTATACTATAGTTATTTATGAACTTTTAAATAAATATTACCATTTCTATCTCTTTTTTACATAAAATTAATGATAAACGTATTTACGAAAATTGAATTCATTTATCTCTTAAGTTGAAAAATATTTTTCTTCAGTATTCATGTTCTCTTAAAAGAAATTAAAATGTTTTTACTATTATACTAGGGATGTTAAAAATAATTTTTACACATTCTTGAATTTTTTAAAAATATTTTAAAAGGAATATTCCTAGAATTTTCAGAATAAGGAACTTTTTAAATTTTGTAAGAAATGTGGAAGGAATAGTTTTTTAACATGTATAAAATGAACAATATTTACCACCATTGCGAACATTAATTTCAATGAATATTTCAATATACGTTTTTAATGATATTTTCAATGAAATATATTTCCAAAATATTTTTTGAATTTCAATTTTTCAAAAGTAATTTTCAATGTGGAAAGGTTATTATCCTCAAGAATGTTTTTAATCCCTTTTAAAGGTATTTCTATTCATCATCGAAAATAACTTTTAATTTAATAAAATGATTATAAATAATGTATATATGTATCTTAAATACATAACTACCTTATTATACCTTTATTTTATGGGTAATACATGCCTTATGATTATCTCACAAATTTATTCTTTACGTAATCTCTTATGATTATGTTATGAGACAATATTATGCAACCTAATTTATTTTAAGGGTAATTATTTTGATTATTCTGAATAATTGATATCCTTACTCATCAAACATATGAATTTATATGAAATCAATGTTATGGGTGGGAATAAAAATATATATACTTTTAATGCATTGGGTAATTTTGTAGTCTATTGAGACTTCATATACAGGATTAGGGAGTGAACCTACTCCATTACGGGACTCTGTACACCATGTGATTTTATCTCAATAGTTATCCATGACTTATGTTTATGTTATTTTTTACATTTAATCCACATTTCATATGGTTCCAAGAACTCATGTTACCATATTGTTTATTTTTTTCTTCCATGTAATTACTCATGTACCTTATCTATTATGCAAAAATGTTATTTATATGACTCACACATTATGTTTCCTTATCAAGGTTATTACCTTATACGAATTTTTAGATCTTCTATTAATTCTATATATTCCCCAGGTTATGATATGATGTATTAGGATCTAAAAACGATTTTAGCAACTCACTTTGGAAACTAAAGTAAGGATTCCATGTTAGGATATTTTGAGTCTGTACCACTTGATTTAGCCTTTTTATCTTATTATAACCATTGTCGTGGTGACAAATTTTTTCCTTAGTAACTTATTTTTGTGACTAAAAATTGAATCGAACTTATTATCAAAATTGGAAATACTATTCCCAAATATGAAATAAATTTTACATGATTAAATTTATAAAAGTGATAAGATAATATTTTAATATAACAAGGAATAATATGGGGAAAACTTTTAAAAATATATTTTTTATGTTTGAAGTGGATATATTCAGATTCTGTTCTCAGTAAAAAAATAATTAAATTAGTGTTGATTCTTGGTTTATATGTATTATCAAATCATTTAATTAAATTAATTATTAAAAATTTATCAATTAAATTTATTGTGTTAAAATACATAACATATAGAAAAATAATTTTTTTAAAAAGTATCAATATTTAACACTAAATTATTTTAATCACAACCAACCAATTATTTATCTTAGGACCACTAAACTTATATAATTAATTGTTAATATAATAAATAAATTTATTCTTTAAATCAAAAATAATATTCAATGATTTGAAATAAAGAATATTAAATATGATTTTATTTACTTGAGGTTTTACTCTTCTTGTAATTTACATAATGTTATTTCACATTTTAGTCTCACGTTATGTGAATGTATATCTTGACTTATAAAAAATATCATGGTTCATTCTATTTTTCTATTGTGTATGATAAAATCTATTCATTATTGTATTTTTTCACTCAAAATAATTCTTTATTAATGGATTGATGAAATCTAGTTGTGAAAAGTTCATGGGGTATGAAATGATGGATTCCCAAATAGTCACCTTTAACAATATTATTACAATATAAAGGAAGTGATATGGTATATGACTAAATTATGAGGTGATAATACAATTTACTATTATATGTCAAGGGGTTGACCACCCTATCTCCCTAACACCATGTGTGACGCACCTCCATATTTTGGTTGAAAACCCATTTGCAAGCTCTAATAATGAATGAAACAGGCCAGTGGGTGGTGATATGCATCAGTAGGAACTTGGAAAACCAAATATGAATATATTTCAACTACACTCAAGATAATGTTGTAGCATTTTCAAATTGATATACCCCTACACATTACATTTTATTCTTCCATTATTTTGTTATTAGGTCTAATTATCCCTATGAATCTCTAATGATTCTCCTACCCTCATCGGTCCATGATTAAATGAGTCTCCCAAGGTTAATTCCAAACCAAAATTTAGAGGTATCTAGCAAACCCATTGGCTAGAGGTGACATAGTTGGATTCCAAACATATAAGAGGGACCATATGGAGTATATTATCTAAGTGTTGGTGATTCATCTTCATTCATAAAGATGTCCCCAAGGCACAAAATGAGAAACCAAAATTTCATGATGATATAATTTTAATAGTATCTTGTGTCTTGGTGTCCAGATTTGTTATGGGACTCCGATAGAATCTAACACCTAGATGTTTGATGCATGTAAGAAAACTATCATTCTACCATTTACCACCCATAACTATCATCTAGAAATTTGGGATCTATTTACATTTATTACACTACATCTCTCGACTCACAAAGTAGTAATAAATTTTTTATATCAACTTAACAAATTATCCTTGAGTGAAGATATGGGTAGTGGGTTCTTCTTTCAGATAACTAAAAAATAATAATTTAAAAGAAAGTGTAATGTTCCTTTTATTAACGTATCTAAAAATAAGGTTTCTATGTATTTCAATTATCCAAGCTATGAAATTGTATTTAATTAGGATGGTCATGTTATATAGAATCCCCACATCCCCACCGACCTCTTGCTGAGCATGGTTTAACAATTAGAATTGAGATAATTTAAAATGACTAAAGATGTTATAGGAGATCATAAAATTGTTTTGGACTTCCAATGTATAAATATATAATAATATATGTTTTTTTAACACCCTAATATTTTAAGGATTATTTCCTTTGAAATAAATTCAATCTATTTGATAGTTGGTGATGAATGCAACATTAGGTTTAAATGAAACGTGATACTCTCTGGAAATATTAATTAATTTTAATAATTATAATCTATCTATTATGTTTTTATGTATTAATAGGATGAAATAAATTATGAAAATTATGGTTATCTATTTATTAGAATCAATATAATATTAATTTGAAAGAAAACAAAATGCTTTTTGAAAAACTGTATTTTTCTAAAAGGTGTTTTGGTCACGCTTTACGCACATAATTTAAAAATAAATTTTAAAATTTTTTGAAATTTTTTTGGATAAAATTAAATTAATTTTTTAAATAATTATATAAAAATATCTTATAGTAAATTTCTGGCATTTTCCTATAATTTTTAATTTTTTGATGAATAGTGAAAAATATAGATTTTTTTGAAAATTGTTTTTTATTAAAATTATTTACAAAGTTTATTTATATTTATAATATTATTTATAGTAAAATTAGTTCAATAATTTTACAATAAATACATTTTAGTTTAGTGGAATAATTTTCATATTTAATTTTGATATTAAAACAATTGATACTTATAAGAATTTTCTGAATGGAAACCCACTTTTTTATCATGTCTACAAGTGTCATTTAATATAGGATTATGCCAATTCTGTGAATTTAATTTTGAAAAAGTTAATTATATATTTTAAATAGTCATAATTTATATTATCTAATAGGGTAAACATATTTTTTTACCATTATGGATAGTAAAAGTACTAAAATTTAATTATCGTTGTTAAAGTAAAAATTGATTTACATGGGGATTAAACTAAAATGATAAGTGTTAAAATGAACTTCCAACTTGCCCAAAACCAATTTTATGGCCATATTTCTACCTTATCCTCTCTATGTGGTGTTAATTACCCATTCTTTAGACTTTTCATGATAAAAACGTGGTTGTAATTTATTCTTTTCAAAAATTCCATGTGTTTCTTCTCCTCAACATAAAAAGGGACACCCCTATCCTCTCATGTTTACAATTCCAAAGGCATTTAGTTAAACCAATACCAAACAAATAAATTTATTAATACCCTAAAAACATCATATATCCCTTGTTTTTATTATAAATCCACCATAGGAATATTTTTTTGCAATCATAAAGAGGTCGTACGGAGATGATGTAATGCTCTTTGAGATCATGTTTATTTTATTTATTCTTATGAATTCTTTAAATATTAATCAATAATGATAGTATAATAAAACTTGTATATAAAATATATTAATATGTTATTTTGTTAATGTAATAACCATTTTTTATATCTTATTCCGTTAAATGAGAGGCAAAATAATCAATCATGGGTATGTGTGTTTACCTCCTCGTGAACCGATGTAAACTATTTTCCATCAACATCTATCATGGTATGATATAATGATTGGTTTAATATATATATATATATAATATTTTTCATATAATTATACATATGTAATTATAATATCATATATACATTCTTAATTTACATTTCGTTTAAAATATGATAACGCCCCTCGTGTGCAGGGTGAAGAACCACCTTGTGAAGTGATGTGATCCATGTTTTAGTTAATCATTAAATTTAATGTATTAAGGATAAATTTAATTAATATATGATATTTATATTACCTTATATCACTTATTTAAAATTAATATATCTAAACTTTGTTAACCTTTCACATGTTAATGGAATGATATCGTTTCTCGTACGTACGTATGACCAACCATCCCCACGAGGTGATATAATTCATATTACATGAAAACCATTTAAAAATTATTTCCATTACTTATATTGTAAGTAAATATTAAATTTATAAAATTATTATCATTCTGGATATGATTTATTTTTATTCAATGAGTAATAACCAGAACGTGAATGACAAAACATGCATGAGAAAAAAAGGAAATTAAGTTTACAATTACCATTAAGACTTAAGTAATGTATTATTCAAACGACTAGGAATATGGAGAGATTATATGAAAGTAAAGCACTTAAGAATAAAAAATTACATAATATATATAAATTTATCATGGTTTTATTCACATCATATAAAATCAAATTGGTTCATGATATGACACATGTCATAATGAATTGAAATTAAGACAAAGAACCCTTACCACAGGTCCCAACACACTTGGTACATGGATAATTCTTATTTAAAAATATTATTAAGATTATAAAATACATGATTCAGAAAATGTTTCATGTAAATTTAATTTTTTAACCCTTATTATTATGATATTTCATTAACTTATTGTATATTGTTTTCTCTTATTGTCCACTTGGGGTAGTTACGTTAATTCCTCCAAATCATCTCTGGTATTTTTATCATGGAAAAGTAGTTATAAAATTGTTTTAGGTCTTGATATATGTATAGATATATTTTATTTATCCTTTAATTATCACAAAATTTTTACTCTTAAAGAGGTTATAAAAAATATATTATAATTATGAAAAGTGCCTTGTTATACTCGTTTTTTGGGGATAAATTTAAAATGACCATTTATTGTTAATATTATTAATATAATTCTGAATGTATCTTCCCAAAATCATAATAATTTCCAAAATACAAAATCAATTTAATAAATTAACTTTTATAACCAAATTTATAAGTTGGATATGTATAATGAAAGATGCCATTCATGGAGGCGCTAGTATGACAATAACATGAGTGACATTTTTATTTTATAATCGATTGGAGGAAGGGAGATAATGGTTACTACTTTACCATAATAAATGTTTAGGATAATATTTATAATTATGAAATTATATAATTATTTTTTTAATAGATTTAGAAGAGGTGGAAGAATAATTATTCTTGAAAGAACTCAGTTTAAACAATTACATCTTTCTTGGATATCCTCCATTAGACCACTATTTAATACTTCATAGACTAACATTTTGGTGATATTAAAACATATAAGACATGGGAAAGTGGGATGGTGAGGGTTTTATATATATTTTTATCAATATAATAGTATTTATGTGTGTGGATAAGTGGGGTGGTGAATTAAACTTTTTATATGTGAGAGGGGTGCCACATTTGTAATAATAATTTGTTAATATAAAAAGATATTCATTGTTCAATAAAATTTAATTTAAAATTGATTATTTTAGAGTAAAAGATATGTATGGTAAATAAATCCCCCATCCATAAATTTATAAATGTGTTGTTAGGATAATTTGAGACTTTACCACTTGATTTAACCTTCTTACCTCATTTTAACATTTACCATGGTGACTAGTTTTTACCTTGGTAATGTTTTTGATTGACAAAAAATGAAACTAAAATTAGAAAATAATTTGAACATATTTATTTCTAATATTAAGCCCATTTATCTTGAATATATTTTTAGAATTTATAAAAATTAAATTTAAAATAAAAAAACATAACATTGGAAAACATGTTTTTGAAAAAAAACTATTTTTTTAAGATAAAGTGATTTTATTATTGATCATTGAAAAATAAAAACAATTAAATAAGTGTTAATTATTTTATATTTATTATCAATAAATTTAACTAAATTTCATATTCCAAAGTGAACAATTTAGTTTATTATGTAAAAAATACATAATTTATTAAAAAAATATAATTGTTTAAAAAATAATCATTTCAATACTAAATGGTTTTAATCATATCCCATTAATTATTTATCTTATAAACCTTAAATTCATTTAATTAAATTTTATTAAAATCCAGCAAATTCTTATTTAAAATAATAATTAACAATATTTTATAAATTAAAATAAACGATATTAACACTCGTTTTATTTACATGTAGTTTTACTCTTCTTTTAATTTTCTTAATAATATTTCACACTTTATTCTCAAGATGTATTATTTTTCATCATTAATTTAAAAAATACCATAGTTAATTTTATTTTGGTATTTTAATGATATAATATATTCAACATTTTATTTATTTAAAAGGAAAAATACATACTAGAATCTTGTTGTTTTGGATTCTACCCCCGAAAAAATAAATTTATTCATCATAATGTTAATTTTTACCACTAATAAAAATGAATGTATAGTGACCCATAATTTTCATATATAAATATCACATCTTATTAGATAAAAATACCATACATAACAATATGATCCATGTAAGACCTATATATTTTTAGTTTATTTGAAATCATGGAAACATAAAAACGTGTTAATAAATTATATATATAATCTCCCACATAGTACTCCATAACTTACAACCCTCTTAGAAACATCATACCTAAAAATTTTCATTATAACCTAGAAAACATAAAAAATAATAAATAGGGACCTATATTACTCAGTAAGGGTAAAATGGTATATATCCATGATCATTTAAACATAACATGAGAATAATGGGTATAAGAACATGTATTTAACCTTATAAAATCATACCCAAACCTTATTAAATCATAAACATGAGTCGTGGTGTAAGCATTAGTTGTCCATAAGACATTAAAAACAACAGAATCAAAGAGTATGTGATATGAGAACATAACATTGACATATGATCATGTTATGAAAGGGTGGAAATAAATTTGGAATAATCATAATCAAATAAATAATATGTAAAGGTACCCAATAAGACAATAATAAAATGTTAGGATTTGGATAATCATCCATATACCTTCTTTGGGTATGGGATAACCTCCCATGTACCCTATTTCGGGTTTGGGATAACCTCCCATATGCCATTTTTTAGGGATTGAGATAACCTCCCGTATAGACATTGAACTCATATAAAATTAATCATTACCCAATTCATTGGATGACTATATTATTTTAAACCCACCCAACACATAATCAAAAATAAATTCATATATATGCTGCAATATCATAAAAATATTCATTATAATTTAACCCATGGAAAATAAAATGGGTTTCATCAATATTTCATCATCAAAACTACAATGCATCCTGAGAAAAGAATAAATATGGTATCACTGGACCATATCTCTAGTAAATATTGAGTGACATAAAAGGATACAACCGTATATGAAAAATTCTTTGAAAATATCACTGGTACATTTCTTGAGGAAAATATCCTTTTCACTTTGAAATCACTTATTTAAAATTTTAATATTTACCAAATATTTAGAAAAACGTTTACTTTTAAAATAAACATTGAAACATGTAATGAAATATTCAAATATTTGAGTGTTCATGTTATAAACAAATTCATTTCATGTCATGTATGTTAAAACAATGAATAATATCACATTTGGATTGAAAAAAGTCAAAAGTATCTATTTCAAAAAATTACATTTATATTTATTTTAACCATTTTCAATAAATATAAACTTGGGTAAAAATGATTTTATAAAATCATAGTATAATAAAAAAATTATTTGTAAATACTTGTAATTTCCATGTAATGTTTTCTATATATATGAGAATTTTACATGTCTGTGAAAACTGACAGCGCGTGAATCTGAGACCTGGTGTCCCAGAATCAATTTCTAAAGATTTATTCGGGTACGTTCAGTAAACTTACAAGCGGGTTTTTATAACTTTTGAACTGGTGCTCAGAATTGAAATCTAAGGGCACCGTTGAACTCACAGTACCAGTTTTTGATTAAGAAGTCTTTCACCTCAATGGTAGTTGTTCAGGAATAAAAGATAATTTTTGGGTTTTTAGTGAAAGAATTAAATAAAAATAAATTTGGGTAGCTTTATTTTTATTTTGTTGGTTAAAGCCACCATGTGGATGTTGGAGGTAGGGACCACCACACCTTAACCTCCCATGAGAGGTTATGGTGTTGGGGTCGACCCAAACCTAACCTCCACTTCATGTTTATTATGGTGGGGACCACCAGGGTTTTTAACCCCCTCGAAACTCCCCATTAATGGGGAGGAACCCTCAATATTTCATTAAGTGTAGGGGAGCCTCTTCAACTCCCCTAACACATAATTATACCAAATCCTCTTCATTAATTATTTGAGCCAATGCTTTCAATTAATTTATTAACCCAATTGAATTTTGCGCCATTGATTAAATAATAGATAAACTTAATCTATTATTTTGGCTTGGCATATTCATCTTGGTGGAACTTTGGTGAGGAGAGAGCTTAGGGAGAAAAGATCTCACCAACGAAGAATGAAGAATGCATTCTTCCAATGAAGAATGTTGGCAAGGAGCGTCTTTGACTTTATTCCTCAGAACCTCCTTCGACGAAGGATGTATTTGACTATGACGAGATGGCACACAAACCGATGATTGAGGAAAATGCTGATGTCCGTCTTCTTCCCCGCAACTCCGTTGATGAACAACGATCAAGGTAGAGTTTTATTTTCATTTAAGTTTTACGTTGTTCCATTGTTTAAAAAAAATGAGTATGTTTTCCTTTTGTGGGTGGGTTGCAGTGCTTCATTCTTTTGAAATGATCGAAATCACCATAAACGTGGAGGGTGCGGACAAAACTAACATGGCCTGACTCCCTCCGTCAATCTCTTTTGTGATGTTCTAGGGAATGGAGACAAAACGACGAGGCGACATAGGTGACAGGCAATGACCGCAATACCCACGGTCTGCACAACCAGCGCTTCCCTCTTGGTGCTTTGGCTGAACCGGCTCGGCTGCCCCGACCGTGCCTCCTGGCTACCCGGCCGCCCGCTGGTCTCCCAGCCACCCACCGGACTCCCTGCCACTCACCGGCCTCCCAGCCGCCCACCGGCCTCACGGTCTCCGGACTGTCTACCGACCTCCCTACCTCTCAGGCCGAGCTTCACGGGTCGCGACCCTCACTGTGTCCGGACGAGCCGACATCCCAGGCTGAGCCAACCGAGCCATGACCCTCGCGGTGCCTGGTCGAATCAACCTCGGCCTCACGGGCCGAGCCTCCGACGCGGCCCCCTCCAGGTTGAACCTCCCTCACGGCTTGCTGGGATGGGCCCAACAGGCCGGGATGAACCCAACGGGCCAGTCCGGACCCAATAGGTCAGGCCGGGTTGAACCAAACCGAGTTGGCCCAGACTAAGATGGGTCGGGTTGGTCCGACTGGGTTGGATCGGACCCGGGCCTACTACCGACCCTTTACATTCATTTGGCCATATCTTTGGCACCAGACGTCCATTTGACGAACCTTCAACGGCGATGTTAATCTTGGATCTTGACGGTCCCATTGAGTATACCCCACTAGAGATTGGTGTATAGTTGATATAAGGTCAGGTTGGATCATTCACGAATCCAAACGGGCCCCCATGACTAAAAGGTTAATAACTCACAGAATGGGAATTCGATTGACATTCCACTTATTTTGTTGAGACCACTATGTCGTGGCCGACCTCTGAGATAATTCTTTGTTGGAATTCGTTACTGTTGGAGTTTTGACTAGTAGCTCATGGATCGTATCCTTCCGGTGACGAGTGAGTAGAGTGCAGAGACCTCGTAGCTGGCTGAGACTTGACAATTGTTGAACAATTGACTCGGAGTAACTCGACTAGCCCAGTTGGGAGCACCTTGGTGTCGCGGAAGACCCATGGAGGAGGAGTGCCTGGTTTTGGTGGCGCACCTGTGGTACTCGACAGGAGGAGTACCTCTACAGGCTATTAGGGGGAGCGCCTGGTTGTGGCGGCAGACCCACGGTGGGGAGCTCCATGGTGACACAGTAGACCCACAGTACTCGACAGGTTGAGTACCTCAGCAATCCAATGTTAGTGGGAAGCGCCTTGGTGTCGCGGCAGGCCCACTGTACTCGACAGAGGAGGAGTTCTCCAGCATTCGTGGTTTCGATAAGGTGAATAAAATCGTGGTTGAGCTGAGTCAGTAACTTTTGTGTTTACCTCAGCATTGATATGGATTACTTGATAAATTAGCTATACGTATGGGCATATACCTAAGTGGGGTTATATGTTGATTTCATACCTTGTGGTTTATCCTTGTTGGATTTTGTGAGACCATGAGGGTCTCTGGGTCCCTACAAGGTATCTCTATACTCACCCTTGCAATGGCTATGCCCGCATCTCATTATGTTGGTTACAGATGATGGACATCACAGACTGAGGGTGAGAGTACCAGAACTGGAAGGTACCCGGGGGGGACCTTACGACGAGTCGGTACACAGAGGATACTGATAGACGTGGACTGCTAAAGAGGATATCTGTACCTAGCCTTCACGTAGGAATCCCGGAGGATGACCCAACAACTATTTTTCTTTTCTTAAATTGTACTTATATTTCCAGTTCCTTGTAATTTATAGTTGGTATTGTATTTTCGGCCCCTTTTTCTTTTCCGAACTATTTTGTTAAACAGTTTACATAGTGTTTTGTATCTATTTATGTGTTCTATTGTGTGTGTTTCAGGTTATAAAGGCAATGACTTCCCATTTTTAGGGAATTACACCTTTGGTGCTACTTGCCTTCCCCTGGCCTATGGAAGACGGGATTGGGGTAGTCACAGCACGGGACCCGAGGGACGGGTCGTGACAAATTGGTATAAGAGGGGTCGGTTCTATGGCAGAACATAGGACTCAGATATTTCTTTCCAATGAATCAATAGTGTTAAGAGTATTGATTTTGGTTTTCAGTTCAGGGAGTCTAGTGTTAGTGCAGAGGCCAACGTATCCATACACCAGGACCCTAACTTCTGATTTCTGACTTAGTGCATGAAAAAACTGATTGCATATGTGTTTCTAAAAGTTTTCTTTAGGTCAGCTCAACCAGGTCAGCTCATCAGGAATAATCTTTTTAACTTGTCTCATCTATTTCTTTTATGATGCCTTCCTGCAGATTACTAGCTAGAGTCCCTAGATTTGTATGCACAGATAGCCCACCGAGCGATGAGGCCTCGGTGTAGGGCCCTTTTCTAGCGGAGGCACCGGCGGTACCACTCCCTGTTGGGGCACCGATGTCACCGGCCCCAGCAGTAGATGATGCATGCCACTTGAGTGCACATCACGAGTTCCAGCGCCAGAGGCCACCCAGGATCAGGGGAGAGACAGACCCATTGGCGGTTGAGGATTGGATGGAGTCTCTGGTGAGAGTTTTCCGACTGGACGGGACACCAGCGGACCTCATGGTGATTCTTGTTACCAGCCTTCTACTGTAAGCAGTGGGTAGATGGTGGATATTGATGCTCTAGGTACACGACAATATAACGCTTCTCTGGGAAGACTTCGAGGGCCTGTTTTGGGCAGTGTTTGTCCCAGCGACTCTTCGTGCAGTGCGCATCCAAGACCTACTTCGTCTGTAGTAGGGCAGTATGATTGTAGCGCATTAGTCAGCAAGGTTCACCGACCTCTCACCGTACTCCACCGATATGGTACGATACACTTTATTCAGGGCCCGAACCTTTGACTAAGGGCTCAAACAAGATATCAGAGCTCATGTGATCTCACTCAACATCCCGACACAGGAAGGGGTGTTAGAGAGATCCCTCATAGTAGAGAGTTTCATTGCTCAGCAGTTTCCAATAGTGAGATCCACCACCAGTCTAAACGTATTGGAGTCTTCTGCAGTAAGAAGCAGACATATGTCGCAGTGGTCAAAGAGGACCAGAACAATAGGTGGACGATAGCATGACTCAGGATTGGTTGTTTGGGACACCTGGATCAGATACATACATTCCATGAGTGGGAAACATTTCACATGTGGCGGGCAGGGTCACATGGCTCGTGACTATCCGACCCGCCATTCAGATGATCAGCAGACGGTCGAAAGACTTCCCAGGTAGAGATAGATATTCGATCGAGGACATATTTGGGGTGCAGTTAGACGAGGTAGAGGAGTTGGCCATGCTGATGGAGGTGGATGAGATGTCGAAATGTTACCACCACCACCACCAGGAGGTCCACCCCGACCTCAGGGTGTAGGTGGACAAGTGAGAGCTCATCTCTGTTCATCTGAGGCTTATGATCACGGTTCTTCGGAGATGATTCGAGGTAAAATTTGTGTCTACTCCACCATAGATGCAGTACTTATAGACACAGGTGCCAATCACTCTTTCATTTCCATTACACTCATTTGGATCTTGAAGATTCTGACAGATCAATTGTCTTGATCCTTATGGCTAGAGACTCATACATGAGTATAATCAATGATTACGCACTAGTTTCGGCAGTGCGAGCTTACTCTAAGAGGTGAGAGCTTCGGCTGGGATCTCCTAGCAGCGGCGTCAAGGCCTTACAACATCATTTTATGTATGGAATTGTTATCTATATTCCATGCTCAGATTGACTATATTAGGCGCAAAGTGTGGTGTGTCTACAGAGATGGGACTAGGTTTAACATCACCGGTGAGAAGGGAGCCTTTGCAGCACAAGACAGTCTTACCCAGAGGAGGGTGCAGCTAATCACTCATCAGTTGGCCTCCCTTACCCTCGGAGTAGTTGATGTGGAGAGTACAAGCTATCCTGTAGCGGTGTACGAGTATGCATATTATTCCTTAATGATGTCGCAGGTCTACTTCCTCATGGAGAGGTGGACTTTTACATTGACTTTTACCCCGAGACATCACTGATATCTACTCCAGCATATCGGATGGCTCCCGTGGTGCTTCGCGAGATACGAGTACTACTGGAGGACTTTCAGGGGAAGGGATTTCTTCTGGCCCAGTGTTTCTCCCAGGGCATCCCCAAATCTATTTTCCAAGAAGTTGGATTGGAGATTTAGGCTTTGTGTTGACTACCGGTGACTGAACTAGGTGTCTGTGAATAACAAGTACTCAGTCATGAGGATTGATGACCTCTTTGATCATTTGAAGGGATCACGGTGGTTCTCGAAGATAGAACTCAGATCGGGCTATCACCATCTCAGAGTTCGAGACGAGGATGTGAAGAAGACGACCTTCAAATGTTGGTGCGACCACAACGATTTCTTGGTTATGTGATTCGGGGTAACCAATGCTCCAACAGTGTTCATGGGACTCATGAATAAGATCTTTCAGCCTTACCACGATTGCTTCATCGTAGTATTCATCGATGACATTATAATCTTCTCGACTACTGAGGAGGAGCATGCCAACCAATTTCAGGTATTATTGGGAACACTTAAAAATCACCAGATTTATAGTAAGCTCTCAATGTGACAATTTTGGATCTGAGAGGTTCACTTTTTGGGACATTCCATCTCGGAAGCTGGAGTTGCAGTGGATCTAGCAAATATTGAGGCAATAATTTCTTGAGATCCACCCATAAGTGTGACAAATGTTCAGAGTTTCTTGGGTTTAGCTGGATACTACTGGAGGTTCGTATCAGATTTATCCAGAGTTGTGGAACCACTATCAACTTTGACGAAGAAGGGGGAACCATTTGTGTTGACGAAGAGATTCCACCAGAGATTTTTGGAGCTGAGGTAGAGGCTAACTAGATCCCCCATCATGAGGATACCAGAGGAAGGCATAGGGTACGTAGCCTACTGCGATGCATCAGGGACCGGACTCGGGTGTGTCCTAATGCAGGAGTGATTAGTGATTGCATATGGTTCACGATAGCTGAGACATCACGACCAAAAATACGCTACCCATGACATGGCTTTAGTAGAAGTGGTCTTCGCCATGAAGATGTGGCGACAGTATCTGATGGGTGAGCATTTTTCCATGTACTCTAATCACAAGAGTATCAGGTATATCTTCTCGTAGAAGGACATGAACCTGAGACAACGACGTTGGATTGAGTTCCTCCTGGACAATGACTTCGAGATATTATATACTCTTATGAAGGGGAATGTTTTTTTAGATGCGCACAATATGAGATATGGTATACAGCTTCTAGGTGAGGTGACAGAGTAGCTGGCTACTTTATAGATATCCTTTGTGGATAGATATGGAATATCCTTTCTTCAGTATCTTACGGTCACTCCCCCACTTCTTCAGCGAGTCAGGGAGGTACAGTATGGGGACGCTGACTGCAAGACATGACGTGCTCATATATTCACAAGTCAGGCACCTGATGGATTTTCTGTAGGTGGAGAGCACGTTATCCTCTTCAGAGAACGTACCATGGTACCAGTGTCACTTCAGGGGGAATTGTTGAGGGAGTTTCACACTTCCCCTCAAGTGGTACATCCATGAGTGGAAAATATGTACCAAGATCTCGACGACCACACTGGTGGCCAGGAATGAAGAAGCCAGTTGAAGAGTTTGTCTCACGATGCCTCACTTGTTAGCAAGTGAAGGTGGAGCATCAGGTACCAGCATGCTTGGTTCATCCTGTAGAGGTTCCAGAGTGGAAGTGGGATGGGATATCCCTGCATTTCTTGATAAGACATCCACCTATATCTAGAGGTCTTGACTCTATTTGGGTAATCGTTGACCGACTCACCAAGGTGGCCCACTTGGTATCGATCCGAGAGCAGGGTTCAGTAGAGATATTGGGACGCCTCTATGTGCAAGAGATTGTGTGGAAACATAGAGTAACCTCTAATATTGTCTCTGACCGTGATACACGATTTACTTCTCAGTTATGGAAGGGGTTGTAGGAGGCTTTCGGGACGCAGCTTCATCTTAGCACCGCTTTCCATACTCATACGAATGGACAGACCAAACGGACCATTCAGACCCTCGAGTACATGTTGTGTGCTTGTGTCCTGAACTTCGGTAGCAGCTGTAAGGATCACTTATCTTTGGTAGAGTTTTCATACAACAACATATATCACTCCACCACTGGGATGACACCTTTTGAGGCATTGAATGGGTGACCTTGCAGATCACATTTGTGCTGGACTGACCTAGGGGAGTCAGTACTGGTGGGACCAGGGATGATACGGGCTACTACAGAGAAGGTGCAGATCATCCAAGAGTGGATGAAGACTGCACAAAGAAAGCATAAGTCTAATGCTAACAAGAGACAGGGACCTCTGGAGTTCGAGGATGGTGACACCATCTTTCTACGGGTCTCACCTCGATGAGGTTCATGGAGATTTGGATGATGCAACAAGTTATCTCTAAGATTCATCAGACCTTTTCAGGTCCTCAGTAGAGTTGGTGAGGGAGATTACTACTTAGATCTTCCACCTCAGTTGCACCGGGTGCATGACATCTTCCACGTATCCCAGCTGAGGAGATACGTGCAGGACACTTCTCACATCATCGACCATGGTGAGTTGGACATCGACGATGGGGCGACTTTAATGGAGGTTCTAGTAGATATTGAGGATCAACAAGATCGGGTCCTTTGAGGATGGTCGATACCTCTGGTGTGTGTTTGCTGGTAGCACAGGAACCTCCAGGAGAGCACATGGGAGCGGGAGGCTCAGATGCGTGCTCAGTCGCCCCACTTGTTTCCTTAGTTATGAGTTGTGGCTTATGGGGATGTAGAGACCTAAGGTGGGGATAATGTACAGACCATGAATTTCCATGTACTTTTTCTAAAAAATATATGTGAATTTTACGAGTCTGTGAAAATTGACGGCGCATGATTCGGAGGCCTGGTGTGCCTGGAATCAATTTCTGATGTTTTGTTTGGGTACGTTCAGTAAACATACGAGCGCGTTTTTATAACTTTTAAACCAATGCACGGAATTGAAATACAAGCGCAGCGTTGAACTAGAAACGACGATTTTCTCCTAAAAATACATTCACCTCGACGATAGTTGGTCGGGAATAAAAGATAGTTTTGGGGTTTTTAGTGAAAGAATTAAATAAAAATAATGTTGTGTAGATTAATTTTTATTTTGTTGGTTAACACCTCCATGTGGAAGTTGGATGTGGGGACCACAACACCTTAACCTCCCCTAAGAGGTTATGGTGGTGGGTCCCACCCAAAAATAACCTCCTCTTCAAGTTTATTATGATGGGGACCACCCAGATTTTTAACCCCCTTGAAACTTACCATTAATGGGGATAAACCCTAAAACTTCCATTCAGTGTAGGGGAGGTTCTTCAACTCCCCTAACACTTAATTATGCCAAATGCACTTCATTAATTTTTTGAACCAAGGCATTCAATTAATTATTTAACCCATTTTAATTCAAATGATTAAATAATAGATAAATTAATCTATTATTTTGGCTTGTCATATTCATCGTGGTGGAACTTTGGAGAGAAGAGAGCTTAGGGAGAAAAGCTCTCGCCAACAAAGAACGAAGAATGCGTTCTTCCAACGAAGAACACCAGCGAGGAGAATCTTAAAATTTCTTCCTCATAACCTCCTTTGACGTAGACCATTTTCGACTACGATGAGCTGGCACACAAACCGTCAATTAAAAAAAATGCCAACATCCGTATTTTTCCAATGATCCATATTCTTCCCCACGACTCCGTTGACGAACAACAATCAAGGTAGGTGTTTAATTTCAATTAAGTGTTATGTTATTCCATTCATTAAAAATTAAGAATGAGGATGTTTTTCTTTTGTGGCTGGGTTATTTTGCTTCGTTCTTTTGGACCAACTGCTATCACCCTAAAAGTGAGGGTACGGGCCAAACTAACATGGCCCGACTCCTCCATCGATCACTTTTGTGATGTTCAAGGTCATGGCGACGAAACGATGAGGAGACCAGAAACAACAACTCTACATGAGGCCTCTGCAACCCGCACCACCCTCGCGGCACTTCGGAAGAACTAGAAACATCGCCCTGGCCACGCCTCCCGGCCGCCCGACGGCCTCCCAGCTGAATGGTCGCCTGCCAGCTGCCCACCGGTCTCCCGGTCGCCCACCGGCCTCCCAGCTACCCATCTGCATGCAAGCTTCCCGGCCTCCCGCCAGCCTCCTGGCCGCCCGGTCGCCTCCCAGGGTCTTGGTCATCCGCCGACATCCCGGCCTCCCAAACCAAGCCATCCGAGCGGTGCCCCTCACGTTGTTCGGCCGAGCCGGCCTCCCAGGCTGAGCCACGAGAGCCGCACCCCTTGCGTTACCTGGCCGAATCGGCCCCGACCTCCCTGACATAGCCTCCTACGCGGCCCCCATCTGGGCCGAACCTCCCTCGCAGCCAGTTGGGCTGGGCACAGCAGCCCAGGCAGAAACCAACTGGCCAGGCCAGTCCCAATTGGTCAGGTCGGGTCAACCCGAACCAGGTTAGCCCAGAGTAAGACGGGTCGGGTTGGTCCAACTGGGTCGGTCTGGACCCAGGACTACTACTGACCCTTTACTTTCTATTGGACATATCTTTGGAACTGGACGTCCGTTTGACGAACCGTTAGTGGCACTGGTAATCATGGACCTTGACGGTCCCTTTGATTATACCCCACTAGAGATTGGAGTATAGTTGTGATACAGTCAGGTTGGATCATGCACGAATCCAACCGAGCCCTCGGGACAAATAGGTTAATAACTCCGAGACCGGGCGTTTGATTGACGCATCATCTATTGTGTTGATACCTCTATGACGTGGAAGACCATTGAGATACTTCCTCATGGGACTTCATGATAGTTGGAGTTTTGACCAATAGCTCGTGGAGCGGATCCTTCTGGTGATGAGCGAGCAGAGTGCAGAGAGCTAGTAGCTGGATGAGACCTGATGACTAATGACTGATTGACTCAGAGTGACTCGACTAGCCCAGTCGGGAGTGCCTTGGTGTCACAGTAGTCCCACGATGAAGGAGCGCCTGGTTGTGGCGGCAGACCCGCAGTAATCGATAGGAGGAGTACCTCTGTAGGCTATTAGGGGGACCAACTAGTTGTGGCATCAGACCCATGGTGTGGAGCGCCATGGTGATGTAGAAGACCCATGGTACTCGATTGGAGGAGTACCTTAGTATTCCAAGGTTAGTGGGAAGCACCTTGGTGTCGCGGAAGTCCCACTTTACTCAATAAAGGAGTTCTCTAGCAGTCGTGGTTTTGATAATGTGAATAAAATCCTGGTTGAGCTGAGTCAGTAACTTTTGTATTTACCTCGTCATTGAGATGGATTACTTGATAACTTAGGTATATGTATAGGCATATACCTAAGTGGGGTTATCTGTTTATTTCTTACCTTGGGATTTATCCTTGGTGGATTTTGTGAGACCTTCAGGGTCTCAGGGTCCCTACTGAGTATCATTATACTCACCCCTATATAGGCTATTCTCGCACCACGTTGTGTTGGTTGCGGACGACGGACAACACTGACAGAGGCTGAGAGTACCAGGACTGGACGGTACCCGGAGGAGGACCTTACAACGAGTAGGTACACGAAGGAGACTAACAAACTTGGAGTGATGAGGATTCTATACGTACCTACCCTTCAAGTAGGAATCCCAGAGGAAGACCTAGTAGCTATTTTTCCTTTCTTCAGTTGTACATGTATTTCCAGTTCCTTATTCTTTACAGTTGGTCTTGTATTTCCATCCCCATTTTCTTTTCAGCACTCTTTTGTTATATAGTTTACATAGTGTTTTGTATCTAGTTGTGTGTTCTGTTGTGTGCGTTTTAGGTTATAATGGCAATTCCTTCCCAGTTTTAGAGAATTACGCCTTTGGAGCTAGTCACCAGCCCCTGGCCTATGAAAGGCGGGCTTGTGGTAGTCACGGCATGAGCCCCAGAGGAAGGGTCGTGACATTATTGAACCCACTTTTTGAAAACATAGACATGAAATAAAAATGATCGTTGACCGAAGAGAAAAATAAAGTCAGATTTCCTTAGAAATATTTATCAGTATATTGAATATTTAAACAGAGGAGAATGAAAGGAAAAGAATATAATCTCTATAAATAACCATATGAGAATAAAATTCATGTTATTATTTAAAAATATATCATAAAACTTTATCATAAAACACATGTTTGTAAACAATCCTGATAAATAATGAGATTGTAACATAAATCCATTACCACATTAGTAAAATACGAATCAAAACCTCATGAAAAATAGACCCTTAGATGGAAATTTATATCTCTATAATTTTCATGATATTAATCAAAAATCAAATTCATCGAATTTATATATACCACATATAAGAAATAATTGGTGAATATGGCATATCTATCATATAAGTAAAAGAGAGATGAAAATACCTTACCACATGTTCAACTTGGTTTGATGGTGCTCTAACTCTTATATAAAAAATTCAACTTTATTTCAATTGTCTAAAATAATCATTTACATACTTATAATTTTATATATTTTTCTCTTATAACATTTAAACCCCCATTTATTAATAATTACTTATTAAAATCATCATTTCTAGGTGTTAAATGATTAATTTTTATTATGATGTTCGGTTTGATAGTTTTAGTCCTTATACAATGATCATGGTTACATAATCACCATAATTTTAATCATGGTATAAATATAATATATATTCATTATATATATTTATATTCGTCCATAAAATGTATAGATAGAAAATGAATAACACTTTTCATGGAGACAGGGGGTCGTACGTTCACATGATCACTATTTTCACTTATTGACGAATGGAATAAGAAAATAATTAACCTTCGCAAAATAATTGTTATATAATATATATAAAATATATTAATTAAATATATCCTTACTACTATCCATTGTAAAAAATTAATGAAAAATGGGTCATAAAGATTTGTGGAGGTGGTAGTGAACATTAACATAAGAGTGATGTTATCATTTTGCAACAGATTAGAAGGCAAGGAGGTAGATATGATATTATAATTCAAAAAGAATAATTATTCCATAAATATCATTTATATTTATTTCTTATATATTTATAACCATATAAATAAAAGTGTGATGAAAAAAACTCAATGTTATGTGGAGATGATAAGCCGTAAATATGAATGAGTGATGTTTTTTTAATTGATTATAATGAAAAATAGATGTAAATTGGTTTTCCCATAATCATAATAAATATCAAAATAAATATTATACTATATTTATTGTTTTATTATGTTTAAAACATATTTTTATTAAGTATAGGAATAAATAAATTTTAAACAATTGTTAAAGACGATAACCACTTTTTAGTATACTTCCATTAGACCCCTTCTAAAAGACCACTGTATTGGTATTTTAAGAATAAAAGAACCTATAATTCAAGGATATTTAAGTTTAATAGAGAATTTTTTTAGTTTTTGTTCTTGATATATTGAATAAAGTTGTGGAAAGAATAGATGGAAGGGGTGTCCTTTTACAAGGGAGGGAAAGGAAACCCTTGGAATTTCTTAAAAAAATAAAATAGAATTAAGTCATTCTCATGTAAAATGACTCCAAATAGATATATATTTGAATAAAAATAGAATAATATTGAAATATCACCATCAAAATAAATTTATATTGGTTTTGGGGTCATTTTGAACTATATATTTTTGGTTTAACCCCTTGGTTAACCAATTTTAAAATTAATGACGGTAATGAATTTTTAAATAGTAAAGGGTAATAGTTTTTCTTATAAGGTATAAATTTTATCATAAATGGAAAAGGGGTTAATTTTCATCCCATTTCTCATTATACTTTTCCTCATTCATGATTTTTTATGATTTTTAATTAAATTAATAAACTATTAATCAAATAAAATATCATTAATATCATTTTGATACTATTAGTATAATTTGAATTTAAATACAACATGAAAAAACATTAATTCAAATTAAAACCATTAAAACATTCCTAATATGTTATAATATCTATAAAACCTACGGGACATAATAATTCATTGAAATTTTATTACTTTTAATATTTGTAAAATCATTTTTTTTTTCAATTAACTAAAAACATAATGTGTCGATCTTGCATATGAATTTTAGAAAATTATGAAATAAAATAAAATAATAAATAAATTACTATGATAAAAACAATTAATTAATATTTCAAATAAACATTTATAACTAAGCAGGCCCATTTTTATCCCTATAATAAAAATATAGATTTATTAAAGTTAAGAGAATGTCATTTTGTATTTTTTTCATAAAACAAATATAAAGGTCATAATCAAATTAAAATTGAACTAATTGGCTATATTTTCTACAATTGGATGTGAATGGGGAGATATATGCATAAAATAGGATAATGTAAAGTGTTAAATGAATTTTAAAGCCTTAAAACAAATTTTTAATATTGTTTTTTCCATTTTCCCTTTACTAAGGTCACAAAAATATACAACGGATACTATTTTTGATGAACAAAAATAAGAGGAACCTATTTAAAAATTATTAATCACATAATTAAAAATACAGGGTCCATTTTTCAGGATTCAATTTCTATAATTGATAGAAATTGATTTTTAAATATGTGCACAAAATGGGATGAGAATTGTATTTAGAAAACTAAATTTTCAATAATAAAACTACATTTATTCATATCCCATGACTAGAAAAAAACTTTATATAAATTTTAGAAGATTTTATAGAATATAATATATATATATATTTTATTAAAATCCTTCCTTGATAGTGATTAATTTAATTCAATAAGATAAAAATTCATTGTCCGAATAAAACCATTTTTTTCAGAAAAACATCTCATTTACATTCAAATGATTTTTTATTTTTATTTATAATAAATTTCTTAAAATTATTTAATTATATACATGTTTAAACCTTATGTTTTTCATAATTTAGTTTTTCATATTCATACCCTCGAATCTTAAGGTTAGGAGATAATTGTCACATTAAATATTAATATTTCAAAAGTATATCACTGTTTTTTTAATCAGTATTGTGTTTAAATAAATTAAAACAATAAATTGGAACACCCAAATACTTTAAAATATATTTCTTTTAGAATATTTTTAATTTCAGGATAGGTTTTGATGCATGAAACATTGTCTTTGAAGAAAACACAGTTTAGTCCAACATTACACACATAATTTAAAATTAGTTTTTTCCACTTTCAGAAAATTTATTTAGAAATATAAAATTAGATTTTGAAATATGAATTCAAAAATTATATTAGAGTGATTTTTTTGGATTTCTATGAAATGTTTTACTATTGATGAATAGTGAAAAATACTGAATTGTAATTGAAAACAGCCTTTTAGTTTAAATAATCTATATTGGTAAATTATATTTAAAATTGGTTTTAATGTAAATTTAGTCCAATTTTTTATAAATTAACACATTTTAGTTAATTGGAATGATTTTCCTGATAAATTTAGAAATAAAAACATTTTAAACTTTTGAATATATTCACATCAAAAACTTTCTTTCACATCATGTCTATGAGATTAATTTTGAATTAAAATTTTCTAATGTTTGAATTGAATTTTGAAAAATGGGTTCAATATTTTTAATCACAAAAATTTATAATATACAATAATGTTATTTTATTTTTCTACAAAAATGAATAGTGAATTTAGAAAAAATTTATTATTGTACTTAAGGTGAAAATGGATTTAAAATGGGGTTAATCAAGAATAATAATAATGAAAAAACCTAAAATATGATCTTAATTTTTTTAAATGAGTTTATTTTAAAATGTTTTTATAAAATTCACTAAAATATTGAAATTATATTCCACTTTAATTTTAGTACAACCCTTATAATAAGTTATGTAAAGAAAATGACAAAACAATTTCTTACTTTTATTATCTATAAAGCTTTGTGATTGGGAAAAAATATATGTTTATTTATATGTATCCTTTTTAAAGATAAATTATTTTTTCCCAGGATTATTTATTTTTATTTTTATAATATTAAATAATTAATTCAAATGCTTATGAAACTCCAATATCGAAATTATTTAGTAGAGAATAAAATAAAATAAATGATACTAAAAATATTAAAAGTGAAGTAAATTTTATGAATTATTGTGTTCCATTATTTTTTTATATTAATATATTATGTTATAGATGATTTAACATAATAAATTCAAATTCCATTATTATCTTGACATTTTTAAATTCTATTTGAATGAATAATATTAAAATGAAATTAATGTAATTTTATGATAAATTGTTTTTTTTAAATGATATAATTTTACTAAAATTCCAATATTATGTAATTTTATTTTAAAATTAAAATAAATATAAACTATGGTCCATTCATATACCTATTTTTATTTTATCATAAATATATTTATCCATAAATAGTAAATTTTTTGTTTTTGTAGTTAATGTCAACGCGGTGTTTTTGCACGTTACATGAGATTCTGTTCAAATTAATTTTTCACAAAAAAAAGATTTTTTTAATTAGATTTTATAATTATAATTAGTGGATTTAAATTATATAATAAGGATCATTTTATTTTTTGCTCAATTTAATAATTACCTAGGATAAAAATACTATTTATCGTAATGAAAGAACAAATTTGTTAAAAATAGAAAACGTAGAAGTTAAGGAAGAAAATATTTAAGAAAAATGTTTTTAATTAAGTGAGAGAGGTTTGAATCGACTATATAATCCCACAAAACCTCTAATTATAAATTTTTAACCACTTTAGGTAATATTGACCCCCCAATACTGACTAAATTTCAGTATTTAGAAGAATGACACTCCTCCTCAACTATAAAAGGGAACTCACCCCCCCACATATTCAAACCATCACACCTATTTAGATTATCCAATACCTTCCAAATTCACTTACTAACATACCTAATGTCATCCTATAATCCTTATTTTGGTAATTAATCCATTCGAAGAAAACATTAGTGAAAACCTACAAGGGATACCTAAAGAAGAGGTGATGATCTTCCATATGAAACATTATTTTAATTATTTCTACACCTACTTCAATTTCTATCAAAACATGATGATATTAGAACCTATGTATCTTCTATATAATGTGATGTTTTTAAAATAATTTATTGAGCTAAAACCATATCCACTTCCATGGGTTACAAAATCATCATTCATGTGTACGTTGGACTATAGCCTCGTGAAATGATGCCCTTAATTTTTCCATTTACACCTATAAAGGGTTTGTATGATGATTTCTATAAATAATATAAATGATATTTATACCATATTCATACCTCTATAGTCTATATATTATATATATCCTTTTTACCTTCAATTATATAGGAGATTAGATCACGTCAGTTGTGTGTACGATAGACTACTGCCATGCGGAAAGATGTGATTCACCACTCAATAACGATTCACATGGAAGTTGTAACAGCCCGAGATTTTATGAAAAATATTATTTTTAATTTCATTAATGTCTTGTGTTGTACGCTACACCAAAAGGAGCTTGCACAACACGCATCCTTGACTTGCCTTGCATTACATGCAATCGCAACCTTCCTCGATAGCGTGTGTAGTACGCAATACTGAGTTTCACGAAACAATGATATGCTATTAAAATATTATTAAAACTACCCGTTATGAATAGTAATAACCACTTTTTAAATTTTAGAAATTTCATCTCTCAAAATGGACTTCATTTTTGGATTCAGAGTATCGAATTTAGCCTAAGGTGAAATTTTGGTACTTTTCGGATAACTTTCATATTCTGATGAATAGTGAAAATTACTAAATTATAATTAAATACAACTTTTTTTAATCAAAATAATTAATAGTGATAAATTATTAATTTGAGTTGTTTTAAAGTATATTTAGAATATATTTTTACAATTTAATACAATGTTTGTCATTGGATGTAATTTCACATTTAAACCAGACATAATCAAGTGTCAATCTTTTGATAGATATTGTTTCTTAAAAACACGCTATTTGTTTTAACAGCGGGATTTAATTATAAAATTAATTAATGCAATTTCTATGTTATGAATTTGGTAAAATAGGCTTCATTTTTGAATTCGGAATATGAAATATAGCTTAGGATGAAATTTTGGCATTTTTCTGAAAACTTTCAATTTTTGATGAATAGTGAAACCACTAAGTGGTAGGTTAAAAACTGAATTTTGCATAAAACTTAATTTTACCGCTTCTGTGAATGGAATTTCGAAAATCCGACAGACACGGTTAATATCAAGGATTAAAATTTGGTTCAATGAGATGAAAATAATTTTTGGTGAATAGTAACTTTTTACTTTTTTTTACCACGGTTAATAGTAAATAGGGTAACTAAGGGTAAATATGATATTACTATTACCCTAACACATGTCCCAATTATATTGGAGAAGTGTAATTCGACCAAAAACAACCTTATGAATATAATATGACCATTTAGGTCCACTTGGATTAGATTATGACATTTAATATTATTTTATTTAATGAATAGTTAAAATAGTTAAAATCAAAGTTTAATAACTAAAAAATTTTAATATGGGGTTATACATAAGATAAATTCGACTATAAATATTCATTAGAAAGATAAAAAGATTTCCTACATAATGATATTTTATTTATAATTTTTAGACATTAAATAAATTAATTTATTTATGACACAACGATGATGCAATAATTACCCTTTTAAGGAAATATTAACATAATTGATGTTACAAATACTCAAATGAATGTAATATGAGACTTTTTATGAATTACACTGATTTTATAGGTTACTATGATATATTATTGTTGATTTAAGAACCTTTTTTTGAACATATAATTCTGTTATGACTTTCACAAACATAATATATCAAATAGTGTCAAAATTGACACAAAATAGTTTTTAAATCAAATATTATATTATTAATTGTTGTTTTATTCCTAAAAATATAAGGATCGGCCAAATGACTTAGATAAGGATATATATATTAATAATAAACAATTTGGGGTTCGTTTGGCATGTTATAATAAGTGTATTAACCATATAGTGAAAGAAAACAAAAAGACACGGTAAAAGTTAAATTATTTAACTTAGAGTTAAATCTAATTGATAAGGTTAAAATAATACCCTAAACTTGTATAAATCCTATTGTATGATAGGATTGCGACCCATACCCACTTTAGCTTCGAAATAAGACCCTTTGGAACCATTATAAACCGATTTTGACTTTAATATAAAATAATATTTTGAGATATTCCTAAGGTGCCCCTCTCCTCCCTTATAAAAGGGTACCTCCTCCCCCTCCTCCTCACACCAATTTGAGCACTCAAGCTTGGCCAACCCCTGACAAAATCCCTTCTCCACTTCCCTAGAATAATCCTAGAGGTCCTGGTCTTCTTCAAAGACCAATCTTAGTTCCCTAAATGGAGGATTCAAAGTGGCGTTTCAAAGAAGAGGTAATATCCATTACCGATCTTTTCAATTTCTTTCTTCTTCAACTTATTCTTCTTTAGTTGTTTCATGATAAAGTAATAAAATCAGTATTTCTTATATACTTATATGTTATTATTAATATGAAACAACTCTAATTCACCTTCTATCCATCCTATGGAAAAATGAAATCACCGCGCGTGCGTACGTACAGAATACCGTCTCCACGCCGTGGTGTAATATATTTTACGTCACCACCTTAATTGGATTGGTATAATGGTGTAATGAGTAACTATATATGATTATTATAAAGTGATATTGATACTGAAATAGTATACATACACTTCAACACAATTCCATGACCATGGGAACGATATCATCGCTCGTGCGTACGTACGGACTACCGTCTCCACGACGCGATGAGATTCATTCTCCATGTTAACCATTTAAGAATGATTAAAAAGTATATATAAGAAATAATAATGAAATATATGACATTATAAAGCTACTGTATTTATGTATATATGTATATGTATGTCATCTACTTACTTCCATTCAAGACAATAAGGAAAGGAAAACAGTGTTCATGCGTATGTACGGACTACCGTCTCCATGAACGGTGTTTTTCATTTCATTTATCTATCTTATATATATATATATACTGAATATATATGATATATAAATCATATTTTATATTCTGGAAGTAATTAAATCATGATATAGTAATAACAATGTCAAGAACAACAAGTCAAAACACCTACGATAAATGAAACGATTTTACCAAAACGCTTCTTTAACATGGAATTTACAAAAGAATGGGTAATATAATGTCATAAGTGAACAATATATGATATCATAACAATGAATATGATTCTGTAATAAGTCAATGACATTATTTAAATCATTATACAGGAGGTTCGTACACATACGAAGCAAATCAGACCTAAGGTAAGGGGAATATCACAATCTCATTTTTTGTCCGAGATTGTTTATACTTTGAAATTTACTAGGGTGTATTTTATCATCCACATCCATGTTTCCTAGATATGTAATATTATTTAAATCCACCTACAATTGTTTAAATCCAAATTTACCCTTTGGTGAGTTTTAGTAAAATATATGAAAGGAATCTTTTGTCGTTTTTCGTATGAGGTACTTTTTGACTTTTCCGACAAAAGTACAAGAAGAATGTTTTTTTTAACTTAAACGGAACAAACGGATTTTTACTGTTTTATAAAGCCTTATTTTCATGAAGCTTCCTCCAAAAGATTTCATGAATATTTTCAATAAAATCTCTTTCTTTTAAAATTGCGTGATGTTTTGTGAAAAGAAATTGATTTTGAAGAAGAAAGGATATTTCCTCAAGAATTCATTTCAAGTGTTTTATCAAAATTATTTTCCATCTAAGATAATAAAGGGTTCTGTTTCTATCCATATTTTTACATTGATTTGACTATGTTTTGATGAAATTATGTTTATGAATTCCTTTATCTTATATGAATGGTTTTATGATGTCATGTTGTTTAAGATTCCCATTTTTATTACATGGGTTATGCAATGATGTATGGTTTATGATTTTGTGGCACACATAAGAATGGTATCATTATGAGATGGGTGGGACCTATATCTCCCTCCAATGCATTGGGTAAAGATTTTATATCTCATGAGATAGACAGGGCTGGAACGGTAGGTTATACCGGTTCAATGAAACAGGACTGAAACGAGGGTTACTCGATTCAGAAAGGGACTTTGTCCACTAAGATAGTCTTGGAAATGAGTCTTGACTAACAAGAAATGATTCTATATGATTATGTGTGAATTCCAAAAAGTTTCATGTTTTAAGTTATGATTATTGTGATTACATTTCACTACCATGATTTATCCCATGTTATGAAATTATGCTCTCTTTTGCAGGTTATGATTTCCAAAATGTTATGTTCTTATGAATACAATGTGATTGATATTTCTTTTGTTTACCATTACTGAGCATTTGAGCTCACCATTTTATGTTTTCTTTTCCCTAGGATATAAAGAAAGTTTTTAGGTATAAAAAAAAGGAAGATCTTTATGGGAGATGTTGAAGATCTTTCACCACGATTAGAAGATTTTATTCCGAGTATCCAAAGACACTAAACTATTACAATCCTCGTGTGTGTGTTTTTGTTATGTACTAAGTATTCCGCAAAAGTAATGTAATGTTCATGTACGTCAAGCTTTGGGTCTCTACAGTTGGTATCAGAGGAAAGGTTTAGTCAACCTTTGGAAACTAGGATGCGAAAACGTTAGTGAGATCCCTAGAGATATTTCTACGGTATGTCTAGGGATGTTCCTAAGGTTAAGTATACGTATAGGTTATAGTACTAGAACTACGCTAACGATCATAGAATTAAACATAAGATGTTAGATATTGAAGGTACTTCCCCTTTATTATGTTGTTTTCCCTAGCATGATTTTTTCCTCTCACACTATTCTTTTTGGGTTTTAGACGATGGCTGGAACCCGAAGGAACCGTGTTGATCAATGCAATGGACAATGCAATGATTTTCCTCCTGAACAAACAAATGTTATGGGAGATGGAGTGCAAAATCTTATTGCTATACTTACACAAACTATGAATCATTCTGGACTTCCAAATGAGAATAGAAGGGAACAATATTCTATTGAGTCCTTCATGAGGCAACGTCCACCTTCTTTCAGTGGGTCTTCTGATCCACTTGTTGCTGAACAATGGATCAGTACCACTGAATAGATATTTTCAGTTCTTCAATGTTCTGAACATGATAAAGTCATCTTAGCAGTATATCGTTTGGAAGGTGAAGCTGATCAATGGTGGAATCTTATCAAGAATACAAGGCAAAGAGATGAAATTGAGTCCATGGAATGGGACGAGTTCAAGAACTTATTTTTCAATAAGTACATCCCTCGTATTCTTCGAACAATGATGGAGAAGGAGTTTGTTGAACTAAAGAAAAAGGATGATGAATCTGTTGGTATATACGAAGCGAATTTTACAAGACTTGCAAGGTATGCATCTGGCATTATCATCCAACCTGAAAGTAAAGTTGATCGATTTTTCAGTGGCTTAAAACCAAGTCTTCGAAGGGCATTAGCTATAAGAGACTTCAGTAGCTATGAAGAAATTGTGCGTTGTGCTATCAAGGTAGAAATTAAAGTTGGTGTTACATATCCATCTCATGGTTTTGACAAGAAACGAAAGATGGAGTACAAGGAGAAATCTTAGAATAATGGTGAAAAGAAGATGAATGTTTCCTTATGCACAAAGTGTGGAAAGAAGCATGGTGGAGATTGTCTTAAAGGGACTAGAAAATTTTTTAAGTGTGGAAAAGAAGGTCATCGAGCATCTGAGTGTCAAAGTAATGGAAAAAGGGTTTCTAATGATGTGAATAAAGAAAACACTGCAGAGAACGCACCACCAACAGTTCAATGCTTCAAGTGCAAGGAAATGGGGCATTATGCTAATAAATGCCCTAATCCAAGGGTTAGTGATGATCAACATGAGCAACCACTGAAGGCAAAGGACAAAGGGAAGTCACATGTGATCACTATTGGCAATGTTGAATATGACAACGATGTGGTGGAATGATTAAGTGTTTATGTAATGGGATTCCAAAATAATGTTGTATCATTGAGTATTGCAATATTTATTGATGTGGTATTCAAAGTGATTGAGATATTTTTTGGAAATAAGATGATATGCGCATAATGAAGGGAAAACGAGAAAATGAAATGTTTAATAGTATTCATGAGCTCAAGATCGATATAAGGACTAAGTGATATCATGGTTTGAGTATATAGAATTTTGAGGATTTTGGTATGTGGAAAGTGTTAACTTTAAACTGCATTTATGTTTTCACTAAGGTATTCAAGAGAATACATGATTAAGGACTTTGAATGTTTGGAATGTGACCAACAAAACATATCTTATGATATATGGGGATCAACGATGGTATTAAATCTCTGGTAATCATTTTCACTATGTTATGAGAGTGGACTGCAGTATTATGGATAAGCCTAAAGATTGAAATGGATTATGTTGGACATAAGTGAGTATTGTTTAAGGATAGAAGTTTTTTTTCGATATTATTTATGGGATGTTATAGTAATGTAGTTTTAGAGAAAGGACAACCTGCAGGACGAGCGACAGCCCATCGCTTCGGACAAGGCTGTGGGAATCGAACCCACAACCGAAGTGCGACTGGCCTTTATCGCCTACCACTGGCCTACAGGAAGTCCATGTTTAGTAGAAACTAGTTTTATTATATTAAGCATTATGATATATGAAGTATAAGTCCATTTTAGGAACCATATGTGATTAATCTCACTATAGATCGACTTATGTATATAATTTTTTCTAACCTTTTGTTTGAGACAGATGGAATGACCCGTCATTCTATCACATGATCTGCTAACACTTCACGAATAACAAATTCAACTTCATTTATTTAAGAGATGAAGTGGAAATTGTTCAAGGAATGAACAACAGTGATATTGTACCAAAATAAAGAAAGTATTTATTCTAATTCAAATTTTCAACTTTAGGGAAATGATCTTGAAAACCAAAAATGTTGTCCTAGTGATCTTATACCTGATGAATCAGATGGTACCTTAGATCATCACAAATTTATGGCTTTGTGATTGCTGACTTTTCCATAGCCATGTTCTCTACCACTCTCCATCAGAACATGATGGTTAGATTTCTCTTCCATATCCATATTTTCACCTATGTGGAAACCCAGTGATTAGTTTATTTGGGTAACCGTTACGTTTCATACTTTTGTTTTTAAAGATTGGTTTTGATATTCCTTTTTACGATGTGGGTTTCTATTAAAGAAACTTTCGAATAGTAAACCATTTATAACCCGGACGAATTTCGAGGGCGAAATTCATTTTAAGCGGGGTAGAATGTAACAGCCCGAGATTTTATGAAAAATATTATTTTTAATTTCATTAATGTCTTGTGTTGTACGCTACACAAAAAGGAGCTTGCACAACACGCATCCTTGACTTCTCTTGCATTACACGCAATCGCAACCTTCCTCGATAGCGTGTGTAGTACGCAATACTGAGTTTCACGAAACAATGATATGCTATTAAAATATTATTAAAACTAGCCGTTATGAATAGTAATAACCACTTTTTAAATTTTAGAAATTTTATCTTTCAAAATGGACTTCATTTTTGGATTCGGAGTATCGAATTTAGCCTAAGGTGAAATTTTGGTACTTTTCGGATAACTTTCATATTCTGATGAATAGTGAAAATTACTAAATTATAATTAAAAACAACTTTTTTTAATCAAAATAATTAATAGTGATAAATTATTAATTTGAGTTGTTTTAAAGTATATTTAGAATATATTTTTACAATTTAATACAATGTTGGTCATTGGATGTAATTTCACATTTAAACCAGACATAATCAAGTGTCAATCTTTTAATAGATATTGTTTCTTAAAAACACGCTATTTGTTTTAACAGCGGGATTTAATTATAAAATTAATTAATGAAATTTCTAAGTTATGAATTTGGTAAAATAGACTTCATTTTTGAATTCGGAATATGAAATATAGCTTAGGATGAAATTTTGGCATTTTTCATGAAAAATTTCAATTTTTGATGAATAGTGAAACCACTAAGTGGTAGGTTAAAAACTGAATTTTGCATAAAACTTAATTTTACCGCTTCTGTGAATGGAATTTCAAAAATCCGACAAACACGGTTAATATCAAGGACTAAAATGTGGTTCAATGAGATGAAAATAATTTTTTGTGAATAGTAACTTTTTACTTTTTTTTACCACGGTTAATAGTAAATAGGGTAACTAAGGGTAAATATGATATTACTATTACCCTAACACATGTCCTAATTCTATTGGATAAGTGTAATTCGACAAAAAACAACCTTATGAATATAATATGACCATTTAGGTCCACTTGGATTAGATTATGACATTTAATATTATTTTATTTAATGAATAGTTAAAATAGTTAAAATCAATGTTTAATAACTAAAACATTTTTAATATGGGGTTATACATACGATAAATTCGACTATAAATATTCATTAGAAAGCTAAAACGATTTCCTACATAATGATATTTTATTTATAATTTTTAGACTTTAAATAAATTAATTTATTGATGACACAACGATGATGCAGTAATTACCCTTTTAAGGAAATATTAACATAATTGATGTTATAAATACTCAAATGAATGTAATTTGAGACTTTTTATGAATTCCACTAATTTTCTAGGTTACTATGATATATTATTGTTGATTTAATCAACTTTGTTTGAACATATAATTCTGTTATGACTTTCACAAAAATCATATATCAAATAGTGTCAAAATTGACACAAAATAGTTTTTAAATCAAATATTATATTATTAATTTTTATTTTATTCCTAAAAATCTAAGGTTCGGCAAAATGACTTAGATAAGGATATATATATTAATAATAAACAATTTGGGGTTCGTTTGGCATGTTATAGTAAGTGTATTAACCATATAGTGAAAGAAAACAAAAAGACACGGTAAAAGTTAAATTATTTAACTTAGAGTTAAATCTAATTGATAAGGTTAAAATAATACCCAAAACTTGTCTAAATCCTATTGGATGATAGGATTTCGACCCATCCCCACTTTATCTTCGAAATAAGACCCTTTTTAACCATTATAAACCGATTTTGACTTTAATATAAAATAATATTTTGAGATATTCCAAAGGTGCCCCTCTCCTCCCTTATAAAAGGGTACCTCCTCCCCCTCCTCCTCACACCAATTTGAGCACTCAAGCTCGGCCAACCCCTGCCAAAATCCCTTCTCCACTTCCCTAGAATAATCCTAGAGGTCCTGGTCTTCTTAAAAGACCAATCTTAGTTCCCTAAGTGGAGGATTAAAAGAGGCATTTCAAAGAAGAGGTAATATCCATTACCGATCTTTTCAATTTCTTTCTTCTTCAACTTCTTCTTATTTAGTTGTTTCACGATAAAGTAATAACATCAGTATTTCTTATATACTGATATTATATTATTAATATGAAACAACTCTAATTCACCTTCTATCCATCCTATGGAAAAATGAAATCACCGCGCGTGCGTACGTACGGAATACCATCTCCACGCCGTGGTGTAATATATTTTCCGTCACCACCTTAATTGGATTGGTATAATGGTGTAATGAGTAACTATATATGATTATTATTAAGTGATATTGATACTGAAATAGTATACATACACTTCAACACAATTCCACGACCATGGGAACGATATCATCGCTCGTGCGTACGTACGGACTACCGTCTCCACGACACGATAAGATTCATTCTCCATGTTAACCATTTAAGAATGATTAAAAAGTATATATAAGAAATAATAATGAAATATATGACATTATAAAGCTACTGTATTTATGTATATATGTATATTTATGTCATCTACTTACTTCCATTCAAGACAATAAGGAAAGGAAAACAGCGTTCATGCGTACGTACGGACTACCGTCTCCATGAACGGTGTTTTTCATTTCATTTATCTATCTTATATATATATATATATACTGAATATATATGATATATAAATCATATTTTATATTCTGGATGTAATTAAATCATGATATAAGTAATAACAATGTCAAGAACAACAAGTCAAAACACCTACGATAAATGAAATGATTTTACCAAAACGTATCTTTAACATGGAATTTACAAAAGAACGGGTAATATAATGTCATAAGTGAACCATATATGATATCATAACAATGAATATGATTCTTAAATAAGTCAATGACATTATTTAAATCATTATACAGGAGGTTAGGACACATACGAAGCAAATCGGACCTAAGGTAAGGGGAATATCACAATCTCATTTTTTGTCCGAGATTGTTTATACTTTGAAATTTACTGGGGTGTATTTTATCATCCACATCCATGTTTCCTAGATATGTAATATTATTTACATCCACCTACAATTTTTTAAATCCAAATTTACCCTTTGTTTAGTTTTAGTAAAATATATGAAAGGAATCTTTTGTCGTTTTTCGTATGTGGTACTTTTTGACTTTTCCGACAAAAGTACAAGAAGAATGTTTTTTTAACTTAAACGGAACGAACGGATTTTTACGGTTTTATAAATCCTTATTTTCATGAAGCTTCCTCCAAAAGATTTCATGAATATTTTCAATAAAATCTCTTTCTTTTAAAATTGCATGATGTTTTGTGAAAAGAAATTGATTTTGAAGAAGAAAGGATATTTTCCTCAAGAATTCATTTCAAGTGTTTTATCAAAATTATTTTCCATCTAAGATAATAAAGGGTTCTGTTTCTATCCATATTTTTACATTGATTTGACTATATTGTGATGAAATTATGTTTATGAATTCCTTTATCTTATATGAATGGTTTTATGATGTCATGTTGTTTAAGATTCCCATTTTTATTACATGGGTTATGCAATGATGTATGGTTTATGATTTTGTTGCACACATAAGAATGGTATCATTATTTGATGGGTGGGTCCTATATCTCCCTCCAATGCATTGGGTAAAGATTTTATATCTCATGAGATAGACAGGGCTGGAACGGTGGGTTATACCGGTTCAATGAAACAGGACTGAAACGAGGGTTACTCGATTCAGAAAGGGACTTTGTCCACTAAGATAGTCTTGGAAATGAGTCTTGACTAACAAGAAATGATTCTCTATGATTATGTGTGAATGCCACAAATTTTAATGTTTTAAGTTATGATTATTGTGATTACATTTCACTACCATGATTTATCCCATGTTATGAAATTATGCTCTCTTTTGCAGGTTATGATTTCCAAAATGTTATGTTCTTATGAATACGATGTGATTGATATTTCTTTTGTTTACCCTTACTGAGCATTTGATCTCACCCTTTTATGTTTTCTTTTCCCCAGGATATAAAGAAAGGTTTTAGGTATAAAAAAAAGTAAGATCATTATGGGAGATGTTGAAGATCTTTCACCACGATTAGAAGATTTTATTCCGAGTTTCCAAAGACACTAAACTATTACGATCCTTGTGAGTGTGTTTTTGTTATGTACTAAGTATTCCGCAAAAGTAATGTAATGTTCATGTACGTCAAGCTTCGGGTCTCTACAGAAGTTAATAAATATATAGCTATTGATTATATGGGTTATAATTGAAATAATTTTTAAATTCATAAAATATTTATTATTCTTTAATTTTTATTTAAATCATTTTCTTTTTTTGATTTTCACTCATGTAAGTACGGTAACATCGTTCATGTATGCGTGGACTACCGCCTTCACAGAGGGTTGTGACTCTTTTTCCATCACTAAACCACATGGATGAAATATATTAGGATTTAATATGTTATTAATGATATTATTATTATTATTATGTAAAGGAAAAATATTACTTACTTATTTTACGTAAGGATCACTGAAAAATATAAACGTTACTCATGCGTATGTATGGCATGCCGTCTCCATGATCATAATGTACATAGTTTATTATAACCATCATTCATGAATATTCTTAAAAGTATGAATAATGTAAAAATATGATAATTATATCACAATTATTATTTTTGATATTATAAAACTATGTAATATGTGCAATAACTGGATCTATAATGACAAAACATGCATGAGAAAGCAAGACAATTAAAACCCGAAAAACAAAAAACATTGAATAATTATTAATGAACAGGGGATAAGATAATATAAAATGATCATATATGATATCATAAATAATAATATGGTTCTAAAATAAGTTAATAAAATGTTTTGCACCACTATAAAAGAGATTAAATAATGTTCAATCAAAAGTAAGCTTGTGGTAATATAGTTTTGTCTCAATTTTCCTTCTTTGAGATGTATATTATATCATGCACATATATTCATTCATGAGGTATATATAAATAAAAATTGACATGTAATATCATAAATAATTCATTATTCATGTTTTTTATGTTTCAATTTTTATTATTTTATTGAGGGCTGTTTGACTTGAAAAGTACCAATTGGCAAAATTTATTGTAAAATCTCACTTTATTTTTGGATAATTAACTTTCTATTGAAATAGTAAATTTATTATAATGATTTTAAATTAGAAATTAAATTTATATAAAATTTCCATATTCTTGGGTGATTTATATTATTATTCCCTAAACTGTAAATCATTTTGACATATTGTATTTACATTGAATGTTATTAGATTAACTGTGGAGATATTTATAAATTCACATCAATTAATAAATACAGATATTTAATAATAAGGAATATTTTTAATGAATTAAATTGATTATTTGATATATAAAGAATGATTTTTATATGAAATACATGGTTTTGGGATCAGTTAATGAAGGACTCTTTATGCATTAATAGTCTTAGGAGAAAGAATCTGTTGGAAAAACCATATGTGTTTTAACTTGTATGTTTTAAACTCTCTTATGAATGGTATTGATATTAGTACATTCAAAACCAAATGGTGAATGATATTTATGGTAAATGTATCATGTTCCAAGGAAACATGACTTTTTATAATTAATTTTTTCCTTTATTTTAGTTATTAGTATTATCCATGATATTTTTTCTATGATATTATCTATGGATGTTTTTAATTCTCATATTATTGATTAAATAAAATGTTTTATTAGTTATAAACCGTGAAATGTTGATTATTATTATTGGTTCGTGATAGATTATGTTGTACAAAACCCTTAATGATCATTTGAGATCACCTTTATTTTTTTCCTTTTTCCAAGTAACCAATGATTGTAACATTATTAATATGTAAAGATATGCTTGAGTGAATAATGTTATTCTAGAAAAAATAATATGTTCAAATATTTATTTTAAAACATAATGAATGAATGAAGTATATATCTAGTTTCCCAAGAATAATTGACTATTTTATCCTTTAGTATGAGATACCTTGTTTATATGATAATTTAATAATGTAGGCACTAGCTTCAGGCTACTAGGGATGGGGTATCCATATCTGGTATCAAAGGAAGTTTAATAGAAACATTAGGAACTCGATTTTGGAAAAAATATATTTGGGGAAAAAATCTTATGATAGAATTTGAAGCTATGAATATAAGAGCATCATAAAATTTTTGTAAGGAAAAGGTCATATGGTTATTCCAAGAAATACATTGCTATTTGGATATTACAAGTGGATTTGGTTCTTGAATAGATGTATCTAGGTTTAATAATGGTGTAAAGGACACATTGTGATAGAACCGATCATCACCTAGTGCATGATAAAATGTATTATTATACACAATATTTGAAAATCCTAAGGGATATGCTTAGAATAATTCATATTTTCCATACAAACCATTATGATGGATTTGAAAAAAAAATATCCCTAATTAACCTATGCATATTATTATGAGATTAGTTATACTTAAATTTTTCAATCTATGTTATGTATTTTAGTAGTTTTGTTACTCTAAATTATTTTTCATAATTATAGGATCTAATATAGTGTGTTAGATTCTTTAGAAATGGAACATAGAAAAAGTAATTATAACTACATGAATTCACGTAATCCAAAGAGTAAAAATGATCATTTCTTTGGTGGGATTAATCTAATCATTTTAAGGGATCTAGTCTACAGAAAATTCGCATTATATGAGGACATAAATTATATTCTAATAAGACATATAATGAATTTTGTTAGTGTAACACCCCAAGAATTTACAAATAGATTTATTATTGAATGGATAGAACATTGAGTCTCTAAAAACACAATTTTTTTATAACCTATCCAAGTAAACATAAGTTTGTCACTTATGTGATGTGAATTTCTAAGATCTGACACACACGGTTGCAATGAGTATGTTATTTGGAGTCTGATAAGAAAAAACTAATTGTTGGTTAATAGTAACATACCCTTATGAATAGTAACATGCCTTTATTAATAGTTATTTACCCTAATTATTAGTGACCTTACCTATGACATTATATAAATAATATTCAAGTTAGAGTAAGAAATACCTATGTTTTGGAAAAGGGTAAAAAATGGTTTAAAACTATTTTTTAGAATAAATTATGATTTTAACTAAATATTAAATTAATCATATTTAGAAAATTATTTTTGAAAATTGGACTTAAATTTTGGATTCTACATGTCGAAAAATGGTTGGGGGAATTATTTTTACTCTTTTGGAATACATGAATTTTTGATGAATAGTGAAATACCATAGTTTACAAAATAAGCTAAATTCACTAATTATCAAGTCATGTATGATGTTTTGCTTATGCAAGACCAATTGATTAGGATTCACATGATATAATTATTATCCATGGTCATGTAATACTCACTATTCCTTTTCTTTTGGAGAAATAATAAATTATTGAATATAAAATTGAGAAATCCCCACTCCCCTCCACTATAAAAAACCCCATCACTCCCTCTTCTCTTAACTCCTCTCAAGCCTTGTGCCTTATCCAAATTATATAAAAATATACTCCCAACCTCCTCTCCCATGTCCATCATGCCGTGGTCTCATAAAAAGACCAAAACCTCTCCCTTAAAGAGGCACTCAAGGAAGTTTTGTTCAAGAGATAAATTCCCTTTTCCATTCTTTGTTTTTCCTTTCAAGTTCATTTGTTTTTTTCTATTATTACCTATCATTATACAAATTTAGTCATGAATACAATAACCTACATGTACTATAATGTTTTTAGGATAGAGGAATATGTTATCATCATCTCTTCCTTTTACCTTCTTTTATACCAGTAGTAAGAACACCATCTAAGATGTGTCAATTTTCTACATTCAAGGACGATGGGCTTTCAATTTATATTATCATTCCCAATTATGGTCATGAAACAATTATTGTTCTAGTTGAAATGGATTATTATATACATAATATACCCTTTTTATGGTTTTTTAATCCCTTTGAAAAAATGGTGTTAAGTTATAAATAAAAATGAGTTCGTTGTAATCAAAACCCCCAAATTAACCGAAACAGTTATCATTAATGTTCTATATAATAATTCATCCTCATGGCATGTAAACAAGTTATAAAAATAATAATTAACACTTCTGGATGTTCAAAAAAATATTTAATTTCAATTATGATGATTTATATCCATTCCACAAGAACTCCATTACTTAAGAACAAGTGAACCATTTATGAAAATCAAGAAAACAAACACTCTGGAGCGATGGAATACAATATGATAACTTATCAATAAGAACATAAATGAACTAAAAAGAATTGCGCTAAACTAAATACACAACTAATATGTTATAAATTAATTTATTAATGAATATAATTTCATATTCAAGGACCTTAATTTCAAGAGGGAAACACATTCAGATTTAAGGTACGGGATATCTTAACTCAATTTCCATTCGTTGAGTTAAACATCAATGTCATTGGTTTTGTATTTTACCAGAATAAGTGTGAATGACCTATGATTGTTTTATTCTTTATATAAACTTTTATTTTGTGGGTTTTTTTTGTTTCATGTAATTATTTCATAGATTTTTCATCAATAAAATGATAGGTTCTTGGTAAGGGTATCTTCATCCCACTTCTATCTTTGTGAGGTATTTTGTATTCACAGCTGTTACTTGTGTATGGTGTATGTATACTGCCCATTTATGTTTCATAACATGAATCTATTTATATTAATTATACTAAATGTATCATTTGATGACTATTAATTTTTAGTCATAGGGTTCAATTGATTATAAAGTAGTAAGTATTTTATACCTGAACCTCCATTTTCATTCAGGTTGCCCTTATTCTCTATTAACCTCAATGGAATTCTTATTTATTCATATATACTCCTCATAAATTAAAATTTAATATCTAATAAATGTGTAATTATATTAAGCCTTCATTATTATGTGTGAATTTACATGTTTTAAACAAATCTTTCAAAATTTCTTCCGAAATAGAAGCATGATTCAAGGAACATCAAAAATCCATACCTATTTTGATGTTCACTCTATAATATTTTTTAAGAAATTTTGATCTTTCTAAATCAAAAATTTTAACATTAAAATTCATTTTTGGATAATTTCTGGTTTTTGGAAAGAAAACATGCCTTTTCACTTTAAAATCTCTTTAACGAATTCCTTAAACCGCCCTAAAATTTTTTAATTCTAAAGCTTCTTTAAAATCACTTTTTATATAACTTCACTTCAGTAGGGAAACATTTATTCCTCAAATGTAATCTTAATTTTCTTACCTTTTCTTTATATGATATACATGTTGAAAAACATATTTATGGAAACTAAAAATGATTTTCCAAAATAACTCTTCTTTCCAAAGTAAAATGGATTTTTCTCCTCACAATTTGACTTTTTGAGATATATGTCTTGTTCACTACATATTTCTTTCATATATTTTGGTATATAATATCGAGAGCCTCCTTATTCTCATGATATTCTAATGGATTTTGTTTTGAATGTTTCAAGGTGGTATGGGACACTTTGGAATGTTTAAGGATTATTTCCTCAAGTATTTTTCAATGGTATCATTTGAAAGTATCTTTATATATGTCAACATCTATTGATGAATCCGTATATTCAAATATATAAAGATAATGAGAAGGAATATTGTACATGGATTAAATCTACATATAAAGAATAATTTGGACATGTAGAGGTGGGAGGATCCTGCTATAGCGCCTCAATGCATCGACATGTCTCAAGAGAAAAATTTGTTGGTGACAAAACCTTTGAGTTTGTTTCGAAAAATCAGATGGGCTTCTACCCATAGACTTAAACAATTTTGATTGTATTTTGGTATCATGTTCCAGATACATGATTTCCAATTAATAATCATTCTCTTTATTCATTTTTAGTTGTTACTATAAATGAGGTATTCACTATGAAAAAACATATGGATGTATTTTCATTCTCATTTTATTAAAGGCACGTGTTATTAATTTATTCACCATTCTATACTGACTATGCCTAATTTTTTATGATTCAATTTTTATTGATTCATGCTTCCACTATTTCTAACCCTTACTGAGCTTTTGAGATCACCCCTTTAATTTGTTTACCATCAACAAGTTATGAAGAGGAGATAATTTATAGAGTTCTTATGGGTGAAATATTTTATTTTTTGTTTTGTGTTTTTTTGTTACCTCTCCCAATGTAATATGAGTTACATGTATTTATCTAGTTTCTTCAAGACTACTAAACTACACGATCCTTCTGGATTTTATTCCTTTTAATCCTGAAAATGTAATTAGTGATGCACTAACTCCGGTATAGGGGGGTCCGGGCATTACTGTTGGTATTAGAGGAAGTTTAGTAGAAAACATGGGATCTATATTTAGAAAACATAGGTTATGAAACAATTCCCTAAGATGGTCTCTAAGGATAAACAAAAAATAACATCCTATAATTTTGGTAAGTAATATATGAAGTGGGTCTTTCTAGAAAATACATCAATGTCTGGATACAAACAAGTAGAGGTGGCTATGGTATAGATGTACCTAGGAGTGAAAACTCTGACAAGGAGTTTCGCACTTGAACTAGGGTATCCAGGTACACGACAACGAGCATTGTTGTACTCTTCATTCAACACTCCTATGGGATATTCTTAGTATAATTCACATTTTATTTACCCACCATTGTGAGGGATTTATGTCCCCAAAGTAAACAAAGTATATGGTTCTATGATTTATGATTCATAAATTTATGCTATGTGTTATACCATGTCTACAGTTATAGAGAAATCATAATTTTATGAGTGAAATTTTAATTTGGAAATGATTAGATAGGCACCTAGAAGAAGGAATTAGAGATTCAACAATGCATGGAATGTGAAGAGTAATAAGGATCATATATCTAATGATCTTAAGCCATCCTTTCAAAGGAATATTATCTCCCATGTATCCTTGTCATATGATTAAATAATATCATGTGTTAACAAGGTAAGTAAAGACTTCTCTGAGTCCTATGGATTTGAAGGGAAGAAAAAGAATAAGTGGATGGAAGAGAGATTTATGGATAAAGGGAATAAAGGAAAGAAGAGTTTTCCCACATGTGATAACTGTGGAAAGAATAACTTCGGTAAATGCTTAAATGGAATGGGTGTTTGCTACAAGTGTCGAGAAAAAAGAAACAAAGTTCATAATTTTAGGGGTAAGAAAATGGTTTCCAATGTGCAATGATTCAATTGAAAGGATATGGGATACTATGCAATCCAATGTCCCAATCATCAAAGGAATATACCCTTACTAATGATTTTTGATAATGATTAAGAAATGATGCAACTGTAGATGAAGTAGAATGATTAATATGCCTAGTCAATAATCCTACCACTTTTATATTTTTTCAGCAATATACTGGTTGTATGAATTATGAGGTATATAACGATTGTATTGCAGTACTCTTTCATTAAGGATTTGAGGTCATGTGATGAATGGTACAAATGAAAAGTATTTTAGTGGAAAGTTAAACATTAAAAAACATGATTGAGGGAAATACAACCCTTAATATATATCTGAAGTTGAGATAATGATGATGAAATGATTGATTCAGATAAGTATTGACTACCTTGGAACTAATTATTGACTAGTAGAGAAGTGGCCTATGCTATCATCAATGAGGTTTATAGCACTTTTGGATTTAGGGAATATATCCAATAACATGTATCTTACATAAGGAATATGGAAGAATGCATGTTTCCAATATGGTTTTTACGGTAAATCATGTTATTATGATATTTCAAGAGGATACATGATGAAGTTATTAAACATGTTTGGAATGTGAATTTTAGAGCTACTTCTTGTTGATTAATGTTTACTGATAAGTTCATCTTGGAAATTTAGAGGACTTCATTATAATGTGTTGAATCATTATATTTTTGAATTTTTTTAACCATTTATAAAATGGTTTATGTTTATCACGGTATGATATTTTAGAGGCTAGTGTATTGCTTCAGAAAATAGCGTAACCCGTGCTCTATGATGAGGTATAGATAGTTAAACTACAATGAAAGGATGATTTTAGAAGTAGAAATATATATTTATACTATTATACAGTGTTATAAATTCCTCGACTCGAGGAAAATAGTCTCAAACAAAATTTTTACCTATTATCATTATCATTGATAATATCAATGAATTTTTTTTATAGTGTAGTAGTAATCAACATTCATCTGAACATGTCCTCTATCATGATCCATCAGAACATCATAGTTGGATTTTTTTTTCTAGTCTAGTTTTTTTCTTCCAACTAATGTCACCTCATTAAAAAAGAAAACTTTTTGGGGTTACCACCTCCTCTTCATTAACCTTTTTTAAGAGGATATTTTATTAACTCTATATTCAATATGGGTTTTTATAGTGGAATTTTTTAGTATCAACCATTAACATTCGATGTTCAATTTCAAATTTCGAGGATGAAATTTTTGTAAGGAGCGGATAATGTAACACCCCAATAATATACAATATATATTTTTAATAGAATTAATGGATCATTGAGTCTCTAAAAACAGCACATTTTTATAATATAGCCATGTAAACATAACTTTTTCACTTTTGTGATGTGAATTTCGGAAACATGACATACATGGTTGCGATTAGTAAGTTATTTGGATTCTGATAAGAAAAACTTAATTTTTGGTGAATAGTAACATTCCCTTATGAATAGTAACATACCCTTATGAATGGTGATATACACTAATGAATAGTAACCTTACCTATGATAGTATATAAATAATATTTGAGTTGGAGTATAATATAGCTATGTTTTATAATAAGTAAATAAATGCTTTAAAACAGTTTTTTTTGAATAAATTATTATTGTAATTAAATATTAAATTAATAATATTTAAAAATTATTTTCAAAAAATGGACTTCATTTTTGAATTCTATAGGTCAAAAAATGGTTGGGGTGAATTTATGGTATTTTTTTGGAATACATGTATTTTTTATGAATAGTGAAATACCATAATTTATAAAATAAGCTAAATACACAAATTATAGAGTCATGTATGATGTTCTGTTGATGTAAGCCCAATTAATTCGGATTCACATGATAAAATTACTACTATTGTTCATGGAATACTCACTATTCCTTGTCTTGTGGAGAAATAATAAATTAATGAATATAAGTTTGAGAAATCCCCTCTTGCCTCCACTATAAAACCCCTCATCACTCCCTCATCTCTTCAACCCTCTCAAGCCTTGTACCTTCTCCAATATCTATCTAAATATCGTCCCAACCTCCTCTACCATGTCCATAAATCCTTGGTCTCATAAAAATACCAGAAACTCTCCATTAATGAGGCTCTCAAGGATGTTTGGTTCAAGAGGTAAATTCCTTTTTCAATTCTTTGTCTTCCCTCTCATGTTCATTTGTTTTATTTTTTCTATTATTACCTCTCCTTATCCAAATGTTGTGATGACACCGGTACCCTACATGTACGAAACGTTTTTCATTATAGTGTACTAATTTATCATCTTATCTTCATTTTACCTTCTTTTATACTAGTAGCAAGAACACCACATGAGATGTGTCAATTTTCCACATTCAAGGACAATGGGCTTTCAATTTCTCTTATTATTCTCAATTTTGGTCATGAATACATTATTTTTATTGTTGAAACGGATTATTATATATGTTATATATACTATTTAAGGTTTTTTAGTCCCTTTGTAAAAATGGTATTATGTTATAAAGAAAAATGAGTTTGTTGTAATAAAAACCCACAAATTAACTAAAACAGTTATCATTAAAGTTCTATATAATAATTCATCCTCATTCCATGTAACCAAGTTATATAAATGATCATTGAAACTTCTGTATTTTCATAATTAATATGTAATTTAAATTCTGGAGATTTACATACATTCCACATGAACTCCATCACTTAAGAACATGTGAACCGTTTATGAAAATCAAGAAATCAAACACTCCGGAGCGACGAAATTCGACATGATAAATTATCAATAAAGATAAAATGAACTTAAAATAATTATGATAAACTAAATACATTTATAATAGGTTCTTAATTAAGTTATTAATTATTATAATTTTATATTCCAAGACCATAATTTCAACCGGGGAACACATTCAGATTCAATGTAAGGGATATCTTAACTCAATTTCTATTCGTTGAGTGAAACATCAATGTCATTTGTTTTTTGTTTTACCAAAATATGTGTGAATTAACTATGATTGTTTTATTATGTATATCTAATTTTATTTTTTGGGTTTATGTTTGTCACACATAATTATTTCATTGATTTTTCCTCAATCTAATGATACGTTCTTGGTAAGGATTTCATCATCCCACTCCATCTTTGTGGGATATTCTATATTCACTACTATTACATTTGTATGGGGTATATATACTACCCATTGATGTTTCATACCATAAATCTATTTATATTTATTATATTCAATGTATCATTGGATGAATATTAATTTTGGAGCATAGGGTTGAAATGATTACAAAGTAGTATGTATTTTCTACTCGAACCTCCATTTTCATTCAGGTTTCTCTTATACCCTATTAACCTAAATGAAATTATTATTTATTCTTATGTACTCATCATAAATTATATAATAATTTCCTATATATGTGTACCAATCATAATCTTTCATTATTCTATGTTCAGTTACATGTTTTAAAATAATCTTTCTAAAATTCTTCCAAAATGCTAGCTTGATTCAAGGAACTTTTAAATTCTTACCTATTTTGATATTCACTCTATAATATGTTTTAAGAAATATTTATCCTTTTAAATAACACATTTTAACCTGAAAATTTTATTTTGGGTTATTTCTAGTTTTATGAATGAAAACATGCCTTTGCGCTTTAAAATCTCTTTAATGAATTCCTTAAATCGCCCTAAAATGTTTTCATTCTAAAGCTTCATTAAATTCACTTTTAAAATAATTTCACTTCTGTAAGACATCATTTATGCCTCAAACATATCTCAATGTCCTTAAATTTTATTTTTGTGATATACAAGTTTAAAACAAGATTTATGGAAAATACAAATGATTTATGAAAATAACTCTTCTCTCCCAAGTAAAATGGATTTTTCTCCTCACAATTTAACTTTTTGAGATATATGACTTATTCACAACATATTTATTTCTTTTATTTTAGTATATCATACAAAAGTCTCCTTATTATCAAGATATTCTAAGTTATTATTACTTGAATGTTTCAAGGTGGTATGGGTAACTTTGGAATGTTTAAGGATTTTTTTTCTCAAGAATTTTTCACTAGTATCATTTGAAAGTATCTTTATTTATGTCAACATACTTTGATGAATTTGTATCCTAGAATATATAAAGATGTTGAGAAGTCATATTTTTCATGGACTAAATCATTGTATAAAGAATGATTTGGACATGCAGTGGTGTGTGGGGCCCCTTATAGCGCCTCGATGCATCGACAGGTCGCATGAGACAAATCAGCTGGTGAAAAACCCTTCATGTTTGTTTCCAAAAATCAGATGGGTTTATACCCACAGACATAAAACTTTTTGATGGTACTGTGGTATCATGTTCCAAAAACATGACGTCAAATTAATAAGCATTATATTTATTCAGTTTTAGTTATTACTATCCATGATGTATTCACTATGACAAAACCTATGGTTGTACTTTCATTCTCATTTTATTAAAGGCACGTGTTCTTCATTTATTCACCATGCTATATTGACTATGCCTAATTTTTTACGATTCAGTTATTATTGATTCATGCTTCTGCTATTTGTAACTATTGCAGAGCATTTTATATCAACCCTTTAATTTTTTTACCTTCAACATGTTATGGAGAGGAGACCATTTATTGAGTTCTCATGGGTACAATCCTTTAGTTTTTGTTATGAGTTGTTATTTGTTACCTTTCCCGGTGCAATATGAGTCACATGTATGTATATAGTTTCTTTAAGACTACTAAACTATTCGGTCCTTCTATATTTGATTACTTTTAATCATTTCAATATAATTATTAATGCACTAACACCGGTATAGGGGGTTGGGGTGTTTTAGTTCGTATTAGAGGAAGTTTAGTAGAAACCATTAGAACTAGATTTAGAAAATGTAGGTTAGGGAACAAAGACCTAAGATGGTCTTTGAGGATAAACAAACAAGAACATCCTAGAATTTTTTTCAGTAATATATTACATGGATCTTTCTAGAAAATACATCCCTATTTGGATACAAACAAGTAGTGGTGGCTCTAGCATAGATGTACCTAGGAGTGAAAACTCTGACAAGGACTTTCAGGCTTGAACTGGGGAATCCTATTACATGACAATGGGCCTTACTGCACTCTTGGTTTGACACTCTCAGGGAATATTCTTAGGATAATTCACATTTTATTTACCCACCATTATGAGGGATTTGTGTCTCCAAAGAAACCAAAGTATATGGTTCTAGGATTTAAGATTCATAAATTTATGCTATGTTCTGTACCATGTTTAGAGTTATAGAGAGTTCATAATTTTATGAGCTAATATATAATATGTAATTTATTATATATGGATCCTAGTATAAGGAATGAGAACTTCACCAATAAATGGGATGTGAAGAGTAAGAAGGATCATATATCAAATGATATTAACATGTATTTTCAAAGGAATATTATCTCCAATGTATCCTTATCATATGACGAAATCATATCATGTGTTTACAAGGTATGTAATGACTTCTCTGAGTCTTATGAATTTTAAGGGATGCAAAAATAATAAGTGGATGGAAAAGAGATACGGGTATAAAGGGAATAAGGGAATGAAGGTTTTTCCCACATGTGATAACTGGGGAAAGAATAACTCTGGTAAATGATTAAATGGAATGGGTGTTTTATACAAGTGTAGAGAAAAAGGACACAAATTTCATTATTTAATTGGTAAAAAATTGTTTCCAATGTATAATTCTTCAATTGAAAGGATATTGGACAATATGTGAACCAATGTCCCAATCATCAAAGGAATATAAACCAAATAATGATTTTGGATAATGAGCAATTTATGATGCCACCACAGATGAAGTAGAATGATTAATATTCCTTATCAAGAATCATGACATTTTTATATTTTGTCAGTAATATACTCATTGTATAAATTATAAGATATATAATGATTGTACTATAGTACTCATTCATTATGTATTGGAGGTCATATGATGAATGGTACAATGGAAAAGTGATTCAGCGGAAAGTTAAACTTAAAATGAACTAATGAGTGAAAGAAAATGCTTAATATATTTAAGATGTTGAGATAATGATGAAGAAATTATTGATTCAGATATGTGTTGACTACCTTGTAACTGATTATTGACTTGTATAGAAGTGGTCTATGCTATAATAAATGATGTTTTCAACACTTTGGGATATAGTGTATATATCCAATAACATGTATCTAACATAAGGAATATGGAAGAATGCATGTTTCCAATATGGTTTTTATAGTAATTAATGTTTTTATGATATTTCAAGTGGATACATGATGAAGTTATTCAAATGATTGGAATGTGAATTTTAGATCTACTTCTTGTTATTTAATATTTAATGATAATTTCCTCTTGTAAATTTATAGGACTTCATTATAATGTGTTGAAACATTATATTTTTGAATTTTTTTAACCATTTATAAAGAGGTTTAATTTTTCCATTGGATGAGATTTTAGAAGTTAGTGTATAGCTTCAAAAAATGGCCTAAACCATGCTATGTCATGAGGTATAGATAGATAAACTACAATAAAAGGATGGTTTTATTTTTAGGTATTTATATTTATACTCTTATACAGTGGAATAAATTCCTCGACTCAAGAAAAATACTCTTAAATAAAAAACAATTCCTATTATCAATATCATTGATAATATTGATTAATTGTTTTGAGTTTATAGTTTTTTAATAATCAACATTCATCTAAACATGTCCCCTATCATGTTCCATCAACACTTCATAGTTAGATTTTTCTTCCATGTACAATTTTTTTCCATCCAACTAATGTCACCTCATTCGAAAGAAAACTTTTTGCGGTGACCACCTCATCACCATCAACCTTTTTTAGGTGGATATTTTATTAACCCTATTTCCAATGTGGGTTTACATAAGGGAATTTTTAAGTATCAACCATTAACATTCAATGTTCGATTTCAAATTTTGAGGATGATATTTTCTTAACAAGGGGATAATTTAACACTCAAAAAATTTACAAATATAATTATTATAAAATGCATGGATCATTTAGTCTATAAAAAACCACTTTGTTATAACCTAGCCAATTAAACATATGTTTTTCACTTTTTTGATGTGAATTTCGAAAATATTACATACATGATTGCGATAAATAAGTTATTTGGAGTCTGATAAGAAAAACATAATTTTAGGTTAATAGTAACATAACCGTTTGAATAGTAATATAACCTTGTGAATAGTGATATACCTTAATGAATAGTTACATTAACTATGAAAGTTTATGAATAATATTCATGTTGGAGTATGATATACCTATGTTTTGGAATAAGTACATAAATGTTTTAAAACTATTTTTTAAAATAAATTATGATTTTAATTAAATATTAAATTAATCATGTTTAGAAAAATATTTTTGAAATATTTACTTCATTTTGGGATTCTACACGTCGAAAAATGGTTGGGCTTAATTTTTGTTATTTTTTTGAAATGCATGAATTTTTTTGGAATAGTGAAATTCCATAATTTTCAAAATAAGCTAAATACACTAATTATAGAGTCATGTATGATGTTCTGCAGATGTAAGCCCAATTGATTTGTATTCACATGATAAAATTACTATTATTGGTCATGGAAGACTCACTATTCCTTGTCTTGAAGAGAAATAATAAATTAATGAATATAAAATTGGGAAATCCCCTCTCCCCTCCACAATAAAATCCCCCCATCACTCCCTCTTCTCTTCACTCCTGTAAATCCTTTTTCCTTCTCCATATTTTATCCAAATATCATCCCAACCTTCTCTCACGTTTCCATCAATCCTTGGGCTCATAAAAAGATGAAAAAATCTCCATTAATGAGGCTCTCAAGGATTTTTTGTTCAAGAGCTAAATTCCTTTTTCAATTCTTTGTCTTTCCTTTCAAGTTCATTTGTATTATTTTTCTATTATTACCTCTCCTTATCCAAATTTTTTGATTAAACCAATACCTTAAATGTACGGTAATTTTTTCATGATAATTTAATAATTTATCATCATATCTTTCTTTTAACTTCTTTTATACTAGTATCAAGAACACCACCCGAGATGTGTCAATTTTCCACATTCTGGGGCGATGGGATTTCGATTTCTATTATCATTAACAAGTCTATTCATAACACCATTATTGTTATGGTTGAACCATATTATTATATATTTAATATACCCTATTTAAGGTTTTGTAATCCCTTTGTACAAATGGTATTAAGTGATGAAGAAAAATGAGTGCATTGTAATCAAAACCCACAAATTAACCGAAACAGTTATCATTAAAGTTATATATAACAATTCATCCTAATGCCATGAAACCAAGTTATATAAATGATAATTTAACACTTTTTTATGTTCATAAATAATATGTAATTTCAATTATGGAGATTTACATCCATTCCACATGAACTACATTACTTTAGAACATGTTAACCGTTTATGAAAATCAAGAAAAAAAACACTCTGGAGCGATAGAATTTGATATGATAACTTATCAATAATGACATAAATGAACTAAAAATAATTATGATAAACTAAATACATGTCTAATATATTATGAATTAATTTATTAATGAGTATAATTTCATATTCCATGACCTTAATTTCAAAAGGGGAATACATTCAGATTTAAGGTAAGGGATGTCTTAACTCAATTTCCATTCATCGAGTTAAATATCAATTCCATTGGTTTTCTATTTCACCATAATATGTGTGAATGAACTATTATTGTTTTATTATTTATATAAACTTATATTTTGTGGGTTTATGTTTGTCACACAAAATTCTTTCATTGATTTTTCATCAATCTAATGATTCGTTCTTGGTAAGGGTTTCCTCATCGCACTTCCATCTTTGGGAGATATTCTGTATTCACTAATATTAGTTTTGTATGGTGTATGTATGTTTCCCATTGATGTTTTATACCACTAATATCTTTATATTAATGATATTAAATATATCATTTTGTGACTATTAATTTTGGGGCATAGGGTTCAACTGAATACAATGTACTAAATATTTCCTACATAAACCTCCCTTTTCATTCGGGTGGATTTTATTCTCTATTAACCTTAATTAAATTATTATTTATTCTTATGTACTCCTCATAAATTATATTTTAATGTCCTATATATTTTTAACAACCAAAATCCTTTTTTATTCTGTGAGAATTTACATTTTTTAAAATAATCTTTCAAAAATTCTTCAAAAATGCAATATTTATTCAAGGAACTTCAAAAATTCTTACTTATTTTGATGTTCACTCTATAATATGTTTTAAAACATGTTTATATTTTTAAATAACAAATTTTAACTTGAAAATTATATTTTGGATAATTTCATGTTTTATTAAGGAAAACATACCTTTGCGCTTTAAAATCTCTTTAATGAATTCCTTAAACCGCCCTAAAATGTTTTAATTCGAAAGCTTCTTTAAGATCATTTTTTACATAATTTAACTTCAGTATGACAATATTTATTCCTCCAATTTATTCTAAATTTCATTAACTTTTATTTATGGGATATATGTGTTTAAAACCAGATTTATGGAAAATAAAAATGATCTACCAAAATAACTCTTCTTTCCAACTAAAATGGATTTTTCTCCTCACGATTTAACTTTTTGAGATATATGCCTTGTTCACCGCATATTTTCTTCTTTAGTTTTGGTATATCATATCTAGATTCTCCTTATTCTCATGATATTCTAAGGTATTTTTATTTGAATGTTTCAATGTGGTATGGGACACTTAGGATTGTTTAAGGATTTTTTCCTCATGAATTTTCAATGGTATCATTTGAAAGTAACTTTAACTATGTCAACATCCTTTGATGAATATGTATCTTAAAATATATAAAGATATTGAGAAGGAATATTGTAATTGGATTAAATCTCTGTATTAATAACTCTTTGGACATGCAGTGGCTGTTGGGGCCCACTATAGTACCTCGATGCATCAACAGGTCTCACGAGTCAAATCCATTAGTGACAAACCCTTCGAGTTTGTCTCCAAAAATCCGACAGGTTTATAACCACAAACTTAAACCATTTTGGAGGTATTGTGGTATCATGTTCTAGATACATGACGTCCAATTAATAAGCATTCTCTTTATTAATTTTCATTTATTACTATCCATGAGGTATTAACTATGACAAAACCTATGGATTTAGATTTATTCTCATTCTATTAAAGGAACGTGTTATTTATTTATTCACCATGCCATATTGAATATAACTAATTTTTTAAGATTCAGTTTTTATTGAATCATGCTTCTGTTATTTTTAACCCTTACATAGAATTTGAACTTACCCCTTTAATTTGATTACCTTCATCATGTTATGAAGAGGAGACAATTTATTGAGTTATCGTGGCTCTGGTCTTTTAGTTTTTTTAGGTGTTGTTTTTTGTTACCCTTCCCAATGTAATACAAGTTACATGTGTGTATCTAGATTCTTAAAGACCACTAAACTACTTAGTCCTTCCGGATTGGATTCCTTGTAATCATTCTAATGTAATTAGTAATGCACTGACTCCAGTATAGGGGGTCGAGGCGTTACAGGTTGTATCGGAGGAGGTTTAGTAGAAACCTTGCAAACTAGATTTAGAAAACGTAGGTTAGGGAACAAATACCTAAGATAGTATTTGAGGATAAACAAACAAGAACATCCATGAATTGAGGTAAGTAATATATTAAGTGGACATTTCTAGAAAATACATCAATGTATGGATAAAAAAAAGTATAGGTGGCTCATTCAAAAATGTACATAGGAGTGAAAACTCTAACAAGGAGTTTCAGGCATGAATCGGGGTATCATGGTGCACGAAAACGGGCCTTGTTTCCCTCTTGTCTTGACACTCCTGGGGGATATTCTTAGGATAATTCACATTTTCTATACCGGTTATAGTGAGGTATTTATGTCCCCAATGTTAACAAGGTATATGGTTCTAGGATTTACGATTCATAATTTTATGCTATGTGTTATACCATGTCTAGAGTTGTTGAAAGATCAAAATTTAATGAGCTAATATATAATATGGAATTGATTAGATAGGTTCCTTGTAGTAGGGATTATAACATCACCAATGCTTGGAATGTGAAGAGTAATAAGGATCATATCTCTAATGATCTTAAGTCGTCTTTTCCATGGAATATTATCTCCTATGTATCCTCATCATATGATGAAATAATATCATGTGTTAACAAGGTAAGTAAAGACTTCTCTGAGTCCTATAGATTTGAAGGAAACAAAAAGAATAAGTGGATGGCAGAGATATATGAGAATAAATGGAAGAAGGGAAAGAAGTGTTTCCCATATATGATAACTGTGGAAAAAAACTCCGGTAAATTCTTAAAGAGAATGGGTGTTTGCTAAAAGTGTGGAGAAAAAAGACACCAAGTTCATGATTTCAAGGGTAAGAAAATGGTTTCCAATGCACAATAATTCAATTAAAGGGATATGGGACACTATGCAAACCAAAGTCCCAATACTCAAAGGAATATACCCAAAATGATGATTTTGGATAATTACCAAGTTATGATGCTACCGCAGATGAAGTATAATGATTAATATGCCTAGTCAAGAATCAGGCCACTTGTATATTTTTTCAGCAATATACCAGTTGTATGAATAATGAGATATATAAGGATTGTACTACAGTACTCCTTCATTAATTATTTGAGGTCATATGATGAATGGTATAAAGGAAAAGTGATTCAGTGGAAAGTTAAACTTAAAAAAACACAATTGAGGGAAATTCAACCCTCAATATATATCTGATGTTGAGATAATGATGAGGAAATGATTGATTCAGATTAGTATTGACTACCATGGAACTAATTATTGACTTGTCAAGAAGTGGTCTATGCTCTCATCAATTATGTTTACAATGCTTTTGGATTTAGGGAATATATCCAATAACATGTATCTTACTTAAGGAATATGGAGGAATGCATGTTTCCAATATGGTTTTTACGGTAATTCAGGTTATTAAGATATTTCCAAAGGATACCTGATGAAGTTATTTACTTGATTGGAATGTGAATTTTAGAGAGACTTCTTGTTGATTAAGGGTTAATGATAAATTCATCTTGTAAATTTAGAGGACTTCATTATAATGTTTTGAATGAATATATTTTGGAATATTTTAACCATTTATAAAATGGTTTAAGTTGATCATTATAAGATATTTTTGGGGTTAGTGTATTGCTTCACCAAATGGTGTAACACATGTTCTGTGCTGAGGTATAGGTAGTTAAAATACAATAAAAAGATAATTTTATAAGTATAAGTGTATATTTATACTCTTATATAGTGGAATAAATTCCTCGGCTTAAGGAAAATAGTCTTAAATAAAATGTTTTTCTATTATCATTATCATTGATAATGTTAATGAATTTATTTTTCTAGTTTATAGTTTTGTAGTAATCAACATTCATCTGATCATGTCCTCTATCATGTTATATCATAACTTCATAGTTATATTTTTCTTCCATGTCTATTTTTTTCTTCCAGCTAATGTCAGCTCATTCAAAAGCGAACTTTTTGGGGTGACCACATCATCTCCATTCACCTTTTTTAGGTGGATATTTTATTAACCCTATTTCCTATGTGGGTTTTTATATGGTATTTTTGAAGTATCAAACATTAAATTTCAAAGTCCAATTTAAAATTTCAAGGATGAAATTTTTGTGAGAGGATAATGTATCACCCCAAGAATTTACAAATATATTTATTTTAGAATGCATGGATCACTGAGTCTCTAAAAACACATCTTTGTAATAACCTAGATAAGTAATCATAAGTTTGACACTTTTCTGATGTGAATTTGGAAAATATAACATACACGGTTGCGATGAGTAAGTTATTTGGAGTCCGATAAGAAAAACTTAATCTCTGTTGAATAGTAACATACCCTTATGAATAGTAACATATGCTTATGAATAGTTGTAGACCCTTATGAATAGTGACCTTACCTATGATAGTATATGAAAAATATTCAAGTTATAGTATGATATACCTATGTTTTGGAATAAGTAAATAAATGTTTTAAGATTATTCTTTTTAGAATAAATTATGACATTAATGAAATATTAAATTAAACACATTTAGAAAATTATTTTTGAAAAAATGAACTTCATTTTTGGGTTCTACACATTGAAAAATGGTTGGGGTGAATTTCTGGGTTTCTTTTGAAATACATGATTTTTTTATGAATAGTGAAATACCATAATTTACAAAATAAGCTAAATACGTTAATTATAGAGTCATGAATGATGTTCTGCTAATGTAATCCCAATTGATTCGTATTCACATGGTAAAATTAATATTATTGGTAATTGAAGACTCACTATTCCATGTGTTGTTGTCAAATAATAAATTAATGAATATAAAATTGAGAAATCCCCTCTCCCCTCCACTATAAAACCCCCCATCACTTCCTCTTCCCTTCACTTCTCTCAAGCCTTTTTCCTTTTCCAAATTCTGTCCAAATATCTTCCTAGCCTTCTATCCCACGTCCATAAAGCCTTGATCTCCTAAAAATACCAAAAACTCTCCCTTAAAGAGGATCTCAAGGAATTTTGGTTCAAGAGGTGAATTCCTTTTTCAATTCTTTGTCTTTCCTTTCAAGTTCATTTGTTTCCTTTTTATATTATTACCTCTCCTTATAAAAATGTTGTGATGACTTCAAAACATTACATTTACTAGAATTTTGTGATGATGGTGGGATAATTTATCATCATATCTTCCTTTTACCTTCTTTTATACTAGTAGCAAGAACACAACCCGAGATGTGTCAATTTTCCACATTCATGGACGATGGGCTTTCGATTTATATTATCATTCTCAATTCTGGTCATGAAACCATTCTTGTTCTAGTTGAACCAGATTATTATATATTTAATATACCTGATTTATGTTTTTTAATCCATTTGTACAAATGGTATTAAGTTATAATGAAAAATGAGTTCGTTGCAATCAAAACCCACAAATTAACTGAAACAGTTATCATTAAAGTTCTATATAATAATGCATCCTCATTCCATGTAACCAAGTTATATAAATTATCATTAAAACATTTGGTTATTCATAAAGAATATTTAATTTCAATTTCGGAGATTTATATCCATTCTACATGAACTCTATTACATAAGAACAATTGAACTGTTTATGAAAATCACGAAAATGAAGACTCCAGAGAAACATAATTTGATATCATAACTTATCAATAATGAGATAAATGAACTAAAAATAGTTATTATAAACTTAATAAATGTCTAATAAATTATTAATTAATTTATTAATTTGTATAATTTCATATTCCAGGACCATTATTTCAAGATGGTAACACATTCGGATTTAAGTCAAGGGATATCTTAAGTCGATTTCCATTTGTTGAGTTAAGAATCAATTTCATTGGTTTTGTATTTTATCAGAATACATGTGAATGAACTATAATTGTATTATTCTGTATATCCACTTTTATTTTGTGGGTTTAAGTTTGTCACACATAATTATTTCATTGATTTTTCCTCAATCTAACGATACGTTCTTGGTAAGGGTTTCTTTATCCCACTTCTATCTTTGTATGATATTCTATATTCACTACCATTACTTTTGTATCGTGTATTTATACTAACCATTTATTTTCCATACCATGAATCTATTTATTTTCATGATATTCATTGTATCAGTTTATTATTATTAATTTTCTGTAATAGGGTTCAACTGATTACAAATTATTAAGTATTTTCTACCTGAACCTCCATTTTCATTTGGGTTGCTCTTATTCTCTAATCACCTCAATGAAATTATTATTTATTATTATTTTCTCCTCATAAATTATGTGTCAATTTCATAAATATTTTTACCAATCATAATCCATCTTTATTATATGGTAAGCTTCATGTTTTAATATATTCTTTCAAAAATTCTTCTGAAATACAAGCTTGATTCAAGGAACTTCTAAAATTAATAAGTATTTTTATGTGCACTCTATAATATTTTTTAAGAAATGTTTATCTTTTCAAATCAAAAATTTTAACTTGAAAATTATATTTTGGATCATTTATGGTTTTATTAATGAAAACATACCTTTTCGCTTTAAAATCTCTTTAATGAATTCCTTAAACCACCCTAAAATGTTTTAATTCTAATGCTTCTTTAAAATCACGTTTTACATAATTTCACTTCAGTAGGACAAACTTTATGCCTCAAATGTAATATTAGTGTCCTTACCTTTTATTTTTGAGATATTCATGTTTAAAAAGAGATTTATGGAAAATAAAAATGATTTACCAAAATAACTCTTCCTTCCAAAGTAAAATGGATTTTTCTCCTCATACTTTATCTTTTTGAGATATAAGCATTGTAAACCACTTATTTCATTTTTTTTATTATTTTATATCATATCTATAGTCTCCTTATTCTCATGATATTTTAATCGATTATGATTTTAATGTTTCAAGGTGGTATGGAACACTTTTAAATGTTTAAGGATTATTTTATCAAGAATTTTTCAATGGTCTCATTGGAAAGTATCTTTATTTATGTCAACATCCCTTAATTAATTTTTGTCCTCAAATATATACAGGTATTGAGAAGGAATATTTTACTTGTATTAAATCTATGTATAAATAATTCTTTGGACATGTAGTGGCGGGTGGGGCCCACTATATCCCCTCGATGCATCGACAGGTCTCATGAGACAAATAATTTGGCAACAAACCCTTTGTGTTTGTTTCCCAAAATCATACGGGTTTATACCCACAGACATAAACTATTTTTATGGTATTGTGGTATCATGTTTCAGATACTTGATGTCTAATTGATAATAATTCTCTTTATTCATTTTCAGTTATTACTATCCATGAGGTTTTCACTATGAAAAAACCTATGGATGTAGTTTCATTATGAGTTTATTAAAAGAGCATGTTCTTCATTTATTCACCATTATATATTGACTATGCCTAATTGTTTACCTTCAACATATTAGGAATAGAAATCCAATTATTGAGTTCTCATGGGTGCATTATTTTAGATTTTGTTATGTTTGTTTTTTTACCTTTCCTAATGTAATTCGAGTTATATGTATGAATCTAGTTTCTTTAAGACTACTAAACTACATGGTCCTTCAGGATTTGATTACATGTAATCTTGCCAATGTAATTACTAATGCACTGACTCCCCTCTAGATGGGTTAGGGAATTACAGTTAGTATTATTTATTCAATGGGAAGTAATAGAACAATAGGACTAAAGTTTAAAAAATTTATAAGGGGGAGAAGTGAAATAAGGATTTTACCACATTTGATAATTATGGAAAGAAACACCTTGGTACTTTCTTAAATGGAATGAGAGTTTTTTAAAAGAATGGTGAAAAATTAATGGTGAAGAATAAATATTGTGCATTAATCGTTGAGGTAAGTTTGTTTGAACAAATAGATATCCTAAAATATTAGGTTTTATGGGTGGTGGGATTCATTGATTTAAGGTTTGGGAAATATAATTTTGTGGGTGACTTTATTTTTTTTTCTTGGTTGTCTAACCCCATAAATTTCCTTTAGAGTGGAAATAAATAACCTAGTATTGATTATTATGACTCTATCTAATTATCCCTAGTGTGTCTTTGATATCATAAGTCTAGTGTAGGATCCAGATAGGTGTGTTTTCATTAAACTGATGTGTGGGTTATTCAAATACAAACCATTTCTCTACTTGGGTCATTAAGATATAATTATTGATACATGTTTAGAAAAGGTGTGGTGAAAATAAATCCAATCTAAAATGTATTTTTCTAGTCTACTATGTGATGCAACGTGCCTTACCCACCAATGATAATATTCTAAGAAGTGGTTTCGTTTTTCATTTATATGTTGGTGCTCTGAGAAATCTATATTATAATATTCATTACCTATATTTTTCATGATTAAATGGGAGAATATAATTTGGGATTGTATTGGGTAGTGAATTTGGATCTTTGTGAGTGGGGATTCCATAGAATCATTTATTGCTTCTTGGTTTCAATTGACAGATCATCAAGGTGCTTCCAGTAAATCCCATGTTATGGTTTTGGTGTTGGTGTTTTGGGTTTTATGGGAATCGTTGAAAATATATATATATTTTCATCACTACTCCCTCCTAGGAATTATTGTGCATGTCTAGGAATCAGTGATAGATCTCAATTCACTCATTTTAGGAGGTAGAGTCATAGAGCATCTTTCTGGTTTGTTTTCATATAATGCAAGTATGGCTGAGGGATGAGGATTAGTTACGTCGGGTCACTAGAGTTCATTGTAACCCACTAGAATGGGTTTCAAGAAAAATATTTATGGGTCATATTTACAGGGGAATAGGATTAGAGGTGGATTTTTTTGGGATGACTTGGGCTTTATGCTACTCGGTTTCACCTCCATAAATGGATTAGGGAACTCTCTTGGGGAAGAGATCAGATCTCTCCTTAGTGGGACTTCATTATTTGGACTATAAAATATTATCTTGGATGTAGTGGAATTACAACCCAAGATATTAGAGGAGGAACTTAAAGGTAATGGAATCATTCTATGGGATTTGGTCAATTTTATGTTGGAGTAATGAATACTCATTGGGAAAGACACAAAGGATACTCACATATGGATAGAAGACAATTCTATATATGATTGTCTTGGTAGTAAAGGTAATCCTAGTGAAATACCTATCACTTATCTTCATAATTGGTCGATTATTTCGGATTTTATATCTCTAATTTGTGGTGATGAACATTGGATCTACCTTTACTACCACCCTTGAGCCCAAATTAGAACAATTAAATATCTAATTTTGATGAATATATTCGAACCATATTATTTTTGAAAATATATTGATATATAAGGAAATAATTTTTACTATTTTATGGGTATTGTGATCAATTAAAAGTTAATTTTAGTGATTCATGCATAAAAAAATTCATTTTTGGATATTCATTCCTTATATTAAGGGTTGAATTGAAATTTATCAAAGTACAACTAAATGATAAAATTGTTCTTGTTAAATAGAAATGTATCAAGTAAGTATATTTACTTATATTCATTGACAGTAAAATAATTCCTCAACTCCAGGAAAAGTATCATGATTTTTTTCCTATTATCATCATTTATAATGGTATAAATGGACATTTTCACACCTATTTGATTTATGGTTTTGTGGTCGTTCTTCTCTAGATCTCTCACTTTTTTATCATCAATGTTCTTTATCACTCTCCATTCGTATTTGGGTGTTAGTTTTCTCTTCCAAGAATATTTTTTCATTCCCCAATTATGTTCTTGAATTCAAAAACCAAGTTATGTTATAACTCTATATGACCTTTGTACATCCCTTTATCTCTGATTAGGTGGATATTTTATCAACACTTCTCATGTTGTGAGATTTCAATAAAGTATTTATTGAATATCAAACTCCTAAATAGCGAGTTCAATTTTAAATTATAAGGATGAAATTCATATAATGTATGGATAATGTAAACCCCCATGAGTTTACATTATACTTCTTTTAGAATAAATTTAATTTCACGATAGCTTTTTATGCATGTAACACTGGGTTTAAGCAAACCATGGTTCAGCCGCACTTTACACACATTCATTAAAATTAGAACATAATTCATTAATAAAATTATTTTTTAGAAAATAAAGTTGATATTTTAAATTGTAATTATAAAATTATCTTAGGGAGAAGTTTTTGTATTTTGATGAAAAGTAACAATTTTTGATGAATAGTTAAAAATACAAAACTTTTATTGAAAATATCAATTTATTTTAAATAAATTATAATGGAAAATTGTATTATAAATTGGATTTAAATAAATAATAGTTCAATTTTATATCAATTGTTCGAACTTAGGTCATTTAAATTATTTTCATATTAAATTATGATATAAAATCTTGGCGAAAGTTTTGAATATTTTCACACAAATAATCTGCTTTTATGTCACATTATTGAGATTAATTTCGAGTTAAAATTTTCTAATTAAATTAATTAAATTTTTAAATATGGATTAAATATTATTAATTATCATAATATATAATTTATAATATGTTTAATTTATTTTTTTAGAAAAATTAATAGTGAATGTATTAATAAATAATTTCCACTATTAATGTAAAAATGGGTTAATTGGGGGTTAAACTAGAATGATAAGTGTGAAAATGTCCAAAAAAATTATCTTAATTTTATTTAATAATGTTATTTCTATATATTCCATGAAATTCACTAAAATAAAGAAATTAATTTTCACTTTTATTGAATATGGACCATCTAATAAGTTAAATAAAGAAAAAGGCAACAAAGACATTTTTCATACTTTTAATATCTATAAAGACTTGGGATAGGGAAAAAATAACATATTTTATGTTATATATATGATTCTGAAATATAAATTATTGTTTTTATCATGATAGTTTATTTTAATTATTTTCAGTTGAAATAATTACTTTAAATTATTAAGAAACTATATCAGTGTAATTATTTAGTTAACATTGAAATAAAATAAATGATACTAGAAAAATTAAAAGTGAAGTAGATTGAATGAATTATTCTATTACATTTCTCTTTAGATTAATATATCATATTAATGAGTTTTTACCATAATATATTTCAATTAAATCATAGTATTGTCATTTTTATTTCATTTTTAACGAATAATGTCAAAATTGTCGTTAAATTTATTTTATGATAAATTATATTTTATTAAACTATTTAAAATTAAAAAATTACTAGCAATTTATTTTTAAAAGAAAAAAAATATTAAATATATTACATTTATGGACCAATTTTGCTTTTATAATTAATATATGTTTCCCTAAATAGTAAAAACTCATTGAGCGTGGTTAATGTTTAAGCGGTGTTATTGCACGTTGCATGCACCTGTGTTAATATTAGTTTCCAAAATATAATTTATTTATATTTTTTAACATATATATTATATTTATAATATGTTGGTATAAATTATCTAACAAATATAATTTTATTTTAGGTTTAGTTTTTAAATAACCTAGGTCAGAAATGCTAGTTACTATAGTGAAAACCCAAAATGGTAAAAATAAGGAAAGTTGGATGTAGGGGAAAAATTCATAATACACATATTTAATTGTGTAGTGGAGGTTTGGATAAAATATATAGTCCATAAACACATTTAATTAAAAATATTGACCCACTTTAGGTAATATTTACCTCCAAATAGTGAATACTTGTGAGTATTTACAAGAATGACAGTTTTCCTCAACTACAAAAGGGCACTCCCTCCCTTCACTTCATCACACATTCACACCTATATGGTTTACAAAATACCTACCCAAATAAATTCCCATCTTCATTCTCTTAATCATAGAATCCATAGTTTTTTAAAAGATACATCTTATGAAATCATTAGTGAAATTGTAAGGATAATACCTAAAGAAATGGTAATTTTCATCAATGAGGGTCTTTATTTTACTTCTTTATCCACCTCGTTAAATTTTAAAAAATAGCTGTTATAATAAAGTGAGTATATTACATGTAATGGGATATTTTTATAATAACCTAAAACTATCTCCACTTCCATAAAATGGGTTATGAAATAATCATTCGTGTGTAAGGAGGACTACCATCTCATGAACAGATGTCATTTGTTTATCAATTTACACCTCTTAATGTTAGGTATGATGATGGATATAAATTATATATGTGATATTTATAACATATTTAAACCTATTGAGTAAATATAAAATATATATATATTTACCTACCATTACATAAGAGATATGGTAATGTTTCTCAGGTGTACAGCGGACTACCGCATCGTGAATCAATGTGATTCACCTTTCACTAACACTTCCCATATATGGTGACAAAGATAAAGTTATTGATTATATGTTATATAAATGAAATAATTATTATATTAATGACATATTTTAAATTATGGAAATATAATATATTTCATTTTATTTCATTCATTTTAACATATGTAATGATGATAACATCATTTGTGTACTTCCGGACTACCACCTTCACGAAGCGATGTGACTCTATTTTCCTCACCAAACCACATGGAATAAATATATAAGTATAATATATGTTATTAATTATATTATTATCATTATATAAAGTTATAATATTACTCAACATATATCCATAATGATCGGTGAACAATGGAAACATTACTCATGTATATGTATGGCATGTTGTCTCTATGATTGTAATGTAATTAATTTTTCATAACCATAATTAATGATTTGTTTTAAAATTATAATTAATTTAAAAATATTTTAATTATTATATGTTTTTTATTTTTTATATGATAAAACTCTTTAATATTTTCAGGAACCATATATTTAATGACACAACACAATGGAGAAAACAAGGTAATTAATACACGAAAAAGTGGAAATAATGAAAGATCATTAACAAATGGGTGATAAGATATTATAAAATAATAATATATGACATAATAAATATCAATATGGTTCTTAAATATGTTAATTACATGTTTAATACCACTATAAATGAGGTTAAATTACATTCAATAGAAATTAAGTGTGAGGTAAGAGATTTTTGTATCAGTTTTACTTCATTGTGACGTATGTTATATTATGCACATATATTATCTCACGAGGTGTATAAACAGACCTTATGACATGGAATATAATTAATAATTTATTATTCATGGTATTTAATGTTTTAATTTTAATTATTTCATCCAAGGTGATTTAAATTGAAAATTACCACGTGGTAAATGTAATTGTGAAATCTCACTTTCTTTTATTATTGTTAACTTTTTCTAAAAACCATAACCTTATTGTAATAATTATTCATTAGAAATTAAATTTATTTTAAGTATAAATATTCTTGTTTGATGGTTATTATTATTACCTAAATCATATACCATTTTTATATATGATGTTTACATTAAAATTTATGTGATTAACTGGGGAAATTTTGATAAATCTATATCATTCACTCAATAAGGATATTCAATGATAAGGAACATTGTTTATAAATTAAATCTATTATTATATATATGAGTAATGATTTTAACATGAAATACACAGGTTGGTGATAGGTTAATGCAAGACCCTCGATGCCTTGGTAGTCTCATGAGACAAAATAAGTTAGACAACCCCTATGTGTTTGTAACCAGTATGTTTAATACATATTGTGAAAGGACTTTATAGTAGTAAATTCTAAACCATCTTATGATCGGTCTTTATGGTAAAGGTATCATTTTCCTAAAAAACATGACATCTGATAATTAATAATTTCTTTTAGTTCAATTATTATTATTATCCATGGTATTTTGGATATGATATTATATATGGATTTATTTCATTATCATAATATTGATTAAATGGAATGTGTTTGCAGTTATATACCATTACATATTGATTATACTAATTGAATCATGATATATTAAGATGTACCTAACCCTTATAGAGCATTTTATCTCACCCTTATTTTGTTTCTCTCCCCCGTGAATCTATGAAGTATACTATATTTTATTTTCAAGGACATTAAAGAGGGAATAATGTTATTTTAGAAGAAAATATTTTGAAATTTTTATTTCCATGTGAAATGATTAACTCAAGTATATATCCAGTTTACCAATACCACTAAAATATTTTATCCTTTAGGAATTGATAACTAATATATATCCAAATGTAATAAAGAAGGCATTCGATACAAGATACTGGGCTTGGGGTTGCTATAGAAATTAAATTTATTTATAGAGAAGTGTGTCATTAAATATCAAGGTTTTACATTATTAACCATTTAAAATTAATTTCACCATGTAAATTATTTCACATTGACATGAAAAATGAAAATATTTATGTTTCATTACATCAATGGGATTCCAAGTATCTTTTCTAAATTTATGATTCCCTTTAAAAAATTAAATAAATGGGAAATATTATTATGTAACAATTTATCTTTATGATCCAAGACTTCTACCAGTTATTATTTATACGAAATATCATGCTCTAGTGGTACAACCTCTGAAATTTGTGTTTTTGATGGAATAAGTGTAACAACCCTAACCATAGTATCCTAGGGTTGGTGGTTATTTTATTATAATTGAATATATATAATATATCACATAACCTCAGATTGATTAGTTTAGTGTTCATTAAGTACTAGATAAATGTGTGGTTCCCAAATTACATTGGTAATTAAACATATAAGATAACAACGAAAAATAACCTGCTTCCTTGGAAAGTCATTAAATAATCTCTTAATCTTAACATGGGGAATGAAAACAATATAAGGTATAGCTCAAATTCTTAGCATGGGTTTGGTACAAAATAAACATGATTTAGAAATAAGTGAAGAAGAATCAATAACACATAATCAACATAAAAAGGTAAAAAAAAATGAAAAACACATGCTATATAATCAATATACTGGGAATTAAAATGTATCCATATATTTTTTTATACCTAATATACTATGGATAATAATAATTGATTACTAAATGAGGGAAACCATTAATTATTATACGCCATGTATATGGATCATGAACCATTATACCTTGAATATGTTTTAAATATGTGGGCCAAAACCTATTTAATTCTTCTTGGGAACAAGCACGAAGGTTTTAGTTCCAACTTATTTCATCTCAGGAGACTATTGATGCATCGAAGGGATTGAATTAACTGGTCCTTAATCTTTAGGGATTCCATTAAATGGCCCCTAACCCATGGAATACAAGTCCAATGCATTCCTCATTTATCAATTAAATTAATAAATAATGTTTCTTATCATAAAATTTCTAATTAAATAAAATATATAGATTTAACAATATTTCCCTAGTTAATCAAATAACTATCAACATTAATATTGTATGAAAGACTGATATAACTCTTAGAAGATAATAATATAAATGAAAAAATGTATTCAAAATTGGAAATATTTATAGATCATGATAAATTATGTCTAACTGAACTGAAATAATGTAAAAAAGATTATTTAAGAACATTTTGAAATGAGAATCTTTTGTGCCATTTAATGGAAAATATTAAAGAGTCATTAAATTAGAAAAATGCATAATTGGTTGTATAAAATAAAAAATGAACAAAGATAGTATTTCATGAAAAATTGAATGAATGTATAAAAATAATGGTTTCTTGGAATAGATTAAGGATGGTACTTGAAAATGGGTAACAAATTTGGAAGTTCCCTTTATTCATGATTCCTAATCTTGAGAACTTGAAAAGGGAACATTATAAACTTTTATTTCCCCATAAAATAATGATGAATTGATCTGGATACATAATTTTGGAACATAGACTGATAATTTAGAATAATTATATCATAATAGTGAAGAAATATATTCTGTTAATGGAGGCGAAATTGTACCCCAATGTAATTTGATGGGTTTGATATATTCCCTTACCACTTTGTAATCAATCAAATCATATTCCCCAAAAAATTAATAATAAAATGGAACATTTAATACCATGAAGATAAATATATTCATGATATGATTTATCAAACTTAATTATAGACATACCACACAAAAGGAATAAGTGGTGAGTAAGGTATATCTCAAAGAAATAAAAGCGATATGAGAAAACCCTTACCTTATATCTGAAAGCATTCATCACTTATAATTAATGTCTTAGATATTAAAATTGAAAATATTAATTATTTAATTCAGAACCTCTTATACATGTATTTTATTTATTTTCATTTTATTATGTTTACTTTTTGCCTTTTTAATGAGTTATATGATTTAATTTCATTATTCTATGCGTGTTTATTTTCATGGTTTTTCATGATCGATTCACTTGTATACAAGTATGGAATTTTATGTAAAATTGGAATAATTCTACATAATTGAAATTATCTATTATTAAAAAAATTATATAATTTTATATGATATTATATATCATTTGGTTATATGGTATGATAATTATTCATTATATAAAATGTTAATGAAAGCGATTTAATTTATTTTAGCGGTTTTTACAACCATCACAAAATTAAGAAATTTTATTTAATATCATGTTAATATACTAGTTCTAGAAAGTTATATAAATTACAATATTTATAATAAAATATAAAATAACCATATTAATGGTTTTATTATCATCCTTGAAGTCATTAATAGAAAATGAATAAGGTGGCATCCACGATGGTGGTAAATCGACACACCATGAACGATGCTTTCAATTTTAGAATAAAATTGAGAGGAGAATGCGTTTGATGATGAATATTCAACAAAAATAAAAAATTTAATTATATATATTATAGTAGAGTTATAATTCCACTTATATGAGGGTAGTATTATATAGTATAAGAAAATAAAATAAATGATATTAAACGAGGATCAAAGAGGATTTTACCTATTGAATTTCTTCTCCTTGAGGAACTCCTTAAAGAACCAATGTTTGGTATTTTATTGAGGAAATAAACACATGGATGTGGGTAAGATTCATTGTAACATAATTGGATTTAAATTTGGAATGATTCATTGATTTAATGGGATAAAGCGAATAGGTGGTGATGAGTGGCATTTATAATGGAAGAGATGGCTGTTTTTTTTATTTTATTCATTAGTTTACAATTTTGGTCAAGGAAATAAATAGTTATTATTCTTGTGAAAAAGTATAGTAAATAGTGAAATTTAGTTCTAAATAATGGTTCCTACATGATCCATACATCAACCATAACTCAATAATTCATGTATTTTGTTAATACTATAAATTGTCATATTTCACTATCCACTAAAAATTCCACTATTTTATAAAAATACTATAAATTAACCCAAACCATTTCCAACATTTACAATTAAAATTTATACTGAATTCTAGGAAAATAATTTTCTAAATATTCTGAATTTACTTTTTAATGAAAATCATCATTTATTCAAAAAATACCAATTTTAAAATTATAACAGATTTTAGGAAACTTTGAAAAACTTAATTAAGGTCTCATAAATTAAATTATATTCATAAGACTATAAAATATTTATTTATTAATATATTATATGAAAATATTTTTGATTTTAAATTATTATATTAATTATAAAATTTTAAATAAATATTACTTTTTTAAAAAAATACCAACACTTAATTTATCATTTTTAAAACATTTATTCACTTATTCAATGGAAAAAATATATAATATTTTCCTATATGAGATACCAAAAATTAATTTATAATTTCATATGTGAGGTTATTATTCTAATGTTAATATTACTATTCCTAATGGTCATATTACTATTTCAATGATCATGTTAATTTTTAATCACTATTCATTTAAGCTCGGTGTTGTGTGCAAAATAAGCTATTGAATGAACTAATTTTTTATAAAATATTAGTGTTTTATATTCTTCCTTACATCGCTAAATTTTTAACATAAAATTTGATATTTCACTTCCAAAATCAATGGATGATACTTGAAAATTCCTTTGTTGAAAACCCGCATCATAAATAAGGTTAATAAAACACCTCTTAATAAGAGAGAAAGGAAAAGGAAAAGTTCACCACAAAACTAGGCTTTACTATATGATAAAATTTGTGGTATGTTGAAACAAGTGCATGAAAAAGAAATTTAACTATAATGTTTTAATGAAGAGTGATAGAAATCATTTTCATTACAACATCTATCATCACAAAACTCTAAATAGTTTATCAGTTAAAAGACCATTTATTTCTCAGAATGAAAAGAAAAACAGATGATGTTTTTATTCCGAAATCCATTTCCTAGAGTTGAATGTTTATTTTATTATACTAATAAGCAATTGAGAGAAAAAACATACTTGATTCTGTCTCATTTAATAATATCATCCCTCGGTTGTTCATCGATCTATATCTACTTTATTTCTTAAATATAGATATGGATATTCAATAAATTATTTTATAACTGATGAACTTTTACGAGTCATTGGATGCGCAAGTCATAAATTCATTGTATAAATTCATATTGAATCCATAATGGTTATAAAATGTTATCCAATATGATAAATCATACTTTAATCTTAATCAATAAAATCCTTAATCCATACAATAAGTAGTTAACCTTTAGACTAATCCAAAATATGTTTTTCAAAATTCAAAGACAAAAACTTTAGAATGAAGGTCACTAAGATCCCAAAATATAATTAACATAATATTTCCCCAAATAATGTATCTATTATTTTCACATACCATATATATAAATAACTTAATCAACATTAATACTTTATCAGACATGCATGCATACAGGAGTAAAATATCAGGCTATTGAATATATTCCTTTAATCTAGAAATATAATTATTATAGCATAACATAATCAATCACATCACTAACCACCATCATGATCACCAATAATATCTCATAAAAATATATTTATTATTAAGTAAACATTAATCAAATATTTAGGGTTCTCTTTCCTAATTCAGGTGTTTTCAATAAGATAAAATTACAATAGAGCCACTTCACTTGATTATTAGTGATATCCATAACATGCTTCCAAATCCTTAAAAAAATACATCAGTACAATACAAATATATATATCATTATTCTTATAACCTGATAATTTTTTGTAAAATACTCAAATAAAATAATTCTTGAATCCAACCACATGTATATAAATCATTCCTCTTCATTTGTGGTAGTAACATAATCTTACCCATGTTCCAATATCCTCTTTTGGGGTATATTCCTTTAAATCTTGATACATTGATTGGTGTAGCATCCCATCATCTTGGAGTTGAACTATTATAAATTGGAAACCTTTTTCTTACCATTGAAATCACAAGAATAATGTAATTTATCTCGACACTTGTAGAAAACTCCCATTTCTTTTAAACAAGTACCGAGGTGTTTCTTTCCAACATTATCGCATGTGAAAAAATACATCTTTATCTTCTTTCATTTATCTATTTTTTCCAAGATGTACTATTTCCCTCTTACATACCTCAAAATCCATAATACTTAGAAAATTATCTCTTTATCTATTTATCACATGATACGATGTACTCATATGATGAAATTGTTTTAGAGACTTGTTCCGTTAAAAAGATTAGCATAAGACCATAAAGAATTTGATCCTCCTTAATCATTGAACCATGTGCATGGTTAGGTTCCCTTAACTTCTATGAGTTTTACTTTTTAAATGATTAAATAGACTATATTAGATAATATCAGTATTAAACGTAATGTATAATCCCAAAAATAGTGAAATACTAAACATAAATTAAAAAGTTTATGCATAGCTAATCCCATAAACATTGATTGTTTGGGATGTTATTATATAGTTTTCTTCAAAGTATATATTAGGGTTATTTTACATAATATAAGATTTTTCTTAAATCTAGTTCCCAGGATTTCAAAAAAACATTCTTTCATACCAACTATAATGACCTGAACCCTAGTAGCCCTAGGTTGGTGGTTATTTTATTACAATGGAATAGATACAAGAGATCACATCACCTATGATCGATCAGTTTAGTAGTATTTATTAAATATATACATAGATGTTACCATTATTACATTTGAAATTAAACATAGTAGAAAAAAAAATAAAAAAAAATTGCCTCCTTGAAAACCAATTAAATGATCTCTTCTTCCTAACCTGGGGAAGGAAAACAAATAAAAGGGTCCGCTTAAATGCTCAGTAAGGGTTAAGTACAGAATAAACATGAATAATAAATTAAAAATAATAATCAATAAGTAATAATCAATATGGAAAGTGTAATAACTGAAAACACATTTTATATATTTAATAAACTGAGAATGAAAATGCATCAGTAGATTATGTCATAGTTAAAATCCTATGGATAGTAATATTTTATTATTGATTGATGGGAAATACATAATTATTGGAAGTAATGTATATGTGACATAAAAAAATATACCTTCCATATGGTTTTATTATTTGGGTATAAACCTGTCTGATTCTTCTTGTAAAGAAAACATGAAGTGTTTGTCACAAACAAATTTCGTCCCATGAGACTACCAAGACATCAAGGGGCTTGCATTAACCAGTCCCCAACAAATAAGGATTCAATTAAAAGATCCCCAACCCTTTTCATACCAGTCCAAAGAATTCTTCATATATCAATTTAATTAATAAATAATGTTACTTATCATCAAATATATATATTAAATAAAAGATAAAGTTTTAACAATTTTTCCCCGGTTAATAAAATAACAATCAAAGTAAACATAGTATATAAGAATGGTATATGATTTATAAAATAATCATATCTATGAAATAATTTCACCAAATGGGGAAAAAGTAATATATCATGATAAATTATATCTGAATGAAGTTAAAATATGTAAAAATAGTATTTATGAATATTTTGAAATGAGTCATATTAGTGCGGTTTAAGTGAAAATATTAAAGAGTCTTTAAAATGGAAAAAGAAAATTTATATGTATAAAACCAAAAATAAAAAATGTATAATTCATTAAAAAATGATTGATTCTAGATACATAATGGTGGCCTAAAATATATTAAGGATGTTACACGAAAATGGGTATGGAATTGGTAAGTTCCCATTAATTGGGCTTTATTACCAAGAATAATTAAAAAGGGAACCTTATGAAAAATGTATTTACCCATAAAAAGGAAGAATTGTTCTGGAAACATAATTTTAGAACATATAAATAAAATTTTGAATAATTATATATTAAAAATGAATAAATAAATTGGGATAAAGAAATAGAAATCATAACCTAAAGGAAATTCGATGTTTTAGAGATATTCACTTACCACTTTGTCATCAATCGAATCACAATCCAAATAAAATTAATAATCATAAAATATAAAATTTAATACCATGAATGTAAATATATTCATTTTATTGAATTTTAATGGAAAGTATACATACACCACACATAAGTAATAAGTGGTGAGTAAGGCATATCTCACATAAATAAATGTGAGATGAGGAAACCCTTACATTATGTTCTAATGTTTTCTGCAATTGTACTGGATGTCTTGAATAATGATATTAATACAACTAATTAATTAATAAAGAATATTTTATACGTGTATTCGATTTATTATAATTTTTTTACATTCATTTATCTCTATTTTGATGATTTATAAGATTAAATTTCATTATTCCAGGAGTGTTCCTTTTCTTGGGTTTTCATGATCGATTCAATTGTATACAAGAATATAAGTTTATATAAAATTGAAATAGTTATCCAAAATTAAAATTACATGTTATTAATGAAATTAAATAATTTAAAATGATCTTCTATTAAATTTAGTTATATGTTTTGATAATGATTTATTATATTAAACATTAATGAAAATGATTTAATTTACTTTTGGCGTCTTTTTTTACTTTCATTGAACTTATATCATTTTATTTAATATCATGTTTCCATATTCGTTCCAAAAAATAGATAAATTATAATACATATAATAAAATATTATTTAAACATGATAATTGTTTTATGAATAAACTTGAACTCCTTAATGTAAAATGAAAATGCATCATCCATGATGGAGGAAAATCGACAAATTAGAGATGATGTTTTCATTATTAGAATAAAAGTGAGAGGAGAAGAATTTTGATGATAGATATTTACTTAATATAATAAAATAATAGTATATGAAAGATACTAGATTTTTCATTACACTTGGATAAGTGGAGGTGTGGATAGGATAATAAAATAAAATAAAACAATTTAAAAGAAGACGAAAGAGGATTTTACCTCTTAAATTTATTCTCCTATATAACCTCCTCAGGGAACTTGGTTTTTGTATTTTTATGAGAATAGAAGATACTAGGAATGTGTAATAGTCTTGAAATTATAATTTGGAACAAATTATAAGATATTAAGGGCTTATAAGGTGTGACGAGAAGAGGTGGTGATTGGTTGTATTTATAGTGGAAGAGAGGGGTGTTTTTTGATTATCTTATTCATTAGTTTATTATTTTGACTCACGACTATCAATAGTGATGATTATTGAAACCAAGTACAGTAAATAGTGATTTATATTTTCAAATAATAGTTCTTACAACATCCATGACTTAATAATTCATGTATATAGCTAATATCTTAAATTATCATATTTTACTATTCACATAAATTTGAACTATTTTAGAAAAATTCCAAAAAATCACCTTAATATTTTTTGACATGTATAATTAATAAATGGACACTTTATTTTTGAAATTAATTTTCTAAATACTAGAAATTTAATTTTTAATTAAAATTATCTAGTATTCTAAAAATAATGATATTAAAATTATAAATGATTTTATGAAACTTTGAAAAAATAATTAAGGAACCATAAAATTATCATATAATCATAAGAAAACAAAATATTTATTTATGAATATATTTTATTAAAAAAATTATTTTCAATTATTATATAAATTATTAAATTCTAAATAAGCATTTATATTTCACAAAGATACTAAAACTTAATTTAATATTTTTTAAAAAAATTATTTACTTATTCTTCGATGAAAATAAATATTATTTTAATTTATGAGATACCTAAATTTTATTTATAATTTTATAGGTGATTTTATTATTTTAATGGTCATACTATTATTCATAACGGTCACATTAATATTTCTAATGGACACATTACTATTTCAATGATCATGTTAATATTTAATCACTGTTCATTTGAGCTTGGTGTTGTATAAAACATAAGCTAGAGAATGAATTAATCTTTTGTAAAATATTGGGGTGTTATATTATGTATGTTCATCATTGGGAGAGATAATGGAACAAATCATGAACTTTATATAGGTTTAGTACATGTGCCAAGAGATAAGCTTCCATCATTACTTGATAAATAATATTGAATAGACCAGTATACCTAGAGATCGAATTGCCATTGTTTCTAAATATGAAATCATTATTTTATAGAGAAATTCATAGAAATACCATCTCACGAACATTGAATTCCTTTTATCACTATTGATTGTCAGAATAATTTTTCTATCAACTCTTACCCACCTTGATATGCTACTGAATGGATCTGAATTCCACTTCCATTTCCTCACCTAGATTAAGTCACAGTAGATTTATTTCTCCAAATTCCTCTCAAAAATTGGATTTTTAAACTTATTTACATAGATGGGTTTATAAGGATACATTTGAATGTTTGAGTGAATGAAATTGTTGTAAGAAATCTATATTAGAGGACAGTGTTGATCCCAACCACCTTTTAAATCCAGAAAACAATATATAATTATATCCTCTATGGTTTTAATGGTTATCTGAGACTAACTATCTATATAAGTATTATAAGAAGTACATACACTCAACTTTGAATCTATATATTAATGAGGACTTCTATAGAACATCCAGTGGAACCTCATATCCCAATTAGATATAATAAAATGTGATACTCCATGAAACCATACTAATAATTGAATGTATATCATGGAAATGTGATTAGGAGATAAATATTCTACAATATAAATGAAGTGTGATGACCTCAAAAGGTGGTCTAATAAAACCCAAATAACATTATGGTGATTAAACATTTTCGGAAATCTGATGAAAAAATAAATAGAAATGTTTTCCAATTTCTATTCAGTTATGGGTAATGGTTGTAACATCCCATTATACTTATGTCTCTCAATGTTTACATTCTAACATACCATGTATTGAGATAAATGAAACTCATTATCTCACTTCATGATGTCACACTAGAAATAAACTTTTAGATCTCTATAGATCTTCATAATTCAAATATTATTAAATGAATGATTAATTGTGTGCCTCATCCAACATATCCTTCTTCGAATCTCATATGGATGGAACACATACACAGTTCTTAAACCATATAATTCCTTCAAAATAACAGTTAAAATTAGGAACATTAAAATCATTTTTCTATATTTCTATATCTTCATTATACAGATCTTTAATCCTTTCATGGATAAATAGCTGAATACTCATTTGTGAAAGATAATATTTCTCCCATTCCTTCAATATTTCTAGATTTATCTTTTATAAATATATAATTATTTCATATATATTGTGAACCTAATCATAAATATGATAGAATGATCATTTTAACATAATGCATCTACCACATTGTTCTCTTTACCAGTGTGGTAATTAATTAAGAATTCATAATATTTAATCTAATATGATCATATTATATATTGTATACTCATCTCTTTATGGGTGAATATATACCCCTAATTTTCATGATCAATATATATGTCACTCATTTCCCCTTAATGATAATGCATTCATATATTTAATGAAAAATTTACCATAGAGAACTCAAAATCATTATATGGGTAATTTTTATCATGAATCTTTATTTTTCATGAGTCATAATCTATCAACATATCATTCTGAATAAGGAAGCATCCTTGTCCCTTATTTGATACAGAAATATAGATAACAATCTCTCCTCTACTATAGGTTAATGTAAGAATAGGTTTCCTAAACAACCTTCTCACCAATTCTATGAAATTTTATTATCATTAATCTATATAAATGAATTTGGATCTCTTCCAAGTTATCTTTTTGAGTAGATTAGATATCAGTGATACAATCAACCTAAAGCTTCGATAATATCTAGGAACACCAAGAAAACTATGGATCTCAGAAATAATGTTTAGTATAGAACATTTTTCAATAACATATATCTCTGATGGATCCATCTATATATCCTATATTAAGATTATATGACCCCAAAGTCAATATTTTTTGTCCAAATTTCATAATTTGTCAATTTTTCAGAAAAATAATCTTTATTTAGGGTCTTTAATATAGTTGAAACGTGATCATTATTCACATACTTTATCATTTTATATATTATAATTCCAACTACAGAGACTTCCACAAACCAACTAAGGAAATTTACAATGTCTCTATTAATTAAATACATGATGATAGTTGGGTAATTAGTAAGACCAACTGGAATCAGTATAACTTCATAGTGCTCATACGTTGTATGAAATGTTGACTTGGTCATATCCTCCTTATTTACCCTCAATTTACGATATCAAAATAAAATTCAATCTTATAAAATTATTTACCTCCATCTAGTTGATCAAATAGGTCATAAATATAGGGTAGAGGATAATTGATCTTGGTATTTATATTATTAAGTTATTTACAATCAATTCAGAGACACAATGATCTATCTTTCTTCATAAAAAAAGAATATGTGAACCCAATTGTGACACCCTTGGCCAAATAGATCCCTTATCAAAATTTTACCTGATTTGAAACTTCAATTTTTAGTAACTCAATCAAGTAAATTATATATGGAGTATTTGAAATTATTGTACCATCATGTATGATTTCTATTGAAAAATCAACTTAATTCTTCAATTAAAGACTCAGAAACTATTCTAGGAAGACATCAAAAACTCCTAAAACTAATAAAATCATTGATTTTGAGTTTCTCCCCAACCATAAGAGATAAATCCTCTTTTTAATAGGAATAAAGACACATATAATGGATGAAATTTCCATTAGAGGTTCATATCTATCATCGTATTGATAGATGGACATAGGATGGTTTGGAATATCAAATGTGGCTTCACTTACAATGAAATTGATATGGTATTTATATAATGAAATACAATATATTCCCAAAATAACATCAAAATAAAATATAAGGAGAATAATTAGATTTTTTTAATCACATTACCTCAAACTTCAACTGAAGAATAATCATAAACATTAGATGCAATCATTATAACAATAGGAAATTTCACTGTTAAATCAACATCAAATCAATGAGGATATAAATAAAGATTCCTTGTGATTTTTCATGATATATATGAATTCATATAACTAAGATCAAATTGGGTAATTTAATATTTTATCTTACTTATTACCACCCAAACCTCATCTTTATATCTCAAAACCCATACTAAAATAAAAATGGTTAGCACGATCATTAAGAATCTTTAACTAGAGTGATTAATAATGAAAAAACAATCCTAGGATGTCTAAATCCTGATTTCTTTTAGATATATGACTCCTTAGGTTTGAACTATGTTATCTATAATCATAATATATTTAAATCCATCATGATGGTCTGTAAATATAATGTGAATTAACTCAAGCATATCTCCTAAGAGTGTCAAAAAAGGTGCATAGTAAGGACACACTCACTATGGACTAGAATTGTGGTCATGATATACTTGACCAAATCTTTTTGGGGTTATTAATCCTAGATGTATCTATTCCAAAACCGCATCCCCCTGAAGTATCTAGACAAGGATTTTTTTCTACGAAAACCACATTGCCCTCATTTCCATAACATTGGGAATTATTCTATTCATAGGATTATATAATGGGTTCTCACTAAACTTTTATCGTCTTTATTTCAAAAGGTGACTAATACTTTCATTAATACCAAATATAGTGACCCATACATTTCATAAATAGACATCATATAATACTCGATGAATATCCAATAAAAAAATTATTATCTATGATAAAACCATGAAGGTTTAGTGCCTTTGGAAACTTGGATACATAAAAAAGGGTTTATAAAATATTTAAATCATGTCCAACATAGTTCTTTATAACTAGAATCCTTCTTTGACTTATCATACTTAAAAAAATTCTTCTTGTCCCAGGGAAAAGAAAAAATAATAAAGGGTGATATTAGAAGCTCATCAAGGGTATAAAAGGGAGACATGAATGATTATTTAAATATTAAATGAGTATAATGGGTATGAGAACATGATATTATCCTTTTAAAATCATATCTAGAAATTATTAGATAAAAAATATGGCATAAAAATTTTCATTTTATAAAACACTAATCATAAATGGATCTAACTAAATAACCTATGGTAACATGATAATGGTATAAGATCATGTCACATAATAGTGGCATAAAGTGTGGCATAATCATAATTATGAAAACATTATGTCAAGGATACAAACCAACACATTAATAAGATATTATTCATGGTATAATCATCTATGTACCTACTTTAGTCTTGGGATAACTTTCCATGTACCCTCTCCTGGGGATGGGATAACCACCTGTGTGCCCTTTTTATGGGATTTTGATAACCTACCACGTACCATTTGAGGTCATAGAACATTAATATTTCACAAAATAATTAGAGGTATATATAATTATATTGTTAACTATCACATAATCACACATCCATTCACACATATTACATATGATCATAAAAATATTCATTACAACTTTACCCATGGAACTGAAATAGGTTTCATCTATATACCATCATCATGACCATAAACTATCCAGAAAATTGAATAAATATGGTATCATTGGATCATATAACCTAGTAAAGCTTGAGTAACATAAAAGGTTTTTATCATAGATTAAAAATACTTTTGAAATATTGCTGACACATTTCGTGAGAAAAATACCCTTTTCATTTTCAAATCATACATTTAAAATATAGAAAATTCCCAAATATTATGTTTTTAAAAAAATAACATTGGAAACTTGTAAAGTAAGAATAAATGATTTTAGTGGTCAAAATGGTGGGATATTTGGTTCATTTCATGTATTTTAATACGAATATCTATTTCATATTATTGTTAAAAAATCAAAAGTGCCTCATTTGAAAATTGATATGTATAATCCTTTTATGCATTTTTTAAAAGTAAAACATGGGTAAAATTTAAATTATAAAATCATATAATAATAGTAAAATCATTTTTGAAAACATGTTTTTTGAAAAAATTGACCTGGAAGAAAAATTCTTTTTAATTGAAGAGAGAAATAAAGTTAGACTTCCTTAAAATTATTCTTTTGACCTATTAAGTGTATAAAGAGAGGAAAATATATGCAAATGTATATGACCATAATTTTAATTAGTATAATCACAAGATATATTCAAGGGATATAGATATAATATATGAAATAAATTATTTTTGAATCTCAAATGTGTCTCATAGAAGTAAAAGTTAATTAAAAATCACTTACCTCATGTTCAAAATGAGTCGAAAGTGCTCTAAAATTATGTATAATATATTTAAATTTTTTTAAATCTATATATGAACAATTTCAAATATTTTAATTCTATAAATAATCCCATTATAACAATTCAACAACCACTTATTAATAATTTTTTATTAAAATCACTATTTTGGGTGGTAACTCTTTCATTTTCATGAGAATTTTGGTTTGCTGGTTCAGTCCTTATACATTGATCATGGTTTTGTCATATATATAATTATAAACATGATATATATATATCATATATAGTCATTATTTAAATATTTATATTCATCTATAAATGGTATATATATATATATATGAATTGAACTGTTCATGGAGATGGTAGGTTGTACGTATTCATGAATGCTTTTTCACATTTTGATAGATGGAATGAAAAAAAATTGAATAATAATTGTCATTTAAGTAATTATTATTACATTATATATATTCATTAAATATATCCTTATTATTATCCATGTAAATAAAAATGAAAAATGGATCGCATCGCTTCCTGTAGGTGGTAATCTATAGGTACGAGCGATTTTATCATTTTCCAACTGATTAGGAGGTTTAAAAGGTAGAAAATATAGTATAATTGTAGAAAAATAATTATTTCATAAATATCATATATATTCACTATTTCAATATTTCTAACCATCCAAATATAATTGTAATTAAATACAATGTTCACCTCTATATGGAGATGGAAAGTCGTACATACACAAGAGAAATGTTTTCACTTTTCATTAGAAGAAAAAGAGATAGAAAATGGTTTTACCATATTTATAAAAATGTATTATCATATTTATGTTACTGAATTTATTATTTTTATATTTTTATAATAGATTTAGAGGAAGTAGAAGAACAAAAAATTTTGAATGGGTCTGTTAAAACAATTACCTCTTCTTTTGTAGACTTATTTTAAATCTATTGTTAAGGACCCTTGGAATGGTATTATAAGATGTCCATGGATAGAAAACACTAATAGAGAGTTGGGTTGGATTTTTTTGATATGTATGTATCAATGTGGTGTAATAAAAAGAGAGAATAAGTTCCCTTATATAAGAGTCTGAAAGGATATAATTGTAATTTTAAAAACAAAATTGAAATATATTTCAGTCATTCTCAAGAAAAATATGTCTGAATGAAAATATATTAAAATAAAAAGAGTTTATGGTCTAAATATCATTTTAAATTTTAATTTTTATATGTATTTGTCTCATTTTAAACTTATTCATTTGGTTTAACCCATTGGTCAACCAATTTTTATCTTAATAGTGGTAATAAATATTTATATATTAATGGCCTATAATTTTACTTATAAAGTTAAACATGGATCATAAATAGAAGATGGATAGAGTTTTTTCCATTTATCATCCTAATTTCACACATTCAATATTTTTATGATTTTTATATAATTTAATAAAATATCATTAATATTATTTTTGACACTGTTCATTTATTTTGACATTAAAGAAAACATGACAAAAAAATAATTCAAATATAAGACTTTCACACATTCCAATTTTGTTATATTTATCTATAAATTTAATGGAACACAATATTTCACCCAAATTTTAATAGTTTTAATATTTTTAAAATAATTTAATTTAATTTTCTAATAATTGAATAAATACAGTGTTGTCCTTATATAAGAATTTAAGGTAACGATTCAATAAACAAAAATTAAAAATAAATTACCATGATAAAACAATTAACTAACCTTTACAATAAATATTTTGAACTCAAATTATCCTTTTTTTTACAATAAAAATTCAGCGTTATTAAAGTCAAGAGTGTGACATTTTGTATTTATCTTATCCTTAAGATAATATAAATCCAAAAATAAAAGAAAAATAGTATAAATTGGCCATAGTTTTGATAAATAGATGATAATTTAATGATTAAACTCCTAAAATCGGATAAATACAAGTTTTATAGGATTTTTAAATACATAACACAATGTTTTAACCATGTTTTACTCATTTTACCCTTACCGAGGTGACAAAACATTACCTTGATTACTTTTCACAATGTCAAAAAATAAAACAGACCTATTGAAAAAATTTAAATATCATGATATAAAATATGGGGTATATTTTTTAGTAATCAATTTCTATTAGTGGAAGAAATTAATTTCAAAATAATTGTAAAAAATGTGATGAAAATATGATTTTTTAGATAAATCAATTTTTAATCATAAAACATAATTTAATTTTATCTCATCCTAGAAAAACAATAGATGAATGTCAAAACATTTGATTGAATATGTAATATATACATTTCGTTATAATCATTCACCAATATTGATTAATTTAATTTATTAATATAGAAGTACAATGCACGTGTACACATTTAATTTCATAAAACATCTATTTTACTTTCAATTGTTTTTTAACTTCATTAATAATAAATTAATGACCAATAAATTAATTTTATAGATGTTCAAGCCATAAATATTTCAGAATTTAGTTATTACTTTCCATTCTGACCAATCCAATAGCTAAGAGATAATAATCACATTAAATAATAATATTTTAACAGTGTATCATGGATTTTTTAAACTCAGTGTTGTATATAAATAAAGCTATTAAAGAAATCATACTTATTTATAGATAATTGTATCATAAAATATTTGGGTGTTACAAAATGAGGGTGTTATTAATATAGTCTAAAATCATGATATAAAAATGTATTTAAATCCTTTATAATGGTTATTAAAGAGCTTATGAATCATTTAAAGCACATCCTCTCATAGGGTCAAACTAGGTGTGTTGTAAAGCTATTTTTTGTGCATCGAATGAAGATCATGTTAATACCCAACTGACATTCTGAAGATTATTTCCCCTGTTAATATTGGATCCAAATCCTATAACCACTTTTTCATCAAAAGAGTAAATTATTTATTAATATACTAGAAACTATTTAATTCAATAAAATTTTATGATGATTTCCTATATTAATTTCTATCCTTTGGGATTTTAGTAATATATTCTAGTACTAATTTACAATAAAATAAATCAAGATATTTTTTATTATATCCTAAACTCATAATTCAAGGAAAATAATGCTCCTTAAATTAAATATTAACCTTTATTCTCATGAAACATTCATCATAGACCAATAAATATATACCTAAATCAAATATATTCCCCAAAAGATGTTAATAATTTAAAAACATAATCCTAATTTAATTGACATTATATTGCATACCAATCCTATGGGATACCTATTTTAGACTACCATGTATTCACAAAATATCCCATGTTCTTTAGTTTTTTATGATCTCAAATACCGTTCATACATTACAAATTATTGTTTTTATGTATTTTCAACAGGTTCTATCTTTTTTTATGTTTTTCGACTGTTAAAATCCTTAAGTTTTAAATTTTTGATTGTTTGGTTGAAATTATGCCATGTTTGAAAAAATTGGTTATGTGTTAAATTTAACTACATTGAGAAACTACTACATGAGATCTACTATGTGGTGAAATAAATGACTACATGAATCATATACAAGGTGAAATCTACTATGTGGTTCCAATCGACTGTGTTAGATTTTCATTTATTAGTAAAAATCAGAGATGAGTAATTTTAGACATTTTAATTTTATTACATAGAAAAAATGTCTGTGTGAATCAATCCATCTACATAAAGAAGACATTTAATGATTTCAGATATGTGAATTCAAATGAAAAATTCAGTTACATTATGATTTGTAATCAGCCACATCATGCTGCAATCTGTATTTATTGTCGTTCAACCACTTGATTGAGATTTTAATGATATTTTTCAATATTTAGATGTTTTAATACATATTTATATAAAAATTTATTATAGTAAAAATAAATTTGTGAGATATGAGTCAAGTGAAAGGATTATTTATCTATCGTTACTATTTCCAAGATATTTTAGAGAAAAGGATGTGTCTTTGATCATGGGTTTTACAAATCATTTATTATGTTTCTAATTAATAATTTTTTTATGATTTCTCAAGATACACTAAAACAATATATAACATGATCTATCAATTAGAAAAATAGAAGTATAAATTGAAATACATGATCATCTGCTTATATATAAAAATTATTTCATTAATTTCTTTTATGCTATAATTTTTTTTGTGAAAAATAAAATGAAGCCTCGGGATCTAAAACTATGATATATATATATAATATTTTCAATTATTTTAGAATACTGCAGTTGAGTTGTATTTTTTTCTTATCATATCTCTTGGATATTTATTTCTATTCCTGATTGTATCATATAATTGTTTTTTAACCTATAAACGCTTTTTTATAATCACTTATTGTAAGGATTTCTCATAAATTAACCTAAAGGATTTTTGTTGTTAAATTATTATTATATCATAGTTAAATTATCTTATTACGTTTTAACAATTGTTTAATGCTTTTACTCAGTCGTATAGTCCTCGAAAAAAAGACTGACTGTCCCCAAAAAAGGAACGGTCTAGTGAAAATAACCAAACATGTAGAAAAGATAGTTGGTGGATCATACTAGGTTAGTTATATTCTATGAATCACTATAAATATCTATGTATGTTTATTTTCCTTATTATTTAATATTTTTGTTATTTCATGTGTTTAATAAAAAATATAAGTTAGTTATAACCTATGAGAGGGTGAATTTCTATGTGAAGAAATTGTCAAGGATTCAATTCACCCCACTCTTGTGCCTTATACATACCTTGTGGGGGGGGGGGATTGGTATTAGAGAAAGTGACTATTGAGTTCTAAATTGTTAAAGGTTGATATCAAATGTTAATTTTTCAAATGGTTGTAATGGCTAAAAATAGAAAAGGTATTTTAGTGGTAAGAGAACCCTACATTATGGCTCCTGGAAGGAGAAAATTATTATCTATTTCAAGAACATTATTATGAAGATTTATGTTAAATCACTAAAGCCTCAAAAAATTCCAAAAAATCCAAAAACATTGTATTTTGATACTAAATATAGTTGCAATTTAAATTATAAATCCATGAATGCTATAATTTTTGGACTTGGTCGACATGATTTCAACAAATATTATCAATGTAAAACAGCCCATGAAATGTATACTACTATATAGGTTTCCTATGAATGTATAGATAACTTGAGGTCTCTTAGATATGATAATTCTAGAATTAAGTTTGATATGTTAAAAATTATGTAAGGATAAAGAATTACCTAATTAAATTGAATTCTATAAAAAAATTAAAAAAATATACTATAGGAAAACAAATTACTGTGATAGATCTAGATTTTCCAGTATTTAGAGTATTACCATATAGATAGGTAATCGTTTAAAATTTCATTAGAAAATCTACAGAGGTCATGAATTCTAGAATAAAATATCTTATAGGCACTCTTTTGATATATAAGGTAGTGACAGAAGATGAATCTGGAGAGCATAGATTAGTTAAGAAGGATAATTATGATCTTCATGTCTCGACATCAAAATATGACATGAAGGGAAAATAAATCCAAAAATCATGGTCATCTAATGAAGATATAATAAAATGATCTAATTCAAACGGTGAGATTTCTCACTTTTCCATGAAATTCATGACATTATATTATAATAGAATATATATTAAGAAACCCTTAAAATAATAATAAATATGATGGAAATTAAAATGAATTATGTCTCTATAAATGATATAATATTTGACATATCAAACCAAAATTTCCACAACTACAATATTATATGAAGGCAAATACAAATAATTACAAGAAAGTTGGTTACAAAAAGATATCCAAGAAATATATGATTTGAAAATGGAGTTCTTCAAAAGATTATAGGGATTTCGCCTAATCAAAATCAAAATCTTAACACTCTAATCAAAAGTCCAACATATGATTTATGGCACATTATAATTAGGTACATTTTATTATTATTCTGATCATGATACTAACTCTGAAAATAAAAATTTCTTATATGATAAAATAAATGGATATTGTAATTTCTGGTAAATTAAATATGAATCCTGGAATAAAAAAACTCTTAAAAATTCCAGTAGTGATATAGTGATTTACAAATAGGACTAAAAAAACAAATTTCAAATTTGAAAACCAAACTATATATTTTTTCCACATCTTATGTTGAACAAGGAAATAAGATAGAAAATTTGAAAAAACAAGTTCATTATTGAAAATATGTTGGAAGTGTTTTTACTAGAGGTGAAAATTAGTTAAAAAAATACTTAGATACAAAAAATGCATAATAATAAATTTGGAATAGGAATTCAATATTATAATCCAAAATTTTATAAAAACTATTTTTTCCACATTTAAAAAAAAGAACCTCTCTAAAATCAATTATTTTTTTATGGAGATAGAGGACATTTTGATAACTATTTTAGTATTAAAGCCCTATAATTATTTGTGGTTTAAAAATTATTTTATTTCAAAATGTTCTTTTAAATTTAGTGCTGAAATCTCTGGACAGGAAAAATAGATTTTGGTTCACAAATCAAAAGTTTATAACATTTCTTGACCCAAAAACAATTGGGTACCAAAAAAATTTCTTGTTGAATTTATCTTTATAGAAAAAATTTTCCAAGATCATAAATGAAAAATAGTATATGGATAGTGTATGTTTAAATCCTATTAGTGTATATTTCTCTAATTTACACTTCTTATCAAAAAAATATGGAGGCAAAGTCCCTTTTGGTGATAATACCAAAGGAACAATTATGGGATTTGGATCAGTTGGTAATCTAAGATCAAAACTAAACAAGAATGTTCTTTATTTGGATGGATTAATGTATAAAATAATAATTATTTCTGAAATCTATGCTGATGGTTATTTTTTTTATTTATCAGATAATGTTTTTTCAATTTTTAAAGACAAAAAATTATAATTTATGGTAATTATAAAATTCAATATCTATACTCTAGATATTAATTATTTGAGTAGATAAAAATTTAATTTTTAATTTTTAAAACATATAAATTTTTTATATGGGATACAATATTAGAAAAATTTAATGTTTATTCTTTGATAAAATTAACATAAAGGAATTTAGTTTTAGACTTACATTAACATAAATGTAATAAAAATAAGTTATGTGAAAAATGGAAAAGAAACACAATTAATCCTCTAAAATAATAAAAAATGTTCCTACTTATAGACCCATAAAACTAATTAATAATTAATTTTTTTGTCCATCTAGAGTTTCAAGCCTCATAGGGAATTTGTTTTTTGTTTTTTATTTGGATTTTTTTTCTGGATTTACATGGATTTTTTAAGTGTTAAAAGTCAATATTATTATATATTTATAAGTTTTTACTTATTGGTTCAAGAATAAAACATGCCAAATTTATTTCTGTAAGAAGTGTCCATGGGTGTGAAATTAAAAACCATGAGTTCAATTCCTTTTATTCAAAAAAAAATATCAAAAAAATAATTTTTTGTCCTTCCAGACACATCAACAAAATGATGTTTTTTAAATAAAGATTTGTACTTTGAATGAAATTGGAAGAAATATTTTATTTGAATATAACATGCATAATCGTTTTGGCATAATTCTATGAATACAACATGTTATGTAATAAACAATGTTCTAAAAAATCTTATTTTAATGTAAATAACCTATGAGCTATGGAATAAAATAAATCCAATTTTTTTTATTTTAATGTTCTTAGATGCATGGTTTATATTATAAACACAAATGATAATATTGTAAAGTTGATCTATATTATGATAGAGTAATATTCAGGTTCTATTATACTACTTCTAAAGAATATAACGTTTTAAATAAAAGGTCAAATATTTTTGAATAATCAGTTTATTAGAAATTTTATTAAAGATATCCTTTTGATCACAAAATGATTCAAGTTGATGAACTAATTGATTCTTTTGAAAACATGATAACTGAACATATCGTTTAATGTAATTATTATTAAGTTGTTGAAATTGATTTTCCAAAACCCAATCCTAAAATTTTGGATACCAGTGAACCAGAATGTATGCTTCTAATATAACCTAGAAACCTTAAGAACTATACCAGTGAAATAGTTTTAGGAAGATTAGATTATGGGATTATAACAAGATGAATAATAAGAAATATTATATAGTTTTCTATGATTTTATCTCCGATAGATCCTAATACTATAACAGAATCCTTAGTATATGAGATTTGGGTTTTGGAAATTCAAGATAAATTAAACCAATTCAAGAGAAACAAGGTTTTAGAATTAAGAGAAACAAGGTTTCAGAATTAATGAATATATTATGAAGATACATTTTCACATGTAACTAGATTATAATCTATTAAGATTCTCTTAGACTGTTCATCACATATGAATTTTGAATTATATTATATAGATGTAAAATATTATTTTCTAAAGGGTATTCTTATGGAGTTGTTTATTCTGAATTATCTCCTATTTTTGAACATCCTTATTTTCAAAATTTATTTTTTAACATTCTATAGCTCATTATGAACTTAAACAAGAACACAGAGCATGGTGTGATAACTTATGTTATATTCATTTATCAAATGGTTTTTTCAGTAGGTAAGGTAAATCCTACTACATTTATTAAAACTTCATCATTAGATATTTTTCATGATCAGATATTTGTTAATGATGTGTTTTTTGGTACAACAAATTAAATATTGTATGATGAATTTTCAAAACCCATGAAAAATTAATTTGAAAATAGAATAATGGGTGAGTTGATATAATTTATAGGATTTCAAATTTATCAAAAAAAATTGGTATATGATAAATAAAATAAAATACATACTTCAATTAATTAAAATATTTGGACTTGAAGTGTTAAAGTATATACAACACTTATGTGTTGTAATGAAAATCATGACATAAATGAGGCTAGTAAACTATTTGAGAACAATATTTAATGTATAATAATTATAATTTTATTGTATCTAACTACTATAGGACCAGAAATTATGTTTACAATATATATATTCTATATTTCTAGAAAATCCTATAGAATATAAATTAAAAGTAGCCAAAAAATTAAGGTATTTAATAAGAACAGTTTATCTTTATTTTTTATTTTTAAAAACATCCAATTTTAATTTAACATCATATTATAATTCAAAAATTGTTGGTTATAGACTACATATATTAGGTACCTTAGGAAATTAACATGTTCTAGGTAAATCCAAGGTATCTTGGTCCAGTGTGAATTAATACTCTATTTCATCATCTACTACCAAATCAGAATATATTACAACTATTAGTTTTTTGCAAGTATTTTAGTGAAACACACATTCATGGATTTTAAATTTAGTTATAATCAAGTCTGAATTAAATATGAAAACAATAGTGCTATCAAAATTTATTTGAATACAATAAATCTCTTGAGAATTAATAATATAGTCTTAAGGAAACATTTCTTGAGGAATCATTCTAAAACATGTGACATTACTCTTGATTTAATCTTTACTAAGAATCAGTTGGAAGATATTTTTACTAAACCCATTGTGGATGAACATTTTTATTTTATTAAAACGGAATTGGTCTGATTATAATTTAAATTAATTTAATTTATCTTTGGGTTTCTTTATGAAAATAAAATGTTTCATTAATTTTAACTATTAAAATAATGTGGTCTTAGATAATGAAATTTATTTATTTTATTTATTAGTTTATTTTATTTATTTATTAGTTTTAATCCATACATAAACCCATTTTGGTGTCAAATTGTTTTGGGAATTTGGTCTGTAACCTAAAATTAGATTCATATGTGACCCTTTTTCCAATTTCATATGTATCATCTTACTGAAGTTAAATCATCTCCCTTAGCATTATGATCCTTTTTTGACCTCAAACTGAAACTTTTATCCATGGGAAAGTTGATGTGATGTGATGAGGGAAGTTTTTTGCCTAAAATAAATATAAATCATGACCCCAATGTAGAGTTATTGTTTGGAAACCAATTTATGTTTCACAGATGACATGAACTGAGATATTTATAAAGAAATTTATTTAGTTTGAAGGATTATATTTTATGTCTTGTTAGAATTAATCAAGTCTTCTATATGACGGAGATTTAAATGAGTAATTTAATAATATGGAGTTCCAATTTAACCCAAAAGAGGATATTTTTTCATCGAACGCCAATGGAAAGACATTAATGTATTCTTCTATGAAAATCATTGATATGTTCCATATTATCCATGGGGAGTATTATTTTTTAAATACATTGGTGGATACACATTCAATTATTTTTATATAGGTGTTTAAGTTCTTTTTCGACACCTATGAATTTGAAAAGAATCATATGAATGATTTTACAAAAAAGTTAAAAGTGTTGTGAAAGATCATGAATAACAGGATATATCATAGAGCATGTGAGATGGAGAAATTTATTTTTATGGAATTTTATTTTCTATATGTTATGATAGATATCTTTAAATTGAACTTTCTTTGGTATATATTGTGCTTTATGCATCATTGTATCAATTTAAATGGTAATATCAACTATTATCCTTATGTTAGTTTAATAATCCTAGTTTTGAAAAAACAAATGCTATTTTAATGAAGGAGAAGCAGTGGAGTTCCATAAAAGTTAAATTGTTTCTTTTGTTTTATTAAATACAATTGGTTACATTTGGGAATCTTCTTCAAATTACTTGAAGCAAGTTGGACAGAAAGGTGTGGATTAGGGGGATCCATCTCAATCCTCACCACTTTGAGATGTAGCACCTCTTAAGATAGTTCTCTCTAGTGAAGTTTATGAAATAGTGGATTCTAGATATAAACATGAATTTTTAGTGGCAAGTCCTCCCATGGTTGAACTAGTTTAGATTCTAGAAGAAGTAGGTTCTCAAAACCAATTTAAATTTGTTAGTCATCATGTTGAGGAACCTATTTTTGACATAACTATCGATGTTCTAGAGGAGAGACAAGTTCTGACTATGCCTAGTGGTTCAGTTATTGAGGAAAAACTAGAAGCTACAGAGGAGCATCATAGAGCATATCCCATTCTTTATTGTTCTCCTATTTATGGAGATATAATGAGTGATTTGGTTGTGAATACTTCTTATCACTGTCAAACACCCCTAGACTATTACCACCTCCAGTGGTTCATGAGGAGTAACCCTTAGTCATTAATATCTTAAATGTATTAGGAATTCCATATTTTTTTATTTTTTGTAATGGATGATTGTTCTAATATGATAGTAGATTATTATGACTTAAAGTTCAAGAATGTTTTATTAAGATGATATCATATAACTGAAGGAGACCTATTTCTCCAAGGTAGATATTATTAATTTAGTTAGGTTTCAAACATTCCAAAAAGGAATAATAAAGAATATTCATTATGTCCTTATTGTTCCATAAGCTTCTCTAGAGGTATGTTCTAGGGAACAAGAAGAAATAAAATCTATAGTGAGAGAACTGATAGATGTTTTCCCGTACAAGTCTGAGATTAATGAGCTTGGTACTATAGATTCATCTTAGAGACACTCCATTCAGAATATTTTGTTAGTGAGATCATATTTTACTCATGAATTTCTTAATGAGATTTAGTATTTCAGGGATATGATTAAGAAACTCAATTCACTCTTTAAAGTTATGTGGTTAGAGAGTTCAAATTCATCAAGAAGTTTTTTCCATTTCCTACAACTCCCTTAGAACTTATTGTTATTCCATATTTTTCAAGTGGAGTTGACTAGTTTCTAGTAGAGTAAAGATTAGTGTCTTTAAATGTTTAGTTACTCTGGTGTGATATAATTTCCACATCCATATTGGAAGAGTTGATAAATGATATTCTGGTTGAGTTCCATATTATAAGATAAACTTTTGGAAATCATATAATTGGACCTTATAAGTCCATAAATAATTTATTGGGATCCTTTTATTAATCATTAGAAAAGTTTGAATTCATCCTCGATGTATCTAAAGATACACAAGGAATGGATTTTAGGTTACTTAATCTAGTTTCCAGGAACCATCATTACTTGTTATCTTTTCTATACAAAATTTATTGAAGTGTTGAAGTTATGAAGAATAATTCATCAAAACATAAATCATGTTTAGACTTATAAAAAGTTAAATATTTTCTAGTTTCAATTACTGGGATACCATTAGTAGTTAACAAAAATCCAAGGATAGTTCCTATTGTGAAATAAGTTTCTATTACTCTAAAAGTATCTATTCTATTTGAATCTGAGCCTATAATTTTTAGTGATCAAATTTTAGAATATTATGTCAATTATATCAAGAAATGTTCACAAAAATGAAAGATAAAGTGATGATTATTGATAGGAATCTACAGTATTTGAATGTTATAATGATTAATATAAAGAGTTAAATATCGTATATTTTGAAGAATATCTTACTGAAATACCATCAAATCTAACTAATGTAGACAATGATCTTTTACCCAAACCTCAAGCAGTTAGTTTCCCCTTCATGTTTTTCACTAGTCCATCTAGATTCATTCAAATAAATTATCATAAGTGGTTTATCTTCTATTTATAAAATTCATAAATAGGAATTTGTAATTCTTCCTCGGTAATGAAATTTTGGAATTATAATAATGATTGACATGTTTGATGAATAATTGTTTAATATGAGAAGAATATCACCTCTTGGTCCTCATCATCGTTATTATTTTAGAGGTTCTAGATAAATAATCATAGTTATTTATGATTTTCCTCCCAATATATAAAAAAGAAAAATCTGTGTTAGATTTGACCTTATTGTATGAGAATTATAAAGAATTATCATATTCTTATGAACCAATAAAAAAAATACCTTTTTAGGCTATTGGAACCTTTAATTTTCATATTGGTCAAGGTCATATTGAAAATATTCTCAGTGGTCCTTCTCAACATCCACAAGTAACAGCTAATATTATATTTAAAGGTGGAGTTACATCAACACCAGGCCTATAAGTGATGTCTTCAGAAATATAGACTACAACCACCTCTTGAATCAGACCTACATTCAACCTACCCCCTTCCAAAAAACATTCTTATTTCAGACCCATTCATAAGCCTGTGTCTTCCAACTGATGTATTATATTTTTATTTTGTGGTTGTTCTATTGATATATATTTTACATGATGAAAATAAATGAAATACATAACTATTAATATTTATGTTATTTCTTTGATATTTTTTCATTTAATTATATTCATTTATAATGGTCCTATTAAATATTTTTTTAATTTGGTGGTTATTCCTTCCTTATCTTTTTCTTAATAATTATTTTAATTTAATTTTTTTAATCTCTTTATTATATTTACTAAATTATATTCTATCCATAACTCAATATTCAATTTTAGAACAATATTTGAATAGTTCATTAATATCAAGGTGCTATAATAAATGTGTTTTCCTCTCTTCAATTCTTTCTTAATTACATAAAAAGGGGAGATGTTGGATTTGCTTTACCCTAACGTTAATAGAAGGAAGATAAAGCTTCAGCTTTTTCAAAATGGGGGGAATTTTTCTCTAACATGGGGGAGGTTTTAAATTTAAGGAGTATAAATAAAGTATAAAAATTATATTTTAAATGAAATATATATATTCTATAGTTTGTAAAAAATAGTGATTAACCCTTTTATAATTTTGTGTTTAATATCTTATGGGTTTTGTGATCATTAAATAAGAGGATATTGTTGCACTACTAATGTTGTACCAATATATCCCTTATATAATAAGTTTTTATGATCTCAAATACAATTCATACGTTATTTATGATTTTATTTTTATGTTTGTTCATTGGGTTGTATATTGTTTTATGTGTTTCAAATATTAGAATCCTTAACTTTTAAATTCTTCGCACTATGCACAAAATCTACCTATGTTTGGAAAAAGTAGATACATGAGGAATTTGGATATGTGGAGAAAATTATATGTGAGATATCATCTATATAGGTCAGTTGTTTATTTGAATTATCACCTGTGTGAATCCGATATATGGTGAAATTGAAAACATGGTTCAAATTAGCAGCATAATATTTTCCTACATGATTAAAAATCCTCTCTGAGTCATTTTCACAACATCAATTCAGCTATATGAAAACATTTTCTAGATGAATCAATTCATATAAGTGAATAACGCTTACTTGATTTCAGCTGTGTGAATTCAATCGAAGAATTTGGATATGTGATAATCTACAACCGACAATGTCTTGTTGTAATATGTATTTTTTAACATCAAGGATATTGAGTGAAATTTTAATACTACCATGTCATATTTAAATATTTTATTTCCTTTTATTGTATAAAAGGTTATAATTGGAAGAAATTATTGAGAAATGAAACATGTAAAAGATAAATTTTTAGCCTTTATTATTTTTGAGGTATTTCCAAGAACATAATGTGTCTTTAATCCTTGATTTTAGTGATCATATATTGTGTGTTTAAGTATGATATCTTTTATAATTTTTTAATTTCCAACATACAATATACAAAACTATTTCTCAAGTAGAAAATTAGAGATATATAGAGAATAGGAGAATCATCCTCTTATATACAAGAATTATTCATTGAAGTTCTTGTACATTGCTCTATATTTCTGGAAAAAAGAATAATAATAATTATGATATACATATCTGCGATATCGATCATCATTTTTTTTTGTTTTAAAATACTCTCCTAGAGAAGTATTCCTTTTTTTCATCTATCCTAGATCTTTATGTCTTTCTTTAGTTATATCTTATAACTTTGTGATGAAACTTTAAACTCTCTATTTTCTTACCTATCATTGTAAAGGTTCTCAGTAAATTAACCTTGAGGTGGTTGTTTATAAATTCTTGATAGCTACAAGTTTTAAGATCATGCTCTATTTCAATAAGTTTCAACTGCTTTCACATAGTCCTGGAGTCCTTAGAAAATGATAGAAATCCCCCAAGAAAAGGATTTGTTTAATGAAATTAACTAGACACATGGAGAATAGGTTTGGTAGGGTATAATAGGGTACATCTATTCCATAAACCACTATAAATCTCTATGTCTAAATATTTTCATTCTACTTTTATATTTCTACTTCTCAATATGTTTAAGGAAAGAAAAAAAAATTAATTATAATCACATAGAGGGTGGTTATCTAATTGAATAAAATTTAAATAACTCATTTCACCCATATTGAGCCTTTTGTTGACCTTTTACGAAAACAACATATACCTAGATCATGTATTCATTCCAAAACTCAATAATAATCACCAAAAATATCATTAATCACCTTATACTTTAATCATTTAAAACATGAATATGGTATTTATTCCATTAAACATACGATGAGCTTTAATCATATTAACCCATAATGGTATCTACTACTATTAAATTACCCTTAACTAATAAAATCATAACCACTAAAATTATATAAAACCTTCTTTGATACCAACTGTGACTCATAGACCTGAACTCTTATATCGAGTGATAAAAACATATTCTTTACATCCTAGTTTTGAAACCAAATATATAGGATCAAACATAAACATCCTTGATTACAATATCAATAACCAATAATAAGTAACTTACATACCTAAGGCAATTTAATTTTAGATTTTTTAAGAGTTATCAAAAACATTTTAATAAATAACCCATATCTTTCCCATCCAATGGGTATTTTTCCTAATAAACCAAGGATTACTTGTGTTATAAGAAGTCTTAAATATCTTCCATAAATATCCCCATACATGATGCCCATCTAGACATATCATACATAATACTATTATTCATAACCATGTGAAATGGAAACATTAGTAGGGTGAGTTCAAATTCTTAGTAAGGGGTATCACAAAACATATTTTTTCATTGATTAAATAAGACATGAATAATCCAACGAGAATAAATAACAATATAATAATGTTATATAATTTATAACATGAGAATATGATATATTTTTGGATAATATTAAAAAGTTAATTATCACATAGACAATAATAAATTATTTTATATAAATGGAATGCATAATTCTGGAAAACATTAATATAACATCAAAGCACCATGAAAAGACATCATACACAAATAGATATGGTTTACACTAAATACTTAAGATAGTTTTCCTCACGAGAAATAGCGTTGTATAGAGGCTCCATATAATTATGGGCCCTTCCCACCACTAATTAAGTCCAATTCCTTCAATATATTAAGGAATTAATAACTAATACAATACATAACCAATGTTCCTTAAAAATCAATAAAAATACACATAGAAATTATAATTATACAGATTTTCAATATTTCCCTAGTCGATAAATGGAAAAACATTCATGGTAAGCACCCTTGAAAGGGAAATAATATAGATTAATGGTTATAAAATTAAATTATAACTATAAAATACAAAATATAAATGGTGGAAAATATATCCCAAAAATAAAATAATATGGGTATAAAGGAGAAAACAAAGTCAACTGAGATTTTAAGAGTGATAAAGAACATAAACCTTACAAAAAAAGTGAGGTATGCACTAAAATAAATAATGCAATTTATTGATTAAAACATGAACCATAACTTTAAATGAGGTAAATATTTTACAGTTTTTTAGGAAAATAAATGTGAAATTATAAAAAACAACTGATGAAGATTTTGTAAACTAATTGTAAAAACAAATTTCTATGAAACTTTTAGAAATCTATTTCAATGGCTGAATACAGGTCATTGAAAAACATAATTTTAAAAAATAAAAATATTGAGGAATTTAAAATTAATGAAGTAAAAAATATTAAATGTTGAGTGAAATATAAAAATATACCTAAGTATAATTAAATCCATTTTTTTATTCATATAAAACATCAAATTTTAATTTTAAAATGAAACATTCTCAAAAAAAATTGGAACAATATTTTCATTGGAAAAACATATAAATACAGAAAACAATATTGATAATAAAGAATATATATATAAGTTTGAAAAGTTGTTTATTTGGAAAACATTAAAAACAAATATATTTCACACATTTTAACAGAAATTAAAAAATGATCCATGTGAAAAATGTTAAGAAAAATTCATTTAACCCTTTAACAGGAAATAAAATACAATTTAAAATAATAATAAATTATAATTGATGTATATATAATAAATCTACTAGAACAATTTGAATAATATGGATATGGTAGAAAAATATTCCCGACCATAAATAAGAGATAAGGTTGAGTCCACATTCAAGAAAATTTTTAGTTGAATAATGAACAAATGAGAGTTGAAATTTCAAGAATACTTGTAAAACCTATAAACAAAAAAATATTTCATGGACTATAAACCAATCATAGGTTGAATAAAACCAAACATTGAAGGATTAAATTCAATAATAAAGTTTATAACTTAATTAAAGCAAGTTAAGTTAACAACAACCCTCACAATATAAGTAATATAAGAATCGAAGGACAAGGAATGCGTATAGATTAAATGAAAATGAAAATCCCAAGAATTATATATCAATTAATATACAACGTGTTTCTAAAAAAATATTTACCCCATAAAAATGTTAATTGGTGAATAATAATTTACATGTTGTATGAAATTAAAATTGAGATAAACAACTCTTAACGCAAGTATCGACTCGCTTGGTGAATGCATCTAACATTATGAAAAATCAAACTAAATTAATTAAATAGTTGATTCATAACATTTTTAATGTATATTTAATTTTAATTACAATTTATTATCATACTTAATTCATTTATTATATTTTTTTTCTCATCGGCCACATGGGATTTTTCGTTAAAGTCAACCAAAACGATTTCATTATATTTAATGTGGTAATAGTAGTTATAAAACAGTTTCACAATATCCATATTTATGTATACATATATATGTTATTAATCATTCTAGGATGAATTTTTTTTAATTTCAATATGTTATTAATAATAGATTTAAATTAAGATAATTGTATTAGTGTTCTCTTTTTAGTTAGTTAAATTTATAATGGTCTTTTGTTATTTATAATATTAGTATAATTCCTCATTTATCATTATATAATATTAATAATTTCATAAATATCATATTTATTCCTTAAATACACTTTTATAACTATCTATGTAAGGTGGCTATGATTGATGATACATGTCATTCATGGAGGCAGTAATGTGACCATAACATGAGTATCATTTTATTTTTATAATGGATAAGAGAGAGGTAGATAATGATTATTACATAAAAATAATTACATTTTAATAAAATAATTATAAATATGTCCTTATATCATCATGTAATTTATTGATGAGTTTTAGAGGATTTTGAACAAAATTTATACTTGAAAGAACTTGGTTAAAACAATAAACTCTTCTTTGGATATCCTCTTTTATACCACTCTTTAAGGCTTCTTAGAGTGGTATTTTATGTGAAAAAATCATATGTGACATGGTAAATAGGGTTGGGGAGGGGTTTTGGGATATTTTTATGGATCTAATAGGATTTATTAATGAGGATTCATATGGTTATGAAGGGGTCCTTTTATAGGTGATCAGGGTTGTGTTTTTGTAATGTTAATATCTTAATATAAAAAGATATTAATTATTCAAGGAAATTGTATGAAAATTTAATAATTATAGAGGATATGATAATTTATGGTCGATAAATCCTTCATTCAGTCATTTATAGATGATATTTTCTTATATTTTGAGACATTAAATCTTGATTTAACATTTTAACAACATTTTAACCTTTGTCATTGTCTGTAGATTTTTCCGCGGAAACTTATTTTTATGATCAAATTGAAATTTTAATTATTAAAAAATTTGTATATAATAATTCCAAATATTAAATCTATTTTAAATGATTCAATTTAAAAAAGTGATAAAATTTAATTTTAATATAAAAAATCATAATACGAGGAAAAATATTTAGAAAAAAATATATTTTAAGCATTACGTAAATTTATTCTTATTCCTTTATAATTAAAAATAATTAAATGAATTTTTATTTTTCTAGTGACCCGGACACTAGTATCCCAGAGTCAGATCCTTACATTATTACATTAATATATATATAAAAGATTGAATTTTCATGGATACATCAGTTTATTAATTTTAGAAAACTATATACACAAATGATACCCATTTTATATAGGGAAAAAAATTAAAACATAACAAAATAAACTGATCAACATCCTTGAAACTAATTCAATTGATCGTCTTCCTAACCTAGGGAAAGGGAAAAAATAATGGTGAGCTCAAATTCTCAGTAACCATTAAGTACAATAGAGTCTATCATGAATCAATAATCAAAATAAATATGGAAAGGTGAATAACTATATATGCACACCATATAAATAACTGCATAAGGAACAATCAATAAGTAAAGGAAAATACTAGAAAACAATTGTCATTTAGTCAATAAACTAATAATGAAATGCATCCAGAGATAATATCATCGTGAAAATATCATAGATAATAACAACTTAATTATGAATGAAAGAAATTCTTAATTATTAAAAATCATGTTTTCTAGGCATGTCATACCTTTACCATCATAACATTTCATGGGACAACTAAATATATATTGGGTAAAACCCATCTGATTTGGCCAACTGATTCATCTCTTGAGACTAGTGATGCATAAATTGGATTTTTGTTGATAGTCCCTAACTTATTTCATTCATTTATAAAGAATTCATTATATATGAAATATTAAACATTATTCATAAAAAAATGTTCTTTATCATCAAATATCAGTAGTTAGAAAAGGGTACAAATTTGTCTATATTTTTCTAGTTAATGACATAACTATCAATGAAAACTTCCAATGTTAAAATGGAATATAGTTTATTCAATAAATATATCCATCATTATATAGTATGGATATTGAATTTTATTTTATTTTCTAATGAATTTATTTTACAAGAATGTGTTTGTTTCAAGAGAAAGGTAATGATCACAAAATAAAGTGGGATTACACAATAACTTTCACAACTTGGTAAATTTCAATTCAAATCCATTAATATGAAATAATTTAAATTTAAACCAAAATCACCATTAATAATTAATTATTATTGATATTAAATTTCAAAGGGGATGTTTATTCACCATATAAATGAAACTATGTGCGTATAATTACAGTATTCATCAATGAAATGAAATTGAGATGGAATGCCTTTTTTCATGATTATTTTTGGTTTGACGTGATTCAGCCTCATATATAATGTTTTTAAACATGTCATTATGTTTTAAAATAACCATATAAATATTTATAATCACATATATGATACTTTTATAACATTTTACCACACATTTATAAATAATCATTAGTTATTTTCATTTTTTTATGTGTTAATTTCCATATTTTCTCATAAGATCTATTTCATGAAGGTTCTGATTCTAGAAATATTACATTGTTATTTCATCTATAGAATATTAATCATGAAATAATTATCATATTTTTTTTATCAATTATAAATTTAAAACAAATCATAAAAATATGGTTACATAAATTGAAGTATGTTATGATCATGGAGACTGTCAGGCATACACATGCATGAGTAAAATTTCTTTTTTTCAATGATAATTATGAAAAGGTGGTGAGTAAGATTTTTTATTTATAGGACGATCATAATATCCTTTATAACTAATTCAAAATAAACTTTAAAACCTTTATTCTTATATCAAATTATAAATTTTTATGTTATAGAATTGTACTAACTACAGTGGAATAGTATATCAGAAGTGACATGTCGATCCCACAGAGTACATGGAATATAGTGATGAAAACTTTTAACTAAATGTAAATTCCCTCATCTTTATAATAAATGTTATTATCTAACTATTTAATTTAAATAAATTAATTCATATAGAGAAATCGCATAGAGGGGATCCTATTTATAAGGATGGTTTACCTAAATAAATTAATTCAATATCACATAGAAAACAATTATATTAAATTGTTTCACAAAAAAAATATCAATAGAAGAAATGTTAATTATCTACCAAAAATAACTATAATCCCAATTCTTCATGGTCTAATGAATAAAAATATCTAAATAATATTATGTTCAAATTTCCAAAATAAGAATAATAATTTTATTCAATGGTCATGAATAAATCATCTCAATTATGTTGGTGTTAGTTAATTATTGAAGGAATATGTTTGATGGATCATTTATGAATACAATATAAATATAGTAACATCATGATACTATTTAATAATACCATATTATGAGTGAATGTAAAAAGAAAAATGATGGTACACATCCCCTTTAGCTAATTCTACTCTCCCTATAGGCTTTAGCCAACCATTGTTAATTGACCACCAATGATGATTAAACCAAAAATTATAGGAAATGGATTAAAAAAAGCTAATGAATAAAAATAATATTGTAATTAAAATAGAAAGAATTCAATGTTAAATGGAAGATAATAATGAAAATAAAAGAAAAACCTATCTATGAAATGTCAAAACCCAATGGTATCCTCTTGGTGGTCATACCTTGACAGTGGAATATATTGAACATTCCCCTTACTGGATCCCCTTATTTATAACCCTATAAGTCATAATTTGGTATCATTGAGATAAATATTTCATTAAATGGTTGTCTCGGTTAAAGCAATAGGGTTTTCATCAAATGTTATATAAAACAGTATTTTTCTAACACGTCAAACATTTACATGACATGTAAATATTGTACCATGTGTATAAAATTCCATACCTTTTCCCTTATTGGTAAACTTTACTTATGTCACAGAGTTATAAATATGTTTCACTTAATTTTATTTTTTATCTTCACATTATGTTCACTTCTTCCACTTTATGAGTTATATTTCAGTCCTGAATTTCTTTGGATCATGGAGTGTAATGATTACACGACATGTAAATTCATATTAGGGTGTCAAAAACTCATTTTTTCCATGGTTTCTCTGTTTTGGTCCTCTAGAACCTCTCTTTATCATCTAATATATTATGAAAGTAATTTTTTATTTGTGGCATAAATATCCTTTGATTCAAATATTCAATGTAAAATTCATCATATTTATATTTTTATGCTATAATGATTAACAGAATAATGTGAAGTGCATTTATATTAATCAATTTTTATGTTTTCCTTGGTAATGATAAAAATTATGGTCTTGAATAATAATTCAAAAAAAATCATCATATTCCATGAAAAATAACATTAATAAATTAATATTAAACAAAAATAGAGGTAAAAAATATAAAAATACAGATATAAAAACTATACTATATACTTATATATATCATCCATGTGTTTTGGTGATGAGAAGAGAGTTACATCACCTTGTGAAAGGAGTAGTCCACACATACATGAACGATGTTATCATCTTTAAGTTACTGGAAAGGTAATAAAGAAAAGGATATATATTATCCTTCCATAATAATATATATGTTATTAATAATATAATTTTTTCATGTATATCACATATTTTCATTACCTTTAACTTTATCACCTTCCTAGTGTAGTATGAGTAAAAGATGAATCACATCACTTCATGAGGTGGTAGTCTGTCATGCACATGAGTAGTGTTATCATATTCTATATTGAATGGAATGAATAAAGATATATATGATATGATTACTATAGAGGTATAATTATGTTTTAAATATCATATATATACTTTATATTCATCAGCATACCCAACCGTGGAAGGTGGTAATGGAAGAATGAATGACATATATTCGTGAGGCGGTAGTCCATCACACACATGAATGGTGATTTTGTAACCCATTTTATGGAAGTGGATTTGTTTGTTGGTTATTAAATTATTATAACAACATCCCAATATATTTAAGATACTGATATTATTATATCACCATGATTTAATAAGAATTTATTGGGGATTATAAATAAATAAAACAAAGACACTCATTAAAGAACATTACCTCTTCTTTGGGTATCCTCCAATGGTTTTCACTAAATACTTTCTAGGTTAAATTTATGTCCAAATTAAGGCTTCTAGGATTAATGGTGGAAACTTGGGATGTGATTTGGGAATGGGTTTTCTAAACCAAATCGGATTGAAGGTGTGAATAAGAGGGGTGAGAGAGTTCCCTTTTATAGTTGAGGAGTAGTGGAATTTTGGTACATACCCAAAAATTTTCATTATTGGGTGGCTTCTCTTACCTAATGTGGCTCAAAAATTAATAATTAAACTGGTGGGTGGATGATATAGTTTATACAAACCTTTGAAAAAACAATAATATTATTTTTTAAACTTGATGTTCCTTAACATCAAAGTTTTCATATTTTTACGAATTTGGTATTTTCACTATGGTCACTAGTCTTTTTAACCTATGTAATTTAAAATTTTTAGACTAAAATAAAATTAAAATTATTCTATATTTTTAAAAAACTATTTATAAATATGATATATAATTTATATAATAAAAAACCAATTTGTGTTGAAAATTAATTTTTTACACAAATGCATGTAACATGCAAAAACAGAGCTGTAATCATAGATACACTAATAGAGTTTTTACTATTTAGGGATCAATATATTCATTATAAAATAAATATTGGTCCATTATTGGAGAAAAGGTTTTATTTATTAATATTTAAAAATAACATGGAAGAATACATTATGTGTTTTAATTTTAAATCATTTAATAAAATATCATTTATGATAAAATTACTTCAATGTAAAATTTGAAATTATTCATTTAATTTGAATTTAAAAAAAATCAATATTATGATGTAATTAGAAGATATCATCTTAAAACCTCTTTAGCATGATTAATTCCTCTAAAAATTTAATGGAACATTATAATTAATTCAATTTACTTCAGTTTTAATAAATTTAGTATCATTTATTTTACATAATTATTGATTATATAATTACTGCATTGGTACTTATTAAGAATTTAATTTAATTAATTAATCTAAAAAAATTATCATCATAAAAATCATATTTTTATTTTAAAATATTTTTTATAACCGAACAGTTGTAATTTTCCCCCTATCACAAATCTTTATAGATATTAAAAGGGGAGAAGGTACTTTTTTATCTTTTTTACATAACTTATTATATAGGTCATATTCAATGGTCAATTGCTATAAATTTCTATATTTCAGACTAGTTTATGTCAATGGTATAAATAAACCTATAAAATAAAATTTAGTATTTTTGGTCATTTCGCTCTTATCATATTTGTTTAACTGCATAGTAAACTCATTTTTACGTAAACTGAGACAATTAAATTTTTACTGCATTGAATATTCATTTTCAAAAAAAAATAAAGATGAAATTATTTTAAATTTTAATTTATTATGATTAAAAATAAAAAATCCATTTTTCAAAATTAAATTCATATAATTTGAAAACATTAAATTAAAATTAATCTCATAGATGCGATGAGAAAATGGGTTCTTAAAAAGCAATTGTTCAAAACTATACAATGATTTCATATCTAAATTCAATATGAAAATGATTCTAATGACATTAATTAGATTAATAGATATAAAATTAAACTAATATTAAATTAATACATATTAAAAATATAGTTTAACATTACAAACTATTTAAATTAAAATATAATTTTCAATTTAAATTTAGTAATTTTCACTATTCATGCAGAAATTATACTTTTCTAAAAAATCCCAAAAAATCACACTAAGTGAATTTTTATATTAAAAATTTAAAATTGAAGTTTATTTTCCAAATGATTTTTCTTACAGTGGTAAAAGGTAATTTTCAATTATGTGTGAAAAACACGATTAAACACCATTTAGAAAAAAAATATCATTTTTAAGAAACCATTTATATTTATTTTAAATAATTAATATTTTATATCCAATAAATTGATAACTAATAAACATTTGTAAAATATATATTTTCATAAGTTATTTAATAATATTCATACACCACCATTCCAATGTATAGGTGATATCTATCATATTAAATAATAATATTAACAGTATATGATTCTTCTGTAGAACTCATTCGTATGTGTAAAGTAAGTTATTGAAGAAACCCATTGTTGCATGTAACACAATATAAAATCACTATTGAGTGTAAAAAAAGACAAAATAAACCTTTTATTTAAAAAAAATCTATTGAGTATAATGTTATTCTTTTATAATTTTAGGGTTTTTCATTCTCCCCATCTTAAATGAATTTCATCCCCACAATTTAAACGTGATCTCGATAATCAAGGGTTTGGAATTTAGAAATACCATTGTCAAAAATTTTACATCGTAAGATTTTTAATAATGTATACTCATATTAAATAGAATAGGAATTTTAATGGTCACATGGAATAACATATAACTAAGTCTCTAAGTAGAATAACATTGGTGATAAGTGAAGATATAGAAATGAAAAAAAAAACATAAATATTTATAGAGGCAGATTGAGGTCATTCATCCCAAGAAAGTGAATGATCAATGGAATGTTAAGTTACATAAAGGTATAAATCTAATATTATTTAAAAGACCATATGATTAATCAGATATGATTCTAATAGGTAACATTTTTTTCAAGATCCATTTCTTAAAGTTGAAGAATGATTTTATTGTCTAAGGATATAAGGAAATATACTTACATGATACATTCCTATATCCTAATAAAAATTTCATCCTTTTTTATGCTTAAATAAATTTAAAATTAAACCCTTAATCCATGAAATAAATATTCAAAAATGATTCATTATGCCCATATCACTAAAATTTACATTTAATAAATCGTAAGATCCATAAAGCATGAAAAGTCTTTCTGTATATCTCTAACTATCATCCAAAACCAATATTCATAGCAAAATTTAACCAATATGTATAAATATCCATATAGTGAAGTAATACTTTAATCCTTAAAACATTATCCAATGTTAATCCTAAACTATTTCATCAAAGGTTAACCTTATGAACCCTCCAAAGGATAAATATCTTAAACTTTATAAGGAAGGTCCATGAATTTCTAAAATTAACATACCATTAATACCCCCAAAAACATAAAGTTTCACTTAACTATCACATACCAAATAAGTTAATATACAAATCATTTAATCCCTTTAAACATAGTGATATCCTAAATTAACAAAAATAACCCATATTAGACATGTGCAAGATTGTTTATTCCTTAGGTAAAACGCATATTTATTGATATATTCCATAAATCTAAAAAATGTTGTAAAATGCACCAATGATAGATTAAATCATATTCTCAAAAATCATTAATCAATATAAAGGTATTAAACATTATGTAATTTACTTTATCCATATCCATCATCTCTTTATTCCAATATAATTATCTCAATATCAGGAACATATTATTGGTTATCTTTCCCTTAATCAAAAATTTTCAAAGATGTTTTAATTTCTACAAAATTGTTTTTTGGTCATTAATACCATTCAACATATGCTATCAAATCCTTTTATAAATAGTATTATAGTACAATCCTTATAAATTTCATAATAAATAAGATGATAATATCATTCACAAAATAATTTTAGAACATATTTATTATATCTAAATGCATGATAACATTAATCATTTCTCTTCAGTTTCAGCAATAGCATAATCTTGACCTTGATCCCTTATCTTCTTCTGATGTATATTCCCTTGATTATTGGGGAATTCATTTTCATATTTCCCCTTCTCCTTAAAGGTAAGACATTGGACAATAATGTTATCTTTCTTCTATTTCCATTATTTTTTTCAGTGACCCTCTTCTCCACACTTATAACAAACTCCTAATCCCTTGAATCTTTTCCTAGGGTGATTCTTTCAACAACTATCACATGTGGGGAAATCCTTCATTCCCATATTCTTTGACACATTCCCTTTTTCTTGGTTTTTTGATAAACTATTCTTCTCTTGGGTTCCCTTTAATATGTATCTTCTTTAGAATTCAATTTTCAATTTTGTTGAAAATAAAACTATTTCATCATATGATCAAAATATTTGGGAGGATAGTGCCATTCAGATACTTGGATTACTCTCTTCAATGTAGTGGTAAATATTTAACTCCATTTTTTATATTTAATCCACAATAGACTTGTATAGCCCTATATAGTTATCATCATACTAAACAACAATTTTATTTTTATTTTCCCTTAATCTAAGGAACACTATATTTATTTCAATTTTTTTCTCATCAGGGAAATATTTATTGAATAATGTATCCTTAAAATTATTCCATTCCATGAGTTCTATTTCCTCTTCCTCCCTATTATTATGGATCAATAACCACCTTTAATCATCATCTCTAGTGATATAATACACTTAAAGTATAATCTTTTCTTTTTCACTGCATCCCATTACCATAAATATCTTCCTCAAATACTTAATACATCACACGACTAATGATGGATTGGTAGTGACAGCATGCTTGGGGGATTCTATCACATAAAGTGATCAAATATAGTATAATCTTATTACAGAATAGGTTTCTACATTCAAGAAAGGTTATTTTTATAACCTGATTAAGCTTCCCTTATATAGCCCTAACATTCATAGTTCCAATACCTGATGTATTGGCATCCTTAGTACTGAAATATATACATTTTTTTATGATTATTGATACCATTCTTCCTTCCATGTAAAATTTCTAAACAATGAAATATACAGGATTATCTTATAAAATTTATTTACTTTAAATCATAATCAATAATTCCAAATATATTGTAACACTAAACATTAATTAATATTTTGTAATCGTTAATCTCATAATTATAAACATGGTTTATTTAGGGATATAGTCATTTTGAATTAATTCATAATGCGTTGAAAAGAAAATATTAATTATACTAATCATGTCACTTGGGATTGTCAAATCGGGTGTGAAGCAAGGCCTATTTTCATACACAAGTTAATGACCATGTCTAACTTAATTCACCCTTTTTAGATTTATTACCCCTAGGTGCCTCTTTGCCAGAACAAAATCCATTTGTAGTATCTAGATAAGGATATATTGGTAAGATAAACCAAATAATATTAACCTTTAAAAATTTATGATGTTCTTCTATACTTATCCTCAAAGTATTATCATATGGTTATGTTCTCTAATCTAGGTTTTCCTAAATCAATCCCTATGGTTGTTACTATACTTTCCCTGATACCAACTATAGTGAACCTGGCCCCAGTAGCCCATAGATGGTGATTTAAATTATTAAATTGGCATAGATACAAGGGGTCAAATTCCAAAGGACGGATCAGTTTAGTAGTTTTGGAAAACTGGCTTCACACATGATGCCCATTTTACATTATATTCAAATAATACAAAATAAATGGAAATTATCAACATCATTGAAACTCATTAAAAGGATTCATCTTCAAAACATAGGGAAAATAAAAAAAATGTGTGATCAAATTCTTAGTGACGTTTATGTTATGTATAATCTTCCATGAATCAATAAAAATAATCAATATGGTAAGGTGAATAATTTAACACCCCCCCCCCTAAATAACTGGATAATGAATAATCAATTTGGAAAGGTAAATAACTAAAAATATGCAATTTAATCAATAAAAATTGAATGAAATGTATCTCGAGATAATATCCTTGTTAAAATATCATGTTTAATAATGAAATAATAATGAATGGAGGTAATTCTTAATTATTATAAGTCATTATTCCCGTGAACATGGTACCATTGTCATCTAGATCTTTCACAAGAAGGTTTATAATGTATAGGGTAAAAACCCATGTAATTTGGAAAACAAATTCATCTCATGAGACTACTAATGCATCAAAGGGATTTCTATAAACATTTCCCAACCCATTTAATGATTTTCCAAAAAACATTCATATATCAAATAATTTATTTAATTTATAAAAAAGTGTCTTATTTTAAAATATCCATATTGAGTAAAGGGTATATAGTTAATAATATATTCCTCGTTAATCACATAACAATGAAAGTAAATACTGCATATAAAAATGGAATAAGATTTAGGAAATAATAATTTCCATTATTCTATAGAATGGATATTTAAAGGAAATTTAATTTCCCATTAAAAATGATTTCAATAAGGTTATTATTTCAAGAGAAATTTAAAAATCACAAAAGAAAGTGAGATTACACAATAACTTTTACCACTTGGTAAATTTCATGTCAAATCCCCTTAGATGAAATAAATAAAATTGAAACATAAAATACCATGAATAATTAATTATTAACTATATTGAAATTCAGATAGACTATATATTAACCATATAAAATAATCTAAGTGTATAAAATTACAATATGAATTGATGAAATTAAATTAATATGAAATCATTTACCTCACACTTTCTATTGGTTGAACAAGATTTAACCATCGTTATAGTTATTTTAATGATGTAATTAACTTATACAATAACATTATAAATATTTATAAAGTCATATATTATACTTTAATAACATTGTAACCCTCAATAATTAAATTTATTTCATTATTTTCATTATTTCACGTTTTAATTACCTTGTTTTCTCATTTATTATTTATCATGGAAGTTCTAATTCTGACCCATATCATATAGTTATATCATATCTAGAATAATAATACTAAAATAATTTTCATATTTTTTCACCATTTATACTTTTCAAAACAATCATAAATTATGTTTATGAAAAATTATTTATGTTAAGATCATAGAGATGGTATTCCCTACGTACACATAAGTAACATTTCCATTTTTCAATGATCATTATGGAAATGAGGTAAGGAATATTTTTTTCATTAAATAATTATAATAATATAACATATACCATATTATATACTTACATATATCATCCATGAGGTTTGGGGATGATAAGAGAGTTACATCACTTCGTGAAGGCGGTAGTCCACATTTACACGAATGATGTTGTCATCTTTTAAGTGAGTGAAAAGATAAGAAATAAAATGAAATATATTATATTTATACAATGATATATATATAATTATTATAATTATTATGTAATTTATATTACTTATATTCATTAACTTTGAAACTATCGCATTCCTTGTGAAGTTTTAGGGAATGATGAGTTGCATCGCTTCGCGATGTGGTAGTTTTTCATACAAACGAACAATGTTATTATACCCCCAACATAATGGAAGGTATATATATATATATATTACTCTATATTTACAATAATGTTATAAATATCATATATATATATATATATAAATCAATAAATCCAACCATGAATGGTGGTAATGGAAGAACGAATCCCATCAGTTCACTGGGCGGTAGTCCTCAATACACATGAATAATGATTTTGTAACAAATTTTTTTAAAGTGTCGATTGTTTTCTGTCATAAAAATATTATAAAAACATACCATTATATGGAATATAACTAGGTTATTATATCATCATTACTTAAAAATAACTGAATAATGTGGAAAATGAAATAAAATAAATATTCTCTTTGAAGAACATTACCTCTTCTTCAGACATCCTCCTTAGCTTTCGGCTAAATCATTCCAAGGTTGCTTTTTTGTCAAAACTAATGATTCTATGATGAGGGGATGAAATTTTTGAAATTATTTGGGTTTTTATTGGATGATCCAAATAGGTTTTAATATGTGAATAAGGGAGAGGAGTGAGTTCCCTTTTATAGGTGAGGAGGACTGACAGTTTTGTAAATACCCAAAAGTATTTAGTATTTGGAGGTATATTTTACCTCATGTGGATCCAGAATTGATAATTAAAGGTGTGGATGGAATAGATGTTGAGTCATCACCTCTAACACACGATAAAACAAATTTTTTAAACAGGTTATTTCTTAATTTCTATGTTTTCTTATTTTTATAATTTTGGTTTGTCACTATGGTAACTAATATTTTTAACCTAGGTAATTATTTATTCTAAGATTAACATAATAAAACCCTTATTATATAATTAGAAACCAAATGATATAAATATGATATCAAATTTATATAATAAAAATAAGATGTTTGTTGAAAATTACTTTTAATACAAGCTGGTGCAACGCGCAAAAACACTTGTTTAACCATAATCACGCTAACAATGTTTTTACTATTTATGGGTCAATAAATTTCGTATAAAATAAGACAAGATCCATGAGTGTACCATAGTTGATATTTAATAATATTTAAAAATAATTTGAAAAAATGTATGATTTTTAGTAATTTTAAATCATTTAATAAAATATAATTTATTATAAAATAATATTGCTAACTATTTTAACATTACTCATTTAATTTGAATTTTAAAATATCATGACAATTATGTATTATAATATATTGTTCTCAAATTTGTGTAAAAATATATATTCCAAAATAAAATTCTTTCTAAATAATAATTCATTTAATTTAAATGACTTTTAATATTTTTAGTATCATTTATTTTATTTCATTATTATCTAAATAATTACTGCATTGACGTTTCTTTCGAATGTAAAGTAATTTTTTATATCTAAAAATTTAAAATAAAAAATAATGATAATTTTTTTCAAAATATTATTTATAATCTAACATATGTTGTTTTTTCCCTATCCCAAAACATATATATATTAAAATCATTAAAGGTACATTTTTTGCCTTTTTTATTATTTAAATTATTGTATGGAACAAATTCAAAGGAATGTGGAAATAAATTTCAATATTTCATGTATTTTTTATGTAAATGGACTAAATAAAATTATAAAATAAAATAAAGATAATATTTTATGTCATTTTCATTCTTATATTGTTAATTTAACCGCACAGTAAACTAATTTTTACCTTAATAATGATAATTATTTTTTTATGTCTTCACTGTTCATTTTTTAAAAAAATTATTGTTTCCTTCTTATAAAATATAAATTTTTATTATTCCAAATATTGAGTATATTTTTTCCAAATCCAATTCAATGAAGTGGAACATTTTAAATTAAAATTAATCTCACGTATGCAAATATGAAAGTGTGTTTTTAAAAGAGAAAATGTACAAAACTTTACAAATATTTTATATAAAAATTAAATTAGAAAATAATTCCACTGACATAAATTGAATTAATTGATATAATATTGAATTAATATTAATTTTGAACCAATTAAAAATATATTTTTACATTATATATTTTTTAAATGAAAAGGTAGTTTTCAATTCAAATTCAATATTTTCACTATTCATCAAAAGATGAAAATTTTCATAAAAATAAAAAATAAAAACCCCAATATAATTTAGATATTCCAATTTAAAAAATAAAGTGAATTTTATCAAATAATGATTCTAAAATTCTTCAAAATTAATTTTAAATTATGTACACAAACCATGATTAAACCATCTTTTAGAAAAATACAATTTTAAAGAAAACATTTATTTTTATTTTAAATGATTCTTATTTTATTTTTAATGAATAGATAAATAATAAACTCATTTAAAATGTATAATTTCATATCTTATTTAATCCTATTCAAACCCGTCATTGCAACGGCTATGCGATATGTGTCATATTTAATAATAATATTTATAGTATCATATTGTTCGGTAAAACATAGTCTTTAATATAATATAAGTTATCTAATTTACTTTTTGTTGTATGTAACACAAACTAAAATAAATGTTCCATGCAACATAAGATAAAATTAGTGTTATGTGTAATAAAAAAATCCAATAAAATTCTATTCTTTTAGAATTATGAGGTGTTGTAATTTATTTTATATATATATATATATTATCAATAATTTTTATTAAATTAATTATTAAAAATATATAAATTTTGTTTATTATGATAAAAATACATAACATATAAAAAAATTAAAATTATTCAAAAAATATGCCTTTTAAGAAAAAAATATTTTAATCAAATCTTATTAATTATTTATCTTATAAACTTTAAATTGTTTCAATTCATTTTTATTATAACCCTTAAAAATAGTCTTTAAAACAATAATATTGATATGTAAGAAATTAAAATATGGAATTTTAACTCTCTTTTTATTTAAATGATATTTTATTCTTATTGTTATTTTTTAACGATATTTCCCATTTTGTTCACATGATGTATTAATGTTTATCTTTCATTAAAAAAATATCGTGGTTAATTTTATTTCATTGTTTGAAATAATACAATCTATTCAAAATATTATTAATTTAAAAGGAACACACATACTCGAATCTTGGGGCATTACAATGACCCATTCTTGATTTGTGGTATTTTTTTATAAAAAGAGACTTGCATATCAAAAACATAATTTTGGAACATCATTCATGAATCACCATTACCGAGGATGAGAGAAATGAGTTGGGTTGTACACAATTCAACACCGTATATATACTAAAATTCCTTTAAATTATTTATAATTCATAGTTGATTCATAAGATTTTTTAGGATCTAAAAAAATATATATTCTAATTCAATTCGTTTTATAACATTCACCACCAATGCCCTTTTATCATCACATAATGTTCATATTCCTTCCATATAATTCAAGGCTCATGGTACGAAATTCTTTTAGAAACCCCATGATGAATAACGATCACCACCATAATTCACCAAATATCTTCCACCAAGGTTCAGTTCTAGATAATTTCAAAAAGCATAATAGAAGGGGTATTTTTGGAAATGGATTTAAGGTAATTATTGAGTTTTATAAGGTTTTTTATGAAAAATAATTACTGAAATAGGTTTATGGTTTTTAATTTTAAAAAATTTCATTTAAATGGATTTATTCCCTCACCTTTTAGAAAATATGAATGGAATTAAGGGAATTGATTATTTTCCTTGTATTAGTGACATGGAAAATAAGTTGAATCCACAATATCATTCATATTTTATTTAAAAAAATAATTTTTTCTCACAACACCTTTCACTAAATAAAACATGAAACGCATTGTGGGATTCACCCCCATTGGAATCACCCATATAAAACAAGACCCCATCACAATCTTCTCAAAATTTTGTCCTCTCATTGTCTCTGGTGTTGAATTTTATTGTGTATCATCTCTAGTAAGATTTATTCCATGGGGTGTAATATTTTCCTTGGTCAATTTAAAGGTATTTTTCTAGTTTATTTTGAAATTTTATTTATTTAATTGTTTAATTAATATGTTGTAATTTAATATTTAGTAACAAAAGAGATTAATTAATTAGTAATATGATATTTAATATTACTAATAATGATGATTAATGAGTGACTAATAATATGTTTGATATTATTAATAATAATGATTAATAATAAATAATAATTAGTAACAAACAATAATTTAATTAGTATTCGTTTAATTAATTAATAAACTTTTCTGAGTTTGGATGGAGTGGAGGATGTTGAGTCCACTCTAGAGTGTTCAACCAAGTAACCCTAATGAAGGTCTTTAAACCTTTACCAATGTCATTTTTGTAAACTCTATCAAATATGAAACTGGTATAAATGTTGAAATATATTATGATTCATGTATAGAGCCAAATATTTTTCATAGCAGAGGTCATCCTGTGATTTCTGTCTCTGTTAATGAGGTAAATATCCATTCCTCATTCTTATGCTTTGAACATGTTGTGTAATTAATCAAATTTAGACCATAAATTACCTTTTTCAAGAAATCACTTCAAAGTTTAATGTGATTCCATATAAGATTACTAAATTCATCCAATTTTCTTTTTTACTGTCTTCTATAAATGATTACTCTAGAATTTGGGCAAGAAGATCATGTGTCTTGGGGGGTTATTCTTAAATGTTTCTCAAATTGAATCTATGTTTTGATCCTTTTCTAAAATACCATATAGTTCCAGTCTGGCTTGGCTTCCCTAGTTTACCCCTTCACCTATTTAAAAATGATTCTTTATTTTCTATATATATCTTTATTAGAGTTTTTTTTAATTAGAATTTGTAATGAGGAATAATTCAAGACACTTAGTTTCTATTGTTTGTAATGAGATTGATGTTTCCCAAATTCTCCCATACAAAATATGGATTTAAAATGGAAATTCAGGATTCTTTTAGGAAGTGATTTATAAACATCTGCATGACTATTTTAGGTGCTTCCATAAGTTTAGAAATTCTACAAATGATTGTGATAATAGGATGATACACCCTATGACATATAAATTGACACATGTTGAAAAGTTGAAATGTATGTTGGACCTAGAAGAATGAAATTAAAGTCATACAGATATTGATGGCCCTTTTCGGGTGAATGATCCCCTTGGAGAACAAATGTAAGTTAATAAAAATCCTAACGGGGATCAATCTCAATATTTGGTAAAGGATCATATTGGACTACCTGTGATACATTATTCTGATGTCAATGACCTTTTTGGTTTTGTCAATGATATTCACATCACATTAAGTGCTACCACTAACACCCCATCCCTGGTGGGAGTTTAGAAGGACCCTAGTGAACCTCATGATTCCTCTCAAGAGAAGGATAATATTGTCCACTCTAATTCTTGTGAGACTTTACATTATGTCTATGATCAAGATTCTCATATTGAGGGTTCTTACTTGAAATCATGCTCTAAGAAACGTAAAAAATTGATTATTGACTCAATTCTCTTTATCACTTTAACTCCAAATTGGAATCCTAAACACATAGATTACTCTAATATTGAGAACACAATCATTACTATATTTGTAAAGGATTCTAAAATGATGATTCTATATATTCTCCCACAGATTGAGGTTGCTGAAAACTATTGTACATCCCCTAGTCAAGATAATTTGAGTGACATCTGTGATAATGAAGTCTCTAACCCTTTTGTTAGGGAAGCTTATCAATTTGATTAATATGTGATGGAATAACTAGAATCATTAATGGATGATCCAGACACAAAATTATTCAAAATATATAGGAATGTTAAAATTACTATAGAGATCTGCCTTCAAATAATAAAAATATTGTTCCTCATATTAGTTGAGGAATTTAAACAAAATCACCACTTTAATTTCTGTGAAATTCCATTATAATTATTAATTTTATTTCCATATATTTGAAGCATACATTATCTAGTATTCAATACTGATTAAAGGAACCTTCACTTGGATGTTTGGTTTTTTAGTCATTCATTGTTAAATCATTTAAAGTGTTTTGAAATAGGGTTCTATTTTACTTATAATGTCATTGAAATCATAGACTCATTATCTTTTAGTCGGGAGCATGATTGTTTATTTTGCATAGGTTGGTTATTCGCATCCTGTGTCTGGATCATAAACTATTAAATAATATATTTTTTGATAATTTTTCTGTGTTTGAATCATTGATAATGTTTTAACAATCTATTTTTTATTCCTTGATTTTGACAGTTATTTGATCATGTTATTTGGTCTTGAATTACTTTTGGGTTTTACTATACGTTTTTGGAAGGGATAAATGGGTTTTTTTGAATGTATATAATCTGGTGTTGACCCTATTTATGAATGAGCAGTGAGATTTTTCTTAGGGTTCCTTATTTGTATATATCCTCATGCATGATGATTTAATGAAATATTTCTTACAGTGGTACCAGTTTAAAGTCTTTCAATTATTCAACTAGAAAAATAGTGGAAATGATTCTTTCAGGTCTCTTAATAAGATAATACTTTTGAATCAGAAACCACCAGTGATTTTTTCATGATTCACATTGATCATCAAATTTGAATGATACATCATTTGTTGAAGGATATTGTAATGCCCTGACCCCAGTTACCCAGAGTTGGTGCATTATTACATAACATTGGCATGATCACAAGAAAGATCAAGTCTCGAAAGACCTATTAGTTTAGTAGCCTTGGAATAACTATATACATTAATAAAGTATAACATTAAATCATAAAAACGAAAACTACAACAACAAATTCTCTATAGTCTACACTCTTATCCCCTCATACTATCCCCGTAGGTCATTCATAATTTACTTCTTCACATCCTGGGAAAAATAAAACATAGAAAATGGGAAAGTTCAAATGCCTAGTAAGGATAACAATATAGCGGAAACATTCATTAATAATAATAAACATTTAAGCCAATGTATAACTAAAAAAAGACTTTTAAACTTGAAATTCAACATAGTATGGAAAAAATAAAATGAAATATTTCCATTTACTTATTCACATGGATATTCTACCAATCGAATAATCACATGCAATATCAATAACCACTTTCATAATGATGGAATGCATAATGCCAGACTATCATAACCACATAGCCAAGGACTCGTGCCAACACTACAAATAAGATTTTTCCAAGGCCTTGTGCCAAGACACTAGTTTGTCTGATGAGACATACCGATGCATCGAGGAGCTATAGTGTGCTCCACCCATCACATATTAAGTCCAATTCATTCCCATATGAAAAGGTTCAAACATAACATAAGCATTCATATTAAAACTAGCATACGAAATGTAAATACTTCATCCGTAAACCACGAATGGTATAAGAATAACACATCCACAGTTAAACACATCACAAAAACATCAAAACAATATGGGAGTTTTGTATCATAATAAATCAACTTCAAATAAACTTAAAATCCATCAAAGGATGTTGACATAGATGAAATCAAAACTATTTGAGAGAAATATCTCTTTTTTTAAATCATTTAAAAGTCACACATTTATTAAGGAAGTAATTTAAAAGGGATTTTTGAATCAAAGTATCCCATACCACTTCAAAACTTTTGAAAATAAATATCATTTCAAAACATTCATGCCCATATAAATAAATCCTTAAAATCATTTTGAAAACATGGACATTAATTAAAAATATTTATAAAGATAAATCTTTAAAACATTTAAAATTATGATTTTGATAAAGAGTAACTTTCAGAAATTCATAAAATATTCATTTTGAAATCATTTAAAAGTCACATAAAAATAAAACATTTACTTTGAAAATATCCTTATAAGCTTGTATGGGAAGCTTCAAATAATTTATAATGGTGGAAAATAGCCGCACCCACCGTATAAGTAAAAAAACATTCTTACCTTAATTCTATCTAAAAGGATAAAAAGGACCTTGTTTGGAAAACGACGGAAATATTCCTTTATAAACTTCTTATAAAAAGTCAAAAAAGGGTATAAATGAATTTAACCCATATTCTGTAAAATAGTAAGAATGTTTTGAAATACACTTTCAAGAAACATGGATGTGGATGATAAAGAGGTCCCAATATATTATTATGTATAAACATCCTCAGATAATGAAGAGATTGCGAAATAGAAATTTACCTGATACTTTTCCTTGGTTGGGGTAGGATAACCTCCTGTATAATGGTGAAATAATTTTTATTAAATTATACAATAATAATATATATTATTATATTATCATATATGATCTTTTAACATTTCTTTGTTAATAATATCTTAGTATTATCGTCGTTTCGGGTGTCAACTTGCTCGTTTTATTTTATATGTTTTGTTAATTAAGCCATGTTTGTCATGGATAGGTTGTATATTATTAATATCCATAAATATATCATGTCCTTAAACATTATTTTTAAATCATCATGTGATAATTATACTTGAATGGATACTATGGAGAATGAATCTCATCGCGTTCATGGAGATGGTAGTCCGTACGTATGCACAAGAAACAATATCATTCTTTTGATATTAAAATAATATATAATTGGATGGTATATCATATATACAGAATAATTATCATGTTATATTTATTATTTACATTAATTACAAATCATTATTATACCCATCCAAATAATAATGTTTTGAATAACAATTACACCACGACATGGAGACGGTAAGTCGTACGTACGCACGTATGGTGACATGTAATTAAAAGGATGGATAGAATACTTAAATATAGTTGTACCATGTTTATAATGACATAAATGTATATATAATATATTGGGGTTATTATTTTATAATGGAAATAACAAAGAAAGAAGAAGTGGAAGAAGAAAGGAACTTGAAAAAGGGTGGTGAAATCATTACCTCTTCTTCGGGTTCTTCCTTTTTGATTTGATCAAAATGGCTCCTTAGGTTGGATTTCTGACTAAAGGAAGGCCTCTAGAATTAAACGAGGGAAGCTGAGAGAGTATTTGGATAGGGTTTGGCTGAACCAAAAGGCTTAGAATGTGTGAATTAATGAGAAGGAGGAGTTCCCTTTTATAAGAGGGGTGAGGGGCACCTTTGGAAAAGCTATAAATATTATTTTATAATAAATTCATATTCGGTTTCTAATGGCTCCAAAGTGGATTATTTAAAGGTTAAGGTGGTTATGGGTCTACCACCACTCAACCAATAGAATTTAGACAGTTTTGTGACATTATATTAACCATATCTTTTAGTTTTAACTCTTAGTTAATTAGTTTGACACTTACCATGTCACTTTGTATTTTAATATTATATAGTTAATAAACATACTATATACCTCCAAGAGAATCCCAAGTGGTTCATTAATGATACACCTATCATGATATAAGTCTCTTAGCTGAACCTTAGATTTTTAGGAATTTAATATCAATTAATAGTATAATATTTTTTTTAAAAACACTTTTATGTCAATTTTGACACTATTCAATAATTGATTTTTGTAAAAATCACAACAGAATGATTACTTCGATCAAAGTAAATTAAATCTTTTCTAACATGTCTTATTAACCTATAAAATTATTTTAATTCATAAAAAGTTTCAAATTATATTTATTTGGGTATTTATAATATCAATTATTTTAAATTTTCACTATTATGGTAATTACTTCATCATTATTGTGTCATCAATAAATTAAATTATTTAATATATAAAAATTATAAATAAAATATAATTATGTAGGAAATAGTCTTGTATTTATAATTAATATTTATAATCGATTTTATCTTATGTGTAACCTTATATTAAAAATGTTTTAGTAAATAAACATTGATTTTAACTCTTTTAACTATTCTTTGAATTAAATAATAATAAATGTCCTAATCTAATCCAAGTGGACCTAAATGATAATATTTTATTCCTAAGGTTGTTTTTGGTCGAGATACACTTGTCCAATAGAATTATGACATGTGTTAGGGTAATATTAATATCATTTTTACCTTTAACTACCCTATTTACTTTTAACCGAGTTAAATAAAAGTAAAAAGTTACTATTCACCAAAAATTATTTTCATCTCATTGAACCACATTTTACTCCTTGATATTAACCATGTCTCTTGGATTTTCAAAATTCCACTCATAGATGTGGTAAGATTAAGTTGTATGAAAAATTCAGTTTTTTAACTACCACTTAGTGGTTTCACTATTCATCAAAAAATGAATGTTTCCAGAAAAATACCAAAATTTAGGACTAAGTTATATTTGATATTATGAATCCAAAAATGATGTCTATTTTACCAAATTCAAAACATATCAGTTTCATTAATTAATTTAAAAACTAATTTCCGTCGTCAAAACAAATAGCGTGTTTTTAAGAGATAATAACTATCAAAAGATTGACACTTGTTTATGTCCGGTTTAATTTTCAAATTATGTACAATGACCAAAATTGTATTCAAGGGTAAAAATATATTCTAAATATACTTTAAAACCACTCAAATTCATAATTTATCAATATAAATTATTTCGATTAAAAAAGTTGTTTTGAATTAAAATTTAGTAATTTTCACTATTCATCAAAAATATAAATGTTATCCAAAAAGTTCCAAAATTTCACCTTAGGATAAATTTGATACTCCGAATACAAAAATGAAGTCCATCTTGAGAGATAAAATTTATAAAATTTCAAAAATTAGGTGTTACTATTAATAACGGCTAGTTTGATTGGTTGTGGTGTGTGTTAGAACTCGAAGTTGCGTACAACACACGCTACTGTATTATTCAATGGAATGTGTACTGTGGAAGCTTGGGATGTTTCAATGTAAATTTTTGAGGTCCCCATTCTAAAAAGTAAATTTATTTAGTCAAATTGAATATATAAATGTTTAAAATATTGGATTTAAAAAGGGTTCACTATTAAAAGTTGGTAAAAGTGTAATACTGAAAATGAATTTGTTCTTACATTATGTCTAAGAAACTCATAACATGGATTCTAAAATTATAAGGATTATATAAAGTTTAAAATTTAGTTAATACTATTCATAACCTCTTTTGAACGGCTTTTTTGGTAAGTCATGGTGCGCTTGAACTCGGTGTTGTGTGTAGTGAAAGTTATTGAATTATTTTAAAGAAATAACACACTATGAAATCCTGGGGTGTTACATTATCCCCTCCTTCAGTAAATTGCATCCTCGAAATTTGAAATTGTTATTAGAAAATAAAAGGTTGAATATATAAAATATCTTTGTGGGAAAACCCTCATCATAAATTGGGTTCATAAAATTTAGTCTTAATAAGAGGAAAAGAGAAATGAAAGGGTCACCACCAAATTATGATCTCTATTCGGAGAACATTGGTGGAAATTTGAGACATATAATTGGAGGAAAAATTTATATATTTATAGGTAGTGATTGAGGTCATCAATCACAAACAAGTGTAAAATTGAGGGCCTTAAATTCATCAATCTATAATGATTTAAAATACCACTAGTTGAGCAAAACATATGGTATTAGGATAACACATTTTTTTGTTTTAAAATACCTACACTAAAGTATAAGAATTAATTTCTTCATTGAATAAGAGAAGAAGAAAAATATATACTTGAAAAGTAGAGTCTCATCCTTTAACTAAGTTCTACCACAAACTCATCTTTCACTCTAAAAGATCATAGAACTTAAAAATAATATTCTATTTATCCTATTCGTATAGGGTTAAAAATTGAATTTATAATTCATCTAGTAGAACCATTAAAACAAATGACATTATTCAATATAGGACATCATGTGGGTCAGTGGTAGGTGATACACCCTTGTCACCCTTCGGTTTTGGGTTCAAGTCTTGCGACCTTGCCGGACGCGATGGGTTGCCGCCCGACCTCTGGGTTTTCCTTTTATGGAAATCCAAAATAATCCAAACTAGAACTATCCAAAATACTTCTGTCCAAAATTTATAATGAAGGTAAACACAATGAATATCCTTTTTTCTGCGTAATAACATGTGATCACCTTCATCATGTATTCTTTTAAAATAATGCAACATCGTAAATTACCATAAAACCTTATTGATTACATTCATGGTCCATTATTAATTAAAGAAAAATAGATATCCTCCTTCAATCCGAAAATGTTTTAAACCCCAACAATGATGGAATATAAAAATCATTAATCTGTTTCAAGTTATTCAAGAATATCCAATATAATTTATCCAAATCAATCATGTATTATTCAAAAATCACTACCTCGGTATCATAACCATATTATGGTTTATCTTTCTCTCAACCATATATTTTCCAAAAATTTAACCTGCTATTGAGTCACTTTTCTTTGTTCCATAGAATCTCAAGTCCTTAATGAAATAGTACTACAGTACAATCCTTATATACTCCATAATTATTATAACAAATACATTGTTGATACAACACTCAAATGACATAATCAATATAAGAACTCTAATTATTCCTCTTCATCTGTTGTAGTATCATAACATGATTATTATCCAATAGAATCATTTGTGTCATAGTCTGATGACTGGTACATAGGTTCGCGTAGTGTCCAAACTCCTTGCAAATGAAGCATTCTACATTTGAAACCATTTTCTTACCCTTGCAGTCACGTACTTTTTGCCCTTTTCCTCCACACTTATAACAAACTCCCATCCCTTTCAGGCATGTTCCAGGGTGTTTCTTCCCATAGTTATCACATATGGGAAAATTATTCTTTTCCCTATTCCCTTTATCCATCTTTCTCTCTTCCATCCTTTTCTTATCTTGCTTCCATTTAAAGTCATAGGACTCAGTAAACTCTTTACTTATCTTATCAACACATGATATTATTTATTCATATGATGATAATACATGGGAGACTATTTCTCTTATAAATTCTGGCTTAATACCATGAAAGATATGATCCTTCTTTCTCTTTGGATCATGTGCTTTGCTGGAGTTCTCATTCCTTCTACTGGGCACCATTTCTAAACAATGGCATACACTAGATTAGTTTATGAATAACAATACCTAATCCCAAACTTTTAAAACACAAAACATAAATTAAATAGTTTATGGATATAATCCATAATCATAAAAATGTCTCTTTTGAGGAATTATATACTCATAAACCCTTCATAATGGTTTGTAAAGAAAATTAGAATTATCCTAAGCATATCCACTGGGAGTGTCGTAACCAAGAGTGCAGCAACGCCCATTGTCGTGCACCAGTTCTCATTCGAGTCTAGCTCAAACCAGTGTCTTCGGGTTTTACCCCTAGGTACATCTGTGCCAGATCCGCCTCTACCTGCTCATATCCAAACAGGGATGTATTGCTCAGAAAACTCACAAAATATCTACAATACCAAAATTCTAGGAAGTTCTTCTATACTAATCCTCAAAGTTTATCTTAGTTCTACATGCTCTAATCAGAGTTTATCTAAATCTAGCTTCCAAGGTTTATACTAAACTTCCTCTAATACCAACTGTAATGCCCTGACCCCAGTTACCCAGAGTCGGTGCATTATTACATAACATTTTCATGATCACAAGAAAGATCAAGTCTCGAAAGACCAATTATTTTAGTATCCTTGGAATAACTATATACATTAATAATGTTTAACATTACATCATAAAAATGAAAACTACAACAACATAGTCTCCATAGTCTACACGCTTATCCCCTCATACTATCCCTACAGGCCATTCATAATTTACTTCTTCACATCCTGGGAAAAATAAAACATAGAAAAGGGGTGAGATCAAATGCCCAGTAAGGATAACAATTTAGCTGAAACTTTCATAAATAAGAATAAACATTTAATCCAATGTATAACTAAAACAAAAGCCATTTAAACTTGATCTTCAACATAGTATGGCAAAAATAAAATGACATAATGCCATTTACTTATTCACATGGATATTCTACCAATCGAATAATCACATGAAATATCAATAACCACTTTCATAATGATGGAATACCTAATGCCAGACTATCATAACCACATAGCCAAGGCCTCGTGACAAGACTACAAATAAGATTTTTCCAAGGCCTTGTGCCAAGACACTAGTTTGTCTCATGAGACCTACCGATGCATCGAGGAGCTATAGCGGGCTCCACCCATCACATATTAAGTCAAATGCATTCCCATATTAAAAGGTTCAAACATAACATAAAAATTCATATTAAAACTAGCATACAAAATGTAAATACTTCATCCATAAACCAAGAATGGTATAAGAATAACACATCCACAGTCAAACACATCACAAAAACTTCAAAATAATATGGAAGTTTTGTATCATAATAAATCAACTTCAAATAAATGTAAAATCCTTCAAAGGATATTGACATAGATGTAATAAAAACTATTTGAGAGAAATATTTCTTTTAATCATTTAAAAGTCACACATTTATTAAAGAATTAATTTAAAAGAGATTTTTGAATCAAAATATCCCATAACAATTAGAAGATTTGGAAATAAATAACATTTCAAAACATTCATGTCCATATAAATAAATCCTTAAAATCATTTTGAGAACATGGACATTAATTAAAAATATTTAGAAGGATAAATCTTTAAAACATTTAAAATTATGATTTTGATAAAGAGTACCTTTCAAAAATTCTTAAAATATTCATTTTGGAATCATTTAAAAGTCACATAAAAATAAAATATTTACTTTGAAAATATCCTTATAAGCTTTTAAGGGAAGTTTCAAAAAATTTATAACGGCGGAAAATATCCGCACCTGTCGTATAAGTAAAAAAAACATTTTTACCTTAATTTTGTCGAAAAGGTTAAAAATGACCTTGTTTGGAAAACGACACAATGATTCCTTTATAAACTTCTTATAAAAAGTCAAACAAGGGTGTAAATGACTTTAACCCATATTCTGTAAAATAGTAAGAATGTTTTGAAATACACTTTCAAGAAACATGGATGTGGATGATAGAGAGGTCCCAGTAGATTATTACATATAAAGAACCTCAGATAATGAAGAGATTGCGAAATACACCATTACCTTGTACTTTTCCTTGGATGGGGTAGGTTAACCTCATGTATAATGGTGAAATAATTGTTATTAAATTATACAATACTCATATATGTTATTATTTTATCATATATGTTCTTTTAACATTTCTTTGTTAATAATATCTTAGTATTATCACAGTTTCGGGTGTTAACTTACTCATTTTATTTTATATGTTTTATTACTTAAGCCATGCTTGTCATGGATAGGTTGTATATTATTCATATCCATAATGATATCGAGTCCGTAAACATTATTTTTAAATCATCAACTGATAATTATACTTGAATGGATACGATGGAGAATGAATCTCATTACGTTCGTGGAGATGGTAGTCCGTACGTATGCACAAGCAACAATATCATTATTTTGATATTAAAATAATATATAATTGGATGGTATATCATATATAAAGAATCATTATCATGTTATATTTATTATTTACATGAATTACAAATCATTATTATACCCATCCAAACAATAATGTTTTGAATAACAATTACACCACGACGTGGAGACGGTAAGTCGTACGTACGCACGTATGGTGATATGTCATTCAAAGGATGGATAGAATACAAAAATATGGTTGTAACCTGTTTATAATAACATAAAATTATATATAATATACTGGAGTTATTATTTTAGAATGGTAATAACAAAGAAAGAAGAAGTGTAAGAAGAAAGGAACTTGAAAAAAGGTGGTGAAATCATTACCTCTTCTTCGGGTTCTTCCTATTGATTTGATCAAAAGGGCTACTTATGTTGGATTTCTGACTAAAGGAAGGCCTATAAAATTAATTGAGGGAAGTTTAGAAAGTATTTGGTCAGGGTTTGGCCGAACCAAAAGGATTTTACGGTGTGAATTAATGAGAAGGAGGAGTGCCCTTTTATAAGAGGGGTGAGGGGCACATTTGGAAAAGCTAGAAATATTATTTTATAATAAATTGATATTCGGTTTATAATGGCTCCAAAGTGTATTATTTAAATTTTAAGGTGTGTATGGGTCGAAAACCACTCAACCAATATAATTTAGATAGGTTTGGGTCATTATATTAACCTTATCTTTTAGTTTTAACTCATAGTTAATTAGTTTGACACTTACCATGTCACTTTGTAATTTTGTATTATATAGTTAATAAACTTACCATATACCTCCAAGGGACCCCCAAGTAGTTCATTAATGATACACCTATCAGGATATAAGTTTCTTGGCCGAACCTTAGATTTTTAGAAATTTAATATCAATTAATAATATAATATTTGTTATAAAAACTCTTTTATGTCAATTTTGAAACTATTCAATAATTGATTTTTTTTAAACTCGCAACAGAACGATTACTTCTAAAAAGTTGATCAAATCGTTCCTAACATGTCATATTTACCTATAAAATTAGTTTAATTCAAACAAAGTCTCAAATAATATTTATTTGGGTATTTATAATATCAATTATTTTAATTTTTCACTATTATGGTAATTACTACATTTTCATTGTGTCGTAAATAAATTAAATTATATAATGTATAAAAATTATAAATAATCTATTATTATGTAGGAAATATTTTTATATTTCTAATGAATATTTATAATCTAATTTATCTTATGTGTAACCCTATATTAAAAATGTTTTAGTAAATAAACTTTGATTTTAACTCTTTTAACTCTTCTTTAAATTAAATAATAATAAATGTCCTAATCTAATGCAAGTATACCTAAATGATAATATTTTATTCCTAAGGTTGTTTTTGGTCGATATACACTTGTCCAATAGAATTAAGACATGTTTTTGGGTAATATTAACATCATTTTTACCCTTAATTACACTATTTACTTTTAACCGTGGTAAATAAAAGTAAAAAGTTACTATTCAACAAAAAAATTATTTTCATCTCATTGAACCACATTTTACTCCTTGATATTAACCGTGTCTCTCGGATTTTTTAAATTCCACTCACAGAAGTGGAAAAATTACGTTTTGTGAAAAAATTAGTTTTTTAACTACCACTTAGTGGTTTCACTATTCATCAAAAAATGAAAGTTTCTAGAAAAATACCAAAAATTAGGCCTAAGATATATTTGATATTATGAATCCAAAAATGATTTCTATTTTACCAAATTCAAAACATATCAGTTTAATTAGTTAATTTAAAAATTAATTCTCGTCGTCAATGAAAATAGCGTGTTTTTAAGAGATATTAACTATCAAAAGATTGACACTTATTTATGTCCGGTTTAATAGTGAAATTATGTACAATGACCAAAATTATATTAAATGGTAAAAATATATTCTAAATATACTTTAAAACCACTAAAATTAATAATTTATCAATATAAATTATTTCGATTAAAAACGTTGTTTTTAATTAAAATTTAGTAATTTTTACTATTCATCAAAAATATAAATGTTATCCGAAAAGTTCCAAAATTTCACCTTAGGATAAATTTGATATTCCGAATACAAAACATAAGTCCATTTTGAGAGATAAAATTTATAAAATTTCAAAAAGTAGGTATTACTATTAACAACGGCTAGTTTGATTGGTTGTGGTGTATTAGAACTCGAAGTTGCGTACAACACACGCTACTGTATTATTCAAAGGAAAGCGTACCGTGGAAGATTGGGATGTTTCATTTTCAATTTTTGATGTCCCCATTCAAAAAAGTAAATTTATTTAGTCAAATTGAATATATAAAAGTTTAAAATATTGGATTTGAAAATGGTTCACTATTAAAAGTTGGCAAAAGAGTAATACTGAAAATGAATTTGTTCTTACATTATGTCTAAGAAACTCATAATATGGATTCCAAAATTATAAGGATTATATAAAGATTAAAATTTAGTAAATACTATTCATAACCTCTTTTGAATGGATTGTTTAGTAATTCATGGTGCGCTTGAACTCAGTGTTGCATGTAGTGCAAGTTATTGAATTATTTTAAAGAAATAACACACTATGAAATCTTGGGGTGTTACAGATATTCTCAAGGAATACAATCCATTAATGAATATCTAATAGAAATTTAGGGCTGATATAATCTTGATTATTTGAATATACATTCAACTTACTTTGATAGTGAGATGGAGAATTCTTAGATACTTAACTGTTAGGTTGTCCGGAGAGCAATATGATGTCTTTTTGTTAGTGAAGTGATGTATCTCTAAATATGGATGTTTTAGAAAAGTGGTTTCTTATTCAAGATTTTATTCCTATAGTTTTTCTGTGATTCTTAGATCAAACAGTGACTCATTTCCCTTATTATTGGATGTTTTATTATAAGTCATGTTTGTAACCTCTTTCAATTTCTTGATGGTGAAAGTTCTTTTCACCTCATGTCTTCATTGTATCTTGAACATTATTTAATACATTTTTCAGGGGTATTTATTGGGAAATCAGCTCTAATCTCAATCTCCCCCCCCCCAAATATGTTTAGCATAATAAATAATAATTTTTTGTAATAAATTTTTTTATTTCCAAATAATAATGTAATTTAGTATTGATTTAATTTTTTATTAACTAATTTAATAATATCAACTATTATTTTAAATAGATATTTATCTCTATTTATTTAGTGTGAGAACTCTAAATAGTGGGGAATTTCTTTTCATCTCTCTCATGTCTACCTGGGGGTTTTCCCTTGACTATGGTGGGATAGATGTCTAGTGTTTTCTCAACAAGACTCAAATTTTGTAATATCTTTATAGGATATTAATTAGAAGAGTATATTTTTTAGATAAATATAAATTTAAAAATATTTCATTTATTATTTAAATATTGTTTTTCATGTTTATTTAAAAAATTTATCTATTTAATTCTTTAAATAGTTAAATTTAATTTAATAATTAGTAATAATATTATTAAATTATTGAGTAATAATATGTTTAATGTTATTAATAATAATGGTTAATAATTAATCATGGTTAGTGGACAATAATATTGTAATTTAGTATTATTTTCATTCGTTAATAATTATATGTTTGTATTTGTTATAATAATGGTTAGTAATAATGGATATTAATAAAATATTGGTATGTTAGAAATAAAAATATAATTCTATATTAGTTTAATTAGTTATTAACTTATGTAATAATATCAATTATTCTGTTAAATTATTTATTCCCTCTAATTATAATCTTTTACTAAGACATTATTATACTGATTCAAGGGGTGTCTAATCAATTTTTATCCTTTATTGTGTGGTCATTTGGAATTTAATTTCAGTTCATTTTAATATTTTATTATGTTCTACTATTATAAACTCCTTATAATATTATCAATGATAGACCACCATTATCTCTAATTACAGTACCTTAATAATCCTTTATTATGATCCAACATTCTCATAGTCATAAAATCAGGTTAAAGTAATGATTGTGTAATTTTCTTATCAATATAATCCCTTTATAGATACAAAAATGTGGAATCAAGATCTGATTCAGTTACACCTGTGGGTAATAACTTTTAACAAGTTTGGTTGGGTATTAACTGAATATTCACATGGTGCATAATAACTGGGTTTAACTATACACCCCAATTGAATTTCCTGGGGGTTATTCTTATGTTAGTAATATTATCCTCACAACCCATTTAACATAATAACTATTCCCTAATTGATATTTGTATTCCAAGAAATAACATTAAATTATTACTTCAATGTCATCCAATAATTAATGTTACTTTCCTTTATATTGTGAATATCCTATAGTTTCTAAGTTGATTTTTTGTTATTCACCTAGATATATAAATTATTTCATTATCAACCCTATATGATAAATTTCTCAGAATTAATGTTGCTTAAACTTTTGGAATCATGATCACATTAAATTATTTCACATCAACAATCATATATGCATGTTTCTACTGCTCTGGTGAAGTTATTAACATCAGTCAAGAATCTTCATATAGTATACAACCTATACTAGTAGTTATCATTATATATTATTTTATTTCATAATACCTTTATTCAATAACTCATGGTTGAATAAATATAACACCAAGTTAGCATATGCAATCTGTTAGCTACAGATAATTTGTAGTACCAGGGTATGATATAACAAATATCTTATCCACTAATTTATAATGAGGACTAGATGTAAGAAAAAAATTACATGACAAAAAGTTTGATACTGGTTTGATTGAATTATACATGGGGGTTTCTAGTGTCCAGCGTTATCCTACTATTGTATGAGAATAGATCCATATAAGAGTTGTAGAAGAAGGTATATCTAAATATTATTTTACTATTCCATATTAAGAGGAATAAGACAAACATGTCATCATCCCAAATATTATGAAGGAATAATTTGATGATGATAAAAATTATAATCATGTAATGGTTGGGGAAACAGTGATGATGATGAGGAAGGTGAATAATATAAATAAAAATATACTAGAAATAAAATGGGCATACAATTTCCTCAATGAAATACAAATCATCCACCAAATATTTAAATCATTTTCAAATGTTATGGAATTTTTTTATAAATTTGAATAGAATATTATCACACCTTCAAAAAGTTATATATAGTTATAAATGAAGGATTTGATTCAATTATGAAAACATTATATGTTGGAATATACTTTCAACGAAACTATATCATAACATATAAATTTAATATAGAGAGATATTGTATATATTTGAAAGGGGGTAAAAATGAATGAAATATTTCAGACATTGTGAAAAATATGGTGATTGTTGTAGATTTATTTTTGAGGGATATTATTGACATTGCACTTGGAGTGTAACAGATTTCAAAGATTGCGGAATCTCATACTAGTGTGTAGGAAAACCTTACACATGTTCGTATATTAATGTATATGGTTTTTTATCTATTATTATTTTGATGATTAGGACCTATTATTATGTTCATGTATCCCTTTTGTAAGAGTGGATATGATAAAGGTTTGGATATAAGATTTTATATGGGAATTTATGGAGAGAGAAACAGAATGAAATTGTTAATGGATACAGAGACTGAGATGAATATCATTAGGTGTTGTAATAGTTTTTATCTTGAAAGAGTAAAAAAACCACACTTATCTTCCACACGACATGAATGAAACTAAATATCAAGATAACTATGTTGATACAAGATGTTAGTTGTGAACCTGTTCCATTTTTATGTGAAATAATGGAGAAGGAAAATAATGACTCTTATAGTTTCTTTATAAAATGTATTGGCAACCATTTCACCCACATTCAGGGTGTATATTTGATATTATATAATCACATGGTGGATTAGAAGAAAATAAATACATACAATGTTTCATATATATCCTTAAATATATATCATTGATATTTTAGTAAACACATTTCAAAAAATGTGTGAAATAATTACCATTAACAATATATAAAGAAGATCATCACCAAGAAATATGTGTGTTCAGGTTTTCATTTTTTATTATGTAAATGTAATTATAGTATTACTTTGTATGTTATTTTCTCATTTTATAGTAGCATATATTCCATATCAGTAAAGGTCTGAATAATTATTAGAAGGAATTTGTAGGGGAGATTGGGAGTTTATGACTACATTATGTTGTTTCCAAAAGTGAAATGGATATTAGAATATGACAGGGGAAGAAATATAGATGCATGACTAGAAAAATGATGCAATTCAAAAATGGATTCTTGAAGGGGCTAGGAAATTTACCTATAATTGTCTTAGTTCATGTGATATTTTATATTTATGTGAATTACATTGTAGAAAATGGAATAAAAACTTATGAAAATTTTTAGTATGGGTTTTAGTATTGGTGAAACAATGATTAGGGGATTGATAAGAAAACTAAATAATATTTTTCCTTTTGAGTGAGATTATTTTGCTGATAAGAAATTTGATTTGAATAAACCGAGTGTCATGAACCTAGTATATGTACCCACAGTCGTGTTTTGGTTGTATTATCATACTAGAGCCTTTATGACTGTGGGAAATTTTTGGCATTAAGGTTTCCATGTATAAAAATAATTTCAACATAAACCTCAATGAACATATCATATTAATCATAAGATTATCTAATGTAGTTTCTAGACACCATTTTAAAATGATATAGTGAACCATGGATGCCTATTATGGAGTTTATACATTACTTAATACTCAAAAAAACCAACATTGATACCTAACATTCGTAGGATGAAGTAATGAGGTAAATCAAAGTACATTATAATTTGGAATGATGAATATTATCCTTAAGAACAATACCAATTTTTAAGATACAACATATTTCATGGGGAAGGCCATAACAATAAGGGATTCCCAAACATTCCTAGAATGATTTCTCATTCTCCGTGATAATGATGTATTACATGAAAAACATATAAGGTCATGGGTAAATAAAATTATGAATTGGGTGGGGCCTCAGGTCATCATTTTGGGTATTTTACTAAACATTTTTCGTTTGAAATTTTTTTCTAATTCTTGGGGTATATATATATATATTACATATTACACTGGAGGAAAACAAATATATTATGAATGAATTGGAAAATATTATTAAAAAGATACAATGAATATGGAGTGTGAAGGGTTTGTGATTTATAGAAATTACTATTCTGATTAGCATCATATAAGCCCCTATTTTCATTGTTTTGATTCATTTAATCATGGAAGAAAATAAGAATTGTCTAATTATATATTTATTTACAAGTATATCTATGTTGATTTTTCAAGAATTTCAAACCAAAAAATCATGAAAATGGAATCTATTTAATAGAGAAAATATTTGATGAGGTTTATCATATCAATGTGGGCCATTCCATTTACAATTTTTAGATATATTCCCAACATATGGTGATAAAAAAGGGTGAATATGTAACACCCTGATATTTTATGAGATAGATTCTTTTTAATTTCTTTTACGTCTTTTGGTGTACGCTACACCAAGATTAAATTGTAGTATAAACAACACTGTATTAGCTTTCAATATACACAACACTATTCTTGGATTGTGTTGTAGAAAATTTCAAATTCTATTGATATAATTATTTTCATGTAAGACTGAGTATAAGTGATAATTAATTATTATAACCTAGTCATTATACTTGCGGGTATGAATAATACTAACTTCCTTCTAAAAAACTATTTAAATTAAAATAAGCGAGTCTATAAAATTAAAAAATCACCCTTTATGGATTTATGTTTTAAATATATATGTCATATATTCAATGTAATGTTTTAAATTCTTCTAATATGTTTTCTAGATATTGCATAAGAACAAATTTAATTTTTCCTATAAATGAAGTATTTCTCAAAAAAAACTTTTTATAGCCTTTTGATGGAGAACCCTATTTAATCTAGTCTTTTTCAATATTATAGGTTATATTTGACATATTTAACTTCTAATTTGGAATAGGAACATTAAAATTTACCTTGGTTGAAATTTTGGTATTTTTTTGATTAAATTATTATTTTAATGAATAGTGAAAAATACAACATTTTTATTCCAAACTACCTTTTTGTCAAATTTATTTATATAGTTAGATTGTATTTTTAGTTGGTTTTAAAGTGTAATTTTTATCAGTTTTTATCATTTAATCCAATTTTGTTCATTGAAAGTAATTTCACGTTTAAATTGGACATAAACACGTGTCAATTGTTTAATAGTTTTTACTTCTTAAAACCCCGCTTTCTTTTTTTGACAATGAGAATTAATTTTAAATTAATTGAAGAAAATTATGTATTTTGAATTATGAAAAATCAATTCTTTATTTGGAATCCATGGGTCCAAATTATTTTAATATCATACTTTTTTCGTATATTATGAATAGTAACTATGGTAATTTTTATTTACCATAGTTAAAGATAAATCATGTAATTAGGGTAACAAACAATATTATAAATATAATAAAATTTCCCTAACACCTGAAAAATCCTATTGTATAAATTAAAGTCAACCAATATCACCTAAGGGGTGGAATTGATTCATTTAATGGAATTTTTTCCATTAAAGTGAAGTAATTATAATTAAAACAAAATAAAGTGACAACATGCCACTCTCTTATCTCTTATAAGAATACTAATTTTAATGTAGTGGTAAACTTGATAAAACTGGGAACATAAATAGTATCTGTAAATATAATGAAATTATCTGCATTATGTTAATTTATTTATAAATTTTAGAGATTAAATAACTACCATTAATGATGACACAATAGTGATGTATAAATTATTTTATTAATATAAATATCAAATAAATTGTTTTAAAAATATTAAAAGAAATATAATATAAACTAATTAACGTAATTCATTGATTTTATAGGTAACAATGACATTTTATGAGTTTATTAAATATTTTGGTTCGAATTTATCTTCTTTGTGGAATTTATTTAATGTCAAATAAAAGAATAGTGTCAAACCTGACACTATTGATATTTTATAAAAATAACATATTATTAAATTACTTAATGATCGCAAAAAAATATTTAAAAATTAAAAACTTTAAATTATAAGGTCTATAATGTCCTAAAGTATCCAATTATAGACAATTTACAACAAATAAGTAAATATTTATAACCATTTAACATATAGAGTATTATTACAACTATTAAAATCATATACATTAAGTAACGATAAGTCAAAATTATAAGGTTTAAAATAAAATCAAAACATGTCTAAATTTTATTTTTTGAGAGGATTTATACCCATACACATATTATGTTATAATTAATCCACTTTGTAGTCATTCTAAATTAAAATTTAATTTATATTAATTTAATAGTTTTGGTATTTCAAAGGTGCCCCTCCCCTCTCTTATAAAAGGGAACCTCTCTTTATCTTTTAATAAAACTTCTAAATACTGTTTTCTCTATAAAACCCTACTCATTTACTCCCAAAACTTCCCTCGATTCATCCTAGAGGCCGAAAATTGGGCCAAAATCCATCTTATAGAGACCTTTTCTGAAAATCAAAAGGAGATACTCGAAAAGGCGGTAATTATTCTATCACCTCATCAAATTTATTTTCTTCATATACATCCTATTCTTATGTTGTTTATATAATAAAGTAATAAATCCAGTATCTTCTACATGATGAAATGTTTTTATAATTATGGTAAAACCTTAGTCCCCCTTTTATCTATCTTATGACTAACAATATCGCAATGTGTGCATATGTAAGGCTTACCTTCTCCACGCTGTGGTGTAATTTTTTATACAAGAATTATTATTTTAGATGGTCATAATGATGATTAAAATCTATTAAAATAATGAATATTACATGGTAATTATTCTATATAATTAATATATCATCTAATTCTATATCTTTTAACCATTAATCGAATGATATTGTCACTTGTGCGTATATACAGCCTACCATCTCCATGATGTGATGGATTCGTTCTACATGATCATCATTAAACCATGATTATATATAATAATGGAATTAATAATTATGATATATATTATACTAATATAATTCTATAAATTAAATAACTATAACCAAATAAGTGGAACATGAACTCATCCAACAAAACAATCATAAGAACATAATGTAGTTAATATCTAAATAATGGGTGACAATGAAATGTTTCTCACAAACGGATGATAATATGATCATATATGATATCATAAAAAATGAAAGGATTGTGGAATAAGTCAGTAAAATTATTTAATTCACCATATAGTAGGTTTAGATATATATATAAAGGATATCAGACCTAAGGTAAGGGATAATTTTTCAATCTCATTATTTTCTGAGATTTTTTGTACGTAATTATTTACTGGGTATATTTATCATACATGTCTAACACTCCCAAATATAAAATATTATTTCGATTCTTATACTATTGTCTCAAACCAATTTTACGCATTGGTGAATTTTTATTACATGGCATGGAAGGATTTTTTTTTCCATACGAGGTAATTTTTGACTTTTCCAAAAAAAAGTACAAGGGGAATGTTTTTTTAACCTATATGAAATGAATAGATTTTTATGCATTATTTCCATAAATAATACTCTACACTATTTAATTTTTATTTTAAACTAAAATACTTTCTTTTAAAATTGTGATACATTTTGAGGAAAGAAACGTTTTTTGAAGAAGAACGGATATTTTCTTCATAAATTAAGTTCACATGTTTTATAAAAATTATTTTTCATCTAAGATGATGCTCGGTAAATAGGGTTATTTTTCTATCCCTATTATTACTATAATTTTATTGTATTAATGATGGAATTAGATTTTATATGGATTATTTTATGATGGAATGATTTTAAAGAAACTCGTTTTATCCCATGGGTTATGCTATGATGTATGATTTTAATTTTTGTAGAACATGTAAGAATAATTTCATTATGAGATGGGTGGCACCGATATCTCTCTACAATAAATTGGGTAAATATTTATATCTCATGAGATATAAATGACTAGAACAACAAGTGAATATGGTTTAGTAGTACATGGATAGAACGAAAAGTAGTCGCAGTTCAGCAATGGACATTGTCCACTATGATGGTCCTGGCAGCAATGACTTGGCTACTATCGAAATAGTATTCTGTGTTTATTTGATTTCCATAATTCCATGTTTTATGATAATGATATTTTATCATGGTTCACGAATCCATTATAATTTATTCCTTATGAACTACCATGATTTATTTCATGACTCAATATTTTGGTATATGTTAGATGTGGTATGTTTTTTTTCAAAATTTATGTTCATGTTTTTATATTCATATATTTATTTTTTGTAAGATATTTTACATGCTTACCTTGTCTAAGAATCTGAGCTCACCCCTTTTCATGTTTCTTTTCCCCCATGATTTGATGAAGGGTGTTAAGTAAGATGTGTCAAAAAGGGGTTCTAGTTATGAAGGATAAAGCAAGAGATGATGTAGATGATTTATGAACTAGTTGTTTATGTTTTCCTATTTCCAAAGGAGCTAAACTAATACGGTATTTGGACAAATTTTTGTGTCATGTATTAAGTATTACAAACAAGTAATGTAATGTCCATGTACATAAATCTAGGGTCATTACAGAAAATTACATTTATCAACCAATTATAATTTGGTTTCAGAATTATTATGCTTTTGTATTTTTTCAATCATAGAATTTGAGATATTATAGAAGTGGCATAAGCCTAGGGGTTTTGATGATATTATTAAAGGGATCTCTAGAGTTAGGGGTTTCCATGATTGGTGGATGACCATAATGGGAAGAGGTAACTATCATCTCATCTTCCCTTCAAATGAGATAAAATGAAAAACATGGGGATTTGGTTCCATTATTTTGAATCCAGTACTATTGAGGATTCATGAGTGGGACCTGAAATTTTGATCCATCTAATTCAAATAATTTTCATTCCAAATTGTCAATATGTATCATGAACCTGAATTTGAGTTATTAGAACCCTCACATTCTGTGATATATTGCCTCAATTCAGGTAACTCCTATAATAATGTACCTAGTAAACAATAAACCATGGTATGGTCATTTTGAAATGGTTATTTTGGAAGTGTATTTATTAGAAACTATTGTTGAAGAAATGGTTCTCATAAGGGAACATGGAAACATTACCTTGAGAATTCACTTTAAGTGAGATATTTAAATCTATCAGGACAGTCACATTGCTATAAATTATGAATTTTAATGAAAGAGGTATAATAAATTAATTCTTTATAAAATCAAAGGACATAATGATTAATGTTTAAGAAAAAGTTTCTTAAGGATGAAGTGAAAGAGAATCAAGTCAATTTTTTTGGTACTTCCGACTAGGGATTGATTGATGATGAGCCCATTACCATTAGATAGGGTACCACTTGAAAGAACATATATTATGGAATCACCTTAATATCTAGTTAAAATGAATCATATGTGTCATTAAAAATTGGAGGGAAGAGATAAATTTCCATTCAAGATTAGTCTTTTATGGTTGTTATGGATGAAAATAAGAATGACTGTCCTACTATTAAGAACTAACTAGGTTGGGGAAGATTACTCTAGGTGGTATTGAAAATAGAAATCATACTTTTGTGGCCTCTATTTTAGATAAGAGGAATTCCTAAAATAGTCACTACTACTCTAATAGGGGAAAGGGATACACTAGATGTGATGGTATCTACTAGTGAGTAGACCTAAAAGAACATTACCACCCCATTATAAATTCAGATGATCTTTACTCATTTTATATATTATAAGGCTTTAATGATTAATATTCTAACATCATTTATATTTGAATTAAAAAATTCCAATCAATTAATTACCCTGAGTTGATTCCTTTTGTCTTATTAGTCTTAACCTAAGGGGGTTATTGTATTGTTGTTCATACTAAAAATACTCTAGAAAGGTCCAGAAGTATTTCTAAGGAGGATCATAGTACAGGAAAGGTATAGGTTATATGGGAAGGAAATTATAAAATCATAGCTTTGGAAAAGAATAATCCACAATAATAAATGTCATAGTTTCCTCTAAGACACAATGAATATTTTGTTCTGTAATTTCTAATGGGTTGAAAATTGTAAAACTATTTCATCCCTTAGGTATTTTAATGAGGCCAAAAAACCAATGTTGGTTTAGATTTTAGAACCAATGATAGAATTTTAGGAGTGGAGGTATTTTAACTAGGATACACTTGGTTACTCGTTACTTGCACACAACTTGCATAATAGTGTTACTAATACCCATTATGTATTAAAACATGGTAACCTACTGCTGATCTCTTTCTTTGAAAGGTTTCAATGTGTTACATTGTCAATTATTTGGAATGGTTCCCCTATAAATTTTTTCTTAATATATTCCAACACATTATATATTAAAAAGAGGTATTTGTGGAGGGGGGAATTAGAAATGATGGATGATCATTTATCATATATTTTAATTCTAATTGGGGAAATCAATTCTACTACAAAGGTATATGAGAATCATGGGTTATAATTAGACATGAATTGACACAATTTCGTTTAATGAAAATATTGATCATTATAATCATGTTGTAGTTACCTTTTTCTCGGATGAGTTCCCATGGAGTAGGTAGACTATGAATAGAAGGAAATATATCATACTTGATAGGTGTTATTATCATATTGACAACAATATTTCACTAGTAGAAGTGTTTGGGTTTTTTCTTCCAAGTCTTAATTTAGACCACAAACCCCTTTTGCAGATATTATACTCAATGTTTGAAACCTCATCCTATACCCTTTATGTTTAATAATGTACGGATTACTATTTATGGATATATGTAAATTGTATTTACTGGATGGAAAACTAAAGTGTTTGGAAGGCCTCTACAAATTATTTCCCTTAAGATTGGGAAATTTAAATCAATCTAATGGGCCCAGTGAAAGGATTAATTTTCCAAGATGGATGGGGATATTAGTATAGTTGATCAGGATCTTTCACAACTTTAGGTTAACAATCAACTAGGTGAGAATCCATCTGATGGAGACGTGTAACTACACTCTTGACTTGATGATATCCTTTATATAAAATAAAATATTTCCCAAAATCAGTTCCATGTAAAATTGATTCAGGATGGGAATATAAATTAAATATTTTTTTAATTTATAAACCAATAGAAGAAGATATAAAGAGGGATGAATTCATTTTGATTTAAAATCTCTCTATTAACCTTTTATTCTGACATATCTTAGGATATTATTGAATACTTTCATACTTTATACATGGATTGAGACTCTAACTCCAATATATATTAATTTTAAAATATATTTAGATGTGTTAGAGACTATAAGAACCATGAGTTAACTAAATATTTTATAGAAGAATAATTTAAAAAAATCACTCTTCTCATTGAATATGTACAGTTTTTCCATCCCAAATGGGTTTATTAATAAATTCATTATGTTTTTTTGGGATATATTTCATGAATATTTTATCAAGGGTGTGAGATAATTCTTCTTTGTTGCTTCAATGACTTAGGGAATCAATTCATATTTCATTTTTTTGTTACTTGAGATTGAACATTCTATTGATATTAAGGATTTCGGCCAGTTTCTATGAGAAACACCATTCTAAAAGTCATCCACAAAATTCTTTCAAGGATTAATTGAAGGATTGTAAAATTAAGTCATAAATTTAAACTAGTTTGTATTTGTTCCATGGAGTAGAATTCAAACCTACTTGTTCATTGTATATGAGTGCATTAATTCTATGAATAAGAAGGAACAAAAAAGCCATTTTTTAAAAAAATTAACAAATATATGGTCTTTGATGACATTATATGAACTTTATTATTGATATACTCAAGAGTTTTGGATTTCCGGATACTTTCATTACTTTGATCAAGGTTATTCATAAGATTTCATGGATGTATGTTAATATTAATGGGTCTCCTATAGGCTTCTTTGGTTTCTCTGGAGGTTTCAGGAAAGGGAATCCATTTTTGAGGATTATATATATAGTTTTTTAGGAAAATATTAGCATATATATTTTTTATCTTATGAACTCATTATTATATAGGAAGATGATTGTTTGGAGATATATCTTTTTGTTATCACATATTTTATATGTTGATGACATACTTCTACTTAGGGAGGCTTCAATATGAATTATGGGGGCCATTCAATCCATTTTTAGTCATTATGAGGAAGTTTATAGGAAGTAAATCAACTAGAATAAATCATTCATAGTATAAGGTAATAAGGGTGTCAATGTAAAGGAATAACAAGGGTTCTCAATTACTTGGGGTTAAACATGGTAGTTTACCCTTAAATTATCTTGGGGTACCTCTGTTTTGGGTAATGAGATAATATTCTATTTTCAGGATTTATTTCGTCAAATTTTAATGAAAATGGGTTTTTGGAAATGAAAAGGTCTGTATTTAGTAGGGAGGGTTTTCCTGTTCAACTCAGTGATCACATGTATGTTTGCTTATACTTTTTCTTTATAAAAATGGCCCTCTAGTTATAATGTCCTGACCCAGCTCACCCCTGAACCGGTGGCCAGACCAGTCGCCACATGCCCTCAAGCGCGTCTCCTCGTACGCCAGAGGCTGCCGACTAGAAGCGAGGGTATAAGTATAGTTTGTGGGGAGACAATACCCTCATTTTAGTGTTCAAAAATAGGCAAAGGCAATAAATAGAGGAAATGGTATAATTAATGATAAAGTACTGGAAAACAGGTTTTATAAATCTTGTACAAAAGAAATAGTCAACACCAAATTATACAGTAGATTCATGCATGATATGCTAATGATACAATAGTAGAAAACAATAAGAAAAATAGCATTCTATACATTCCAATCCAGAAATAAGTAAATAATGACTCAGATCCACCTGGGCAATCTCCTCGAGCATCCTGAGCATCCCAAGCATCTGCTTGGTCCTCTACTCATATCTCCCAAGTAAATGCAAAAAACAATGTCCTACAACCAAATATAATCTACTCAGATACCCAGTGAAATGGCGTCACGATTAGGGTGTGTTGTATAAATCTCAGCAGGCCGGGACCACCTATGTCTACCCTGAATCCAGACATTTAATAAATAACTTATAACACGTGAAGGAATGCATAAAATAAAGTAAGCAGTACAAAGTATCTATAAACCAAAGTACCTGCTTCATCCCTCAGCTGGTGTCTGAACTTGAACTATTCATTATTCATGCATATTCAACAATCATTACATAATCATTTACCGTTTATCAATTATTCCAATATTAATAAATTATGAAAGTCTTGAGATTCGGCCTACGCCAGACATATCCTGTAAAGTCACTCACCACGGATGTCTCTAAAGACCATCTAAGTAATCATGTAAAGACCGAATCCAAGTTTGTTCTATGGCTTGGATAACATGTCATAAGTTATTCAATTAAATCTTTCATATACTAAGTCTGAGCCCATCCATTAAAAGTGGTTCACCTAATTCATAAATTAGTCTGAACCCTTTCTCATAATCTATTCAAAAATCATCCTGTCACAACATCCTTCATTAACCATTAACTCATTTCAAGCACGAACAATTGGACCCACAGTCCAATGTTAATTAATGAATTTAGAACATCATGTATATCACCCTTGTGAGCATTTGGAGAATCAGTCCTTGTCTCACAACCCATTGGTATTTGGAGCGTTAGTCCATGTCCCATAAAAGAATATTTTCTTACAAGCTGGGTGTACAACGCCTTTTCTAGTACCCCGTGAGAATTTGGAGCATCTGTCCCTATCTCACAACCCATTTATCAATCATGCATATACATCTATCTATGGTGTAGAATTCCATGTATGAAACCCTGTGAGTATTTGGAGCCTTAGTACTTATCTCTCAACTCATTCATCAATCATATGTATATATTTATCATTGTTGTAGAATACCATGTCTAACACCACAAAACCAATCTGTTAATTAATTAAACAATTAATTAACAAAACAAATCACACTACAGATAATTCAACACTTAATTATCCATTAAACTACTCATTAATTATTAACTAATAAAAAATTAATTATTCTTAGCAGGCCAACTGAATAATTAACTCAACATTTAATTATCCAAATTCTTTAACAAGTATGAACCCGTCCACTCAAACAATGGTTCATCCAGAACATTAACAATCTACAAGCACACAATAATCATGTCAAGACATGCTGAAAAAAATCCAAGATATTTAGTGACCATCTCAGACAACATATCATATCTCTAAACTACTCCATCCAAGAAAACTCAAGGCATGGAAAACTAATACACATCAAAAGGTACTCATGGCCAACAATCGTAACAAACTATCAATTCTCAATCTTAATTTAATTCATGAAAATTAATTAATTCAACAATTAATTAATTAACCCTTATCTCTTTAACCAATCATCAATTAGTCAACCATTTACCATTTAACATGTAATAATTAATATATCCATTAATTATTACTAGTTTCCAATTTATATTCTGAACATGTCAAATATTCAATATTCCAAATAATAAGAAAAGGCCACAATCTCATTCCAACTCATGACTTGATAAATAATTCTACAACTAATTATCCAATTACTCATCTTCCCATTCGAATCATTCAAATGTTTAATCATATCACTTTAACTACAATAGCAATCTATGCTTAAAATCAACACATGTTCAAGTCCTCATTTATCTCATGTGGGTGGCATTACTTAATAAGATTAAAAGTTTAATGCATTGACATATCATAATCATGGAAACTCAAATTCTCAATATATTTAAATAATATATAATTTGTAATTAAATTGTCATATATTTGGGACCCTACCTTGGGGTTTTTCGAAAACCATAACGAATGAAGAACCCTCAAGAGAAATGGGTTGATTCTTCAAGAACCCACTTTATATCACTTCTCCTAGAAATAAGAAGACCAAAACATATCATACTTTTCATCAAAACACTTATATTTACCCATAATAGGCGTATATCTAAGAAACTAAGCGAAGAAAAGATGTAGATCTAAGTAGATCTCAGAAACTAAACAAGAACGAAGAAGAACATCTACCTACCTCAAGAATTCAGCTTCGATTTTCCAAGAGAAGCCTTAGGATCGCCTCCAAAACACTTGGGATGGGTTTTCCAACCTTCAAGGGAGAGTCATCCCAATTTATGGCCTCTTAGAAGCTTAATAGAGCTATATAAAGGAAAAAACGAGTGAGATCCACAATTTAAGGATCTCATTTAAGTGCCCTCATGGTTGCCTCGCACGGTAAGACAAACCGTGCATTAGCTACTGTCTCTGCAAACACTCCTTGCATTGTTAGGCCGCATGGTTAGAAAAACCGTGCACTAACCGTGCTTTAGACACTGCCTCAAAACAACAACTATGCACGGTTTGGCCACATGGTTAGACAAACCGTGCACCGCCCGTGCGACTTCCGCTTTTCCACAAAAATTCTATCAATGTTCGAAAACTGAAATATTTAGGTGTTCCAACACTCTGAATAAAATTTCGGAGCTCAGTTTAAAAATAACGAACCATTGAAAAACTGAAAAAAAAAATCAGAAACATTCTTAATTTTAACCCGGTTCAAAAACACGGGATTCTACATTATACCCACAATAAAAACTTCTCATCCCTGAGAAGCCATCGGGAATCACTACTAAAACAACTGACCTACCAAGGTCATTTATTCTTGTTAGAAGTGACGTGTTGCATCCCAACTCCAAACATACCTTTAACCCTTCTCAAACCTGATGGATAAGCCCTTATAACTAGATCCAAATATTACTCTAAAGCTTAAACATCGAAGCAGATATTATATCTAACCTCATTAGAAGGGCCTTGTCAACGTAAAAGGTTGAATCTCGATCAAACAACGGAACATGTTTCACATGCTTCCCTTGAAAGATATTGCAGACCCAAAACCCCATTTTTCCCATTTATTTGACGATGTTCCTTTAAAATTATTCTAAACCCATCTGTAAGTATAACGAAGTCCTTACCCAACATCTGGTAAATTTTCCAAGTCAATCTATTGCAAGGATATTTTAAAAACAACCGTGTCCCAACACAAATAAAGAAGTAGCCCAAAGAAACCACGCATCACGCATACTCCCCAAATAATAATTGCTCCTCAAGCCAAAAAAAATTAAATTCTAGCACGGCATAAGACCCACGCTATCTTAGTGTCTCGATGATAGGTTCAAGATAGCGGATATGCTCATCGTTTCTAGAAGAGCATCCTAAGTGAAAACTGAGGTCATGAAGAAGATCAGTCAAACCATTACCAGACAACTCTATTCTAAAAGCATGGCATCACCTACCAACACGTTCATTGAGAAAAAAGTGACAATACCCACCTTAGGATTTCCCATGACGTCTCAAGAAAAGATAATCCGCTCACCAGCATTCTAGATTAAAAACAAGATCGGCGTGTCAAAACACCCGGGTCTTTCAAAACCCATTCCATGCATTGAAATGAAACTGATTCTTTAACTCTCAAGCTACTCTACATGGAGTTCACCTGAGACTATACTCAACAGTATAAAAATACTTATTACGGAGTCATATTTCCTCATACGAACATTTTCCTAGACGAGGCTATAACCATTCATCCATTACTAAGAAGAAAGGGTCAAACGGCCAACAAAGTAGTCGACCATGCTTGAGGCAGGTCTAACCAGCTGACAAAGAGCATTACTCGAAGCTCAATCCCCCAACAAGGTCAAGAAACACATCACCACCCATTCGAACAAGGGTTTCATTGGAAACTGGAAGTCCTACCTAGGACAACGGCACCCAGAAACTCCAAAAGTGTGAGAAATACCATAGCACTAGCAAGGCATTTATGGTCTGAGGGTGCTACCGACCACAGGTTAGACCGTTATGAAGAATAAGTGTCAACCCTAAATCGGGTCACTTCAAAAAAGTCACTAGACTCAAAATCCGAACATAAGGCCATTGATAAGGAGAAGAACACCTACAAAACGTATCCACGCTTCCATTCCAAGGAAACTCAAGAGAAGTCTTAACTACCCTTTACATGAGGGTTTTTAAACAGTGGACACCACAATAGGTTCCTTTTCCAAGCCTCTTATATTTAATCACTTTTAATCTTTAATCGTCAAAAGATTTAATCAAAACATCAAAGTACCATTTTCAAAATGACCCAAGGCAGAATAGGAAAGTTTCATAAAACTCCCATTTTAATACATTTACATTAGTTGACATCCCGTCATTTTCATGAAACTTATCAAAATAATTTACTTTTAAGAATAAATGGCGACCTACGAGGATCCCATTTTAACCAACCTAGTTTCTCTATAAAGAAACCCATTAGAAAACACATAGGTATTAAAATTTTAAACACCCAAATGGGTTATCCCATAAAAACACGCCCCAACAGACCTACTTGGGTCCAGTTGCATTTTGGAAACTAGCCATTTGATTTCAGATCAACGCCAAACATATTTCACATTTATAAGAATTTCACAAGGCATCATGTCATCGCATTTAATATTAGTCATCATTTCCCAATTCATGAATCACCCATACACTCCATGGATTGAAAATTTTCTCTCATTAATCGATACCAATGTCAATTCAGAAATTAACCTGATCAACCTAATAGTCCAAATTATATGGGTGGCCACCTACCAATCGATAAGGTGCCCATACACCTTATCACTGGATTTTGGCTCCAATTTAACACAATAAACATTCATTTAACATTAGAAGACCTTTCACATATCAAAAAATCATTAAAATATTAGCATAAGCAGTAACACAACAACATGCTATAACACGGAAGCATGTCACAACAACAAAACATGCTAATAACTAAGGCAGTACAGAATATAATAACCCAAGCATGTTAAATATATCACCATAACATGCTATCTACATAGGGATGCTAAAATAGATCAAACATGGCATTTCACCCAAGGAGCACAATCCAAATTAGTTGGCATCCTACTAATGCAACTACATGGCATGTTATATGCATGACATGTGAATCTCTAAGCGATTAAGATGATGCATGTATGAAACTTCCTTGCCATATCAGGCCAAGAAAATTATTCTTTTCAAAATTCTCAAAATCAATAAACTGCGGAAAATACACCAGTCACTCAATTTGAAATCATATCAACTGTAACCTCTAATAGTAAAAACATCAATTCCCATCCTTGTCCACTTGGTCATTTCCTATACATGAGGTGATCAGTCCCAAGAATGACTGTAAACCCAAGCATCGACACACTCCTAGTCTCCTGTCTACCAACCCCAAAATAGAAAGACAATGGAAAAGAAAGAAACCTAAACCTCTGATACCACTTTGTAACATCCCGACCCGGCACACCCCTGAACCGATGGCCAGACCAGTCGCCACATGACATCAAGAGCGACTCCCCATACGCCATAGTCTGTCGACTTGCAGTGAGGGTCTAAGGATAGTCAGTGGGGAGACTATACCCTCATTTTAGTGTTCAAAAATAGACAATGGAAATAAATAGTAGAAATGGTATAATAAATTTTAAATCAGCAGAAAATAGATTTTCTGAATCTTGTACAAAACAAATGGTCAACGCCAAATTATACAGTCGATGCATGCATGACATGCTAATGATACAATATTATAAAACCCAAAAAAACAGCATGCTTTACATTCTGATGAAAAAATAAATAAACATTGACTCAAACCCCTAAGGGTGATCTCCTCGAGCATCCTGAGCATCCAGATCATCCTCTCGGTCCTTTACTTCTATCTCCCAAGTAAATGAAAAAAAACAAAGTCCTACAACCAAATATATTCTACTCGGGTACCCAGTGAAATGGCGGCCCGAGTAGGGTGTGAGATATAAATCTTAGTAGGCCGGGACCACTGGTGTCTACCCCAAATCCATACATTTAATAAATAACTTATAACATGTGAAGGCATGCATAAAATAATGTATGCAGTGCAAAGTATCTATAAACCCAAGTACTTTCTTTAGCCCTCAGCTGGTGTCTGAACATGCACTATTCATTTGTCATGCATACTCAACAATCATTTCACAATCATTTATCGTTTATCAATTTTTCCAATCTTAATAAATTATGTATGTCTTGAGATTCGGCCTACGTCCGACATATCCTGTATATGTCACTCACCACCGATGTTTCTAAAGACCATCTAAGTAATCAAGTAAAGACCGAATTGAAACTTGTGCTTTGGCTTGGATAACGCGTCAATAGTTATTAAATTTAATCTTTCGTATACTAAGTCTGAGACCATCAACTAAAATTGGTTCACCCAATTCATAAATAAGTGTGAACCCTTTATCATAATCAATTCAAAAATCATCATGTCACAATAGCCTTCATTAACCATTACCTCATTTTATGCACAAACAATTGGACCCGCATTCAAATGTTAATTAATGGATGTAGAAAATCATGTCTATCACCCTTGTGAGTATTTGGAGCGCCAGTCATTGTCTCACAACCCATTGGTATTTGGAGCATCAGTCCATGTCCCATAAAAGAATATTTTCTTGCAAGCTTGGTGTAGAACGGAATGTCTAGCACCTCGTGAGTATTTGGAGCATCAGTCCTTGTCTCAAAACCCATTTATCAATCATACATATACATCTATCATTTGAGTAGAATTCCATTTCTAACACCCTGTGAGTATTTGGAGCCTCTGTCCCTGTCTCACAACCCATTCATCAATCATACATATATATTTATCATTGGTGTATAATACCATATCTAACACCACAAAACCAATCCGTTAATTAATTCAACAATTAATTAACAACACAAATCGATCTTTTGATAAGTAAACACTTAATTATCCATTAAACATGTCATTAATTAATTATTAATTAATAATTAATTATTCTCTGCAGACCAACTGAATAATTTACTCAACATTTAATTATCCAAATTCTTTAACAAGTCCGAACATGTCCACTCAAACTATGGTTCATCCAGGACTTTAACAATCTACAAGCACAACATAATCATCTCAAAACATGATAAACAAAGACAATATATTTAGTGACCATCTCACACAACATATCATATCTCTAAAAAACTCCATCCAAGATAAATCAAGTCATGGAAAACAAATACGCATCAAAAGGTACTCCTCGCCAATAATCGTAACAAACTATCAATTCACAATCTTAATTTAGTGCATGAAAATTAAATAATTCAACAATTAATTAATTAATATTTATTTCTTTAATCAATCATCCATTAGTTAATCATTTACCATTTAACATGTAATAATTAATCCATCCATTAATTATTACCAGTTTTCCAATTATATTCCAAAAATGTCAAATATTCAATATTCCAAATGATCAGTAAAAGCCACGGTCTCAATCCAACTCATGACTTGATAAATAATTCTAAAATTAATTATCCTATTACTCATCTTACCATTCAAATCATTCAAATTTTTAATCATATCACTTTAACTATAATGGAAATCCATGCTTAAAATCAACACATGTTCAAGTCCTCATTTATCTCTTGTGGGTGGCATTACTTAATAACATTAAAAGTGTCATGCATTGAAATATCATAATCCATAAAACTCACATTCTCAATATATTTAAATAATCTATAATTCTTAAATAAATTGTTAAAGATTTGGGACCCTACCGTAGGGTTTTTCTGGAAACCATAACGAATGAAGAACCCTCAAGAGAAATGGGTTGATTCTTCAAGAACCTGCCTTAGATCACTTCTCCTAGAGATACCAAGACCAAAACATATCATAAATGTCATCTAAATACATAGATTTACTCATAATGGGTGTAGATCTAAGAAACCGAGAGAAGAGGAGATCTAGATCTAAGTAGATCTAAGAAACCGAACAAGAACGAAGAAGAGCATCTACCTACCTCAAGAATTAAGCTTAGATTCACCAAGAGAAACCTTCAAATCACCTCCAAAATGCTTGGTATAGGTTTCTCAACCTTCAAGGGGGAGAAATAATGAGTTATGGCTGATAAAGAGCTTAAACAAGCAATCTAATGGAAAAAACAAGTGAGATCCGCAATTTAAGGATCTCATTTAAGTGCTCACACGGTTTGCTCGCATGGTTAGACAAACAGTGCGCTAACTGTGTGTTATCTACTATCATATAAAACACTCCTCGCATTGTTAGGAAACATGGTTAGACACACTGTGTGTTAACCATGCATTGGACACTGCATGAAAACTTCAACTATGCACGGTTTGGCCGCACGATTAGACTAACCTTGCGTTGCCCGTACGACTGCCCCTTTGCCTCAAAACTTATATCAATTTTTGAAAAAATACATATTTTGGTGTCCCAACACTTGGAATAAAATTCCGAAGATCGGTTTAAAAGGAAGGACCAGTTGATAAATCGAAAAAGAAATTCCGAAACATTCGTAATTTTAACCCTATTTAAAAACACGGGATTCTACACAAGTATTGTTAAAGGGTTTCATAATTTGATATATAATTGTGTCTAGATATTTATAATCAATGAAAAAATATGTATAATGATTGAGTGGAAAGGTTTCGCTAAACCAATTGGCATGGGATGTTTGGGAATCAAATATATTTGAAATAGTAATGACTTGTTGCTCTCCAAATTTGTTTAGAATCAAATTGCCTCATTATTATATTACATATATTTTCATAGCAAAAGGAGTGAGCTTAATAATAAAAAACATCTTCCAATTTCTGGTATTGCTGAGTATTTTAGTGGATCCCTCAATATATTGAATTATGAAAAAATTAAACATATTCAAAGGTATGATGTAATTGATTCTAGAACTATAGTATGGAAACCGAATACAAATGGTGTCTCACAACTACAAAGGTGTATCCATTGAAGTGAAACTACAATACAATCTTATGGAAATGTATTTCTAAATTCAAAAGGCAATTTGTATCTCCATCGAATTTTACAATGCAATAAATAAAAAAACTAACATCCAATTGATGTAATCCTTCAAAAAAATGAGGGTGCATATTTCTTCTACCAATACTCTATGATGGATAATGGATTATAGAATTAAGCATTTATTCCTTAATTATGGGGTTCCAAGGTGAATCTATAAATATTTTGAGTATATTTTTTGAAAAAATGTATTTTAGCAATCTCATGCCACTAGTTAATGACATTAATGGTAGTAAGAAGGTGTGTATCTTCTTGTTGGTGGTCACCTAGACTTCAATTTATTTCAAATGGGATTCTCGAAATAGTTTACTGTTTAATAATATATAAACTGCTATTAGTGATGGGATTACACTTATACAAAGGGATGTTAGAGTTTCCTAAAAAATAAAAACATACATCCTAAAAAATGATTTTTATGATATGAATATACTATATTTATTTGGTGTTCCAAGTAGAAGTATGAAACCACTTGTTTTGAATTCAATTCACTAGATTCAACACATTCTATCATAGGTTAGGGTAAATGTGGATGTTGTTGGTATGGTGTTCTCATGTATCTCTGGATATGGTGGTATATTTAAAATGTGTTATTAACCAATGAAGGTGTGGTTATAAAATTAAATTTTCAAGGATATTTTTAAAAAATGAAATCTTTGGATAATCATAAATTCGATTGGAAATTCTTGTTACTTTGGTTGGAATATTCAATGTGTGGAGTCTAACTCCACACTCATTGTTGAGGTTTTATGATGAAGATCTAGGAATGTTCCATGGATGATTCTTACAAATTGGTTTTGTTATCTTAAAAGTGGGTGATGGGATGAAATTCATTGTGAAATATTCTAACAAGGAACACTACTGGAAATAATATATTTACCAACGGTTGAGAAATGTTGGGAAAGGTTGGAAAACCGTTGGTATAACATATACCAACGGTTCTGCCAACCGTAGGTAAGTAAGCCATTGGGAAAAACATTTCCCAACGGTTTACAGCAAACCGTTGGCATAGGGTGGAGATAGGTGGGAAAAAGGTTTGCCAACGGTTTAAAACCGTTGGCACAAGGGCTTCATGTTTTTCCCAACGGTTTGGTAAACCGTTGGCAAAAACCCCACATCTACTCTTTCCCAACGGTTCTAAACCGTTGGGAAAAGTGTTTTACCAACGGTTTGATGAACCGTTGGTAAAACTAATCTACAATTTCTATGCCAACGGTTTTGAACCGTTGGCATAGCCTCTGCTGGGCAAATCACCCAGCAGCTCCCCAATTTGCCCAGCAGCTCCCAACCAGGTCTCCAATTTGACCAGCACCACATCTGGTTTTGTGGGTTCCCTCTCATTTTTCAATCCAATTATTGTACCTGCAATAAACTAACACATACATATATAATTATTGTACCTGCAGTAACCAACTAACACTTACATATAGAGAACAAATTCATACACGTTTAACATATAATGGTAGAACTATACACATCCATAATTAAATTAGAATTGATAACGTAATTATAAACATACATAATTCATTTAGATTTCAATTTAAAATGTAGATGACAATTATATGTGGAATCTGGAAGTCAATTCATAATTTGATCTGTTTTTTGTATACCATATATTTTTACCTAAAGTAATGTCCGTTTTAAACATAATACATACACCTGGAGTGCTACCGTCCACAACGTGCCTCAGATTGAGGAGGGGTTGACTCATACACGTCACATATGACCCATGGATCGTTGTGCTAATGTATCGACACAATCTGAATGCGTTTGGTCGGTTTTCCGTATGCTAGTTGATGTTTTTCAATTAAAATGACGTACTTTTGAAACAAAAGGCAGACACTTTGAGTGGTTCTGGCCACACCGTGCCTCAGATTGAGGCGGTGTTGACTCGTACACGTAACATATGACATATGGATCGTTCTCCTAAAGTTTCAATGGAAACCAAATGCGTTTGGTCAGTTTTCCGTATGTACATAAATTGTTGTCCATTTTAAGCAAAAGAGACACAGTTGGAGCGGTGTCGGCCACACCGCTCCTCAGATTGAGGCGGCATTGACTCGTACACGTCACATACGACCCGTGGATCCTTTTCCTAAAGTATGGACACAATACGAATGCATTTTCTCCGTTTTCCGTATGTCACTTGATGCTTTTCACTTAAAATGATGTCCCTTTGAAACAAAAGACAGACACTTTGAGTGGTGTCGGCCACACCGTGTCTCCAATTGCGGCGGGGTTGATTTGTACACGTCACATATGACCCATGAATCGTTCTCCTAAAGTTTCAACGGAAACCGAATCCGTTTCGTCAGTTTTCCGTATGTACTTAAAATGGTGTCCGTTTTAAACAAAAGAGAGCCACTTAGACTGATCTCGGCCACACCATGACTTGGATTCATCCCGGGTCAGCTCGTACATGTCACATATGACCCATGGATCGTTGGGATAAATTATCAACAAATTCGGAATGCGTTTGGTCGGTTTTTCATATGCCAGTTGTTCTTTTCACTTATAATCCTGTCCATTTTAAACAAAAGAGACACATTTAGAACGGTGTCGGCCACACCGCTCCTCGGATTGAGGCGGGATTGACTCGTACACGTCACATACGACCCATGGATCCTTGTGATAAAGTATCGACACAGTCTGAATGCATTTGGTCAGTTTTTCGTATGTCACTTGATGCTTTTCACTTAAAATGACGTCTTTTTGAAACAAAAGACCGACACTTTGAGTGGTGTCGGCCACACCGCGTCTCCGATTGTGGCGGGGTTGATTCGTACACGTCACATATGACTCATGGATCGTTCTCCTAAAGTTTCAACGGAAACCGAATCCGTTTGGTCGTTTTTCCGTATGTACTTAAAATGGTGTCCATTTTAAACAAAAGAGAGCCATTTAGACTTATCCCGGCTACACCGCGACTCGGATTCATCCCGGGTTGGCTCGTACACGTCACATATGACCCATGGATTTTTGAGATAAATTATCAACAGATTCGGAATTTGTTTGGTCGGTTTTCCGTATGTCAGTTGATGATTTTCACTTAAAATGACGTCCTTTTGACTTGAAACCACCGTGCAACATTCTAATTATTATTCGTGACGTGTACGCGCAGACGACACGTCAATCGGATGTGCGGTTTGCGCGGTACGGCTCAATATTCGTGTTTTAAGTGATGTGCACGCTTCGTAAACGCGCGTGAGGGGGGTCCAAACGGGCCGAACGATGTCGGAATGGCCTGAAATCAGACGACAAATATGGGTGAGTGATTTCTGAAGTGGTCGAGTAGACGGCACGTCAATCGGACGTGCCCTGTGCCCGCGGTGACCGAGAACGCAGTTCGGGTGTCATAAACGGCCAGAACGGGCGTCCAACGGTCAAATGCATAGAGGACTACCTAGGATTGAGCTGAAACCACCGTGAAACATTCTAATTATTATTTGTGACGTGTACGCGCAGACGGCACGTCAATCGGACATGCGGTTTGCGCGGTACGGCTCAATATTCGTGTTTTAAGTGATGTGCGCGCTTCGTAAACGCGCGTGAGGGGGGTCCAAACGGGCCGAACGATGTCGGAATGGCCTGAAATCAGACGAAAAATACGGGTGAGTGATTTCTGAAGTGGTCGAGCAGATGGCACGTCAATCGGACGTGCCGTGTGCCCGCGGTGACAGACAACGCAGTTCTGGTGTCATAAACGGCCAGAACGGGCGTCCAACGGTCAAATTCATAGAGGACGGCCTCGGATTGAGTTGAAACCACCGTGTAACATTTTAATTATTATTCGTGATGTGTACGCGCAGACGGCACGTTAATCGGACGTGCGGTGTGCGCAGTACGGCTCAATATTCGTGTTTTAAGTGATGCGCGCGCTTCGTAAACGCGCGTGAGGGGGGTCCAAACGGGCCGAACGATGTCGGAATGGCCTGAAATCAGACGAAAAATACGGGTGACTGATTTCTGAAGTGTTCGAGTAGACGGCACGTCAATCGGACGTGCCGTGTGCCCGCGGTGACCGACAACGCAGTTCGGGTGTCATAAACGGCCAAAACGGGCTTCAAACAGTCAAATTCATAGCAGACGACCTCGGATTGAGCTGAAACCACCGTGAAACATTCTAATTATTATTTGTGACGTGTACGCGCAGACGGCACATCAATCGGACGTGCGGTTTGCGCGGTACGGCTCAATATTTGTGTTTTAAGTGATGTGCGCGCTTCGTAAACGCGCGTGAGGGGGGTCCAAACCGGCCGAACGATGTCGGAATGGCCTGAAATCAGACGACAAATACGGGTGACTGAGTTCTGAAGTGGTCGAGCAGACGGCATGTCAATCGGACGTGCCGTGTGCCCGCGGTGACAGACAACACAGTTCTGGTGTCATAAACGGCCAGAACGGGCGTCCAACGGTCAAATTCATAGAGGACGGCCTCGGATTGAGCTGAAACCACCGTGGAACATTCTAATTATTATTCTTAACGTGTACGCGTAGACGGAACGTTAATCGGACGTGCGGTGTGCGTCGTACGGCTCAATATTCATGTTTTAAGTGATGCGCGCGCTTCGTAAACGCGCGTGAGGGGGGTCCAAACGGGCCGAACGAGGTCGGAATGGCCTGAAATCAGACAACAAATACGGGTGACTGATTTATGAAGTGGTCGAGTATACGGCACATCAATCGGACATGTCGTGTGCCCGCGGTGACCGACAACGCAGTTCGGGTGTCATAAACGGCCAGAACGGGCGTCCAACGGTCAAATTCATAGCATACTACCTCGGATTGAGCTGAAACCACCGTGAAACATTCTAATTATTATTTGTGACGTGTACGCGCAGACAGCACGTCAATCGAACGTGCGGTTTGCGCGGTACGGCTCAATATTCGTGTTTTAAGTGATGCACGCGCTTCATAAACGCGCGTGAGGGGGGGTCCAAACCGGCCAAACAATGTCGGAATGGCCTGAAATTAGACGACAAATACGGGTGAATGATTTCTGAAGTGGTCGAGCAGACGGAACGTCAATCGTACGTGCCGTGTGCCCGCGGTGACCGACAACGCAGTTCTGGTGTCATAAACGGCCAGAACGGGCGTCCAACGGTCAAATTCATGGCGGACGGCCACGGATTGAGCTGAAACCACTGTGGAACATTCTAATTATTATTCGTGATGTTTACGCGTAGAGGGCACGTCAATCGGACGTGCGGTTTGCGCGGTACGGCTCAATATTCGTGTTTTAAGTGATGCGCGCGCTTCGTAAACGCGCGTGAGGGGGGTCCAAACGGGCCGAACAATGTCGGAATGGCCTGAAATCAGACAAAAAATACGGGTGACTGATTTCTGAAGTGTTCGAGCAGACGGCACGTCAATCGGACGTGCCGTGTGCCCGCGGTGACCGACAACGCATTTCTGGTGTCATAAACGGCCAGAACGGGCGTCCAACGGTCAAATTCATAGCGGACGGCCTCGGATTGAGCTGAAACCACCGTGGAACATTCTAATTATTATTCGTGATGTGTAGGCACAGACGGCACGTCAATCGGACGTGCGGTTTGCGCGGTACGGCTCAATATTCGTGTTTTAAGTGATGCGCGCGCTTCGTAAACGCGCGTGAGGGGGGGTCCAAACGGGCCGAACGATGTCGGAATGACCTTAAATCAGACGACAAATATGGGTGACTGATTTCTGAAGTGGTCGAGCATACGGCACTTCAATCGGATGTTCCCTGTGCCCGCGGTGACCGACAACGCAGTTCGGGTGTCATAAACGGCCAGAACGGGCGTCAAACGGTCAAATTCATAGCGGACGACCTCGGATTGAGTTGAAACCACCGTGGAACATTCTAATTATTATTCGTGACGTGTAGACACAGACAGCACGTCAATCGGACGTGCGGTTTGCGCGGTACGGCTCAATATTCGTGTTTTAAGTGATGCGTGCGCTTCGTAAACGCGCGTGAGCGGGGTCCAAATGGGCCGAACGATGTCGGAATGGCCTGAAATCAGACGACAAATACGGGTGAGTGATTTATGAAGTGGTCGAGTAGACGGCACGTCAATCGGACGTGCCGTGTGCCCACGGTGACCGACAACGCAGTTCTGGTGTCATAAACGGCCAGAACGGGCGTCCAACGGTCAAATTCATAGCGGACGGCCTCAGATTGAGCTGAAACCACCGTGGAACATTCTAATTATTATTCGTGACGTGTAGGCACAGACGGCACGTCAATCGGACGTGCGGTCTGTGCGGTACGGCTCAATATTCGTGTTTTAAGTGATGCGCGCGCTTCGTAAATGCGCGTGAGGGGGGTCCAAACGGGCCGAACGTTTTCGGAATGGCCTGAAATCAGACGACAAATACGGGTGAGTTATTTCTGAAGTGGTCGAGCAGACGGCACGTCAATCGGATGCGCCCTGTGCCCGCGGTGACCGACAACGCAGTTCGGGTGTCATAAACGGCCAGAACGGGCGTCAAACGGTCAAATTCATAGCGGACGGCCTCGGATTGAGCTGAAACCATCGTGAAACATTCTAATTATTATTCGTAACGTGTACGCGCAGACGGCACGTCAATCAGACATGCGGTTTGCGCGGTACGGCTCAATATTCGTGTTTTAAGTGATGCGCGCTCTTCGTAAACGCGCGTAAGGGGGGTCCAAACGGGCCGAACGATGTCGGAATGGCCTGAAATCAGACGACAAATACGGGTGAGTGATTTCTGATGTGTTCGAGCAGACGGCACGTCAATCGGACGTGCCCTGTGCCCGCGGTGACCGAGAACGCAGTTCGGGTGTCAAAAACGGCCAGAACGGGCGTCAAACGGTCAAATTCATAGCGGACGGCCTCATATTGAGTTGAAACCATCGTGGAACATTCTAATTATTATTCGTGACGTGTAGACACAGACGGCACGTCAATCGGACGTGCGGTTTGTGCGGTACGGCTCAATATTCGTGTTTTAAGTGATGTGCGCGCTTCGTAAACGCGCGTGAGGGGGGTCCAAACGGGCCGAACGATGTCGGAATGGCCTGAAATCAGACGAGAAATACAGGTGAGTGATTTCTGAAGTGGTCGAGTAGACGGCACGTCAATCGGACGTGCCCTGTGCCCACGGTGACCGACAACGCAGTTCTGGTGTCATAAACGGCCAGAACGGGCGTCCAACGGTCAAATTCATAGCGGACGGCCTCAGATTGAGCTGAAACCACCGTGGAACATTCTAATTATTATTCGTGACGTGTAGGCACAGACGGCACGTCAATCGGACGTGTGGTTTGCGCGGTACGGCTCAATATTCGTGTTTTAAGTGATGCGCGCGCTTCGTAAATGCGCGTGAGGGGGGTCCAAACGGGCCGAACGATGTCGGAATGGCCTGAAATCAGACGACAAATACGGGTGAGTTATTTCTGAAGTGGTCGAGCAGACGGCACGTCAATCGGACGTGCCCTGTGCCCGCGGTGACCGACAACGCAGTTCGGGTGTCATAAACGGCCAGAACGGGCGTCAAACGGTCAAATTCATAGCGGACGGCCTCGGATTGAGATGAAACCACCGTGAAACATTCTAATTATTATTCGTAACGTGTACGCGCAGACGGCACGTCAATCGGACGTGCGGTTTGCGCGGTACGGCTCAATATTCGTGTTTTAAGTGATGCGCGCTCTTCGTAAACGCGCGTGAGGGGGGGTCCAAACGGGTCGAACGATGTCGGAATGGCCTCAAATCAGACGAAAAATACGGGTGAGTGATTTCTGAAGTGGTCGAGTAGACGGCACGTCAATCGGACGTGCCCTGTGCCCGCGGTGACCGAGAACGCAGTTCGGGTGTCATAAACGGCCAGAACGGGCGTCAAACGGTCAAATTCATAGCGGACGGACTCGGATTGAGTTGAAACCACCGTGGAACATTCTAATTATTATTCGTGACGTGTAGACACAGACGGCACGTCAATCGGATGTGCGGTTTGCGCGGTACGGCTCAATATTCGTGTTTTAAGTGATGCGCGCGCTTCGTAAACGCGCGTGAGGGGGGTCCAAACAGGCCGAACGATGTCGGAATGGCCTGAAATCAGACGAGAAATACGGGTGAGTGATTTATGAAGTGGTCGAGTAGACGTCACATCAATCAGACGTGCCGTGTGCCCACGGTGACCGACAACGCAGTTCTGGTGTCATAAACGGCCAGAACGGGCGTCCAACGGTCAAATTCATAGCGGACGGCCTCAGATTGAGCTGAAACCACCGTGGAACATTCTAATTATTATTCGTGACGTGTAGGCACAGACGGCACGTCAATCGGACGTGCGGTTTGCGCGGTACGGCTCAATATTCGTGTTTTAAGTGATGCGCGCGCTTCGTAAATGCGCGTGAGGGGGGTCCAAATGGGCCGAACGATGTCGGAATGGCCTGAAATCAGACGACAAATACGGGTGAGTTATTTCTGAAGTGGTCGAGCAGACGGCACGTCAATCGGACGTGCCCTGTGCCCGCGGTGACCAACAACGCAGTACGGGTGTCATAAACGGCCAGAACGGGCGTCAAATGGTCAAATTCATAGCGGGCAGCCTCAGATTGAGCTGAAACCACCGTGCAACATTCTAATTATTATTCTTAACGTGTACGCGCAGACGGCACGTCAATCGGACGTGCGGTTTGCGCGGTACGGCTCAATATTCATGTTTTAAGTGATGCGCGCTCTTCGTAAACGCGCGTGAGGGGGGTCCAAACGGGCCGAACGATGTCGGAATAGCCTGAAATCAGACGAAAAATACGGGTGAGTGATTTCTGAAGTGGTCCAGCATACGGCACGTCAATCGGACGTGCCCTGTGCCCGCGGTGACCTAGAACGCAGTTCGGGTGTCATAAACGGCCAGAACGGGCGTCCAACGGTCAAATTCATAGCGGACGGCCTCAGATTGAGCTGAAACCACCGTGGAACATTCTAATTATTATTCGTGACGTGTAGGCACAGACGGAACGTCAATCGACAGCATTTCCTGTAAAAAAGAATTCATATAAGTCATTTTGTCATAAACAATTCAATAGGATTGAACTTTAATAGAAAATACATTTATGTAAATGACAAAGGAAGAAAATAATCATGGTATCAACTACACATGTGAAAAAAACATACTAATGTGTTATTGAAAAAATGTAAAACCAACAAGAACTTAATGTGTTATCACATCAGAGCATGCCTCATCCCATAACCATATTAGTAGGGTATCCTCATATGCGATTTACCTTTTTGAATTAATATGCACTTCCTCACCAGGTACCTGAGTAGATTTCATAGATATAATCATCTCACATCCTATAAGGCTTCATTATGTATGATCATCCCACACCCCCTGGACAGCCCCCTGAACAGCCCCGCCCACCCCCGTGGATAGCCTTTCCCACCCTCGTGGACAGCCCCGCCCACCCCCATGGACAACCCACCCCCGTGGACACCCCCTACCCCCTAGACAGCCCAACCACCCCCGTGGACAGCCCACCCACCCCCCTTGACACCCCTTCTCCCTATGGACACCCCCCCACCCCCTTGGATAGCCCGCCTACCCCCCTGGACACCCCTACCCCTTGTGTCCAGCCCACCCACCCCCCCTGGACAGCCCGCCCACCCCTCCTTGACAGACCGGCCACCCCCATGGACAGCCCGTCCACCCTTGTGGACAGCCCGCCCACCCCCGTACCCCCCTAGACACCCCGTACCCCCCCCCCGGGATAGCCCCGACCACCCTCCCAAACAACCCACACCCCCCTCCCCTACAACCCCACCACCACCACCTAGACAAACCAACCCCCTGGACACCCCACACACCCATCCCCCACCAGGACACCCCACTCAGACCCCCAGGACAGCCCACACCCTCTGGACAGCCTCGCCCACCCCCGTGGACAGCCTTTCCCACCCCCGTGGACAGCCCCACCCACCCCCGTGGACAACCCACCCACCCCCGTGGACGCCCCCTACCCCCTAGACAGCCCAACCACCCCCGTGGACAGCCCACCCACCCCCCTCGACACCCCTTCTCCCTATGGACAGCCCCCCACCCCCTTGGATAGCCCGCCCACCCTCTGGACACCCCTACCCCTTGTTTCCAGCCCACCCACCCCCCTGGACAGCCCGCCCACACCTCCTTGACAGCCCGACCACCCCCGTGGACAGCCCGTCCACCCTTGTGGACAGCCCGCCCACCACCGTACCCCCCTGGATAGCCCCGCCCACCCTCCCAAACAGCCCACACCCCCCTCCCCTGCAACCCCACCACCACCACCTAGACATACCACCCCCGTGGACACCCCACACACCCCTCCCCCACCATGACACCCCACCCAGACCCCCAGGACAGCCCACACCCCCTAGACAGCACCGCCCACCCCGTGGACAGCCTTTCCCACCCCCGTGGACACCCCCGCCCACCCCCGTGGACACCCACCCACCCCCGTGGACAGCCCCTACCCCCACAATCGATTATCCAAAACATATCAAATTGGTTTGAACACAATCCATAATTCCCACAATCCATTATCCAAACATAGAAAAAATCTCACATGATGCTCGACCATTGGAAAATAATTAAAAATCACAACACCTCCTTCCAAACATAGAATACAAAAAACATTAACAGAATACAAAAACATTAAAAAATCTCACAATCCATTATCAAATTGATTTCATGAGTAATATCAAATTGGTCTGATTTACATGTTTTGAACACTCTCCTTCCAAACATAGAATACAAAAACATTAAAAATCACCAACACCTGGATAATCAATTAAACTACCAACACCTGGAAAAAATCTATTCATTAAAAAAACTACAACAATATGGTTGAGATCAAATTTCACCTATTCGTATGGGGTGTACCTGTTGGGATGGGGGTACTAGTGTTCGGATTCGCGAGAGCAGTGGAGTGAGATGGGGTTCGCGAGAGCAGCGGAGTGAATAGATTAGGGCTCTGTCCGAATGGGGAGAGGATATCGCGGCCTGCAATTTGGGGGAAACCTTTGCCAATGGTTTATAAAAACCGTTGGCAAAGGCACACATTTCCCAACGGTTTACAGGAACCGTTGGGAATGTGTGAGTTTGAGCAGCCTTTTCCCAACGGTTCCAGTGAACCGTTGGGGAAAGTTCTGCTGAAATTCTCTTTGCCAACGGTTTTCTTAAACCGTTGGCAAAGACTCACTATCCCAACGGTTTAAGTAAACCGTTGGTATACTGCCGTTGGGAAAAAGCTAAATTCCAGTAGTGGAAGTTAACAAGATGTAGATACACTATCAAAAATATAAATCATCGATTCTTATTCAATGCGATCCTTTGCTTTACCTAGTCTCTCCTCTTGGTTGTTTGATACTGATATTAGTGGTGATATTCATACACATATATATAGAGCCTCCATGTAACGTATTTTTTTTACGTTTAAAAAAATTAGTATTGGGTCTACTTGGTGCCTAAACCCCTTTGATTAAAAATTATTCCCATAATGAAATAGTGGTTAAATATAATAATTTACTCATATATGAAATATTTTATGTGTTATAGATTTTACAATGGAAATAAAATTTCATTCAAAAAATATGTTACTTTTGGGGGAAAATATATTACATATTTAATTTTACTAAGGGAAATAACATTCATATTAAAAATACATTACATGTCAAAGGAAGATATTACATATGGGATAATGCCTTTGGAAAATACGTTATGTACTGAAAATATATATTATGTGTTGCAAATTCTATTATAGTTAGGTAAATAAGTTTATTATTCAATCATTAGTACTTATTTCACAATTAACATAATTTTTGCATCCTATATTCTTCTAACCATAATTCTATAATTAAATTTTTCTCTTACTTCATCGCTATTTCTTTATTTACATAGAGATGGACGATGTTATTGTACTTATTGAGTATTATAGACATGTTTCACATGAGGTACAGGAAGCGTGTGATGTTTGATGGGCCAAAGTGTATAGGGAACACTGTTATCGTCATATTACTCCTCCACCAACTATTATCCCATACTTATGGATTGATGATTTGTATGGAATCAGTAGATCATATTTTTTTTATCATAATGTCCTTTCTTCCCTCGCTATGATATGGGGACCTGAGACTCACACTTTCCACTTGCATAAGGGTGACATTACCTTTACCTCAAAGGATTGGAATTTATTCCCATTCATTATAATAAATGTTTTGTAATTATAGGATCCACTCATATAGAATACCATGAGGTTGTACATGAGATTCTAGGATTAGACACTTAGGTAGACGAGGTAGCTATAAATGGAAATAAGTTATCTATGGGAAGGAATGACATGCACTATGTACTTTTATCTAAACATTTTTATGAGCATACTGTCATGTGTCACATATAGTGATTTGTATTATGGATCAATGGAGGGATAGTGTGTGACTATCACTCAAGAATGTATGTACACATGATGTATTTGGGGATACATGAATAGTTTGATCGAGATGGGAGATACAGTTAGTCATTCTCATTATTTGTATACATATATAGACCATTATGCATTATATGCTTTTCAAATCATCGTGATATATGGAAATGTGTTGTCCTCGTTCAGATACATTAATGAGAGTGTATCCCTCACATGGACCCTATTGTTTCTAGTCTAGAGCTTCCTATGGATGTGCTCTATGATTATCTTCATAGAATATTTTATGATAACTCAACATTACTATTTTTGGATGCTAATATGGTTTATATTGTGCTAAATTGATTATTATTTATCACATCCCATATTTCATACCATATGTGGAGTTAGACACACCATTATTTTAGGATACTGAGACATAATTTGGTTGTATATCATCTTATATTGGATTATCCTATACCTATTGATGTAAGTATATACATAGTTATGTTATGTAATAAATTTTAAAGTATTATAGTTTTTGGATAATTGTGACAAAATATTTCAACAACTATCATCTATCATTTCATATTTTATGGTAGTTGTATTGGGGTCTCTTAAACTAACATCCTATATACTGAATTACTCGTATTGATAATTTCATGGTTATAGTTCCTCTCATATACTTTCATATTATTAAGTGGCGCCACCCAAATAGGGTTATGCATCAGTTTTTTTGTGTTCAATTTATTTCATCATCACTAAGACAGATACTAGTGATTCATTACTTGAAGCCCATAGGGAAGAAAAATATCAACTAGAGGCAACATCATTCATAATATATCAACCTATGGGATAGACATGTGACACTTTGTATTGATTACATGCCAAAAATGTTACTCCATCTATCACAACATATTGGTTATTCACCATAATATAGAATAAAATATATATTGTATCTTATTTGACATGGTAGAGGGATACGATAACTAGTAAGTTATCAAAATTATATTATCCTGTTTATTATAGAATTTTTTCTAGTTTATTTTTAATTTTTTAATAATTTACTCTAGTAAAACATATTATCCGGATGTTTAATCCTAATGAGGGTGTGTAATTTAGTCAGGTATCAAAACATTATGTATCATAAGACTAGTTTGCATCACTTGGTTCTAATCATGATATTATATTAAATCACCCACCAGTGGGATGTGATCTTCCTGATCATGAACCTCATCGAGTAGATGCTAATGTTGAGGTGCCATGATGGTGGCAATATATAAAATGTTGAGCTATATGTGAATCCTCACATGTTCCACAAGGAGAGGAATAACATCCAAAATATGCGCCATATGATTTCTATATATGGGTACCAGTAAGCATATGATCAAATTATTTTACAAGTATATATATTATTTTGTTATCGTAGTAGATCATGGCTCATATGAGATGTCCTTTCCCATTTTTAAACTTTTTTGATTGATCATTCACGTACAAAGTGGATTCCTTATAGGATGTTAGGTCTTTCCACTTACATAGTTGGAGAAGGATTAGGTAGACTATTATCACATCTCGACATATTAGAGGTACCAGATGGACCTTCTCTCTAATAATCAGAGATATAAGACCAATATAAAACCATGGTTTATTTATAGGAAGATGTTCTGCCTCCAATTAAAAATACCCTACCACATCCTGGAACAAAGTGGTCTCAATACAGGTGTCTCATTGACACTTTAAACTATGGGATATGACCCCATCAGAGAAACAAAAAAATTAATTATATATATTCTCTATCGTAAAGATTATTTTTAGATTTCATTAACTTATTTATATTAATGGTAATGTTTAAATTATTCATCAAAAATTATTCAACTAATTCATTATCATAAATATATTTCATTTAAATACACTTCCCCAGAATATAGAAATTATAATTAATAGTATTAATTTTTATCTATATAAATTCCTTAATACTATAATTTGTTATTCAAACCATTATAAAGACAATTTTGAATATATGTAAATATTTTATTTATAATTACTGTAATTATTTTATGTTAGGGTTTTAGGAATTATATTATTTAACACATGAAATTTTTCTTCTTGAATAAATGGTCGAATCCCTCAACAAACCACATACCTGAAAATAATTAAAAAATACAATGATTGGTGTTTTTAAACAACCCCATCCATAAATAAATTCACAGTAACTATATATAGAATATATTTCCATTATACTTCTCCTAAATATCTATGTTTTTTGTTAGAGTGGATATTTTAGGAGTGGGGTGAATTTAGTTTCCAAATAAAAGTTTTGTTTTAAAAAATAAAAAATATATACCTCGATTCAGAATAAATCTCAGTTAATTAATATGGTAGACTGATCTAATTTAATTATTATAAAATAACTCACAAAAGTTCAATCAAAACATAGTTATAATAATCTTATTACTACTAAAATATATTAATACTAATTTGCACAATTAAACAGAACAAATCTAACTTGTAAAACCAAACAATCAATTTATAGTTTTTCTAAATAGATTTTAAAAATTGTTTTAATACCTAGGGTTAAAAACAAGGAAATACATGATAGAATAAAAAAAATAAAGTTCTATATCATGTTCATACCCAATTCCCTCCATTTACTAGTCATATATTCCTAAAAAATTTGTTAAAAAATAATTTGATGAGAAACCTAGATTAATTTTTAAAAACAATAACATGAATATCTATCTGGTCTATACACAACTAGTTCTACTATCTCCATGGTAGTATAAATTTGAAGAAAGAATTAGATATGGTATTTATTAATCTCTAATACAATGAAAGATAAAGTGCTAAAAATATATATCATAATACATGTAAGGTCAAAGGTAAGATAAAATAGAGATAAAGAGTATAAGAATAAATTTGATGAATTAGAAGATTGATGTTATCAAGTTATATAGATGTTTTTTCTGTTCTTGATATTCATCTCCAGGTTTCGAAATAAGATTCAAAGACAATAGGTTGTTCTTAGATATTATAATGATATTCTAATAAAAATAGATTATTTTGAACTCATGTTTTTCAGGTATGTAAAAATTTCCATTGTCATGTTTATGTATCCAACTCATTTTTCGTTGACTTCAGTCCTCTTTAAAAAAAATAATCTCCAAAAATATCCATTGGAAATGCATCATTATGAATCCTTATACTAGGAATGAAATAAGAGATCATTAAATGTCTCTAAACGGGAATTTATTTTTTCAAATAAAGTGGATGTAAAATATTTTATTTAAATAAAATATCAACTTTTAGACATAGTATCTTTAAATGTGTCACATCATCTTATCCAAGGTAGGTACAACCCTGTTGAAAAACATGATTTGGTTCCTTGATAAGGTCATATGGTTGATATATTTTTTAACTAATGATCAATATATTACTTTTTTAAAGTTCTATATTGTCACATGAAGTCCATACATTATTTTCAATAATTTTTTGAAAATAAAATTTTCCATGAAGTTTCATTAAGTCAACATGTTTTTTCTTGGAGTCCCACAGTAGCTTTAATACATTTTAAAAATCTCAAACTGTCATATGGCCACATGAACTCATCATACAATCATTTCAAGACTTGCAAGATTTCTGATAAAAGGACAAATCATGTGGTCACATTCATGTGATTGATCGATGAGTTGGAGAGAAATATACAACCTTTGATCCCATAGATGTGTGGTCGATCCATATTTTATATAATTGATCCAATCCTTTGCAAAAATACTAAGAGAAATAGTCTCTCTGAGATAAAACATGTGGTCACTTGATTTGAATTGTGGTCGCTTGAGTTAACTTGCGGTTACATGAATCCATTACAAATATTTTTTCCAAATTTATCTAATCGGTATTCAGTCGATCATTTTTTTTGGTCACCCTAGTACATTTTAAATCAATATTTTCCATATTTCATCAAGTATTTGATTCATTACTTTGTGAAATTTAGCTTTTCTAAACTCATGATGAGTAGCCTTTCTTCATTAGGTCTATGTTAATTCTATGACATTGTGGAATTTCCAAATTTCCTAGAATAAATACTTTAATTTAAGTAGCATAGAAAAGGATAGAAATAGAGGAACATAATTTCATATTATTAAAATAAGGATTTTATGAAATAAGATGACAATATCTCTCTTTTCAATGATAAAAAATCATGAAATTAATTTAAAAAATTCACTATTCAGGGAACTAATGCACTAAACATGGAATAATGAAATTAAGAAAATATAATTATGTTTATTACATTGCATAATTTATATTAAAATAAAATATTTAGTCCCCCATTTGATAATATCTAAAAGAATACAGAAAGGGTGAGAAATTAAAAATTAATAGGGATGAAAATAATTTGATGAAAATTAAAATACAATGGGAGGAATGAAAAATATTAAATTGTTAACTAAAAATAGTTTATTGTAGGATCCTCTTAGAATTACAAATTAGAATTATAATCTCATTCTTGAAGGTTTGATAGATCAATAAATAATTTTCCTTTCCCAATGATAATAGAAGGAGGAGGTGTGGGGAGAGGTGTTGCATACACTCTTGGAATCATGATGAATTTGCAAACAATCATAATATATCAAAGTGCCTGATGAAGGTTGAGACCAAAATTTATAGGGAGAGGTGCATCTGAAGGAGTAGAAGAAACTGGTGAAGAGGTAGCTGTTGAAATTTATGTAGACACTGCTATTGTAGCTCAAGAAGATGAAGTTGAAATGATAATAATATGTATATTAATAGGTGTTAAAACTGGATCATTTACAACATACATGTAAATACCAAGTATCCTAGTAATATGTATTATAGATATTGAATCATACTCAATTATATTAACAAATTCATCCTTAATTGGCCTGGATTGATCCACAATGGGTTCCATAATCAACAATATATCTACAATACATTCATAGGAGGTAGTTAGATGAATCATTCAAAATTCCCTTTCCAAATATTGAAATTGATTTTTCAGATCTTCCTCGATATAGATCTCATTAAGATGGTATTTTATAGCTCCCTTGATAAATCTTTGTCTTTAGAAGACTATAGATTCATATTTAACCATATCATAGAGTTTCTCTCCATGTACATCCACATCAATATGAACTTGATTTTTGATATCTTTAACACTATCATTCAGAGTCAACATCTCTTTATTCTTAATCCTTATTATCAGATACTTATCTTTAGAAATAGATGAAGGATTAATATTTAAAGTGTATTAAGGACTTGTAATCATTAAAAGGTATATTCTATCATTTATTGTAAGAATATCCAATAAACTAGATTTAAGTGCTCAAGTCTATCGTATAAAATATTCCATATGATTGTGAAAACATCCAATCCCAGGATCCATGTAATGTAAATTTAGAAACATCTTTAGTTGAATATGATATACTATAATTTTAGTTGTGTATGAAACATACGCATTACTAACAAACTCATTAGCACTATTAATACTAAGAAAAACCTCTTTCAATACACTAGAATATATTTTGTAAATTAAATAAAATAAGAAAAAGTGATATGTGAATAGGAAATAGAATCAGGACAAACTTATTGAAGTGGTAATAATTACGGTGGAGCATGTATATCCTGAGCAGTTGTGGAAGAACAGAAATCGCTGAACTTATACTCTGAAGGTCTAAGAATATATACATTTTTATATTAAAATATACTCATATGTTTCTAACCTTATTGAATTGAATATTTTTATTCTTCCATAACTAAATACTATGTTATAGGGCATTAATCATAAATTGGATGACCATCAAATAGATAATATGCAACATTCCTTGGGGAGAAAGGTGTATCTGAAATTTGTAAGAGATTATTTGAGGGATCAAGTATGAGTGGTTCCTCTAGAATTTTTGAATAATGTATTTGAATAATAGAATATGAAACTATATAACCGACATAAAAATAAGGATTATCTAGCTTAGGTGTATTTTCTTTATGACAACCATTTTCACCAGGATTACTACCCCCATCTGCAGGATAAGATAGATCCAAATTAAATAATGTATTATCTAGTAGATAATTTCCCCTAGGAGGTGTGGAATCAATCATAAAGGATACTCGTATATCAAAAATTTGAGGAATGTCAACATCTAGATCATATTATTTATCACTTTTAGAATCTATGAGAACTGGTCCAAATGGCATAATACTAAGAGTTATATGCACATCAAGAGTTACTAAACATTCTCTTATAGGTTCAAATTTTACTCTAACTTTTAAAACATATGGACTATGAGAGTTGACCATGATCTCTTCATAAGATATCTTAACATATTCAAATACATCAATTATTTATTGGGAACCATTTTCATCAGAATAGTAGTTATCTTATACTATCTAGTCAGGATCTAAACATTGATCTATGGAATCTCTGGGTCTAGTTGGTTTTCTAAAAATATTTTACTACTCATAAAATTTATCTTAATCATCTACCAACAATTTCTTCTAAGGATTCAAACTTATTTTAATTATTTTTTCAGGTTGGTATATTAAATAAAACACTAATATTATTAAGTGAAATTTACACTTGTTAAGAAATTAGTCCTTTATTTTCAAGATAATATGAAATTAACATATGTTGGGGTAGATTAATATTCCTTAAGGAGGAATTTATATTCTCTTCCATATGCCTCCTCAAAAATATGTCAATATTTATTTGAATTATAAAAACCATTAAGTAGAGAAGGAAGATGTTTTTATGCCAAACTATGCTAAAATATACCTTTATAGGGAAAATAGTGTGTTATATGAACTTCAAAAACAACCTACACTCACCATTTGGCTCAATATAATTAGGCCTTAAAAGGTATCAGTCACTGATTTATTGTTCCATAGAATTTATAAGATTAAAATGACTTTGGTTTATACAATATCTGCTCTGGTAGTCCTTATATTCTCCTTAATGTGGTAATTTCAATCTGTCATCCCAAAAAGTTGAGGGGAACTCACATTATTGACCATCCATGATAGTTTTTATGATATCCACTTTATATCCTGATATAAAAACCAAATTTTTTGTAAAACTATTTCACTGAGAAAGGATTGAAAATATTGTTTTCATATAAAACCCAATCATTCCATCCTAGATGAAGTATTGATCTCCAAAACAAATAATTTCTTACTCTAAACTTTTCAAGATTAAATTCTTTATTAGGAACGACTTTTCTCAGTAGTGATCTGGAATACATCTTACGAACCTTAAACATTTAAATTTTTTCAATCATATTATATTTAAGTGTAATCATAGTATTTATGATCTCAATGAACCTAACATACATGTCTGAGATAGATTCACTAGGGTTCATTTTGAAGGTATCATACTTAATTGTATATGTATTAAATCGCATTTACTTCACGTTATAAATGACTTCATGAAATATAGAAAGGGTATCCTAGATTTGATAAAAATTAAACATGTATATATCCTATTAATTTCATCATCTTATAAAGAAAAAATAATGCATTCATAGCTTCTTAATTTGAATCATAATTATCTTTAGTATGATGATACCATTTTTATCTAGTAGGTTTAGTGTAGGACCCCAAGTTTATAATACATCATTATTTTATGATTTTTATTTTCTGTTTGGAATCATTAGGATAATTTTATTAAAGATTTAAAATATTTAAAGATAATAAATTTCCAATCTAACTACAAGAAATATTCTAAATATAAATGTTAATTTGTAAATTTTATTTGGTTCTTGGAATATTCCATGTATTGGTTTCAAAGAGTGTAAGGAGTTTCACTAGGTGATTGTCTTAGATCTTCCATGTCCCAAAACACATTCATGATTTTAGTATTTTGGTAAACTTAAACCAACGTGCACAAAATTCTGTATATGTGACCTATTGATAACTTATACCATGAATTATTGATTCCCACCATGAATCAGTTCAGTACATCCTATATTAATCTGGCCAGAGTATATAATTCCTCACATGAATCCCATTATCTTTCTATAAACATGCATGGATACCTTACGTTATTTTCGGTCATATTAAATACCCTAACCTTGATTCCAATGAGTCTTTGAAAGGAACTGTTGTTGGTGCTCTCAAATGATATTCGGGTCTGGGTTATTTAAGTGTAGTAGAGTGGCTGACTAAGGTCATCACTCAGAGGAAGATGTAATTTAAAAAAATATTAAAGGTATTTTAAAAATAAAATAAAATAAAATAAACCACTTAGAAGGAGGGGGTTTCAATGTTTATAAAATAAGAAGAAGTATGATGAAAGAAGATTTTATTTTTTTGTTTTTGTTTTTGAAATGAAATTTGAATTTTAAAACACAACAAGAATATGTTTTTTTAGAAAAAAAAATTTAAAATGAATAATCGATCTATATCTACCTCTTAACATACTTATTAATAATTATAATTTAAATTAATATCCACTTAATTATGATCCCATATCTTTTTAACCCTCAAACCCTACAGTAGTTAACCTAACCACAATGATGAAATAGATTAAACTCGAGGCTAGATTCGGAACATGAAATCATAGTACTCTTCTTTGATTGAGGTTATAAGTATAGATTATGGTAAGTGGTAAATTATTTCACATATAAATTCTAAAAAATGAGGATGAATTCTGTTTATGTATTATATTTTAACTCAATAAATTTATCATGTGTGCTTTTGTTTCAGCTGTTAAGGTCATCATCTCAAAATTCACACAATACTCTACGTAGTGTATTTTGGAATGAATTATTAAATTTATTTCTTATTATCAATTAAATTTAAAACTAAATCCATATATCATTATAATTTAATTATATTATCTCATCAATTCAACATAAGTTAACGAATAAGGTAATAGGTAGACCGATTACTAAAAAGAACTACTCTTCCATGGGTGGTGTAGTCATCGTAGAAAAGTTTTTCATTCGTAAGGGTTTAGAAAGGATATAACCCAATATTATTTCAACTCTTGAATTAAATCCCAAATAGGAAGATTAAAAGAAGAATAAAATTGAAAATAACATAATAAATGGAAGGTAAACTAAGAGTTTATTGAAATCACAAAAATATTACCAAGTGAAGAAGAAGAAGGATTCAATAAAGGGATCCTAGCATCAAGAGATCTACCTCTTGAAATTCCTAGAGAAATAAAGTAAACACAATTAACCTCTGCATTAAATCTACCAATGCACATCCCAACCCCTAAAAGTGATAAAAACCCCAATTTATAGAGTAAAGGGGAGGCTAGGTTTCATATAGTTTCAAGTGTGAATGGGGAAATTCAAAAAAAAAAATTCCACATTTCACCTCATGTTTGACCATTAAAAAACATGAAAGAGTTGTCCTTATAGAAGGACGATTTGTGAGTAATTGTGTTCTGGATATCTGCTACATATTTTAGCCCAATCGAAGCACAAATTTATAAGTTATGGCCCAAATAGAGAACTGATGTCCAATCTGGCGAGTCCATTTTAACATTGACTTCATGGACCATTTTCTACAATAAAATTTATGATTTAGAATAGATATCCAATATATAAGTTGTAGACAATTAATTCAGGAACACCTGTAAAAAAATTATGTTCTTTTAATTAAAAAAAATATTTATGTTCGAAATACTAAAGTTAATTTTAAATAGTAAAATTGGGATTTTCATCATGTTTTAAAATGAATGATCTAAACACAAATATTTTATAAATAAAAATATTAAACACAATGTGGGGAAATTTTGTCATTTATTATAAATAAAATATTCAACAAAATTTTGTTTTATCAACTCCCCCACAATTACCCTGTTTCACTCCTAAGAAAAATCTCATATCATGTATTCGAAAAAATTATGACAAGATATGAATTTTAATATTTCTCAATACACAATGGAAATGTAGACAAAGTAAGAATACAATCAAGAGTCAATATTAACCAATTTTAAATTAATTGTCTCATAAATTGTCTCAAAACAAAATCTTGTGATATTCATAACAATAATCATATTGAAACATGGCATGGGTCTACTATGGCACTAATTTCCCATGTGTGTTTGTGCCAACAATTCAAAGTTCATATATCTGCCCTTTATTCAGTATATTCAAATCAAGTAAAACAATTCTTCTTACCAAGTTTAATTCCCCAAACTTGTTCTACATTCCTTTGCTATGTAATTTCAAAAACTCTTCACTTAATCATTCTAGAAAGTAAAACCTTAAGCTCCGAACCTAGATATCCCCATATATTTTACATTTTATCACTTACCTCATTTATTATTATTTTTCAGTTTCACTTGGATCAAATCTCACACTCATCTCTCAACCCATGTTTTATATCCTCATGACACTAATTATAATAGTTATAATATGACCAATGGTCGAGGAAGAGTGGTTTTTGACCTTCCCAAGACACAACCCATATTTTTTTATTTTTTTTATTTTATGAGTTTGTAAAACAACCTGATGATGGGTACCCGCACATAGGTCAATTTGGTAGAGTAATGAAACTGATCAAAAGAGAAATGAAGGTATGGATCAACCATTAAAGTTTTTTTTCCTAACATGAATATAATTTCAATTGAGTTGGAAAATTTTGAAAATTCATGGTTGAGTGAAAATTTGTGTGGATAAATTAATGACACAATTTACCATGAAAAAATATCACAAATAATGATTTTAAAATATAAAAGGTTTTATAATGACACAACCAATCATATCATCAATGACATCAGTTTTTCTAAAAATCAGCCCTTGATGATGAAATATTACTCATGATTATCATTCTATGAATGAATTTTGGAAAAAAATAAATTTTCCATATGTTCCACATGAGAATGTTAAATGATATATTTTTTTATTGAGTTTTTTGTTTTTTTTTTGTTTTATATGTTTGTTTTCAAAAAATTTAACTACAAACATAATATAAAATATACAAAATCACACAAAAATGAAAATCCTAGATATCTCCCCCCCCCACTTAAAATATTTCATTTTCCAAAAAGTGAACCTATGAGATGATATATGCACATGAAATGTATAATTTTAAATTTGATAAGTAATATAAATGTGAAAGGGTTAGGAACATCCTGAACTCTTCAAGTAATGATGGGGTCATGCAGTGTGATAAAATCCACTATATCAGTATAAATTCCCTCAATGTATTGCTTGATGCATTTCCCATTTACTGTAATGATCCATCAAGTGTCTTCTTTTTTTATCTCCACTGCACAAGGAAAAAAATTAGATACAGTATAAGAACCTAATTAACTAGAATTCAACTTACTAGGCATCAGCTTCAGTAGTGAACTGTAAATAAGGACATTCTCTCCAACATGAAACTCCCTTTGTTGGATCATTATATAATGATCTACTTTTCATCTTTCCATTTAGAGCCTTGAGTTCTCATATGATGACAATAAAATCTCATCACACATTTTAATTTGTATCTTCATTTGAATTCCATCTTGGTCCAAATTAATGTTTAATTTCCTTATTACCCAATATTCTCGATACCCTACTTCCACTGGGATAAGAAAATGTTTCCAAAAAACAATCCGAAATGGAGATATGTTGATGGGTTCCTTTTATGTTGTCCTATAATCCCAGAGCACATCATCTAAGAATTTTCTCCAATCCTTCTTATTCGACAGCACAATTTTTTCCAAATTTTGTTTCTACTCCGGATTTTAAACCTCAACCTGGCCATTTTTTTGGGGTGGTATGGTGTTGATGTTTTTGTGTGTCAACCCATAATTATGAAGGAGTGATGCCAAATTCCTATTGCAAAAGTGTGTCCCTTGGTCACTGATGATGGCCTTTGGTACACCAAACCTACAAAAAAACCTGTGTCTTGATAGAGTACTAAAAAATGAGAATAATCATTTCTAGTGGCCTTAGCCTCCACCCATTTACTCACATAGTCAACAACAACAAAAATATACAAAAACCAAATGAACTAGGGAAAGAACCCATAAAATCAATTCCCCAAACATCAAAAATATGACCGAAAAATATGGTTTGGTGGGGCATCTCTTGTCTCAAAAAATTTTCACAGTGTGTTGGAAACATGATAATTAGTTTCAAGAAACATGAGAGTCATGGAATAATCTAGGCCAATATAACCCAGAGTCTATGAATTTCATATATGTCTTTTGGGGGGGAAAAGTTTCCACCACAATCAAGTGTATGAAAAAATTGTAAAATTGACACAAATTAATGATTATGAACACACCTCCTAATATCTTGGTCACTACACATTCACCCTTGGTAGGGATCATCCCACACATAAAATCTAGAGTTACTCTTTAATTTTTGGACTTGATGTTTCTATAAATATGTAGGGATTTCAGAGATAATAAGGTAGTTAACTAAATCTGCATACCCATGATGCATACCTATGATAGAATAAAAATGATCATTAGGAAAAGTGTCTCGAAGTGGAACCTGGTCCAAGGTGTCATCGTCTAGTGTGTGAGTAAGCCTACTCATGTTGTTATGATCCATGTTTTTTGACCCCTTATTTTTCTTTATCTCAAAATAAAATTCTTAAATAAGGATAATCAATCAGATAATTTTGGGCTTTGCATCTTTCTTTAAGAGGCACCTCAGAGCTGTATGGTCAGAAAAAAACCACTTTAGTGCACAATTAATATGAAACAAATTTATCTAAATCAAATATAATGGCAATAAACTCCTTTTATTTGGGTGTGTAGTTTTATTGGGATGAATCCAATGTCATAGATTCATAGGAAATCACATGTGATCATCCCTCCACCCTATGAGATAAGATAGCTCTGATAGTGAAGTTGGAGGCATCACACATAAGATCAGAAAGAATATCCCATCATGGGGGATGTATGATTGGTGGAGTGGGAAGACACTTCTTTATCTCATCATAGGAAATCCTTTAAGAATCATCAAACACAAAATCAGAATCTTTTTGACCAAATCACGACATAGGAAAAGAAATATTTCTAAAATCTTTGATGAAGCGCCGATAAAATCCTATATTCCCAAGGAAAGATCTAACATCACACATGTGTGAAGGATACGGTAAGGATGAAGTAATATCTTCCTTAGATCTATCAACCTATATTCCATGTCATGACACTATCTTCCCTAATAATACAACTCCCTACTATGAAATAACACTTTTCAAAGTTTAATACTAGATTCTTTACAATACAAAAATTCAAACCCTTTTGCAAACAAGAGATACAATCATCAAATAAAGACCCATACACAACAGAATCATCCATAAATACCTCCAGGGAGGTCTCAATAAAATCATAAAAAATAATCACCATGCATCTTTGGAAGTTATATTGCTCCTTTCAAAGTCTAAATGGCATCCTATTGTTGGAAAATGTATCGAATGGACAGGTAAATGGTTTCTTCCCTCTGATCCTCTAGGGATATAGGAACCTAAACATTTCTAGAAAATCCATCCAAGAAACAATCATGTGTCTTCCAAGATAATCTCATGAAGAATTTGATCAATAAATGGGAGGGGGAATGGTCCTTGTGAGTGGATTGATTTAGTTTTCTATAATCAATACATACACACCAGCTATTTTGAACCCTCATTGAAACTAACTCCCCTCTCTAATTTCTAAAAATAGTAAAAACACTTTTCTTAGGCACAACCTGAATAGGACTCACCCACTGGGAATCTGAAATCGGATAAATTATATCTATCTTAAGAAAATTTTCAAAATCATTTTCAACATCTTTCAGAAGATTTGGATTTTGTATCCTTTGTGGTTACCTAACTGGTTTATCCCCATCCTCTAAAAGAATACTCTTCATGAAAATACAGGGGATAATACCTGATATGTCAGCAGAGGTCCACTCAATTTCCCTAATGTTCTCCCTCAAAATATTTAAAAAAATCTTCATGTTAAAAATAAAGATTGTTTGTAATTATAATAGGTAATTTCTCACCACTTAAGTGGTATGAGTATTTAATATTAGGTGGGAATGGATTGAGTTCCAATGAAGGGGGTGAAGTATGGGTGTAGACATTGAAAAAACTAAAATATGTGCACAATAAAAATTATTACCAGAATAATCATCATCCAAATAAGAGATTAATTCATCAAAATAATCAGCATATTCAATAACCAAGTCACAATTAGAGTGAACATGATCTAAATTAGAATATGAATCCATTTCAAAATAAAATAAAAGATAGTTTTGTGCATTATAAATAGGTGTGGACATTCTCTTATACACCAAAGTGGAACCAATGCTCATAACCTCCCTAGGAATAGGATAATCAAATTCTATGGGGTTTTTATTTGGTGGTTCAAAATGGGAGATAACAAAAAAAGAATGGTCCTTTAAGGGGTACTTCATAGAGTCTATATAATTAAATATCACAACTTTATCCACAAACTCTATGGAAAGTGTACCCTCATGGAAATTTATGATAGATTTATCAGTTTTGAGGAAGGTCCTACCTAAGATAATTGGAGCATGAGAACATACCTGATCATCCACCATGTTAATAATGTTAAAATATATTCAGAAGATCATGTATCCTTCACAAACAAGTACATCCTCAAGGAATTTCATAGGATATTCTCTATATATATTTTCCAACTGAACCACTACTCTCATCAACCTCAACTCCCCAACCTGTAAAGTTGATAAAATAGAGTGAGACATCACATTTATGAAAGATCCTAAATCACATAATTTATCAAAAAAGTGTAACTACCTTATCGTTCATGGGATGTTGAATGTCCACATATCCTATAATTTTTTTGGAATTTATATAGTTAGATTAATGAGTGCTAACACAATCCTTCCATGATTGACCCTTTCATTTCCATTGGTCCCTATTAGATTGGTACAATTTCCTTTTATGAATTTCTCATACCCTAGGGTTTTCTTTGATGGATTCAAGTGGAGGGATGTTGAACTCCACTTTCTTGAAGGAGTGAAAACCCTCTTTTTGACTAGCCTCTTCATCCATATTTTTTGTTAGAATAAATCTATTTGGAATAGGAATGGGTTTATGAGGGAAATAATAAATATATTTCTTAATTATTTCATTCTCCTTTGGTTTCTCTTTAGTTGGAATGGAATGGGGCTTCTCTGGAGTTGAGGTGAGTCCTGGTGGAAGGATTGTTGTAGATGTATCAGTTGATTGATTCCCACTTCCCAATGTGTTTTCATTGTTATTCCCCATGGGATTTAGAGTTGGTTGGGAAGGTAGATTTTCATAATTCTTACTTACTAGTTAATGGAGTGCAGTGTAAATCTACCTTGTTTTAGTCTTCAACTCTCTTAACTCCAAACCTAGACTCTTAAACTCATTTTTTTAATTAAGAACAATTTTTTTAAAATGTCATCGGTATTATAATCTACCTTGGGTAGTGTATTACATTTTTTGTCTTGTGGAGGATTGGGTTTCAAATCTCGTTTAGGGTTGTTAGAAACCCTACTGGTAAGGTGGAGGCTACTAGAAGTTTTGTTGAAAAGGGGTAATTTGTTGTTGTCAATAGCCATACCTCAAGTATGATTGATCCCTCCACCCTTTTTTGTATGTTGGTGAAAATTAATCATACTTGTTTTGGGTATGTGGCTTTTGTTTCTGCTGATATGGTCACCCAGGGAATACTACTTCACAATCCTTTGACTCTTGTAATTGGGGGAAACAGACAGTTGGGTGGTTTGTTTCAATGAAAACACCACATGGCCACATGGGAGTGGGTTGGAATGTATTCTGAGACAAAGAAATATTTCTCACCATAGTGGTCAGTTCTTCCAACATAGTATCAATAAAATGATTTTCAAGAGAGGAAGGAATTACCTGATTTACTGTTCTAAAATATTGTGTACCTCGATCACCAAATTCCTGGGAGTTTTGTATCATCTTTTTGATCAATTCATGTGCATCTCTTGATTTTTTTTCAATCAATTCCCATATTGATATGACATCTACCATGCTTCTCTCCATAAGTGTGAATCCTTTATAGAAGTATTGGATGAGTAGTTTCTCACTAATTTGGTGATGTGGGAAGCTTGAACATAACTTCTTGAATCACTCCCAGTACTCATAGATAGAATCCCCTTGGGCTTGTTTGATTTCTGAGATCTCTTTGCGAATGGAAGTGGTCCTTGGTGGTGGAAAAAATATTTATAGGAAAAGGCGTTTCAAATCATTCCAATATTTTACATATTCTAGTTATAAATTGTATATCCAATCCTTTGTAGTTCTATAAAGTGATAATGGGAAGGATCTCTGTTTTATTTGATCTTTAGATACATTTCATTGTTTGAAGGTTTATGAAACCCCATTAAATTCTTTTAGATGTTTATTGGGATCCTAACCAAAGAGTCTATGAAATTCTGGAAGAGATAAATTAACCCATATTTTATTTCAATGTCCAATTCTAGATTTAGGTATGAAATACAATTTCGGTGAGAGTTAATATCATGTTCAACCAATTATTGGATGGTCCTATTAAGTTCATTGTTATTGTTTTCTACCATTGGTTCTTATTTTATGTTTGATTTAGAGTTATTTCCAATATTAGTGTTACTAGAATGGGGGAATTCTCTAACTGGTTGAACGTTCAAACTTCCCGTAGACTGATACTATCTGATTAGCGCTTGAAGGATACGTTCAATATTATGGTCAATATATAAGAGATCATCAAGATTAGTTTCTATCATAAATGAAATAAAAATTAAAATATGAAAAGTAGACAATAATAAAAATAAATTAAGTTTGAGTTTGTCTGATAAAAATAAAATAATAGAGAAAAAAATATGAGAAAGGGGAAATTAGAAAGAAATAGGAGAAGAAAATAATAAAATGATTAATAAATTAAATACATATAATTGTTTGAATAAATTACTTGCCTCTTCAGTAACGACTCCTATTTGAAAGGTGTTGTCGTTGCTGCTTTTAAATTATATTTGGTTTCAGGTTATTTAGGTGCAGTAAAGTGGCTGACCAAGGTCATATATCAATGGAGGAAGTAATGTAAAACAACATATTAAAGGTATTTCAAAAAATAAAATAAAATAAAATAAACAACTTGGAGGGGGGTTCAATGTTTATAAAATATGAATAAGAATTATTTTGGAAGAGGATTGTATTTTTTTGTTTTTGTTTTCAATGCTTTCGTCGGGGCATGCGCATCCATCTCGTTTGTGTATGAAGGACACAACTTTTGTTACCCCACATTCCTGCTTTCCAAATTCGGGTGACATTCTCTCCTTATTCAGGGACATTTTCTCCTTGAATAAAATGGGATGATGGGATGTTTGTTCTTCCTTCCATGGATTACTCCGCAGAACTTTTCACCTAGTCTGGGTATCCCTTATAGATTTAATACGTTGTTCATGAAACTCTTCCTAGAACCATATCTTCATGGACACCAATTAATTATGCTACTTATGTTAGGATATTCCAAGGGGTCTGGTCCGAGCAGGAACCTTCGGATAAGAGAGTAGTCAAGTTGGGTTTTCACTGGTGTGTCTAGACGATGGGGGATTGGCGTGTCTGTCTCTATCCCTTATTATAGGGATTCTCGAGGGTGCGAAAGCCCGAGGAATCCCGCATAGGACGCGGGGAATCATATTCCGTAGGAATGTATCTAAGGTTTTACTCAACTTCCCATGTTTAACACAGGGTATTCCGTATGTTTAACGTCCAGTGGAGACGAATAAGAATGATCAGAACACTGATTATGGTGGATCAGATTGAGGAACCCTATTAAGGGAATTCCGATATTGGGTCCAGCATGTGTGAAACTTCCCAAATGTTGCGCAGGGGAATGGGATGGCATGATCTCACTGGGATGTGGCAGCCCGGGTAAGAATCATGATGGACGATGGTTTTGGGCTTGATCCTCGAAGAGACTACATGTGTATCCCCATGGTAGAAAATCAAAGTTCACAAAGTTCATCTAATGACGACCTACCGCTGAATGAGGTTGACAATGTCTTACCACCGAGGGTGGACCTGGGATCTAGTGGTTGTAAGGCTTGAACCCTATGAGGCTTCCAATGTACCATGCCTTGACATGGATAAAAGACCATGTAGTTCAGGGTTTTGTTGTGTCGGAGAACCGACGTGAAGATGGATCGGGGGTCTAATGGGTGGTGGAATTGAACACTATGGAGGCTTCTTATGAACCATGCCTTGACATGGATCAAAGACCACATAGTTCAGGATGGTGTGTCGGAGAACCGATGTGAATAAGGACCTGGGTCCAGGTGGATGGTGGGATTGAACATCAGGGAGGCTTCCTACGTACTATGCCTTGACATGGATCAAAGACCACATAGTTCAGGATGGTGTGGGGCTTACACACTAGGCTGCCCAAGGTGTTGGTGAATCAATGTGAATGGGGTCGTAACGACCAATGGGTGGTGGTCTTGAACCTCATGAGGCTTCCTACGTACCATACCATGACGTGGATCAAAGTTCTCATAGTTTGGGTGAAAAGGGGATGTTGAACCAACATTAAGGGGTGTCATAACAACTGGATGGTGGGCATGAACCTTGTGGAGGCTTCCTACATACCATGCCTTGACATGGATCAAAGTCCTCGTAGTTTAAGTGAAAAGGGGTTTTTGAACCGACATGAAGGGGTGTCAGAAAAAATGGATGGTGGGATTGAACCTCGTGGAGGCTTCCTATGTACCATGCCTTGACATGGATTAAAGTCCCCATAGTTCGGGATGGTGTCACGATGGCTTACCGCTGGATTAGAATGAAGTTTAACGTCATACGGGACAGGATACAGTTTAGCGTCATGCAGGATGGGGATGGAGAATACAGTTTAATGTCATGCGGGAAAAGATACAGATTAGGGTCATGCAGGATAGGGTGTTATCATGGTTGATGCTTACTCTAAACCCATGTGAGTCATGCTCAGTGTGAGAAACAATATGTAGTAGAGACCTGACGATCACACCACGAAAGGTGCGTCCGTGGGATGTGGAGTGGGGCTTACCCATGGAGAGGCCCAGGGAGAGAGAGATTGGGACATACTCGGAGATATAGGCCCGATGGAAACAAATTGTAGCAGGAGAGGGATTTGGGACCGAAGAAAGGAGGAGCCTCATTTCCTATCACACCCTCCACTGGAATTGGCATCGAGGAAGTGAGAATGAGTAGGGGTATTGCTTCCTGCAAGAAAAGGTAGGGGATTACACCAAGGTGGTTGCCCTTACCTGCAGACAAACACCACTCCAAGAAGGATATCATCCCTTATGGAGACCAGGGGCATGGAGAATGTCCAAGCCGAGGGGTCCCTGCGTGCGAGGCACAGGGCCAGGTCACAGTTTAACATCATGTGCCGAGGACGAGGTTGCTTGGCAGTTTAACGTCATGCATCTCGGACGAGGTGGGTTTTCTCCACACCCCTAGGCCTTACATAACCAGTCCCCCTACTCCATGTGGGAGGGAAGGCACCGACAACGCCGTACTGAGGGGGTGTCACAGAGCGAACCATCGAGGGGTCCATGTTAGTGTGGCTATGTGAAAAAGAAATATCCATTAGGGTGCCTATGTGAAGAAGCATTAAGCGTAGCAACACTAGGGGTGGTATCATCCAGGGTACTTTGAAGTCACATCGTGCAAACCTGGAGGGTCGCACGGGAAAAGGATTTTCCAAGAAGAGGGGTCTATAGACAGGGGCCTTGTGGAGCTCTGTTGCTCTGCATGGCAGAGGGAACTTGCGAAGGGGTGTGCTTCACGAAGTGGGTTCCTTAGCCTTAGCATGGGGCAGAGGTGAAAATGGGAGGTTCTTCACGAAGTGGATGGGAATTCACGGAGAATAGCCTCACGGAGTAAAGGTGCCTCGTGGAGAAAGGTATTGGGAAGAAATGTTATTCACAAAGTACATTGATCATGCCTTAGAAAATGGATCAAGTGTACATGAAGGGTGTTTCACGAAGCATAAACACTCTGAAATGACCCGGGGCCCCTTGGGGATCCCCTTCATGAAATCCCTTAGGCTTCGTGAAAGGCATCCCTCTCAGAAGAGGGGATCAAAAAGAGACAATGGGGAGGCACTTCGCGAAGTAGAATTACCTCGCACAGCTCATGGTTCAGCAAGAAGAAGAGTTCTTCGCGATTCGAAAAATGAGAAGCCAAAAGGTCAGATTGTCTATCTGGAGAGCTCAGGGGGAGCCCGGTATATATAGGAAAGAGGCACCACGGAGTGGAGCTCACGCGGCACGATGAGGGGCTGGGGGGGATTGCGACAGATCGCGAACATCAACTGGGGTCATAGAGCATCCTACCTCCTTGGCTTTGCAGCGGGTTTATGAATGTTAAATGGGGTCGCAGAGCGTCCTGCATCGTTGGCTTCGCGGCGGGTTCGCGAACGTCAAATGGGGTCTCAGAGCGTCCCAAATCCTTGGCTCTGCAGTGGGTTCGCGAATGTCAAATGGCGTCATAGAGCATCCTGCCTCCTTGGCTTCGTGGTGGGTTTGTGAAAGTCAAGTGAATTCACAGAGCCTTCCGTATTCTTTGCTTCGCGGCGGCCGCAGTACTGGGGGACTCCGCGAAGCAGCTTCGCGAGGCTGTCCATGGGGTCATCTTAGGGGATTTTCTCCATTTCCTAATTTTGGTTCCAATAGATGCCCCCCCCCCTCTGACATGGAGCCTCAGAGAGATCAAGAGTCAAAGTCTGAGGGAAATTGTCAAAATACTCGGTCGTTTGCGGTGATGACTCGCGAAGAGGGCTCGTGAGGTGGACAAGGGTCGTGTGGTCCAGGCGCGCCGTGGATCTCCGCATAGGATAGACGAGCACTTGACCTCCCTCAATGTGCAATCTGGGCTGATATCACGACTGAAGGCACAGCTGGAAGAAGCCGAAGGGGGCATGATGTGATATTATGGGGAGATGATCGCCATCCGAGCCGACATGGAGCGGACCCAGATTACAGCTAATGAATTGCACCCTCTCGCCACTGACGAGGAGCGGGATGTGGACAAGTGGAAGCATCTCCTAGACTCCACTAGCCAGAGGCTAGCGGAGCTACAAAGTGCCTTCTATGGGGTCAATCCATCCATGGGGGGAGTCTACCCCCGAGTACTGTAATGATTACAGACCCTTTAAATGTACTTTCGTGCTTTGATTGTTTGAATTCAGTAACATGCATGAGTTCCATTGTTTACATTGGTTTATTGCATCCTTATGATGTTTTCGGAGCGTCCACTGACCAATCCATGAGCTCATGTGGGTCGGGCCCGATGTGAGAAATAAGGGACAACCACCTCATCACCCCACCCAAACTTAGGAGTGCAAACCAAGCTTCGGGCATCCAGGGTTTGGACAACGGGTCTGGATTTATGGGAAATGGGAGAGACCTAGCTAGTGAATGATGTTCTCAGAATAGTGGAATTACCTTTTTCTAGTGTGCTCTTGTGCACGAATGGTGTAACTCCAGGGGAACTGAAATCGATCCGAACAGATGAGAATGAGAAGTGTGAATCGTGATACCCAGGATTCTGAACATTATGGTGTTGGTGTGACAATTAAGAATAATTGTTGACCACATTAAATAGATAGTATTCTTATTGTATTAGCCTGCAGTGGGGATAGAAAATGAGGGTCGACCGTTGAACATGTTTGAAACATGGGACCTGTCGCAAATTCCATCTGTAAGTCTTCCAGAACGTTGTCCCAAGATAGTAGGAGGTCCATAGGCTAAGCATCCATACTGTTAGGGGGTACCTCCATACATGAAAGAGGACGAGGGTCCGAATGAGGGGCACACAAATCATGGAACATGGAGTGAGGGTTTGTTCGAACAGAATCCAACACTCTTGAAATTACACCAATGTGGCGGAAGCACACTGGATGGACGCATCGGTTTTATCATTGCTCATTCCTTCTTTCAGATAGATCCTCTCTAGCGAGGGGGACTGTCGCCTCCCAATGCCATCATGGGGCATCCTAAACATGTTCAAGGCAAAGTTTCAGTTACACGGTTCCCCACGAGGGGTCAGGTAATGGGCCGGAAATAGTGAGGGACTGGACTTATGATTCCTATGGCTGGACCCTGGGAAAAATTTCGGGGTGCCTTTACGTATCCCATAAGGGTGGGAATCAAGCCATACGTAGTTCTAAAAGCACAGTTTAACGTCATGCGGTATGATGAGGATCCTGGTTTTTCCGGTACACATCCCACCAAAACTACTAATCCCACATTATTCATGCTCGATGTGGGAAACCATAAGTAATGGTGGACTTTCCCGATATAAGAAGGGGAATGTTAGGTGGAGGGATTCTCAGTGACTGATGGCCCTGTGATGCTAACCCATCCATGTAGCGCACCTAGACGCGCGAAGAGGTAGAGCCGACTATGTCAGAATTCCACTTGAACATGAGGAAGTGGAAATGTGTGAATCATGATGCTCAAAATCTTGATCACAATGATGGTGGCATGACGATGGAGGATAACTATTTACCGTCGTGGAAATGCAACATTCACATCATGTTATCCTGGAATGGGGACAAACAAATGAGGGTCGACTGTTGACCATGTTCGAAACACGGGACCTGTCACAAATGTCGTCAGTGATCCTTCGGGATGTTGACCTGAAATGGTCAGAGATCCCTTAGGCCTAGCATCCATGGAGAGTCCTTAGGCCTAACATCCATTTCATCCGAGGTTCCTTTTGGATGTGGAAGAGGATGATAATCCAAATAGTGAACTCACAAATCTTGGACATGGAACGAGGGGAATGTCCCCATGAAAATTCCATACTTTTGGATCCCTGTCAAAATGCATCTGAATACAAAAAAAGACGTATTAGATAGAGGGAGTCGAGTCACTTCCAACAGGGAGATCATATTTTAGGGTAATAGAACTTGGACCATATGTGGTAGGAAATGTGGGAGACTCATTGTGAGTAATTGCAAAAACCTGATGTTAATGGGAACTGGGGGTTTCGACCACCACGTGTTCCTTGGAGAGGTTTTAGGTCAATGGACTGAAAACAAGAGTTTATCTGGTCCTAAGGAAAAGTGAAAAGGATTTCATATGTACCCCATGAGGATGGGGATCAAGCTTCACGTAGTTCTTGAGGCGGGCATGGTGAGGTACCAGTGCTAGGGATAAAAGGGGTGTGTGGTCGTGGCCCTCACACCAAAATAAGCGGTATTTGATAAATCTTGTTTTTCCTTTAAGGTGAGTGGTTTTTTTGTGAAGCGACAGGCCTAGGGTAGCAGGCCCTGGCGTCGAAACAAGGATCAAGCCATAGTAGGTGTTGAAAATGGGTATGGCATGTGACCAAAACCAAACATGGTGCTCCCTTGGGTGAGGACATCATGATGCAGTGCCGTTTTTTGTCGTGCGGCCAGGACGATAATATTAAAGTTCAGGGTCATGTGATGGGACCAAGCATGCATTTTAACGTCATGCAGCGCAGGCGTAATAGAGACAATGCTAGGCGGGGAATGTGTACAGTTCAATAAAACATACCTGACATGAATGGGGATATGATCCCATATCACACCGTACGCAATTCTGAGAGGGGATCCTCAGGCCAAGGGGCACAAATAGAGGTAAGAGGGAAAGGGGAAAGGTGAACTAGCTCCAAACTGAGCTGGACCCAGATGCACGATGTCTGGGTGACTCCATGTATCCTATAGGGATGAGGATCGACCCGCACATAGAATTTAATGAATATCTTAGTTTATGGTCTTATAGCTCGTACTGTGGGAGCCCTGAAGGATGGCATATTGTAGCTTTGTCCCCCTGACGTACAGAGGTGAACTGAGGGATAGTTCCACGAGTTTTGGGATTCCACTTAGACATAATGGGGTGGAACATAATGTGAATCATGCAACCAACATTCATGGCCTGAAGGGGCTCGCATGACGATGGAGGATTACTACTGACCATTTCCACAACACAGCATCCTGTCACGTTAGCCTGAAATGGGGACTAACAAATGAGCATCAACCAATAACCATATTTTCAATGTAGGATTTGTATCAATTTTTTGTCTGAAACCCTCAGGGGTGTTGGCCCGTGATGGTAGGATAGCACTTAGGCATGGTATCCATGCCGTTTTGGGGGTCTCTTCATGTGTGAAAGATAATGGGGGCCCAAATGAAGGGGAACACGAAGCTTGACAAGTGGAAGGAGCTTTCCTAAGTTGAACTTGACACTCCTAGTCCTATACCAGAGTACTCTTAACACGTTGGCAAACCACTGCAAGGGGTTGGGCCTTAGTCAGGAAGGCCAAGGGGCCTGAGGTTGGGCCTTAGTCAGGAAGGCTTGACCAGTTTGTATTTTAACATCTTGCAGTGTGGATGGGGGCCAGGGAAGGTCTCACTTGGGGATGTGTATGGCACAATGAGCAAACCAGAGTTAATGAGTACATAAACCCACACCATTTCGTACAATACTAGAAGAGAGAACCTGGGCTAGATGGAAGGTCATACACCTTCTTGTACGGTTACTGCCTTATCACAGCACCTAAGCCCACGTGAGAGGTGCTCGGTGTGGAAAAAAGGACCCAGTCTAGGCTATCTTCGTCCAATGGGACCTGATAGGTGACATCACCATAAGGGAGTCTATCGCATAGATACAACAGGGCGGAATGAACCCCTACACATGATTTTTTGGACATCGTGTGGTGGTCCTAATGATTCAGGACAACTGTTGACCATGTTCGAAACACACCGACCCTATAGTTACCTGAAATGGGAGAAACAAACGAGCATCAACTGCTGACCATATTTGAAACACAAGAATTTTATCGGCTTTTTGCTCGACATCCACGAGGGTGTTGGCCTAAAGTGGTAGGAGAGACCTTAGATGTGGTATCCATACCATTCAGGGGCCCTTCCGGATGGGGAAGGTGATGGAATCCTAGTGATGGAGTGGATGAAGCATATATGTACCCATCTATAAAAGAGGATAATGACTCCAGGGAGAAGGACGTATGGCCGGATCGAGGCTAGCTCTGCGTGAATTGGGGAAAACGTATGCACCCCGCCATATATATTGACTCGGGGGGGGGGGGGAAGATTCTGGCATTTGGGCTGGGCCGACGAACAAAATGTCCGGGGGTTCCTACATATCCCATGAGGATGGGAATCAAGCCATACGTAGTTCTCAAAGTCCATGCAGTTTTAACATCATGCGGTGAGGACGTGGGAGGATAGAAGAACAGAAGTGGGCACATGGTGCGACCATTATAACCTTTGTATGAGTGTGGTTGAGGAAGCCTATATCATGCAAGGATCCTCTGAGAGAACTATACCCAGGGGGGATAGTCGAAGAGAAGAGTTTGGGGATGGGATCAAAATGAAGCATCTAAGCATTCCTACATATCCCATAAGGATGGAAATCAATCCATACGTAGTTCTTGAGATGCATTTTAACATCATGCGGGATGATGCGCGGTTTGAAGTCATGCAGGACTGGATAGTTTAAGGTCATGTGGGATCATTGTGTAGTTTAGGGTCATGTGGGACCGTCCATTTTAAGGTCGTTCTGGACCATAGGGCTCAGTAAAAGAATTGATTGAGGAACTTGGAATTGGTGGGAGGATTTATTCTCTCACCATCCATGGTCACCAAGGAGTATGCTCCATTGGGGTAAACCCTATGGACTATATAAGTTCCTTCCCATTTGGGCTCCAACTTGGATGGCTTCCTACTAGGGATCATTGGCGCTTGGAGGGCCAATACCAGGTCGCCTTGCAAAAAAGAGTGGAGGAGATCCTTCTTGTTGAAGGCTCTAGACATCTTATTCTAATGGAGTTCCAGATTGTGCAGGGCACAAATCCTATTCTCGTCAAGTGCTTCCAATTCAACTAGATAGATTTCAGCCACCTTATCTAGCGCCTGTTGGTCATAGACTGCAGTGCATAACGAAGGCAACTGGATCACAATGGGAAGGACAACCTCAGCTCCGTACACCATGGAATATGGGGTCACCTGGGTGGAATTTCGAGTCGTCGTCCGAGAAGCCCAGAGGGCATTGGGGATCTTGTCTGGCAAACTCTTCTTGTTCTGGCCAACCATTTTCCTAGAAATGTTAGAGAGAGTTTTTTTGAATTCCTCGATCTATCCATTTGCCCGCGCGTGATAGCGGGAGGTATGGTTCTAAAGGATATTGTACTTGGCGTACAATTTCATCAGCTTTGCTACTCGTAAGTTGGTGTCATTATCGGTGAGGACATCGTGAGGGACTCCAAACTGGTGGATGATATTGGAGCTCACGAAGTCAACGATGGAATGGGCCTTGGCCTCCTGGAGTGGAACTGCTTCTGCCCACTTGGAAAAGAAATTTGTGGCATTCAGAATGAACCTGCATTGGTGAGCTTTCGCCGGTGGGTATGGTCCCACGACATCAAGTCCCCACACCGCAAATGTCCAAGAGTATTTGGTGGATTGGAGAGGTTCTGGCGGCCAATGTTGGATGTTAGTATGAACTTGGCACACATGACAACTCTTTCAAAACTCAATACAATCATTGATCATAGAGGGACACAAGTACCCTAGTCTCTAGATTTGATGGGATAGTTTCGGCCCAGCCTGGTGGGCACCACAGGAACTGGCATGAACCTCTTGCTTGAACTGTGGAATCTCGACTCCTTGGATGAAACAGAGGATAACACCATCGAAAGCATGCTTATAAAGGATCTTCTCAAGACTGGTACCACTCTGTAGGGTAAACTGTAGCTCGTGGCATTGGATTCACTCACGCTCGTCCCGATCAGCAGGGAGGCAACCATTTTGGAGATACTCGACAAAAGGGGCTCTCTAGTCGGGAGTCACTTCAACCACTACATCTGAAGGGCCTAGCATTCCAGACGTGGAGGATCCGGTGGTAAGGTGGATTACTCACAGTTCATCGTCATCCTCTGGGGTGATGGGTGTGATGACTCTCCAGTGCTCCATGTGGATAATTAGATCATCCTACTCGGGCTCTGCAAGTGATGAGGCCAAGATGACCAAAGCGTTCGCTCGACCATTCTGGGACCAAGGGACATGGGTAACCTCCATTCAAGAAGGGAATTGAGCCATTATATGGAGGTGGAACTCCAGCAATGGCATGATCTCTGGCTTCCTGATAACATAGTCACCATTGACTTACTTGATGACTAGCTCAGAATACCCTTTTACATGTAAATGGGGCCCATCGATCTCAAGGGCCAGCTTGAGGCTCGTGATGAGGGCCTGATACTCTACATATTTGTTGGTTCAGCCTTCCGACAATTGGAATGAGTATGGCAGGATGGCTTGAGTTGGGTTAATGAGGACAATACCCAGGCCCAGTCTGTTGAGCCTATGATCACTGAGCCTCCTACCGATGGGGCTCTGGGAGGCACCATCAAAGTGCATTTTCCAACATGGGATGACATGATCTACCGAGATGATTGCCTCATCAAGAAAGTATAGGTCTAGGGACTGATCCACAGAGGTTGGATGGGAAACTAGAAAGTTCACCAATTCCTTCCACTTGATATCCTTCTGAGGCACAAATTTGATGTTGAACTGCTGGAGAATTACAGCCCACCATGCTAGTCGGCCAGTCAACATGGGGCAGTTCAGAATGTACTTCAGCGGGTCTACCCGAGAGACCAACTATACCTCATGGTGCTGTAGGTAATGACACAACTTATGTATGGAAAACACGAGTGCTAGGAAGCTTTTCTCGATGGGGGAGTACCAGGTCTCCGTATCGAGGAGCATGTGGCTGAGGTGGTAGAGGATGTTCTTTGTCCCCTCATTGTTCTTCTGGGCAAGAAGGGCACTGGTAGATCGATCCAAGGCAGTGACATTGAGAATCAGCGGCTTTCAAGAGATAGGTGGCATCAGGACTGGAGTTTGGAGCAGATACTACTTGATTTCCATGAAGGTGGCCTGGAACTCTTCATCCCATACATAGGAAAATCATTTCTTTATTATCTGAGAAAAGGGCTTACACATTCCATCCAGATTCACAATGAATCGGTGTATGTAGGCTAAGTGGCCTTGAAAACCTCGAAGATCTCAAATATTGCTCGTGGGAGGCATCTAGCTGCTGTCCCTGATCTTCTATGGGTCGATCTCGATGCCTTGGTACCAGAAAATGAAGCCATGAAACTTCCCAGAGGTGACCCCGAAGGCACACTTCAACAGGTTCATCTTCAAGTAGTGGGAATGGAGGAAGCCAAACACTTTCTCATGGTCCTTGAGATGGTCCTGTAACTGACGATATTTTACCACCATATCCGTCACATAGCACTCCACCAATGTCCCAAGGATTGGCTTGAATATGCGATGCCTCACCCGCTGATAGGTGGCACCTGCATTCTTCAGGACGAAGGGCCTAACCTGGTAACATAAGGTACCTTGGGGTGCCCTGAAAGCCATGGACTATTCATCCTCAGGGGCCATCCGGAACTGATTATATCTCGAATAACCATCCATGAAAGAGAGGGCTTGGAACCCAACAGTAGCATTGATAAAAAATTATGTCACTAGAAGGGTAAAATCATCCTTCGGACAGTGATGGTTGAGATCTCGGATGTCAATACAGACTCTAATCTGTCCATTATTTTTTTTGACTAGAAAAATGTTGGCTAGACACCGGGGGTACTGGAACTCCTTGATGAAGTTGGCTCTGATGGTCTTGTCGACATCAGCCTCATCCATGGCACCATGAGAAGGGTGCATCTTTCTGGGAGGCTGCTTGGACCCGCGATGGTTTTTTGTGAGACCGAGGCGGTGGACGGCTACCTGAGGATCTAGTCCTAGCATCTCGTGATAACTCTAGCCAAAAAATCATGGTTCAATTTAAGGAAGTCCACGTACCGCTTATGCTCCTCAAGGGATATGGTGGCACTGATCAACATGGATCTCGGATTTTCCTCGCTACTAAGGTTCACATGTACCAATTCATCGACCGTGGTGGAGACGCCTTCTTCAAAGGCAGGGGGAGCATCCTCTAGATCCTCTTCTCCACTTAGAGGTATCATCCACGGGGGATGTTACTTCCAAGCCACCAGACCCCGATGGGATACCGTTTCCAGCTTGAGAGGCGATGGTAATCATATTAGGAGATTCACGCACCGCTGAGACCATAGCGATGAAGCCAGTCTATCAAATCCCATCAGGTCTCTGGCCCATGGGGCCACGGATGATAACATCAAAGTAGTGGTGGAGCATCGGCTTGAGAAGGTTAATTCTAGCCTAGCTAAACAGACACGTGTGACGTACTTCCATTTCTATGAGCAGGACGTCCCGATATCATACAGAGGTAGGAGTTTCCAGGATCACTTGAGCCTAGTTTGTGTTGGAGTACGAGGGGATTTTCCATCATCGCTTAGACTGGGGAATATGCGTTCCTATTTTACCTAAAATGACAAATAATTTCCCCATGTCAGGGGTCGTGGCCTCCAATCGATGGATTAGGAAGATTTATGTGTCATCCAAACTATCCCAGGGGTCACTTGGGACTGGGGCGGGCTCAACCTCACTTGCTAGAATCTAATTATCCTTACTCTTGTAATAGTCAGTGTCTAGATAATGGGCTTCACAAGAGGTGAAAGGAGATGCATCACCTTAGAGTACGCCTACTCGACCATTAAGGGAGTACTTGAGGCACTAGTGATACGATGAAGGAAACTCTGCATGAAAGTGGAGCCATGGAATAACCATCAATGCATTATATGCGGTGCCTTGGGAGATGAGCATAAATTCGGTACTGGAAACTAGGCCACCGAACTGGGTCTTCAAATGGATCTTGCCGACCGGGGTCTGTTTTGTCCTGTCATAACCCTAGATCCCTATATCAAATGGATTCGGAGCATATTCAGATAACCCTAGCTATCGCAGTGTCCGCGTCGGGATAAGGTTGATCCTGGAGTCAGTGTCAACGAGATAGTGGTGAACCTCAACGTTGTTCAATTTCCTGGTGATGTACTGCGGGCAGATGTGCCCCTATATGGGAGTGCCTTCATCCTATCCAGAGAATGAAATGATGGCTTGAAATTTCACATCCTCAACTTCTTCAGCAAGAAAGGCTTATGCAGATGCGACCTCTGTCTCGAACTGGAGGGGGCTTCTTAAATCCACAGAGAGGGACTCGTGCATATCTGACGATAGGAGGAGGGATTCAAGGATCGAAAGCCTCGCTAGGATGCCGGAAAGGTGCTTGAAGATATCATAATTCCGCTCCAAGCATAAAATTCTGCTTACAGAAGGCTTCTCTACGATTGGAGACATGGTGGGCCATGCCGGCTGGAATAGCGACTGGCTAGTGTTGGGCATATACCGATGTTCACTAGTCAAATCCTGAAGAGTAGCTACCGAATGAAGTCCGAACAACTGATTTAGGCTTGTAGCGGGGATAATCTGGTCACCGTACGACTGAAGTGGCTATGCCTTATCTAGTAGCACAAACGGTGGTGGAGGTGGTCTTGACGACACTGGATAAAGAGGTTGCGCATGCTGAGCTCTGTATTGGGCCTGCTGTCTGGTCTCAGTGGCATCCACGGCCTGGTTAGAGGTTCCAACTGATGCACCTCGATGACCCACATAGTCGCAGCTCCGCCAACGTTGGTGTTGGCTAGGTACATTGGGGAGATTCGCCTGGCGCTCCACCTCGTCGGGAATCATATAGGGGTTTACCAACTCGACGGTGTTAACCGAACCATACCCTTAACTATCTCTTGAAGATTCATCCACCACTGGGAAGATTTTGGGAGGAATCCCCATCTCGGGGGGGCATGAATTCACTGAGAGTGTGAGACGATGATTACATTGTCAAAGTTCATTTCTTCTTCTTGCAATGTCGATTCATGATCTTCTGGGAAGAGGCTGACTGAGATGATGATGTAGAAGTGCTGGCCACATCTTCAGAGGGCTCTAGCTAATTCAAGTGTGCCCGAATGATTCCATGGGAACGAGAAACCATTTTTTGATCCATCTAGTCATCATACTTCTGGGATCCACGGCTGGGAACCTACTGCCAGTCACCTTCGCTGTCGCTACTGCTTTCTAACCTCACAGATACTCCCACAACTTAGGCCAGGGTCAGGCCTAGCCTGACTATGTTGTTATCCACTTGGTCTTGGATTCAGTCCTTAAACACATAGCACTTCTTGAGGGTGTTCCCAAGAATCCGATGCTAGGGGCAGTAGTTGGGGCGATCGGTGAGATTTACCTCTGTCGGCCTTCTACACTCAGGCAACCATACAATCCCTTGCTCTAGATCACTACAGAAGTAACCGAGGACCTGATTATCACTGAACAAGTACGTCTGGTATCTTCATTCTGAATAGGGTTCCTATGGAGCCTGGCCTTGACGAGGATCCACAGGGGCCTATCGAGGAGGTGGACCATGATTGTCACGCCTTGGTGGTGGCAGAGAACTACAGGGAGGCGCCTACCGATTCTGAGGATGATGCGAAGCTGGAGGCTATGCCTCAGGTGGAGGTCCCATGTGAGGCTGTGGGGCTGGTGCCACTGGTAGCAATTCTACCTGCCTGGGGGCCTCTATCAGGGCCACCGTGGCGGGCTCGGCTCTGGCAGCTCTCCTTGCTGGGATTGTAGGGGGAAACAGAAGTGCCTGGCTGGCCTGTTGTAGGGCTTCTTCGAGGCACTGAGCCTTATCTGAGAAGTCTTAGAACCCTCTGGGATAGTTATGAGTGATCAGGGAGGGAACCATCTCCGTCATGAAATTCCCTACGCACAGCGTCAGTAATTTCTCCTGAGTATGTGGCATGTCAAGAGAGTTTTTGAGCCCCTTCCACCGGGCGACAAGGTCCGCGAATCGTTCATCAGGCCTTTGTTTTCACGTGAAGAGGTATTCGATACTGGTCTTCTGGTGGTAGAGCTAAACTGGTAGAGGAATGACCAGCGAATGTCCTCCAAGCTGATCGTAGATCAGATGGGGAGCTAGTTGTACCAGACGAATGTCGGTCCCTCCAATGACTGAAAAAAACATAGGAGCTTTGCAGCCTCCTGTTGTTATGGAGTCCCCAACATAGGCCTGCACCTTGAGTTGAAGTGGTCCAGATTTTGGGGCAGGTCCCCTATCCCATTAAATGGGGAGAAGGTGGGATTCCAGAAACCCGGAGGCACTGACATTTCATCCACCCAGGCCGGGTATGGATTGACATCTGGTGGGATTTCCACCTACTGTGTTTCTAATGCCTCAAGGCAGGAAAGGAGTGCCACCATAGAATCATCTAGTAGGGGGTACCTGTCTTGACAGGGATCCCTAACCACGAGTCTGTATTCAGGCACTTCGACATGGTAGACGGGTTCAGCGGCTCATGGAGAGACTCGTGGGGTGGGATACAGGGTAGCTGGGAGAACCCAGGCCGGATTCCTTGGATTGTCGTGCCGTTTGGGAGGGTTCGGTGAGACATATCATTCCCTCTTTCCATGAGTTCCAGATTCTGCCCTATCAGTGGGAGTGGTATGATCAGGGGTTCTCGGAGGCATCTCGTCGGGGGGGAAGTTGTTCCTACCCCTACTTCCCCGGCCTAGGATCGCCATAGTCAGGTCATCTCTCTATCGCGCATTCATATAGGAGTTCATCGACCAACCTATTTTTCTCCACAAGTTATAGGCGCAACATAGCCTTCTTAGGGTCATCCTCTGTCTTCTGTTCTGAGTTGTATGGGTCGGAGTGCTTCACAGCTCTGACATGTTATTTTCCCCTGCTGATGTTCTAGCTGAGTACCAATGACTCATTAGGTGGAGGGAGACCAAGGAGGTTCCTCTGCTGATGAGTAATCCACCCCGATGGGTCCAACAGTGGTGGCGCACACTCAAGGGGTAATTCTCCATCAAGAAAATCTAGGTCTTCCTCCTTGTCCATGATGTCGGCCATGTGAACTGTGACCCTTCATGAGGGCATGTCCTCAATATCACATAGCGAGTCGGGCTGCTGTCGAATAAGGATGATGAGGAGGGAAGCATACTGACCCCAGCCATGGACTTTCACGTGGGGGGTGCTTCCCTGATAATTTTTCACAATACCTAGATACTCTGAATGCATTGCTGCTGGAGAGCCTCATGGTGACCTAGTGACTCAGGGTGCTGGGCCACAGGGAGTGCAACCAGATTAACCAGACATCACTACTCGCATATGTTTTGAAAATGCGCTTGGATCCTTGTATATACCACTTGATGATGACAGAGACTAAAATGAGTCACCCAGAAGGTGTAGCGAAGACACTCAACCTCCTCTGGGGTGAGGGACTCGGGTATGCAGAAATCTCATGCTGCTGCGGGTCAGAACGTCTCGGTTAAGTGGTCCGCTTCGAGAATGCTCTAGAAGATCCTTGACTCAAATTTAGGGTCTGACCCTTGAATTCATCATTCACCAACTGGGGTTGGTTGAGGAACTAGTAGTGGTACTGAGGCAGACCGCTGGGATGGTAGGTTGGTCGGTGAAGAATACGGTGAAGGGGCTCACTGGCCACCGATTCTCGGGCTGTCCTCCGAAGAGTGGAGCGGCCTGACTTCTATGCTGTGGTAAGAGGGGCTGACGAATGTCATTCCTATCTCAAGGGATGAGGTTGCTGGTGATGGGTTGCACTACTTCTTTCCTACCATCGATCCTCATAATAGCTCTCCATGATCTCTTGTGGAGGTTGAGAGCACTTCTAGTGATGATGGTGGTGACTACATGACCTTAACCTGCGGGGTCTCTAGATTTTTATCCTCCAAGATAAACCTACGAAAGGAAGTGGGAATCATGTGGACCTCGCATTCTGGGATTACCAGGCCGATGCACCTCATCCATGCCCCGTCCCTTGACTCGGATGAGCGAGGGGAGGGTTCCTGAGCTGATTTTCACTCTGATTCATAGTCGGAGAAGCATACAGGTTTGATATCCGTCCGGGCCTTCCTAGGATTTTTCTGGTGGCGGTGACTACCCGCCCTCCTGCCCTTGGGTGGATCCTTGGGACAGGTTTAATTTCTGACATGTAGTCCTTCAGGTGCACTGATGTCATGGCAGAGAGGGTTTCCGCCTGAAAAAGACAAGGTGCGAGGAGCACCAGGACATATTTCAAAGGGGGCATGGGGAGAACCTCCATGAACGACACTATAGTATATGAAACCTCCTCTAGAACTGACGGGAGCCTAGGGAGGACCTCCATGCTAGGCGTGGGTAGAGCGAGGTTGGCCTTCACTCCTCTGGTTATCGGGGCGAGGAGTACCTTCCCTAGCTGTGGAGATGACGTAGGGATAATCCCCACATTGGAGAGGGACCGTATGGATAATATCTACATATTGACGGTCGGGGGCAGGAGGAAGGACTCCATTCCTAGTGTGATGGGCATGGGAGAGGATTCCGTATGGAGCATCACAACCGCGGGGCAGACCTTCATTCGGATTGGGGGTAGCGTGGGGAAATCCTCCATGTCGAGCCTTGGTGTGGGGAAGGCCCATGCTTTCTATGGTAGTGGTACAGGGAGGACCTTCATACGGGGTGGCATCACTGCAGGTTGGTTCATGGAAACCCCCGCTCGTTCTTGCGCCCAGGAGAGTCGACCAAGCCTGCCCGTGGGGAGGTTGGGGCCCCAATCACAATTGGGCATAGAAGAACCCTAGCCTAGTGTGTGCAGGGACTTGATGATATGAGTCGGCGGTGGATTGGGCTACAGTAGCCATAAACGCTGACACCCCTTGGCGGGCATCCTCAGCTCATGCCCAACGTTGGCGCCGGGTCAGATGATCCTGTGCTAGTGGCCCAGGTGCATAGCTTTCCTGCTCCTCCGATAAGGCTGGGCGGTGGCGTTGATGCGGCCGGGTGGGGCCCTTGCTAAGAGGCCCTATACTGAGACTCTGACCGGGTTGGTCTGGACGTCACCCACCTCATCAGCGTAAGGCAGGGAGTCGTCAAAGCGCTCCAGGGACAGGCTGCCGAAACGATTGAATGTTGGGCTGGGGAGCAATGGCTCCCTACGTGGCCCTTGGGGGCGGCATTGTCGGCGGGGCCTGGATGCATCCAGGTCCAGGCGGGCAATATCCCGAGTCAGGATTATTCCCTCCTACTCATAATGATGCACGAGGTCATTAATCACCCCTCGTTGGATGACTTTTGATGGATAGGTGGGGAATATTCACCCCACGGTCATGGACGCAGATGTCGTTGCGGCAGCAGTGGAGCCACGCAGAGCGGCTGTGCTGGCGTTTGCCTTGCCCCTGCGTAGTTGGGCGGGCGATGATCGCATTCCCATGGTAGCAACATGATTCTTGTACGTAGAGAGATTAACTCATTAATACTACTAGGAAATGAAATAGTCAACCAGTGCCCTAGCGTCATTCCATCTTTCGTGGTCGGTAAGAGGGTTCCATGCTGACAACGTCGCAGAACAGGATGCCCAACATTCTACTACCCCATCTTCTGGTGAGTTTCATGCTAGGCCCTCTATTTTCTCGGTGGGACCCGACGCCTGATTACTGGATCCGGTGACACGTCAATCCATGGATGCCCTGAGTATTACTAATCTCCATATTGAGGATAAGAACTTCACATCGAGTTCACCATTTCTTTTTTCCGACGCTTTCTTCGGGGCATGCCCATCTATCTCGTTCGGGGACTAAGGACGTGCCTTTTTTTACCCTGCATTACCATTTTCAAAAGGCGGGTGGCATTTGCTCGTTATTCACGGACGTCTTCTCCTTGATCGAAACGGGATGATGGGATGTCGGTTCTTTCTTCCATGGATTCATCCTCATAACTCGTCACCTAGTCCGGGTCTCCCCCATAGATTTAATACGTTGTTGTGAAACTCTTCCTGACACCATATCTTCTCGAGGGTGCGAAAGCTTAAGGAATCCCACATCTAATGGGGGGAATCATATGTCATAGGCATGTATCTGAGTTTTTCCTCAGCTTCACATGTTTAACACAGGGTATGCCACAATTTTAACACCCAGTAGAGATGGATCAGAATGATATGAACATTGACTGGAGTGGATTAGATTGAGGTAACCCCTTGAGGGAATGCCGATATTGGGTCCAGCACATGGGAAGATTCCCGAATGCTGCGTAGGGGAATCAGATGGCATCATCTCATCGGGATGTGGCAGCCCGGGTAAGAATCAGGATAGACAATGGTTTTGGGCTTAAGCCTCGAAGCGACCTCCTACATATCCCCATGGTCGGTAATTAAAGTCCATGTAATTCATCTAACGATGTCCTATCGCTGAATGAGGTTGACAATGGCTTACCGCCGAGGGTGGACATGGGGTCTAGTGGTTGTTAGGCTTAAACCTCATGATGCTTCCTATGTACCATGCCTTGACATGGATCAAAGACCACGTAGTTCGGGTTTGTGTCATGTTGGAAAACCGACGTGAAGATGGACCAGGGGTCCGATTGGTGTTTGGCTTGAACCTCATGGAGGCTTCCTATGTACCATGCCTTGACATGGATCAAAGACCACGTAGTTAAGGATGGTGTGTCGGAGAACCGACGTGAATAAGGACCTAGGTCCAGGTGGATGGTGGGCTTGAACCTTAGGCATGCTTCCTATGTACCAATCCTTGACATGGATCAAAGACCATGTAGTTCAAGATGGTGTGGGGCTTACACTCTAGGCTACCCAAGGTGTTGGTGAATCTCCGTGAATGGGGTTGGAACGACCAATGGGTGGTGGGCCTGAACCTCGTGAGGCTTCTTATGTACCATGCCTTGACATGGATCAAAGTCCTCGTAGTTCGGGTGAAAAGGGGCTGTTAAACGGACATGAAGGGGTGTCAGAACAATTGGATGGTGGGATTGAACCTCGTGGAGTCTTCCTACATACCATTCCTTGAAATGGATAATAGTCCCCATAGTTCGGGTGAAAAGAGTTGTTGAACCGACATGAAGGGGTGTTGGAACAACTGGATGGTGGGATTGAACCTCATGGAGGATTCCTACGTACCATTCCATGACATGGATCTAGTCCCCGTAGTTTGATATGGTGTCACAATGGCTTACTGTTGGATTGGAAAGCAGTTTAACATCATGCGGGATGAGATACAGTTTAACGTCATGCAGGAAGGGGATGAAGAATATAGTAAAACATCATGCGGGATGGGATACAGTTTAGCGCCATGCAGGACAGGGTGTTTTCATGGTCAATGCTTACTCTAAGACCACGTGAGTCGTGCTCGGTGTGAGAAACAGAAGGTAGCAAAGACCTGATGATCACATTGTGAAAGGTGCGCTCGTGGGATGTAGAGTGGGGCTTATGCATGGAGCAGCCCAGGGATAGAGATATTGGGACTTACTCCGAGAGAGAGGCCTGATGGTGACGAAGCGTACCGGGAGAGGGATTTCGGACCGAAGATAGGATGAGCCTCATTCCCTATCACAACCTCCGCCGACCTGGGCACTGAGGAAGTGAGGAGGAGTAGGGGTGCTGCTTTCTACAAAAAAAGCTAGGGGCTTACACCAAGGTGGATGCGCTTCCCCGCGTACAAACGCCACTCCAAGAAGGAGGATATCATCCCCTGTGGAGACCTGGGGGCATGAAGAATGTCCAAGTTGGGGGGGGGGGTCCCTGCATGCAAGGTACATGGCCAGGTCATAGTTTAACGTCATGTGCTGAGGATGAGGTTTCTTGGCAGACTAACGTCCTACAGCTCGAACGTGGTGGTTTTGCTCCGCACCCCTGGTCCTTACATAACCGATCCCCCCTTCTTCGTGTGGGATGGAAGGCACCAGAATTGCCGCATTGATGGGGGTGTCATGGAGTGAACCATCCAGGGGTCCATGTTAGCGTGGATATGTGAAGAAGCAATATCCATTAGCGTGCCTATGAGAAGAATCATTTTGCGCAACAACTCTACAGGTGGTATCATCCAGGGGACTTTGAAGTCACATTGTGAAAACCTGGAGGGTCGTACGAGAAAATGATTTTCCAAGCATAGGGCTCCATAGATAGGGGCCTTGTGGAGCTCTGTTTCTCCATGTGGAAGAGGTCACTTGAAAATGGGTGTGCTTCGCGAAGTGGGTTGACTTAGCCTTTTCATGGGGCGAAGGTAAAAATGGGAGGTGCTTCGCGAAGTGGAAGGGCATTCGCGGAGCACAACCTCACGAAGCAAAGGTGCCTCGTAGATCAAGGTATCACGAAACAATGTGCTTTGCGAAGTACAGTGATCATGCCTTATCAAATGGATCTAGTGTACATGAAGGCTGTTACACAAAGCAAAAATGCTTCATGATGACCCGGGTCCCCTTGGGGATCCTCTTCCTTCTTGAAATCCCTTAGGCTTCGCGAAAGGCATCCCTCTCAGAAGAGGGGATCAAAATTAGACAATGGGGAGGCACTTAGCAATGTAGAAGTATGTTGCGTAGCTCATGGTTCACCAAGAGGAAGAGTGTTTCGCGATTTTGGAGATGAGAAGCTGAAAGGTCAGATTGTCTGTCTGGAGAGCTCAGGGGGAGCCCGGTATTTATAGGCAAGAGGCGCCGCATAGTGGAGCTCACGCGGCGCGAAGAGGGGCTGGAGGGTTCTTGGCAGATCACAAACATAAACTGGGGTCGCAGAGCATCCCACCTCCTGGGATTCATGGAGGGTTCGTGAATGTCAAATGGGGTCGCAGAGCATCTTGCTTACTTCGATTCACGGCGGGTTCGCGAACGTCAAATGGGGTCACTGAGTGTCCCACCTCCTTAGCTTCACGGTGGGTTCGTGAACGTCAAGTGCGTTCACAGAGCCTTCTGCCTTCATTGCTTCGCGGCGGCCGCAGTGCTGGGGGACTCTATGAAGGGGATTCATGAGGCAGTATGTAGGGTCATCTTGGGGCCTTTTCTTCGTTTCCATGTTTTGGCACCAAGAGTTTTTTTTAAATGAAATTTGATTAATAAAACACAATGATAATATCTTTTTTAGAAAAATATATTATAAGGATTAATCGATCTAACTATACCTATTCACTTAATTATTAATAATTATGATTTAAATTAATATTCACTTAATTATTATCCCATAATTGTTTAACCCTCAAACCCTATGGGAGTTTTCATAACCATAAAGATGAAATGAATTAAACCCATGGCTTGATTTGGAACCTGCAATCCTAGCACCCTACTTCGATTGACATTGTATTTCTACATTATTGTAGAGACCCAAAGATTGACATACATAGACATTACATTACTTTTTCTGAATACTTAATGAATAATAAGAATGAACACTCAATGATCGTAATAGTTTAGTGTCTTTGGAAACTCGGAACATAATCTTCTAATCGTGGTGAAAGATATTCAACATCTCCCATAAAGATGTTCCCCTTTTGTTTTCTTACCTAAAACCTTTATTTAAATCCTGGGGAAAAGAAAACATATAAAGGGTGAGATAAAATTCTCAGTAATGGTAAGAATGGATAAAATAAAAAAAATCATAAGTATTTGAACTTAAAAACATGAACATAATGTGTAAACATAAAATTCTTGAGCAATGACATACAAGATGGAAGTACATAAGGAAAAGATAGTAATGAAACATTAATCATGATAATATAGCATGGAAATAAAACATGTAATTATGGAAACCATTAATCACATGTTATGATTTCTATAGTATCCAAGGAATTACTGCCATGAAAATCTTAGTGGACAAAGTCCCTTTCTGAATCGAGTTCACTCCTCGTTTCAGTCGTGTAACACTAAACCAGATTAACTTACCATTCCAGCCACATCTATCTCATGAGATATAAATATTTACCCAATGCATTGGAGTGAGATATAGGTCCCACCCATCTCATATTGAAATCATTCTTACGTGTTCCACAAAATAAACATACATCATTCATAATAACCCAACGAATAAAATGGGTTTCATAAACATCATCCCATCAACACATAATCCATCTAAAAGAAATGGATATCATTTCATAATAAGAAAATTGAAACCATGTAAATCATAGAGACATTATACTTGAAACATACACATATTAAATAATGTCATCTAAGATGAAAAATAGTTTTGACAAAACACTTGAAATGATTTCTTGAGGAAAATATACATTCTTCTGTAAAATCATTTTCTTTTCACAAAATGTCATGCATTTTTAAAAGAAAATGATTTTGTTGAAAATAGTCATTAAAATATTTTAGAGGAAGCGTTATGAAAATGAGGCTTTATAAAACCGTAAAAATCTTTTCATGACGTATAAGTTAAAAAATCATTCTTCTTGTACTTTTTCCAGAAAAGTCAAAAAGTACCTCATATCGTAAACAAAAAAAAGATTCCTTACATACCATATAGTAAAAGTATAAAATGGGTAAAAAGGACATTAAACATACATGAAAACCTTTTTATAAAACTTGGACATGGTTTATAAATATAAGCCCAGTAAATACTTACATATAAGAAATCTCATATAGAAAACAATTGATATTTCAACATTATCTCTTACCATAGGTCTGTTATGCTTCGTACGTATCCGAACCTCCTCTTCTTCGACGCACCTCCTTTAAGCTTCCTCTTAAGGAAGTAGAGTTGGTATTTTGAGAAGACCAGAACTTCCAGAATGTTTCTAGGGAAGTGGAGAAGATAAATGGGCAGTTTTGTATGAGCTTCAAGGATCAAAAGGGTGTGTAGAGAAGAGGGAAGCGGTGCCCTTTTTATAAGGGAGGAGAGGAGAACCTTTGGAAAAACTTAAAATATTATTTTATAATAAAGTCATATTAGGTTTTTAATAGCTAAAAATTGATTTATTTATAATCTAAGGTGGGTATGAGTCAAAATCCTCTCAAACAATAGATTTTAGACAGGTTTGGGTCATTATATTAACCTTATCTTTTAGTTTTAACTCTTAGTTTATTAGATTGACATTTACTATGTCACTTTGTATTTTTATATTATATAGTTAATAAACTCACCATATACATCCAAGAGACCCCCAAGTGTTCCATTAATGATACACCTATCATGATATAAGTATCTTGGCCGATCCATAGATTTTTAGGAATATAATAACAAATAATAATATAATAGTTTTTTTAAAAACTATTTTATGTCAATTTAGACACTATATGGTAATTGATTTTTCTGAAAATTATAAAATCATGATTAGTTCGAAAAAAGTTAATTATATCAATAATAACATGTCATATTAACCTATAAAATTAGTGTAATACATAAAAAGTCTCAAATTACATTTATTTGGGTATTTATAACATCAATTATGTTAATATTTCATTAATAAGATAATTACTAGATCATCATTGTGTCATAAATAAATTAAATTATTTATTGTCTAAAAATTTTAAGTAAAATACCATTATATAGGAAATCTTTTTATCTTTCTAATGAATATTTATAGTCCAATTTATCTTATGTATAACCCTATATTAAAAATGATTTATTTATTAAAAAATGATTTTAACTATTTTAACCCGTCTTTAAATAAATTAATAATTAATGTCCAAATCTAATACAAGTGAATCTAAATGGTCATATTTTATTCCTAAGTTTGTTTTTTGTCGAATTACACTTATCCAATAGAATTGGGACATGTTTTAGGATAATAATAATATCATTTTTACCCTTAATTACCTCATTTACTTTTAACCATGGTAAATAAAAGTAAAAAGTTACTATTCACAAAAAAATTATTTTAATCTCATTGAACCACATTTTAGTCCTTGATATTAACCATGTCTCTTGGAATTTCTAAATTCCACTCATAAAAGCGGTAAAATTTTTTTTATGTGAATTTCCAAATTCTCCTAGGAGGTGGGTAAAAGATAGTGAAAAGTTCAATAAACTTTTTATATATCTAAAATTATTATAAAATGTATCCAATTAATTAAATTGAAATTATATAGGTATTATGTATCAATTTAGATCTAAAATAAATTTAAATAAAATAAATAATTATTTAAATAAAAAGTCGGTTTTTGAATTGTAACCCAGTGTTTTAACTATTCATCAAAAATTGAAAGTTTTCAGAAAAATACCAAAAATTCACCCTAGGCTAATTTTGATATTCTGAATCCAAAAAAGATGTCTATTTTTCCAAATTCAAAACATTAAAGTGGCATTATTTAATTTTAAAATTAATTCCGTTATCAAAACAAATAGCGTGTTTTTAAGAAACAATAACTATCAAAACATCGACACTTGTTTATGTCCAATTTCAAAGTGAAATTAATTCCAATGACCAACATTGGATTAAATGGTAAAAATATATTCTAATTACACTTTAAAAACAATTAAAAATATAATATAACCATACAAATTATTGTGAATAAAAAAGTTTTTTTTAATTAAAATTTAGCGTGTTTTTACTATTCATTAAAATATGACATCTATCAGAATAATATGAAAAATGTATCCAAATAAAATTTTTATACCCTGATTCCAAAGAAGAATTTTATCTTGTCAAATTAAACTTATAAACATGTGAAAAACTATATTTAAAGTGGGTGCGCCATCAAAAGGCCGAAAAACTGCATTTTTTGAAAAATACTTATTTTAACCGAAAAAGTTATTCAGTTCTTATACCATGTTCTAGAAAGTATGTAAGATGAATAATATTCTTATAAAATTCAAAAAAAATTTAATACTATTCATAACGGCTATTCCATAATAATATTATAACAATATATTTTTGTTTAGTAAAACCCGGTATGGCGTACTACACACGCTATCGAAGAAGGTCGTGATTGCATGTAATGCAAGCCAGGTCAGGGTAAGTGTAGTGAAAAGTCCGTTTGGTGTTGCATATAACATAATCAAAACTTATTTCATTTATACATTAAACAAAATCTATACTTAATGTTGTGTAAAATAATTTCCACAAAACGAACTTGAAATTGTGTGTATCACGAGCCAAGAATAGCATTGCGTATACTGCAAGCTAATACGGTGTTGCATATAGCACAAGATAATCTTGATGTAGCATACAACAAAATATATGAAAGAAATTAAAATGAATATATCTCATAAAATCTCAGGTTGTTACATTCTACCCCCCTTAAAATGAATTTCGCCCTCAAAATTCATCAGGATTATAAATCATTTAATACTTGACAGTTTCATTCATAGAAACCCACATCGTAAAAAGGAATACCAAATCATCATTTTAAAAAGGAAAGTTATAAACAAAACAGATACCCAAAGTAACTCATCACATGGGTTCCCACATAAGAGATCATAGGTGAAAATATGGATATGGAGGAGAAATATAACCATCAAGTTCTTATGGAGAGTGATAGAGAACGTGGCTATGAAAAAGACATCAATCACAAAGCCATAAATTTGTGATGATCTAAGGTACCTTCTGATTCATCAGATATGAGAGCACTAGGACAACATTTTTAGTTTTCAATATCATTTCCCTAAAGTTGAAGAATTTGAATTAGAAGAAATGCCTACTTTATTTTGGTATAATCTCACTGTTGTTTGTGCCTTGAACAATTTCCACTTCATATCTTAAAGAAATGATGTTGAATTTGTCAATCGTGAAGTGTTGGCAGATCATGTGATAGAATGATGGGTCATTCCATCTGTCTCAAACAAAATGATAGAAAAAGTTATTAAAAATACATAAGTCTATCTATAGTGAGATAAATCATATATGGTTCCTAAAATGGACTTATTCTTAATCTATCATACTGCTTAATAAAACTAGTTTATACAAACTAGGGACTTCCTGTAGGCCATAGGTAGGAAATAAAGGCTGGTCGCACTTCGGTTGTGGGTTCGATTCCCATAGCCTTGTCCGATGTGACGGGTTGTTGCCCATTCTGCATGTTGTCTCTTTTCATATACTATACTATTATAACATTCCATCAATAATACCGAAAAATGTTCTAGCCTTAAACAATACTAACTTATGTCGAACATAATTCATTCCAATCTTTAGGTTTATCTAAAATACTTCTTTCCAAACTCATAGTATAAAGAAAAAAATTACCTGAAATGTAATCTACCGATCATGTGAATATCATCATTTATCCCCCATATATCATAAGATATATCTTGTTGATCGCATTCCAAACATGTGAATACCTTAATCTTGTATTCTCTTGCAACATGAATTACCATAGAACCATAGTGAAAACATTAATGTTGTCAAAAGGTAACTCTTTCCACATACCAAAATCCCAAAGTTTCAATATACTCAAACCATGATATCACTTTTTCCTTATATTATTCATGAGCTCATAAATACTATCAAACAATTTATTTTCTCCTTATCCCTTCATTATGTGCATGTCATCTGTATTCCAAAATATTTTAATCACTATTCATGGTTACTAGTACCATATTATTATAGAAAACCACAATGGACCAATACACAGATATTTCAATATACTATAAAAGTACCTCAACAACATTATTATTGAATTCCAATACATAATCAATTCAATACATCCTCTTCAATGATTGGCATGGAATAGGTCCTTCCTCAATTTAGAAGTAACTTCTTAGGTCTGGGCATTGAGTTTGGTAATTCCCATGTTCTCTGCAGATCAGACATTGGACTCAATAATAGTCTATCACTCTATGAACCTTTTCTCTACATAGATAACATCTTCCCCTCCATTTGAGGTATTCCTCAAGGTTCTTCTTCTATTCTTTAGAAATCTCAATCTTCTTTTCTCTATGCTCCTCACCATGCGAACATGCATAAAATTCCATCTTCCTCTTATTTGATGACTTAGGAATACAACTAAAGTTCACCTTGTTAATCATATATTAAGATGACTGATTCGGCATAATCACAATATCTTTCTCTCCAATTGTTACATAATTTCATTGATCATAGTCACCAATTTGTCTATTGGAATCAATGTTAACTAAATTCTTTCTCGTTCCCTCCATTGACTAAGACCAGAAACCATAGTGTAAGAAATGGTTAAAATAACGAGGAACCACATAATCATAAAAAGTCACTTATGGGATGTCTAACTTATCCAAAATTCTTTAATCCATGACACCTTAGGTTCACCCTAGGTTATTCATGATCGTCAACATAATTCTATGACTCTAACCAATACGTATACTTAACCTTAGGGACATCTCTACACATACCTTAGAAATATCTTTAGGGATTTCACTAAAGTTTTCGCATCCTAGTTTCCAAAGGTTATCTAAACCTTTCCTCTGATACCAACTGTAGAGACCCAAATCTTGACGTACATGGACATTACATTACTTTTTCGGAATACTTAATACATAATTAGAATGAACACTCAAGGACCGTAATAATTTAGTGTATTTGGAAACATGGAACATAATATTCTAATCGTGGTGAAGGATCTTCAATATCTCCCATAAAGATCTTCCCTTTTTGTTTTCTTACCTAAAACCTTTTTTTAAATCTTGGGGAAAATAAATCATATAAATGGTGAGCTCAAATGCTCAGTAAGGGTAATAATGGATAAAGTAAAACAAATCATATGCATTTGAACTTGAAAACATGAACATAATGTTTAAACATCAAAATCTTGAGCAATGGAATAAAACATGGTAGTACATAAGGAATAGATCATAAAGAAACATTAATCATGATAAAATAGCATGGGAATAAAACATGTAATTGTGGAAACCATTAAGCACATTTTATTATTTCCATAGTAGCCAAGTCATTACTACCACAACCATCTTAGTGGACAAAGTCCCTTTCTGATTCGAGTTCACTCCTCGTTTCAGTCCTGTAACACTGAACCAAATTAACATACCGTTCCATCCATGTCTATATCATGAGATATAAATCTTTACCCAATGCATTGGAGGGAGATATAATTCCCAACCATCCCATATTTAAATAATTCTTATGTGTGCCACAAAATAAACATACATCATTCATAATAACCCAACGAATAAAATGGGTTTCATAAACATCATCCCATCATCACATAATCCATCTAAAAGAAATGTATATCATTTCATAATAAGAAAATTGAAACCATGTAAATCATAGAGACATTATACTTGAAACATACACATTTGAAATAATGTCATCTTAGATGCCAAATAGTTTTGACAAAACATGTTAAATAAATTCTTGAAGAATATATCCTTTCTTCTTTAAATTAATTTTCTTTTCACAAAATTTCATGCATTTTTAAAAGAAAAGGATTTTGTTAAAAATAGTCATGAAATATTTTAGAGGAAGCTTCATGAAAATAAGGCTTTATAAAACTGTAAAAATCCTTTCATGACGTATAAGTTAAAAAAACATTCTTCTCATACTTTTTCCAAAAAAGTCAAAAAGTACCTCATATGGTAAACAAAAAAAATATTACGTACATACCATGTAGTAAAAGTCAAAAATGGGTAAATAGGACTTTAAACATACAGGAAAAACTTTTTATAAAACTTGGACATGGATGATAAATATAACCCCAGTAAATACTTATGTATAAGAAATCTCGGATAGAAAACAATTGAGATTGAAAAATTATCCCTTACCTTAGGTCCGATATGCTTCGTACGTATCTGAACCTCCTCTTCTTCGACGCACCTCCTTTAAGCTTCATCTTAAGGAAGTAGAGTTGGTATTTTGAGAAGACCAGAACCTCCAGAATTTTTCTAGGGAAGTGGATAAGAGAAATGGGTAGGGGTTGGCCGAGCTTCAAGGATCAAAAGGGTGTGTAGAGAAGAGGTAAGGGGTGACCTTTTTATAAGGGACGAGAAGGGCACCTTTTGAAAAACTTAAAATATTATTTTATAATAAAGTCATATTAGGTTTTTAATAGATCCAAATTAATTTATTTCTAATCTAAGGTGAGGATGGGTCGAAATCCTCATAACCAATAGATCTTAGACATGTTTGGGTCATTATATTAACCTTATCTTTTAGTTTTAACTCTTAGCTAGTTAGATTGACATTTACTATGTCAATTTTTATTTTTATATTATATAGTTAATAAACTTACCATATACATCCAAGTGACCCCCAAGTGGTCCATTAATGATACACCTATCATGGTATAAGTATCTTGGCCGAACCTTAGATTTTTAAGAATATAATAACTAATAATAATATAATATTTGTTTTAAAAACTATTTTATGTCAATTTAGACACTATTTGGTAATTGATATTTGTGAAAATCATAACAGCAAGATTAGTTCGAAAAAAGTTAATTAAATCAATAATAACATGTCATATTAACCTATAATATTAATGGAATTTATAAAGAGTCTCAAATTACATTTATTTGGGTATTTATAACATCAATTATGTTAATATTTCAATAATAAGATAATTACTCGATTATCATTGTGTCATAAATAAATTAAACTATTTAATTTATAAAAATTATAAATAAAATACCATTATCTAGGAAATATTTTTATCTTTCTAATGAATATTTATAGTCTAATTTATCTTATCGATAACCCTATATTAAAAATTATTTAGTTATTAAACATTGATTTTAACTATTTTAACCCTTCTTTAAATAAATTAATAATAAATGTCCTAATCTAATACAATTGGACCTAAATGGTCATATTTTATTCCTAAGTTTGTTTTTGGTCGAATTACACTTATCCAATAGAATTAGGACATGTGTTGGGATAATAATTATATCATTTTTACCCTTAATTACCTTATTTACTTTTAACCGTGGTAAATAAAAGTAAAAAAGTTACTATTCACCAAACATTATTTTCAACTCATTGAACCACATTTCAGTCCTTGATATTAACCGTGTCTCTCGGATTTTCAAAATTCCACTCATAGAAGCGGTAAAATTAAGTTGTATGTAAATTTCCAAATTCTCCTAGGAGGTGGGTAAAAGACGGTGAAAAGTTCAATAAAATTTTTATATATCAAAAATTATTACAAAATGACTCCAACTAATTAAATTGAACTTATATAGGTATTATGTATCAATTTTTACCTAAAATAAATTTAAATAAAATAGATAATTATTTAAATAAAAAGTCGGTTTTTGAATAGTAACCTAGTGTTTTCCCAATTCATCAAAAATTGAATGTTTTCAGAAAAATACAAAAAATTCACCCTAGGATAATTTCGATATTCAGAATCCAAAAATGATGTCTATTTTTCCAAATTCAAAACATAGAAGTGGAATTAATTAATTTTAAAATTAATTCTCGTTATCAAAACAAATAGCGTGTTTTTAAGAAACAATAACTATCAAAAGATCGACAGTTGTTTATGTCCAATTTCAAAGTGAAATTAAATCCAATGACAAAAATTGTATTAAATGGTAAAAATATATTCTAATTACACTTTAAAACCAATTAAAAAGATGATCTAATCATATAAATTATTGTGATTAAAAAATGGTTTTTAATTAAAATATAGCGTGTTTTTACTATTCATTAAAATATGAAAGTTATCAAAATAATATTGAAATTTTTTCCAAATTAAATTTTTATATCATGATTCCAAATAAGAATTTTGTCTTGTCAAATTGAACTTATAAAAATGTAAAAACTAGATTTAAAGTGGGTGCGCCATCAAAAGGCGGCAAAACTGCATTTTTTTTAAAAAAAACTTATTTTACCTGAAAAATTTATTTAGTTCTTATACCATGTTCTAGAAAATATGTAAGATGAATAATAATGTTATAAAATTCAAAATTTAGTTAATACTATTCATAATGGCTAGTCCATAATAATATTATAACAATATATTGTTGTTTAGTGAAACCCGGTATTGCGTACTACACACGCTATCGAGGAAGGTCGTGATTGCGTGTAATGAAAGCCATGTCAGGGCTATGTGTAGTGAAAACTCTATTTGGTGTTGCATATAACATAATCAAAATTATTTCATTTATACATTAAACAAAATCTATACTTAATGTTGCGTAAAATAATTTCCACAAAACGAACTTGAAATTGTGTGTATCACGAGCCAAGAATAGTGTTGCGTATACTGCAAACTAATACGGTGTTGCGTATAGCGCAAGATAATCTTGGTGTAGCATACAACAGAAGATATGAAAGAAATTAAAAAGAATATATCTCATAAAATCTCGGGTTGTTACAATTATGGTCAGTGGTAAATTAGGGAAAATATTCATTCTAGAAAATGAGGATGAATTTTGTTTTGTGATTATGTTGTAACTATATAAATTTATCTTGTGTGCTTCTGCTTCACCAGTTAAGGTCTCCCTATCAAAATTCACACATTAATCGACCTCATGTGTGTTTTCATGAATCGTTCAATTGCATTCTGTGTTTCAATTAATTTAAAAACATAATTCATAGATACTTTTAATTGAATTATAGTATATGATTGATTCAAAATAAATGAATGAAGAAGGTAATAGGTAGACTGATTACTAAAAAGAACTACTCTTCCATCGGTGGTGTAGTAATCATAGAAACGTTTTGCATTCACTAGGGTTTATAAATAGTATAACCCAATATTGTTTCTGCTATTAAATTCCAACACAAATAGGAATATTAAGATAAGAATAAAATTTAAAATAACAGAAGAAATGGAAGAGAATCTAAAGGTTTATTGAAATCAGAACAATATTACAAAGTGAAGAAGAAGAAGAAGAAGGATCCATTTAAGGGATCCTAGATTCAAGTGATCTACCTCATTAAATTCCTAGAAAAAATAGAGTGAAACCCATTATACCATTCTATAAATCCCTCAATTCACGTCCCAACCCCTCCAAATGAGACAAAAATCAATTTATTCAGTATACGGGAGGCTGGGCTTCAGTTTTTTTGGAAGTGTGAATGGGGAAATTCAACCGAATATTCTATTCCAAGTTGTAATGCCTTTTTGACCATCACAACGCATGAATAAGCTGTCCTTATAGTATGATTATTTGTGATAATTTTTGTTCTCGATATCCTCTCCAAATTTGGGTCCAATATAAGAATGGATTTAGAAATTATAGAGCAAATATAGAACTGATGTCTAATATGGTGATTCCGGCCCAACTTTAACTTAATGTCCCATTGGATCCAACCAAATTCATGATTTATCTCAGATTTCCATAATAAAATTTGTATAAAATTATGTCAGAAAAATATTTTCAAAATATTATGTTCAAATAATTCAAATGAAATTATTTATGTTCGAAATACTACAACGATGTTTTTAAGGGTAAAAATGGAAATTTCATCGAATTTTAAAATGAATGATATAGTGGAAAATATTTTATAAATAAACATATTTAACACAATGTGAAAAATAAATTCATTTATTATAAATAAAATAGTTAAAAAATGTGTTTTATCAGTCTTTATGCATTCAATTGTGGAAATAAAATGTTCGTACCTCGTTCTTCATTCTTATATTTGATGACCTTATTTTATTATTAACATAACTATATATTGGTGTTATAATACATGTAATTATTGGTATTCATGTGTTTTTATGGTATATTAATCTATTATAAATAATTAATTGAAGGTATATTTTCTATATGTGAAATTTTCTAAGATCCATCATGCCAACGAACTTGAGGTGGGTGATTTTTTTCCTCTTTTCACTTTTATTTGAACTTGAAGGGATTTTGTTTATAAAACATTTATCCTATTGTTTTACATGGTTTTACCTCATAAAAATATATTTTGGATTATATTACTGGTAATTGTGAGATTTTATTTTAGTTGTCTCCCATAATGGACTTTTTAATTTATTAAATAAATTTTCTTAAATGAATAATGGTTTTAACAAATGTTTTGGAATAAAGGGTTATGGGAACCAACTGGAAAGGAATAGGTTGGGGTGTGTTCAATATTGAATTATATGAGGCCATTTTGAAATATAATTAGTTGCTGGTTCCAATTTTAAAGGTGCAAGGATGAAATTCACATCAAGAGACGGTTTGGTGGAGGACGTACTGCCGCTCATGAGAATAAGGGTATCATTCGACATACATGGGTGTGTATGTGTGAGAACATGGATGATTATTCCAAACCAAAAACAATAAATTGGTTTTTCTTTTTCAAAGGGATTCTATTTTGGGAAAATATAATTTATAATACCTATTCATATGAGATATTTTATTTTGTGAGAACTATATATTTATTTGATATTTATCATGTCTGTTTTATACCCTATTAGGTGACTTGTTTTTGGTATTAGTGGAATGTGGTAAAAACATGGGGGTTTCCTACTGAGTATGATTACTCACACCATTCATATGAACTTTTTTCAGATACATATGATGTTTTCCATGATATATTAAATGGACTATTTTCTTACTTTTCCAGCGGAACTCCATGATGTCATGGTCGTAGTGGGAGGAGTTGGAGCTTGGAGTTGGTTCATGTCTTAATAAAGAGTGGAACCACCTTGGTTTATATGTCATTTTTGACTTTAGATTTTTAGTTTTTATCTCTTAATGTTTTACTATTACTGTAATTTCCATCCCTATTTCATTTTTTATTGATGGATTGATCACATTTATTTTGTTTTGGTTTTGAAGAATGCATCATTTTTTTAGATGTCTTGGGTTTTATCAATTTAAATCCTAATATGTGTTCATTTCTGTTTGGGTTTATTAAAGGGAAAATAGTACCCCCCATTTTTCTTATGTTTATACCCCTGTAATTTTCTTCCATTTTTTAGGTTGTGGGGAATGTCACTTGATGTTAGTAACACTTACTCCTCCTCTCATACTAATGATTTGGGGTGTGATTTTAAAAATGGTATCATTTTATTCAGTCCTTGAGTTGAGATGGAATAAAGGAGATTGTAATGTTAGAACAAGAAAATTATATCTTAAAAAAACATAGATTACCTTCATATGATATGGTTCAAGTATCTAGGGCATTAAAAGTATAAGGATTGTTCTAAAACACTTTTACACATTTTTTAAACTCATTATCATGGGTTTAGCCAATTAGTACTTGGTATCATGCATCAAAAAATGATATTTCTCAACAGTACTACATTTTCACATGATTATTTGATATTAATTTTGTGATATTGTAACTATTGTGTCGATATATAAAATATAACCATAAAAGTATGAATAGTAAAAATTGAAAATCATTTGATTTTTGAAATGGTTTCTAGAACAAAAATTCCACCAGCAAAGAGAAAAATAAATAAGTGTGAGGGAGAATCTAAGAACATCGTTTCACCTAGACCATAAGTAAAATAAGACTTGGTTTAGATTATATTTAATGTATTTTAGGTTGTTGATAAGGGACCTAAGACTAGGTAACCTTGTTAGGTAAATCTATTAGAATAATTTCTAGAGAAGAACCCACCAATGTTTCATGGTGATTCTAGACATAAGAAAATAAAGTTATGGTTGAGCAGGATGTCTAGGATTTTGGACTTCTTGGGGACACCAGATTAAATGAGGGTCAGACTAGCAACATATATGCTTATGTACCTTGAATTAGCAAGGTGGGATTTAATTACTCAATCTAAGATGGATCTAGAACTCATGTGGAAATTATTATTTGTTGTTATTAATAATAAGTTCTTTTTAGTATCCTTACAAATAGAATTTTTTTTAGAATTATTTCAATTTAATGAAGGAAGTATGTCAATGAATAAATATGATGAAACATTCACTCACTATGCTTGGTTTACACCTGAGGTTACTATTGGTGAGAGACTAAAATCCTAGATATTTGAGGAAGGTCTCTAACCTGAGGTTCTCTCAAAGATGCTAATAATTTTTATTATTGACTATATATAAATTGTAAATAAGGCACTAGTGGGAAAAGACACCATACAAGGAATCTTAGTGGTGGTCAAACCTTTATCCATCTGAGTACTAGTGGTAGCTTTAGAATTGGTAGTAAAATCATGAGGTATAATAAATTCTATGGTGTTAAGGTAGTATAAGACCAATTGATGAGATTAGTCTCTTATCCACCAACCCACAACAATGAACCAGGCTATATATAGTGTTGTGCACTTTCACAAATAAATAAGGAATGAACTGCACAATAGAAGAATTCTCACCACTATATAAATAAAGGGAATCACTAGAATTATTATCATAAACTTTTGAGATAAGCATGTGGAACTGGATCTGCTCAACCTCAGGATTTCTATGCAAGAATAGAATAGTCCTATAATACTTGTTTACATCCATTGACCAAGGTGAATCATTATGCATCTAGGAATACTTAAATTGTTTTAGTAGTACCTCAACATGGAAACAAGAGAAATATCAAGGAATTTCAGTGGAAGTTATATAGAGTAGAATAGTCTATCATGAGAAAGTAATCAAGTCCCTTTATGGTTTTATGTACCATTCTTATGAACATGAGTCTTATGAATGTCTTGTTTTATATTGGTGTATCACATGATTTCAATTATTCTTTTATGCATACAAATTTTGATACACTTAGAAATGATGCCTAAAATCATGGGTATCAAAATACCACTCTAATATGAGGATGGTAGAAGATTAAAATTCCTAGAATGATCCATTACTATTGATGCAGTATAGTAATTTTGAGAGTTTGTAGTCTTAGAGATGGATTCTTTTGATCTAGTCATTGGGATGGACTTGTTGTCAGTGTTTATAGACTATATATACATATATGATATGAAATTAGTGTTCACATCCTTGAATGGATATCTCAATGTATTCATTGGAGATCATGATATAAATGAACGAAAAGAGGGAAATTTAGTAAAAATGGATGGAACCATCTTTAGCCAATTAGAATCAAAGAACTTGATAGAAACTGATGAAATAGGAAATGGGAATCTACCTTCTATAGTGGACAGATACCCAGATTTACTTCCAAAAAACTTCTCTAGGTTACCACCTGAATGGAAAATTTAATTTCTTATCTCTATACTCCTAGGAAAAATACATATTACATTAACATCTTACCAAATACGTCTAAAAATAGTTTTATATATAAAGGTTCTACTAAAAGAGTTTGAAAGTGAAGGTTTCATCGATGCTAGTACATCTCCTTGGGATGAATCTATTTTATTTTTCAACATGATAGGTGGTTCTCTATTATTATTTGTTTATTTTTATAAGATGAATCATATTACATCCAAAAAAATCTATTTCCTTGAATCAATGAAATATATGATCAATTAAATGGATCAAAGTGATTTGGGACATCCTATGGGTCACTAGAATCTCTAATTTTGAGTTGTATTTATCTTTGACTGTGTTCATATTGATCCCTGTTATCAAGGGTCAAAACATGGATTTTTAGGGAGATATACCATGGTGCTTGGTTAGTGCATAGTTTTTCAAGACCATGTTGTAATCATTCAAGGGGTGCTGAGATTTTTTACAGTGTTGTTTTTCATGGTTTGAGTACAGTTTATCAAATTTTGTGACACCATAGAGGAAACCATGAAGCTTATTTTGGGTTTAAAGGTGTACTATATGGTTGGAACTTGATTTTTCAAACCGTGTGTCCAAACGGTGCGACCCTGTCCAGCTGATTGAAATTTTTTAATTTACAAAAATTTCATGGTCGTGTTTTTATGTTTTTGGGGCTCTTTCTCCTCCCCCGTCATGTGTATACCTCCTCCCTTAGAGGTGGAGCTCTCCCCATACTTCCATGGTGATTTCCACATGGATTCATAGTGCATGTATTGAGGTATTTCAATTTATCATTGATTTCTTCTTCCTCTTCCCTTCCTCAAGCTTCATTCTTCCATTTTTATAGAAGTGTGGAACCCTGTGGGTGGTATTAGCCGAATCTAGTGTAACAAACCAAAATTTATTAAATGTAAATACCATTATTATAATTATTTAATATAATATAAATCACATAAAATAACATAAATAACACAATAAAAACTTTATAAATGAAGAATGAATGGAATAAGAGGTATTTCTTGATGTTAATGAACCTATACCAATGGAATAATGACTTAAAATTTGAAATAGTATCATGACCATTAGGAATAGTAACATAGAAAATATAATAGTAAACTAATCTATGAAATTACAAATAAAATTTATGCATCATATAAGTGATAATATGATATAATTATATCATGGTACAAGTAATTAAATATTTTGAAAATTAATAATTAAGTGTTTGTTTTTTATAAAACAAAAATGTTTAATTATAATTTTATAACTAATATATTTAATTTAAAGATAATTTATTTTCATAAAATATGTTATCAAATTAATAATTTGTTTCCTTGTTATTATAATAAATTTTTATAAGACTTTAATTAATTTTTAAATTTGTTATAAAATCTGTTATAATTTTAAAATCAAAATTTTCCAAGTAAATGATGATTTTAATTAAAAATTAAATTTCTCACATTTATAAAAAAAATTATAAAATGTAGTTGATTTTTTCCAAACATAAACAAATTTTTTGGTTGAGTTTTTGATATTTTTATAAAAAGACTCAATTTTTTGGTGAATAGTAAAATATCATAATTTATGATAAAATGTTAATACATGAATTATTGAGTCATAGATATTGTATAGCGGATTTAATCCAATAATATTGAACTAAAATTAATTATTATAACACTTTTAGTGATAGTTATCAGTCTATTCCTAGTCTTGATCCAAAATAATAAACTAATGAATAAAATAATTAAAAAACACCCCTCTCCTACCCTATAAATACCACACCTCACCACCTCTTCTCCTCACACCTTCCAATAATTTAGTAATTTACAATTTCTTCTGAATAATCTTGCTAATCTTATACCCCAATTCTTATAGCCCTTGGTTCCATCAAAATACAAAACTATTTTCCCTAATGAGGTTCTTAAGGAGGAGAAAATCAAGAGGTTAAATCATCTTTCTTTTTATTTTAATTTCATTTAATTTTTATTTATTTTATTATCCTCTCCTAACCTACACTTATCCAAGTTTCATGATAACTCTAGTATATTTTATATAATATAATTTTTTATCTTAAAGGAATAATTCATCTTCAAATCTATTTAATTTTTATTCTAAAAAGGGAAATATCGTCTATGGTGTGTCGATTTACCGCCACCGTGGATGATGCATTTTCATTTTCCAATACCGCTTTTGAGTCAGGTCATAAAAACATAATTATGGTTAAATAATATTTTATCAAACATTTTATAAGATATATAATTTTCTGTAAGTAATATATAAACATGATATTAAATAAAGTTATATGAGTTTGTGATGGTTGAAAATCGACTGAATAAATTAAATCATTTTCATTAACTATTTATCTAATGATTGATCTTCATAAAATATAAAAAATGATATATAATATAATATTATAATACAAAATTTCATTACTAATATATAATTTATATTTTGGATAACTATTCCAATTTTACATGAATTACCCTACTTATATACAACAGAAGAGATCATGAAAACCAAGAAAACGAACACTCACAAACAATGAAATTAAACTCCTTAACTCATCTAAAATCCCATAAATGAACTTAAAAAAATAATAATTAATAAAATTCATGTATAAAAGGTTAATAATTTTTTAATTAATGAATTTAATTTTATTATACAAGATATTATTGTGAAGAAACCATTTAGATATAAGGTAAGGGGATTCTCGAACCCAATATTCATTCTTTGAGTCATTCCTCTTTTATACCAAATTTAAGTTTATATGTTCTATTAATACTTCTCAAATATAATTTCATTGTATTTAAATTTTAATTTCTTGGATATACATGATTCCAATATTTGTTTATGGAAAAATAAAATATTTTTTCAAAAGATCTCTTCTTTCAAAAAACACATGTTTTACTTATGTTGATATTATTTCTTCTTCACTCAAGATTGATGATTCTAATACCAAATATGTTATTGCATATTTATTTTGTGGACACAAAATTTTATTCACGAATTTATTCTTTATGAAAAAACCCATTCTTTTTCATGGGTTATTATATGTCTAAGATTGATATATGTTCTTTATGGCATGCATGATTATGTAAATTTTATTATGTGATGGGTGAGCCCGGAATTATATATTTCTCTAATGAATTTGGTAATGTGATTCATATCATGAGATAATTTGCAATATGCATGAACATGATGATATATATTTTCAAAATAATGGTGTTATTGTAATCCACATATGTTATGCGTGGACATGATGCTATATTTGGCCACAACTATCTATGTTAGTTGACCACTAAGACATGATGTTTCATTTTTATAAATTTCACCATTACATTCCTTTATCCAGTTTTTTATCTCATGACTGTGATGATTATCCTATACTTATGTTATGATTTTTAATATTATGTTCACCCGTGTTTCATTTCTCTTATTCATCTTCTTACTGGGATTTTAGCTCATACCTTGTTTTGATGTATATTATCATGTGAATTATTTCACTATAGAGAACATGGGGCACAATAAGAATCTATAGAAGAAGGAATTAAACAAATATTTTTGATTTATTATGTTAAAGTTATGTTTGTTTTTAATTTTCCGAAGATACTAAACCCTTAGATCCTAGTTTTATATTAATATTGTGTTTTTTATATTTAAAATGATATAATAATCATGTAAGAAATATAAGGGTAACTAAAGTTGGTATTATAAAAAAATTTAGTTAATTTTGGAATTAGGATTAGAGAACCTTAGTGAAACCATTGGTATGAGACTAAGTATAAGAGAATTTTTTTTGGAAAAAATCTAAAACTGGGGATCCAATAAGACATGCCTTTAGAGTTAATTTCACAATGTAATAAATTATTTATTCATGAGTTTTTTAATAATGTTTTGTTGAAACATTATCTATTTTAAACAAATAGTGGGAACTATTAAAAACTTGGCCAACTACCAATGCGAGGGACAATGTTGCAATTTCCCAAACTAAATACCCAATTCTTTGGGAGGTGGAGTAAGAACGTTCATGGTGATTCATACCTAGATGTATCATCATATTAATAATAACTTGAACAATTTTTGACATCTTCATTATCTTAAGAAGGATAAACTGGATATCAAGTCTTTTTTATGACAATAACCATCAACATTTTGGGGATCTTTTGATCCACTAGTCATAGAACAGTGGGTTAACTAATTGGAGAAGAAATTCTCTATGATTCACTGTTATTAGAGGGAGAATGTGACCCTAGTATTTTATCATATAGATGGATAGGCCGATCAATGGTGGTAATTTATTAAGAACACCAAGCCGAAGGATGAAATTGAAGAGATGGAGTGGGAATACTTTAAGAAAATATTTCTTAATAAGTAAATCCCTCAAACTCTTTAGATAATAATGGAGAGATAATTGTTAGATATAAAGTAAAAATAAGGTTAATACATCACATTATATGAAGAAAATTTTACAAGGATTTAAATTTACACCTCAGGTTTTGTTATAAAAAATGATAGAAATATATATATATTATTTTTGTGGTTTCAAACCAAAAAAATCAAAAGGCTATAGAATAAAAATAATTTGGGAGTTATGAAGAATTAATTTGATGTGATCTCACAGTGGATTTAGAGTTTTAGGAATAGTTCCATGGATATCGTGATCAGAAATTAAGGATGGAGTTTCATGTCGGGGGATCTAATAAGAAAGGTGGAAAGAAAGATCAACCACTCACATATAAGAAATTTGGGAATAAGGATCATGGGAACTACCTCAAATGGATGAGGAAATGATATAAGTGTGGGAGAGAAGAACCCTAAGATCATAAATTTCTAGGATACATGAATAATATGTTCAATTAGATGGAATAAATGAGATAAACACATATAGTTTATTTCATCAACTATAGAGAGAAACATAACTATGAAAACTGGTGTACTAAACCTCGAGTCCTATAGGGTAATTAGCATATGTATCCAATAAATACAAGGGAAAAATGGATATATTATTCCATTATAAATGTTTAATTGGATCCTAACAATTATGTGGTGATAGGTATGCTGGTTATTCATTCAAGAATAATGAATTTACTATTTGATTTGGTTTTATGCATTATTGCATATATTATTGGTTTAGTAGAACTATGCAAATACCACCTCAAAATATTGAGGTTGAGTTATCTTTGAGCATAAAAAATGGGGAAATTATTCCATCCAATGTAAATAACTCCTCCCTTATTAATGTTTGTAAACTGAAACTCCCAGAAAATATGGTCTTACTTTCTTTGGTAGAGTTTGATTTTACATAGGCCTTGTATTGTATATCATTATATAAATCTATCATAAACTATTGGGAAATACAGATCACTCTTTAAATCCTTTGGAATACTCAATTTTATTATAAGTGTTGGTTTGAGGATGAATCATATTCTAAATCATCATCTCCTGTTTGGATATTATTGCATTATGGGAAAGCATATCTAGCTCAAAGTCATTGAGAGAGAGGAGAGAATCATGATGGAAGACACGACCATTTTGAGGTACTACACTAATGTGTTCCCTAAACAATTTTTTGGTCTTTCTCCTAATCGAGTAGTTGATTTATCAATTGAAATTATTCCTTGATATTTACCTATATCAATGACACCTTATAGAGTGGACATCATTGAGTTGGAGGAACTGAAGAAGCGGTTGTAAGAGAATATGAACAATAGTTTTATATGTGGGATTTCTTAATCATGGGGTGAACCAGTCCTCTTTTTCTTAAAGAAAGATGGATCAATACACCTCTACATTGATTATTGTGAGCTCAATAAAATTATTATAAATAGAAATTGTCCCCTTCCATGGATATATGACTTGTTCGATTAACTATGTGGGGCCATTTATTTCTCTTAGGCAGACCTTTGGTCAGAATATCACCAATTAAAGGTGATGAAGGAGGATATTCCCCAGACTACCTTTCAAATGATGTATGAAAACTTTGAGTTTATGGTAATTCCTTTGACACTCACTAATTCTCCAACAATATTCATGGACTTAATGAATATAGTCTTTAGATATTATCTCAAAAAAAATCTCATAGATTTATTAATGATATTCTGATATACTCCAAGAGAAAGGTGGAACATGAGGAGAATTTTAATACTCTATAAAAGACTCTGAGAAGGGAGAATTTTTTTTAAAAGTATAGTAAATATGAGTTCAAGATGGGGTAATTATCATTCTTGGGGAATTTTATCACTATAAATGGAATATATGTGGACCCTTCCAAGTTAAAGGCAATCGAATAGTGTCATAGAACAACAACTATAACGGAGATCCGTAGTTTACTTGGTCTATCAAGGTATTACTGTATATTTTTTTTATAAATTATCACACAATGAAAACCCACTAACAAGGATAACTCAGAAGAGATACAAGTTTTTCTAGACTGGTGAATGTGATGACTGCTTCAAAGAGTTAAAATAGAGGTTTATCATCATGCAAGTAATCACGCTTTCGATAAGTGGGGAACTATTTTCGGTATATAGTGCTGCTTCAAAGAAGGTAATAGGATATGTATTGATTCAAAATGATAAGGGTATTTCCTACACATTAAGTTTGTTAAAATTTCATGAGAAAAATATCCCACACATGATTTGGAGTTTGCTGTTATGGTCAACCCATTGAAAATTTAGAGGCATTATATCTAGGGGATAAGTGTGATATATATACTTATCATAAGAGCCTAAAATATAAATTCACAGAAAATGATATTAATATGCACTAGGAAATATGTTTAGTGATCATAAATTATTATGATTTCTCAATCCGCTACTATCCTAGTAAGGAAAATAAAGTGGTAGATACACTATGTACAAAGGAACCTGCAACATTATCAATGATGTTAATTGATGGGGATAAAATATTATTATATTGGGAAAGGATGGACATAGAAATATTTAAGGAAGGAATGTCATCAATCCTTTCTCAAATTATTTATCAATCATCTATCATGGAGAAAATAAATGATGCTCAAAAAAATGACATGGAAATTCAAAAGAAACTGAAATCCATGAGAAATGGGAAGTCCATATAGTTCAAAATGGATGAGGAAGGAGTCATGATATATGGGTCATGATATATGTACCATCTAATCCATAGATAAAGAAATATCTTCTGAGTGAAGAACAAAACTCAACCATCATTATTCTCCCATGGAGCACAAAGATGTATCGAGATCTCTAAGAGAACTATTGTTGGGACAATACGATGAAAGATATTTCTGTGTATAAATAAAAGTGCATGCTATGTCAAAAAGTGAATTTTGAAAGGAAATATTATAATGTGATGATGAAACCATTAACCTTACCAACATGTAAATAAGAAAACATCACCATGAACTTTTTCATCAGACCACCAAAGAAATCTAGAGGAAACAATGAAATGTGGGTTATTTTTTATTATCTTATAATGATAGATCACTTTATCACAATTAGATAAGACTTAACACTGGATAAACTGTCTTATATTTACATTTGAGAAGTGGTATGGATTCATGGAGTACCACTATCACCTAAAAGAGCTGAAAAGGCACCCAAAATTCTCTTAACACTAATTTAAACTTTAGTTTTCCTTATCATCCTCAAATTTATTGTCAATCAGAGATTACTGTTCATATAATAGAAAAAAATGTTGATGGAATGATATATATAATTAAAAGGAGGATAGGACCAATATTTTCCTCTGGTTTAGTTCTCTTATAACAATGATTTCAACATAAGAATCCAAATTTCTCCATATGAATCTCTTCATGGGAAAAGATACAAAACGCTTTCATGTTGGAATGAGGTCGGTAAACATAAGTTTCTAGGATCTAAAATGGTCAATGAAATAATAGATAATGTCAAAACCATTCAACAGAACATCAAGATAGACCAAATTCGATAGAAGATCTGCAAAGACATTCATTGATGGTATTGAAATTTTAATGTTGGAGACATGGTATTCTAGCACATATATCCATTGAAGAGGATCATGGGATTTGGAATGAAATGAATATTGAGTACTAGGTACATCGTCCCCTTTGAGATTCTTGATCACGTTAGAGTTGTGTCTAATTGACTGTAATATATAACTGCCATGCCCCAAGTACACAATGTATTCCATGTATCCATGTTGAGGAAGTACATATGAGATCCCTCACATGTACTGAATTCATAGTTGGTATACTTAGGAAATAATCTCTCTTATGAGGTGACACCTGTGAAGATATTAGACCGTAGAGATATGGTTCTACACAATATGACTACCCACCTAGTCAAAGTGTTGTGGTAGAATCATATGTAAAAAGGGGAAGCATGGGAACCATATGAGGAAACGAATGAGAAGTACACACACTTATTTTCACCATAGTTTGAAAAATGAAATTTTGAGGGTGAAATTTCATAAGGTGGGAAGAAAGTAACAACCCATAATTCTATAAATGGATGTACCCTTATTATAATTATGTAATATAGTATAAATCACATATAATTAAACAAAAAAACAATATAAACCTTATAAATTATGCACTAAGGGAATAAGTGGTATTTCTAGAAGTAAATGAACCTATACCAGTGGAATAGTAACTTGACCTTTGGAAAAGTAATGTGACCATTAAGAATTGTAACTAGGAAAATTGAATAGTAACCCCATCTATGAAAGTATAAATAAAATTTAAGGATCCTATAAGTGATAATATGATATAATTATATCATCATACATGTAACACCCCAAGCTTCAACGGTATGCTTCTCTTTGAATAATGTGATAGCATGTGTTGTACGCAACACCGAGTTCTAACACACCATAACCAATCAAACTAGCCGTTATGAATAGTAATACCTACTTTTCGAAATTATATATATTTTATATTTTAAAATGGACTTCATTTCTGGATTCGTAATATCGAATTTATCCTAAGGTGAAATTTTGGTACTTTTCGGAAAACTTTCATATTTTGATGAATAGTGAAAATTACTAAATTTTAATTAAAAACAACTTTTTTAATCAAAATAATTAATAGTGATAAATTATTAATTTGAGTGGTGTTAAAGTATATTTAGAATATATTTTTACCATTTAATACAATGTTGGTCATTGGACATAATTTTACAATTAAACCGAACATAAACAAGTGTCAATCTTTTGATAGGTATTATCTCTTAAAAACACGCTTTTTGTTTTGACAGCGGGAATTAATTTTAAATTAATTTCTGCCACTTATGTGATTTGAATTTAGAAAAATGGATTCCATATTTGGAATCAGGATTTCCAAATTGTGTAAATAGGTAACTTTTATTTTTTGACATTTTGAATAATTACTGCGGTAATATTTTATTTACCATGGTTAAGGGTAAATCCGGTAAATAAGGGTTAAAAAATATTACTATAATAATACTAAATTACCCTAAAACGTGTCCTAGCCTTATTGGTTGATACATGTTCGACCATAGGCATCTTTGGGACGATTTTGGGACCCCATGGTGCCACTTGTAGGTGATAGAGACACTTTTTTTAATTAAGTTAAAATGAATACAAAAATAACACAAGCATATATCTTTTAGAAAAACAATTTGTACATAGGGTTACATATGTTGGATTTTAGATTATAAATATTCCTTATAAAGATAAAAATATTTCCTACATAATGATAGTTTATTTATAATTTTTAGACATTAAATAATTTAATTTATTTATGACACAATGATGATGAATTAATTACTATAATAGTGAAAAATTAAATTAATTGATATTATAAATACCCAAATAAATATAATATGAAACTTTTAATAAATTAAACTAATTTTATAGGATAATATGATATATTAGTATTGATTTAATTTACTTTTTTTGAAGTAATCAATCTGTTATGAGTTTCAACAAAATCAACTATTGAATAGTGTCAAAATTGACATAAAAGAGTTCTTAAAACAAATATTATTTTATTAATTGATATTAAATTCCTAAAAATATATGGATCGGCCAAGAGACTTATATCATGATAGGTTCATCATTAATGGACCACTTGGGGGTCGCTTGGATGTATATAGTAAGTTTATTAACCATATTATATAAAAATACAAAGAGACATTGTAAAAGTGAAACTAATTAACTTAGAGTTAATACTTAAAGATAAGGTTAATATAAGTACCCAAACCTGTCTAAATTCTATTTTTTGAGTTTTTTTCGACCTATACCCACCTTAAAATTTAAATAATAAACTTTGGAACCATTAGAAACCGAATATGAATTTATTATAAATTAATATTTCTAGCTTTTCCAAAGGTGCCCCTCACCCCTCTTATAAAAGGGCACTCATCCTTCTCATTTCTTCACACCTTCAAAGCCTTTTGGTTCGGCCAAACTCTGCCCAAATACTCTCCCAACTTCCCTCAATACAACCTATAGGCCTTAGTTTGATCATAAATCCAACCTAAGAATCCCTTTTGATCAAATCAAAAGGAAGAACCCGAAGAAGAGGTAATGTTTTCACCACCCCTTTTCAAGTTCCTTTCTTCTTCCACTTCTTCTTTCTTTGTTATTACCATTTTAAAATAATAACTCCAGTATCTTACATATACTGTGATGTTATTATAATTATGGTACAACCATATTCAGTATTCTATCCACCCTTTGAATAACATGTCACCATACGTGCGTACGTACGGCTTACCGTCTTCACGTCATGGTGTAATTGTTATTCAATATATTATTATTTGGATGGGTATAATAATGATGTGTAACTCATGTAAATAATAAATATAACATGTTAATGATTCTTTATATATGATATACCATCCATTTATATATTATTATTATATCAAAAGAATGATATTGTCTCTCGTGCGTACGTACGGACTACCGTCTCCACGAACGTGATGAGATTCATTATCTATCGTATCCATTAAAGTATAATTATCATTTGATGATTTAAAAATGATGTTTAAGGACTTGATATCATTCTGGATATGAATAATATACAACCTATCTATAACAAACACGGCTTATGTAACAAAACATATAAAAGAAAATGAGTAAGTTAACACCTGAAACGACGATAATACTAAGATATTATTATCAAATCAATATTAAAAGATCATATATGATATCATATTAATGTATATGATTCTTGTATAATTTAATAACAATTATTTCACCATTATACCGGAGATTAACCTACCCCAACCAAGGAAAAGTACAAGGTAAGGGTTATTTCACAATCTCTTCATTATCCGAGGTTGTTTATATGTAATAATCTACTGGGATCTCTTTATCATCCACATCCATGTTTTCATAAAAATGTATTTCAAAACATTTTTATTATTTACAATAATATGGGTTAAAGTCATTTATACCCTTGTTTGACTTTTTATAAGAGGAATCTTTCCGTCATTTTCAAAACAAGGTCCTTTTAACCTTTTCGACAGAATTAAGGTAAGAATGTTTTTTTTAACTTATACGACGGGTGCGGTTATTTTCCGCCATTATAAAATCTTCAAAGCTTTCCTTACAATCTTATAAGAATATTTTCAAATGTTTTATTTTATATGGATCTTAAATGATTTCAAAATAAAAAGAGATATTTCTCTCAAAAGAGTTTTGATTTCATCTATGTCAACATCATTTGATGGATTTTACGCTTATTTGAAGTTGATTTATTATGATACAAAACTTTTATATTATATTGTAGGTTTTGTGATATGTTTGACTGTGGATGTGCTATTTTTATACCATTCATAGTTTATGGTGAAAGTATTGACATATCGTATGCTAGTTTTAATACAAATGTTTATGTTATGTTTAAACCTTTTCATATGGGAATGCATTGGACTTAATATGTGACGGGTGGAGCCCGCTATAGCTCCTAAATGCATCGGTATGTCTCATGAGACAAAATAGTGTCTTGGAACAAGGCCTTGACAAAATCTTATTTGTAGTCTTGGCACGAGGCCTTGGCTATGTGGTTATGATAGTCTGGAATTATGCATTCCATCATTATGAAAGTGGTTATTGATTTTGTATGTGATTATTCGATTAGTAGAATATCCATGTGAATAAGTAAATGGCATTATTTCATTTTATTTATTCCATACTATGTTGAAAGTTCACGTTTGGAAGGCTTTTGTTTTAGTTATACATTACCTTAAATGATTATTCTTATTTATGAAAGTTTCCGCTATATTGTTATCCTTACTGGGCATTTGAGCTCACCCCTTTTCTATGTTTTATTTTTCCCAGGATGTGAAGAAGTAAGTTATGAATGACCTACAGGGATATTATGAGGGGATAATAGTGTGGACTGTGGAGACATTATGTTGTTGTAGTAGTTTTTCATTTTATGATGTAATGTAAGACTTATGAATATATCTAGTGTTTCCAAGGCTACTAAACAAATTGGTCTTTCGAGATTTGATCTTTCTTGTGATCATGCCAATGTTATGTAATAATGCACCGACTCTGGGTAACTAGGGTCGGGGCGTTACAGTTGGTATCAGATGAAGTTTAGTACAAACCTTGGAAGCTAGATTTAGATAAACTCTGATTAGAGCACGTAGACCTAAGATGAACGTTGAGGATTAGTATAGAAGAACTTCCTAGAATTTTGGTATTGTAGAGATTTTGTGAGTTTTCCGAGCAATACATCCCTGTCTGGATATGAGCAGGTAGAGGCAGCTCTGGTACAGATGTACCTAGGGGTAAAACCCGAAAACACCGCTTTGAGCTAGACTCGAACGGGAATTGGTGCACGACAACGGGCCTTGCTGCACTCTTGGTTACGACACTCCCGGGGGATATTCTTAGGATAAATCTCATTTTCTTTACAAATCATTATGAAGGGTTTATCAGTATATACTTCCTCAAAGAAAACATTTTTATGATTATGGATTATATCCATAAATAGTTCAATTTATGTTAAGTGTTTTATAAGTATGGGATTATGTATTTTGATTCATAAACTGATCTAGTTTATGCCATTGTTTAGAAATGGCTTCTACTGGAAGAAATGGAAACCGTATCAATGCACACACTCCATGTAGGGATTTCCCTCCTGCTCAAGATAATTAAGTGGAGCTGGTGATGCAACTGGTGCCGATCAGCTAATCACCATACTGGGACAACTCACTCAGGTTATGAATAATAACCTTACCCGTATGGAGCACCCTGATCCACAGTGTGGAGGATCAATGTTAGATCGATTCATGAGGCAACAAACACCAACGTTCAATGGGAGTACAAATCCCTTAGTAGCTAAGCAATGGATAAATTCCCTAGAGAAAATATTTCAGGCTTTGGGGAGCCGTGAAAGGGAAAAAGTTATCATGGCAGTTTACCGCCTCACTGGATATGCTGATCAATGGTGGTCATTAATTCAAAATATGAAGGAAGATGATGAAGTATCAAATATGGAATGTAGGGAGTTCAAAGATCAGTTTTTAGAAAAATACTTTCCTCGCGACCATCGAGCAGATATAGAAAGACAATTTCTAAGTCTGAGACAGAAGGAGGATGAGAATGTCACAAAGTATGAGGCTAACTTTACAAGGTTAGCAAGGTATTCTGGTGATTATATACATTACCCAAGAAGTACGATTGATCGTTTATTTAATGGGTTAAAACCATTTCTCCGTCAAGAATTAGTCTCACAATCCTTTTCATCGTACGAAGACATTGTCTCATGTGCTATCAAGACCGAAAAGGAATTCTCTATGTCTTATGACTTTAAAGCAAAGCAAGAGAAGAAGAGGCCTGCTGAACAATCTGGGAATGGAAATAAGGGGAAGAAAGGAAAGGTTGAATATCCATCTTGTGGTAAATGGGGGAAGAAACACCATGGTACTTGCTTGAAGGGAATGGGAGTCTGTTACAAGTGTGGTGAAAAAGGCCACCAAGCTCGTGATTGAAAAGGGATGAAGGAAGCTACCAACGTTCAGTGCTACAATTTCAGGGAGATGGGGCATTACACAAATGCATGTCCTAAGCGTCAGGAGAACTTACCTCAGAAAAGTCCAAGGGATCAAGGCTAGGCTTATGCTATCACTACTGCTGAGGTAGAAGCTCTGAAAGACGTGGTGGCAGGTAATTTAATGGTTTCCTCAAGTTTAGAAAATGCATTATTTGATTCTGGATCATTGCATTGTTTCATATCTTCCCAGTTTGCTAAGAAAATTAGATTTTTCCAATTTGATTTAACAAGGGAGTTGTCAGTTAAAACTCTTAAGGGAAGTATCATTGCAACAAAGTTTTGTGAATCAGTCCCCATTAGAGCACATAAATGTTCTTTATCTGCTGATCTTGTCATCATACCTATGATTGAGTTTGATATAATCCTCGGTATGGACTGGATTTCGGACTATGATGCGAAGATTTACTGTAAGAAGAAATAGGTTACGATTCTTGATGATAATGATAAGGAACACCTTATCTTTAGAGAATAATCGTCACCACCTAATTCTTATTTAGATCCACCCCCAGTAGCTCAACTTAATTCAATTAATGGGGAGGAAGAGAATGAAATAACTGTCGGTGAGGAAAGGTATGTTCAAATAGAGGATGTACCTATTGTGAAAGAATTTGTAGATGTATTTCCGGAATATTTACCTAGACATCCTCCAGAACAAGAAGTTGAGTTTTCCATTGATTTAATTCCTGGATCAAGGCCTATATCGAAGACCCCTTATAGAATGGCCACTGTAGAATTATTTGAACTAAATAAACAACTAGATGAATTGATTAATAAGGGATTTATTCTCCCTAGTCTTTCTCCATGGGGATCCCCTGTTCTTTTTGTTAAAAAGAAAGATGGATCTATGAGGATATGTATCGACTACAGGGAGATAAATGCTATAACGATAAAGAACAAGTATCCCCTACCTCGTATCGATGATTTATTTGACCAACTACATGGGGCTCAATACTTTTCAAAGATGGACCTTCGATCTGGATACCATCAGTTGTGTGTGAAGAAGGAAGACATTCCGAAGACAGCATTTCGAACCAGGTACGGGCATTACGAGTTTACCGTAATGCCGTTTGGATTGACTAATGCACCCTCTGTATTCATGGATCTGATTAATAGATTTTTCAAGGAGTATCTCGATGAATTCGTGGTGGTATTTATTGATGATATCTTGGTATACTCCAAAACCTACGAAGATCATGAAAATCACTTGCGCATTATCTTGAAGACTCTGAGGAGGCATGAATTATATGGGAAGTTTAGCAAGTGTGAATTCTGGCTTCAGGAGATTTCTTTTCTTGGCCATATTGTCTCTAAAGATGGAATCTCTGTTGATCCTTCTAAGACCAAGGCAATCCAAGAATGGCCAGCACCTACGAGTATAACTGAGGTACGTAGTTTTATTGGTATGGTAGGTTATTATCGACGTTTCGTCCAGAATTTTGCGCGATTGGCTAACCCATTAACGAAGCTCACACATAAAGGGGTTAAATTTGTTTGGACAAAAGAGTGTGAAGAATGTTTTGAAGAACTTATGAGAAGATTAGTCAATGCTCCTATATTGACTCTACCATCGGGGAATGATGGGTTCGTTATTTATAGTGATTCATCAAAGAAAGGACTTGGTTGTGTCCTTATGCAGAATGATAGAGTTATTGCCTATGCATCACGACAGTTAAAAATTCATGAACAAAACTATCCTACCAATGATCTCGAGTTAGCAGCTATGATCTTTGCTTTGAAGATATGGAGGCACTACCTCTATGGTGAAAAATGTGAGATTTATACTGATCACAAGAGTTTGAAGTATATTTTCTCACAAAAAGAACTCAACATGAGGCAAAGGAGATGGCTTGAATTACTCAAGGATTATGATTTCACGATACACTACCACCCAGGGAAAGAAAACAAGGTGGCAGATGCTTTCGGCAGAAAAGACCATGGTGTTTTGAACATGATGAGAATTTAAAGGGATCCAATTTTCATGGATCTAGTGAAGATGGACATGGGAATAACCAGGGAAGGTGAAACATCAATGATTTTTCAAATGGTTGCCAAACCATCTTTACTAGAAAGTATTAAGAGTTCTCAGACCAATGATGAAGAATTTCAAAAGAAGATTAAAGCTGTGAATGATGGAGATTGAGAGACTTTGTGTATGAAGATGGAATTTTGAAATTCGGGAAGAGACTTTGTGTTCCCGATTTACCTGATCTAAAAAGGGAATTGTTGGATAATGCTCGTAGTTCAAATTTCTCTATACACCCTGGGAGCACGAAAATGTATATATATTTGAAGGAACATTTTTGGTGGGACAACATGAAGATGGAGATTGCTGATTTTGTGTCAAGATGTATGGTTTGTCAACAAGTTAAAGCTGGAAGGCAATAGCCTGGAGGAGTCATGCAACCTCTTCCCATACCAGAGTGGAAATGGGACAATATTACGATGGACTTTGTCATGGGGCTACCAAAGACTCCTAGAAGGAATGATGCAATATGAGTTATTGTCGATTGTCTTACCAAGTCAGCACATTTTCTTGCTATAAGAGAAGATCTACCCCTGGAACGCCTAGCAAGACTATATATTAATGAAGTTGTGAGACTTCATGGAGTACCCCTATTGATTGTTTCTGATTGTGATCCCCGTTTTACTTCAAGATTTTGAAAAAGTCTTCAGAAATCCCTGGATACTGAACTTAATTTGAGCACTGCTTACCATCCTCAGACAGACGGACAATCAGAACGGACTATTTAGACCTTAGAAGACATGTTGAGATCTTTCTCACTTGACTTTCAGGGTATGTGGGATCAATATTTCCACTGGTAGAATTTTCCTATAACAATATCTTCCATTCGAGTATTCATATGGAACCATATGAAGCGTTATACAGAAAGAGATGTCGTACACCAACCTGTTGGGATGACGTTGGTGAAAGAAAACTTGTAGGCCCAGAACTGGTGGAGGAAACGGTGGAAAAGGTGAAGGTAATCCAAAATCACATCAAAGCAGCTCAAAGTAGGCAGAAGAACTATGCCGATAATCGATGGAAGGATTTGGAATTTCAAGTCGGTGATCATGTTTTCCTGAAGGTATCTCCATGGAAGGGATTCATACGTTTTGGTAAGAAAGATAAATTGAGTCCCAAGTACATCGGACCCTTCGAAGTTCAAGAACGAATTGGGGTTGTAGCTTACCGATTGGCAATGCCGCCAAGTCTCTCCAAAGTTCACGATGTGTTCCACGTATCTCTGTTGAAGAAATACATGTCTGACCCAATGTATGTACTCACCTATGAAGAATTAGAACTGGAACCCGATCTGTCTTATTGCAAAGAGCCCGTCAGGATTCTTGATACGAGAGAACAAGTGCTGAGAAACCGGACGACGCGTGTGGTAAAAGTTTTGTGGAGAAACCATAAGATGGAAGAGGCAACGTGTGAACCCGAGGAACTTATGATGATGAACCACCCGAGTCTTTTCATTTGGTAGTATTCTAGAAATTTCGAGGACAAAATTATTTGAAGGAGGGGAGAATGTAACACCCCAAGCTTCTACGGTACGCTTCTCTTTGAATAATGTGAGAGCGTGTGTTGTACGCAACACCGAGTTCTAACACACCATAACCAATCAAACTAGCCGTTATGAATAGTAATACCTACTTTTCGAAATTATATATATTTTATATTTTAAAATGGACTTCATTTCTGGATTCGGAATGTTGAATTTAGCCTAAGGTGAAATTTTGGTACTTTTCGGATAACTTTCATATTTTGATGAATAGTGAAAATTACTAAATTTTAATTAAAAACAACTTTTTTAATCAAAATAATTAATAGTGATAAATTATGAATTTGAGTGGTTTTAAAGTATATTTAGAATATATTTTTACCATTTAATATAATGTTGGTCATTGAACATAATTTTACAATTAAACCGAACATAAACAAGTGTCAATCTTTTGATAGTTGTTATCTCTTAAAAACACGCTTTTTGTTTTGACAGCGGGAATTAATTTTAAATTAATTTCTGCCACTTCTGTGTTTTGAATTTAGAAAAATGGATTCCATATTTGGAATCAAGATGTCCAAATTGTGTAAATAGGTAACTTTTATTTTTAGACATTTTGAATAATTATTGCGGTAAATATTTTATTTACCATGGTTAAGGGTAAATCCGGTAAATAAGGGTTACAAAATAATACTATAATAATATTAAATTAACCTAAAACGTGTCCTAGCCTTATTGGTTGATACATGTTCGACCATAGGAATCTTTGGGTCGATTTTGAGACCCCATGGTGCCACGTGTAGGTGATAGGGACACTTTTTTTTAATTAAGTTAAAATGAATACAAAAATAACACAAGCATATATCTTTTAGAAAAACAATTTGTACATAGGGATATATATGTTGGATTTTAGATTATAAATATTAAATAGAAAGATAAAAAGATTTCCTACATAATGATAGTTTATTTATAATTTTTATACATTAAATAATTTAATTTATTTATGACACAATGATGATGAATTAATTACTATAATAGTGGAAAATTAAATTAATTGATATTATAAATACCCAAATAAATATAATATGAAACTTTTAATAAATTAAACTAATTTTCTAGGATAATATGATATATTAGGATTGATTTAATTTAATTTTTTCGAAGTAATCAATCTGTTATGAGTTTCAAAAAAATCAACTATTGAATAGTGTCAAAATTGACATAAAAGAGTTCTTAAAACAAATATTATATTATTAATTGATATTAAATTCCTAAAAATATAAGGTTCGTCCAAGAGACTTATATCATGATAGGTTCATCATTAATGGACCACTTGGGGGTCGCTTGGATGTATATAGTAAGTTTATTAACCATATTATATAAAAATACAAAGAGACATTGTAAAAGTGAAACTAATTAACCTAGAGTTAATACTTAAAGATAAGGTTAATATAAGTACCCAAACCTGTATAAATTCTATTGGTTGAGTTTTTTTAGACCTATACCCACCTTAAAATTTAAATAATCAACTTTTGAGCCATTATAAACCGAATATGAATTTATTATAAATTAATATTTCTAGCTTTTCCAAAGGTGACCCTCACCCCTCTTATAATAGGGCACTCCTCCTTCTCATTTCTTCAAACCTTCAAAGCCTTTTGGTTCAGCCAAACTCTGACCAAATACTCTCCCAACATCCCTCAATAAAACCTAGAGGCCTTAGTTTCATCAGAAATCCAACCTAAGGAGCCCTTTTGATCAAATCAAAAGGAAGAACCCGAAGAAGAGGTAATGTTTTCACCACCCCTTTTCAAGTTCCTTTCTTCTTCCACTTCTTCTTTCTTTGTTATTACCATTTTAAAATAATAACTCCAGTATCTCACATATACGGTGATGTTATTATAATTATGGTACAACCATATTCAGTATTCTATCCACCCTTTTAATAACATGTCACCATACATGCGTACGTACGGCTTACCGTCTCCACGTCGTGGTGTAATTGTTATTCAATATATTATTATTTGGATGGGTATAATAATGATGTGTAACTCATGTAAATAATAAATATAACATGTTAATGATTCTGTATATATGATATTCCATACATTTATATATTATTATTATATCAAAAGAATGATATTGTCGCTCGTGCGTACGTACGGACTACCGTCTCCACGAACGCGATGAGATTCATTCTCCATCGTATCCATTAAAGTATAATTATCATTTTATGATTTAAAAATGATGTTTAAGGACTTGATATCATTCTGTATATGAATAATATACAACATATCTATAACAAACACGGCTTATGTAACAAATCATATAAAAGAAAATGAGTAAGTTAACACCCGAAACGACGATAATACTAAGATATTATTATCAAATCACTATTAAAAGATCATATATGATATCATATTAATGTATATGATTATTGTATAATTTAATAACAATTATTTCACCATTATACAGGAAGTTTAACCTACCCCAACCAAGGAAGAGTACAAGGTAAGGGTTATTTCACAATCTCTTCATTATCCGAGGTTGTTTATATGTAATAATCTACTGGGATCTCATTATCATCCACATCCATGTTTTCTTAAAAATGTATTTCAAAACATTTTTATTATTCACAAGAATATGGGTTAAAGTCATTTATACCCTTGTTTGACTTTTTATAAGAGGAATATTTCTGCCGTTTTCAAAACAAGGTCCTTTTAACCTTTTCGACAGAATTAAGGTAAGAATGTTTTTTTAACTTATACGGCGGGTGCGGTTATTTTCCGCCGTTATAAAATCTCAAAAGCTTTCCTTACAAGATTATAAGAATATTTTCAAAAGAAAATGTTTTATTTTATATGGATCTTAAATTATTTCAAAATAAAAAGATATATTTCTCTAAAAAGAGTTTTGATTTCATCTATGTCAACATCCTTTGATGGATTTTACGCTTATTTGAAGTTGATTTATTATGATACAAAACTTTTATATTGTATTGAAGGTTGTGTGATATGTTTGACTGTGGATGTGCTATTTTTATACCATTCATAGTTTATGGTGAAAGTATTGACATTTCGTATGCTAGTTTTAATACGAATGTTTATGTTTTGTTTAATCCTTTTCATATGGGAATGCATTGGACTTAATATGTGATGGGTGGAGCCCGCTATAGCTCCTCGATGCATCGGTAGGTCTCATGAGACAAACTAGTGTCTTGGCACAAGGCCTTGACAAAATCTTATTTGTAGTCTTGGCACGAGGCCTTGGCTATGTGGTTATGATAGTCTGGAATTATGCATTCCATCATTATGAAAGTGGTTATTGATTTTGTATGTGATTATTCGATTAGTAGAATATCCATGTGAATAAGTAAATGGCATTATTTCATTTTATTTATGCCATACCATGTTGAAAGTTCAAGTTTGGAAGTCTTTTGTTTTAGTTATACATTGCCTTAAATGTTTATTCATATTTATGAAAGTTTCCGCTATATTGTTATCCTTACTGGGCATTTGAGCTCACCCCTTTTCTATATTTTATTTTTCCCAGGATGTGAAGAAGTAAGTTATGAATGACCTATAGGGATATTATGAGGGGATAATAGTGTGGACTGTGGAGACAATATGTTGTTGTAGCAGTTTTTCATTTTATGATGTAATGTAAGACTTATGAATATATCTAGTGTTTCCAAGGCTACTAAACCAATCGGTCTTTTGAGATTTGATCTTTCTTGTGATCATGACAATGTTATGTAATAATGCACCGACTCTGGGTAACTAGGGTCGGGGCGTTATAATACATGTAAATAAATATTTTAAAAAATATTAATTAAGTGTGGGTATTTTTATAAAACATGAATGTTTATTTATAATTTTATAACTAATATAATTGTATAAAATCAAATTTATTTTCATAAAATAGATTCATAAATTACCATTTTCAGGTATTATTATTAAAATATGATTTTATGAGACATTAATTAAATTTTCAAAAGTGTTATAGAATCATTTATAATTTTAAAATCAATATTTTTCAAGTGAATAATTATTTTAATTAAAAATTAAATTTCTCATACGTAGAAAACTATTTTAATAAAATTTATTTTATTTTATAAATATAAAGATTGGAAAATATTTAGGGTTAATTTTTTGGATTTTTCTAAAAAACAAGAATTTTTTGTGAATAGTAAAATATCATAATTTACAAAATTAGATAAATACCTAAATTATTGAATCATAAATGATGTATGGATATTTAAATACCATAATATAAAAATATAATTTATTGTTTTAATATATTTATAAATAATTTTCAAACTATTTTTAGTTTTGAGCCAGAATAACAAACTAATGAATAAAATAATGAGAAAACACTCCTCTCATACCCTATAAATACCACCCTTCACCACCTCTTATTCTCAAACCTTATAAGAATTAAGACTTGTACAATTTATTCCTAATCCTATTACTAAGCCCCTCCCCCACTTCCAATAGTATCATCCAAATACCAAACCCCTTGCCCTAAGGAGGTTCTCAAGGTGGAAAAAATGAAGATGTAAAAACCTCTTTCTTTTTCTTTCAATTTTTTTTCAATTTTTTTAGTTTCTTATCCACTAATAACCTCAACTTATAAAATATTCATGATAACTCTAATATCGTATATATAATATAATTTTATTGTTTTAATGGAATAATTCATCTTAAAACCTCTTCCCTTTTCCTTTTATTCTAAAAGAGAAAATATTATCGGTGGTGTGTTGATTTACCGCCATAGTTGATGATGCGTTTTAATTTTCCATTAAATCCTCCAAAGATGGTCATAAAACCATTATTATGGTCAAATAGGATATAATTATATATATTATAATTTATATAATATTCTAGAAGAAACATATAAATAAGATATTAAATAAAATGATATGTGTTTGTGACGGTCATAAAATCCACCAAATAAATTAAATCATTTTCATTTACTATTTATCTAATGATTCATCCTCATAAAAAATAAAAAAATGATATATATGATCATTTAATATTTATAATTTTTGTTAATAACATATACTTTTAATTCTGGACAACTATTCTAATTTTACGTGAACATCCATGCTCATATACAAGAGATCTGATCATGAAAAATAAGAAAACGAACAGTCCCAGATGATGAAATTAAACTGTATAACTCTTTAAAAATTCATAAAATGATCTTAATAAATATATAATGAATCTAATTAATGTATAAAATTTTATTTATGTTTTAATTAATGAATCTACTTTTATTATCTAGGATATTAAAGTGAATAAGGCATTCAGAATTATGGTATGGGGATTCTCAAACCCAAATTCTTTTCTTTGGGTTATTCCTCTTTCATAAAAATTTTCAGTGTGGATGTTCTATTAATACTTCAAAAATATAATTTCATTTTATCTACCTTATAATTTTTGGGATATACATTCTTCCAATCTGATTTTTTGAAAAATACAAATATTTTTCAAAAAACCTCCTCTTTCTAAAAACACATGTTTTACTTGTCTTGAGATTATTTATTATTCACTCATGATTTATGATACTTATACAAAATATGTTATAACCTATTTACTTTGGGAACCCAAAATATTATTCATGAATGTATTCTTTATGAAATTAAACCCATTTCTTTCTATGGGTTATTTTATACCCAATACTAATATACATTCTATATAGCATGCATGATTAAGAAGATTTTATGATGTGATGGGTGTGCCTGGAATTATATAAAAATTTAATTCATTGGGTAATTTGTGTATATCAATAGATAATTTTCAATATGCATGAACATGATGCTATATTTTTTCACAATGATTTTCTTATTGTTATGCACATATGTTTTTCCTCAACATGATGTTATATTTTTTTACAACTACGTGTGGTAGTTGACCATTAAGATATGGTGTTTAATTTTTATGCATTTCCACATTCCATGACTTTATCTAATGCTTCCTATGATTAATATGATGATGATACAATACTTATGTTATGATGATGATGAATATGATCATCCATTCTTCATGTATCTTACTCATCCTTTTACTGGGCATTTATCTCACCCCTTCTTTTGATTTATATCCTCAAGTGAATACTTATACTAAAGAAAACACAATGGACAATAAGATTATAAATAATAATGATTGAAAAAAAGAATATGTTTTATCATGTAAAAATTATTTTTGTTTTTAATTTTCCCATGACACTAAACCTTTGGATCCTGGTTTTGTAGTACTATTAGGTTGTTTATCATTAAAATAATGTAATAGTCATGTATGAAAAATAAGGTTCACTATATAAAGAGTATTAAATGGGGTTTTTGGTTTTCTTTATTGTGTATTAGGTTTTTGATACTTGATTCTACCTATTTTATGTTTTCTTCATCAAGGGAGATGAGATTGGGACCGATTTTTAGGAAGGTTTGTTTTTAATTTCACTTTCCTTAGCATACATTTAAATATCTAATACCCTTTGTTTTTTATTTAAATTTAAATTTAAAGGATATATTCTTCATTTGTACTCAATGATTGGTGTATTTCATGGATTGGATTTGAAATTTGGGTGTTTTAAGTTGGTTGTTCCAAATGGGTGTGGCTTGAATACCCATTATGTTTATGATAAAATAGATAAAATAGTTTTTTTTTAATTTAAAATGTATTTATAAAGTCATCTAAGAAATTATTTTACCTTATAGAGGGGTGTTTTTTGTAAAATGGGAATTTTTTTTATAAAATGGATTGGGTTAGATATTGTTTGATGTGGGCACTTTCTTGTGATTTTTTGTCATTGTGTAGCACATTAGATAACCTGGTTTCTATTGAGAGGTTTGTTTTAGGGACCATTTGAGCATTTGGAGCGAGAGCCATGTGAGACATTATTTATTTCTAAGGGACTTGGTGATCCTCTAGGTAGGAAGACCTTGTGGGTTCTATTTTGATTCCTTATATACTGTGTGAGTTCTTATAGTTAGGCCTGAGGAAGACCATGAGATATTCCACTACTTAGATAGCTATCATACATGTATACTCACTCACGTTAGGACTAATGATTTAACACCTAGGTTCACATAAATAATTATGGATTAGTTTATATTATTTCCCCATTTTATTAGTTCCATTTTACTGTGATGATATGTATCATCCCCATTTATTCATTTTCCATTTATATGTTTATATGATTTTTACATTATGCTCACATTTATTATTCCTTATTGGTTATGATGACTATATTTTTCCTTGTATAATTGTTAATTTATTTGATCAATTTTGAATTTTATTTGGAAAACTGTGTGTTTTCTTGAAATGGAAGACCAAAGGGTTTTAAGAGGTTTGCATGCAATTGGTTTAGTTTCCAATTGGTTTAGTTTTGAAACTCTTTTCATACTATTTTATTGTTTATCATGGGTAAAATATTTAAATAAATTCATTGTAGTTTCCTATCAGTCATCGTTCCTCACACCATTTTTGGGCCCTATTTGGGGATTCGTATATTTTTATCAGGAGATAGGTAAGGGAAAGGTAACCATGTACTAATGTGGAACTTCTTGATTACCATCATCCAGTGTTTTGTGGAGGATTTGTGGTCTCGCTGTGATGGACTCATGTGGAGTCATTTTTTGAATTTTTTACACATAGGGTTGTATTAGGCATTTTTTTTCTTTTTACCCCTTACATTGAACTCAGATTGTTTATTTTGAGATACTATATATTTGTATATGTCATTTTATGGAATGATTATTCTATGATGTTTGTTTTAGTTTATGGATTCGATTAATCTTGTGTTGAATTTCGCTAGATGTTCTTTTGATAATGATAACACTAATTAGAGGCTTCTCAAACCTATTCTATTGATGGGTCATGTAGGTTTACTAGTGGTGAAACCATTCCAAATCTTTGTCTGGTTATTCCAGGTGCATGTTTCCTACACATGGCAGTCAGGAACATTCTTTAATCCATGTAGCGGGTTGGATCTGATGTTGGGTTACATCAGACCATGTTGGTTCATTGAAAAATGGAATCAGTGTAGGTTTTTTATATGGGACTCTTTGGTATATGGGATTTATGAAGATTTAGACTTGGGAGGTTGCAATGGGGGGGGTGCTTGGACAACTCTTATTTATGTCGATACTCGAGTTTCCATGGGTTGTATGGGATTGTCGTTATGATTTGAACTAGGTTTTGGGTTTTTTATGATGTTTTCTCTCTTTCTTCCTGATGTTTCTTGTAATTCCATTATGGGGGTTTTATTTTATTAATATTTTTATGGTTTTATGTTGGATTGTTCTTGGTGAATCTTATTCCTTTTTCCTTGTATAAAAATCCTCCAAGAAGGACCTCATCTTGTTTTAGAGAGGGTACAGAAGAGAGTACCCCACATATGGACCCAACTACCAATCTAGCTTATATAGAGTTTTTGATTCACATCATCTAAACCCTGGGTGAAGAGAGAGGTTGTTAGTAAACACAAACCAAGGACCATGCTCAAGAGTTTTCTAGGAAGAACCTACCAGTGGTTTTTGGGAACAAGGGACCCAATGAGCCTACGGAGTGGTTGGATTATATGCAGAAGATCATTGAATTTTTCAAGACCCCAGGGAAATCTAACATTGTATTTTCCATGTATGTGATAAAATGAATGGGTAGAGAGTTACGGGAGTTGATAGTTCTATTGGGGAAGCATGAGGATATCACCTAGATTTCTATTAAGGTGGATTTTAATAAGTAGTTCTACCATGAGAACTTCAGATTATTGAAAGCCTTTGATTTTTTTAAAGTTGTATCAGGGTGATAAATTAGAGATGAATTATTCTACTAGATTCACATATTTGGTCCATGTATGTCTAGATCTCCTCGTAAATGATTATCTCAAGGCTCTATGTTTTGAGATGGGCTTAAAAATGGAGATTAAAAATATGATCATTGTTCTATATACACTAACCTATTCAAAGGTTGCTGGAAAATAAGTGATGATCTATTTATATTTGACAAGAAATATTGGTCTTTGTGGTCTTATTTTATGGGTAGGATCTAGATTTATTCTTCATGATAGAATCAGAAGTGGGATGAGTCCTAGAAAGTTAGTGGAAAGGGTGTCCACAATACTATAATATCAGCTTTAATAGCTCCTATAATGAATAGATAAGTTTTATGTTATCAGTGAATAAAGGAAAGAAATTCTAGGGAAAATTTCCTGCAGACTCTAAGGATGTGCCACCAGTGTGGGATATCAAGGAATATCCAACGCTATTGTTAGTTGGCTTTACATGGAAGTGGTGTATAGTCAACCTTTTCGAGGGGCTCTTAGGTGAAGTTTTAGTCTTCTAATTGTATATTATCTCATCCTCAATGTATGGGGGATTTTTATGTGGAGAAAAAGACTCAAATTGGTTCTAATCCAGGTATTATCCATATAGTTAGGGTCATACTAGAGGACTCATTTTCTTGGTCAGCCACTGTTAGAGTTACATTTCTTATCTATTCATCTATAGAATTGTTTTCACACTAGTGCAACTCATTCATTCGTTTCACTTAATTTGATATATTACATGGGAATATGGGATGAGTTTATTTCTTATTTAATGGATTTTTTAACCTCGTTTCATAGGAAAATTAACCAATTTTTTATGTTTCCTAAGTTTCTTATTGTGGTAGCTAGAATGGAGGACGTTTGGGGCTTCCTTGTTTTGGACATGGAAATTTTTTAACTCCTTATTGACAGGGATATTTTGATTATATGTATGGTTCTAGTATAATTTTATCACTTTAGAGTCTATTTACTTCCTAGTGATAGGAGAAATCATATCTTTAAGTGTAATTAGGATCCGTAGGCAGGGTTTTTGGGACTAGTTACATCAGATTTGGGGGTGATCCCATGTTATTTTCCCTAGTTTTTTCTTCATTATATTGCGCAATGATACTCATTTCAACATCTAGTGTCCATGAACAGTACCCTTATTGGGTTTCAAAGGATGTTTCTGGACTTTCACAGTAATTTTAGATCAATTTTTCCATCACTCCACTCCCTTAGATGAGCCTAATTTCCTTAATTACATATCACATGGATCTAGCCAAGATGAATGAGTTGCAATTCACCTATAGGATCTTTAGGGAAAGGGTTTTATCCATAATATTGTTTCAATATGGGTTTTTCAAGTGCTATTTTCAAAGAATGTGGATAGTATCGTCCAAATTTTCATAGGCTACGATAAGAATAACTAGGTGACAGTAAAGAATAAATACATGTTTCCCAAAATTTATGTTCTATTTGAACAACTCAGAGGGAACCATTGTTTTTTAATGACTCGCCTGAGATTAGGGTACCACCAGTTGAGGTTCTGGGAATGGGATGTTCCAAACACCAATTTTCAATGTTGGGATGGATATTTTGACTATTTGTTCATTCTATTTGGGCTTACTAGTTCCCCAGTTATTTTCATGGCGCAAATGAACTGTGTTTTCCACTTCTTTTTGGAATCCCACATGGTTGTGTTTATAGAAGAAATATTTCTATATTCCAAGATGGAGGAGTATTAGGTTGACTATATTGAGTATTTTTTGGGTGTTTTGAGTGAGTATCATAAATATTACAAGTTTCCCAAGTGCTAATTTTGGATACAATTACATCACTTGTTGAAGATTTTGAATGGGAAATGTTTGATGTTTCAATGGGATGATAAGTGCCAGAGTGAATTTGAACATTTTCATACCCATATGTAATTTTCTTTACATTTTATTCAACATGATCATGGGAGATATTAATAAGTATATTGTGATTATTTTATTGTGGTTTTGGGTGGGTGATGATGTAAGATTCCAATGTAGTGGCTAGTGGCTTGAAATAACTATTCCTACATGAGAAAAATGAACCCACCCATGATCTAGAATTGGCTGCTGTTATGAATTCAGAAAATATAAGGAAACATTACCTCTTTAGGGGGAATTGCATAGTCTATTATGATCATAATATAGTGAAGTATAATTTCCCTTAGATGGAACTAAATCTTATATAGGAATGTTGGGTGGAGTACCATCCAAATTTTGATCTCGAGATTGCGTATACACCTAGTAAGGGTAATGTGGCTTCAAAAACTTTCAGAATGATGATTCAAGTATAGGTTGTTCGGGAATCATCGAGTGAGTGGGGTTTGATTTATTTGTCTTCTTATCAAATTATCTGAGCGAAGGAGGATGGAGGGATGGTGTTATTGTATTTTTGGTATATTACACACTCTCTCATCGATCGGTTGATAATAGGGAAGGTATCCAATCCTATGTGTCAGTAGAATATCATTGTTTTAAATTGTGTGGATTCCTCAGTGGATTGGTCTCAATCTCTCAAAGGTTCTCTTCTCTTTTTTAAGTTTCTGGCAGTTCCTATGAGCCTGAGGAAGTATTTGATGAATGAGGTGAATCATTATAGTTGGGTCATTCACCTCAGAGTGACCAAGATTTTTTGTACCTTGAGAGGCTGGTATTAGAGGTCCTAGATTAGGCATGTTGTGGAAGAATTTATTTCAAGGTTCTTGACCTACCAAAGGATCAAATAAGAGCATTAGAAACCAGTCAGATTATTGTAGCCACATTCCATGCCAGTGTAAAGTTTGGATGATATCTCTATGGATTCCATGATTAGGATAGCTCATACTTCGAGTTGGAAATATTCCATATGGTGGATTTTTGTTCATCTAATAAAATCTTCCCATTTTATAACCATCAGGGAGGTGAAGAAGTTAGGGATCCTTAGATTATTATAAATTCAAGTGGTTTTTTAGCTTCATGGAGTTCCATTATCGATAGAGTCAGATGAGGATTATTATTTCAAATACAGTTTTTGGATGGGGCTTAAGGAGTATTGGGGAAAGAAGTTTTGGTTGAGCACCACATATCACCCACATATAGGTGGCTCATCTGATCAGACCATCCAAAATCATGAAGATATATTATGGGAGTGTGTTTTTTGTTTTTGTGGGTTGTGGGAAAGGAACTCATTGTTGGATGAGTTTTCATGTAATAATTTTTATCAAGAATCGATCAGTACGACCCGTTTTAATGCATTATATGGGTGGTCATTCAAACCTCAATGTACTAGAAAAGGTGGGTGAGAATTCTTTGGTTGGAATGAGCCTCATCCAGAAGATGAATGAGATAGTTCGGATGATTCTTAATTGGTTAGTAATACCTTTGATTCATAAAAATTCATATTTCAACTATCAATGTCGTCCATTAGAGTTCCTGGTTAGTGAACATGTGTTTCGTTGGTTATTAGTTCAGTTGGGTCACTATTATTTCAGTATATAGGGGAAGTTATCACCTCATTATATTAGATAATTTGATGTTATAGAGAGCCTTGAAAAGGTGGAGTATTAGTTGGATTTTTCTACATGGATAACACAAATAAATGAGATCTTCAAAATTTACTAGATAAACAGATACCATCCAAAACTATCCCATGTGTTAGAGTGGGAATATTCGGAGTTCGAGCTCGATGTCAATTTTTTGGATGTTCATATTCATATCATGGGTTTTCATAATAAGGTTCTGTAGAGACCCGAAGCTTGACGTACATGAACATTACATTACTTTTTCGGAATACTTAGTACATAACAAAAACACACACACAAGGATCGTAATAGTTTAGTGTCTTTGGAAACTTGGAATAAAATCTTCTAATCGTGGTGAAAGATCTTCAACATCTCCCATAAAGATCTTCCTTTTTTTTACCTAAAACCTTTCTTTATATCCTGGGGAAAAGAAAACATAAAAGGGTGATCTCAAATGCTCAGTAAGGGTAAACAAAAGAAATATCAATCACATCGTATTCATAAGAACATAACATTTTGGAAATCATAACCTGCAAAAGAGAGCATAATTTCATAACATGGGATAAATCATGGTAGTGAAATGTAATCACAATAATCATAACTTAAAACATGAAACTTTGTGGCATTCACACATAATCATATAGAATCATTTCTTGTTAGTCAAGACTCATTGCCAAGACTATCTTAGTGGACAAAGTCCCTTTCTGAATCGAGTAACCCTCGTTTCAGTCATGTTTCACTGAACCGGTATAACCTACCATTCCAGCCATGTCTATCTCATGAGATATAAAATCATTACCCAATGCATTGGAGGGAGATATAGGTCCCACCCATCTTATAATGAATCCTTTCTTATGTGTGCCACATAATCATAAACCATACATCATAGCGTAACCCATGTAATAAAAATGGGATTCTTAAACAACATGACATCATAAAACAATTCATATAAGACAAAGGAGTTCATTAAAATGTTTCCATCACAACATAATAAAATCCATGAAATAATAGGGATAAAAACAGAACCCTTTTATTATCTTAGATGGAAAATAATTTTGATAAAATACTTGAACTCCATTCTTGAGGAAAATATCCTTTCTACTTCAAAAACATTTTTCCTTTCATAACATGTCATACGACTTTAAAATAAAAGAAGATGATTAAAAATAAACATGAAAACTTGTAAAGGAAACTTCTTGGAAATAATGTTTTAAAAATCCATTCATGCCGTATAAGTTAAAAAAACATTCTTCTCGTACTTTTGTCGGAAAAGTCAAAAAAGTACCTCGTACGAAAAACGACAAAAGATTCCTTTCATATCCTTTAATAAAAATTTACCGAGGGGTAAAATTGAATATAAAGTATTTTATAAGGATATAAATATTACATATTGAGGAAACATGGATGTGGATGATAAAATATACCCCAGTAAATACTTACGAATAAACAATTTCGGATACAAATGAGATTGTGATATTTCCCTTACCTTAGGTCCGACTTGCTTTGTAAGTGTCCGAACCTCCTGTATAATGATTTAAATAATGTTATTGACTTATTCCAGAATCATATTCATTGTTATTATATCATATATGGTCCACTTATGACTTTATATTACCCGTTCTTTTGTAAATTCATGTTAAAGTAGCGTTTTGGTTAGAATCGTCTCATTTGTCGTTCGTGTTTTTAACTTGTAATTATTCATATGATTACATAGATCATGATTACTTAATTCCAGAATATAAAACATGATTTATATATAATATATATTCAGAATATACATATATAATAAATCAGTAAATGGAATGAAATACACCGTTCATGGAGACAGTAGTCCGTACGTACGCATGAACGCTGTTTTCGTTTCCTTATTAAATTGAATGGAATTAAGTAGATGACATACATATAAATATAAATAATTCCAGTATCATTATAAGGTCATATATTTCATTAGTACTTATTATATATACTTTATAATCATTCATGAATGGTTAATCATTGAGAATGAATCTCATCGCGTCATGGAGACGGTAGTCCGTACGTACGCACGAGCGATGATATCGTTCCCATGGTCGTGAAATTGTGTTGAAGTGTATGTATACTATTTCAGTATCAATATCACTTTATAATAATCATATATAGTTACTAATTAAACAATTATACCCATCCAATTAAGGTGGTGACGGAAAATATATTACACCACGGCGTGGAGACGGTATTCCGTACGTATGCACGCGCGGTGATTTCATTTTTCCGTAGAATGGATAGAAGGTGAATTAGAGTTATTTAATATTTATAATAACATATCAGTATGTAAGTAATACTGATGTTATTACTTTATCATGAAACAACTAAATAAGAAGAAGTTGAAGAAGAATGAAATTGAAAAGATCGGTAATGGATATTACCTCTTCTTTGGAACGCCTCTTTGAATCCTCCACTTAGGGAACTAAGATTGGTCTTTGAAGAAGACCAGGACCTCTAGGATTATTCTAGGGAAGTGGAGAAGGGATTTTGGCAGGGGTTCGCCGAGCTTGAGTCCTCAAATTGGTGTGAAGAGGAGGGGGAGGAGGTACCCTTTTATAAGGGAGGAGAGGGGCACCTTAGGAATTCTTAAAAAAAATTAATTTATAATAAATCTAACCCCACATAAAAACCTCCAAAAATGACTCATATTAGAATATTAGATAAGATATGGTTGTAATATCATCAACCAATAGAATTTATACATTTTAGGAATTTATTTTAAACATTATCAACATGATTTATCCTTATTTAATCAATTTAATTTTATTTGTGGTAATAACATTCTAATTTTTAAATTATAAAACATAATTACTTATTTGTTGTGAATTGTCCATAATTGGATTCTTAATAACATTTTAGATCATATAAATTTAAATTTATAATTTTGAAATATTTTGTGATTTTTAATCAATTTTATAATATGTTTTTTTTATAAAATAACAATAGTGTCAATTTTGACACTATTCATTTATTTGAATTTAAATAAAATAAATACAGAAGATATGTTCGAACTAAAAGTTTTAATAGATTCATAAAATGTCATATGTATCTTAAAAATTATTGGAGCACATTAAATAGTTCATATAATATTTATTTTATTATTTTTGAAACCATTTATTTGGTTTATCTCTTAATAAAATAAATACTACAACATTTTTGTATAATTATTTAATATACTTATTTGTTGCATAAAAATTAAAAATAAAATCCTATGATGAAAATAAATCTATTAAATTTCACAATAATACTTTTACTAGAATTTATCATCTTAAAATCAGAATATTTAAATTGTTATATTTATTAAATTATGAAGGTGACAACTTTGGCATCATTTAAAATGAAATAATATAAGTGTCATAATCGCTTTTATAAGGCTCCAAATGGTCAAATATTCTACCATTGGATGCTTATGGTTTACATTTACATGGAAAATAAGTTTTGATTAGGTATTTGTGCATTTTATGGTCACTATTAGTTTAATAAAAACAATATTCTTAATTTTTCACTAGATAAACAATTTCTGCATCTCTATTGTGTCATAATTAATGATAATTATTTAATCTCTAAAAATTATAAATAAATTTATATGATGTAGATATTTCATTAGATTTCCGGAGACTATTCATGTTCGAAGTTTCATGAAGTTTATCACTAAATTAAAATTAATATACTTATAAGATTTAAGAGAGTGACATGTTGTCACTTTCTTTGGTTTTAATAATAATTAAGTTATTTTCATGGACAAATGTCCGATAAATGATTCTAATCAGACCCTTAGGTGAAATGGGTCGACTTTTAGTCATCCAATAGGATTTTGACATTTGTTAGGGTAATTTTAAAATATTATATTTACCCTTAATTACCTGATTTACCTTTAACTATGGTAAATAAAATTTACCGTAGTTACAATTCATAATTCCCAAAAATAAAAAGTAGCTTATTAATATAATTTGGACCCACTGATTCCAAATATGGAATCGATTTTTCCAAATTCAATACACAAAAGATGCAGAAATTAAATTAAAATTAATCCCGTTGTCGAAAGAAAACGGGTTTTTCTTTAAAACATTGCAAAAGATTGAATTGATTTAACCTACGAATTCAAGGTAAAATCAATGCTAATGACATACATTATATTAAATGGTAAAAATATATTCTATTTATACTTTAAAACCATTCAATATTATAATTTAACCACATAAGATATTATGATGAAAAAAGTTGTTTTTAATTAAAATATAGCGTGTTTTTACTATTCATTAAAATATGAAAGTTATCGGAAAAATATCAAAACATTATCTAATGTAAATTTTTATATCCTGATTCAAAAGAAGAATATTATTTTGTCAAATTGAAAATATAAACATGTCAAAAACTATATTTAATGTGGGTGCGCCATCAAAAGGCGGTAAAACTGCATTTTTTGAAAAATACTTATTTTACCCGAAAAATTTATTTTGTTCTTATACCATGTTCTAGAAATGTGTAAGATGAATAATAATGTTATAAAATTCAAAATTTAGTTAATATTATTCATAACGGCTAGTTCATGACAATATTATAATAATATAACATTGTTTATTAAAACCCGGTATTGCGTACAACACACGCTATCGAGGAAGGTCGCGATTGCGTGTAATGCAAGCCAAGTCAGGGTTGCGTGTTGTGAAAGAATCCTTCGTTGTTTCGTATAACCGAATCCAACGTTATTTCATTTATACATTTAATATATATATATATTCTCAATGTTTCATAGACTAACTATTATCAAAATTATGTGTAACACGGTCCAAGAATAGTGTTGCGTATACTGCAAGCTAATACGGTGTTGCGTATAGCGCAGGGTAATCTTGGTGTAGAATAGAACACAAGACATTAATGAAATTAAAATTATATTTTTCATAAAATCTCGGGGTGTTACATTCTACCCCCCTTAAAATGAATTTCTCCCTCGAAATTCGTCGGGGTTATAAATGGTTTACTATTTGAAAGTTTCTTTAATAGAAACCCACATCGTAAAAAGGAATACCAAAACCAATCTTTAAAAACAAAGGTATGAAACGTAATGGATACCCCAAATAAACTAATCACTGGGTTTCCACATAGGTGAAAATATGGATATGGAAGAGAAATCTAACCATCATGTTCTGATGGAGAGTGGTAGAGAACATGGCTATGGAAAAGCTAGCAATCACAAAGCCATAAATTTGTGATGATCTAAGGTACCATCTGATTCATCAGATATAAGAGCACTAAGACAACATTTTTGGTTTTCAAGATCATTTCCCTAAAGTTGATGAATTTGAATTAGAATAAATACTTACTTTATTTTGGTACAATCTCACTGTTGTTCGTGCCTTGAACAATTTCTACTTCATCTCTTAAATAAATGATGTTGAATTTGTTATTCGTGAAGTGTTAGCAGATCATGTGATATAATGACGGGTCATTCCATCAGTCTCGAACAAAAGGTTAGCAAAAATTATATACATAAGTCGATCTATAGTGAGATTAATCATATATGGTTCCTAAATTGGACTTATACATCATATATCATAATACTTAATATAATAAAACTAGTTTCTACTAAACAGGGACTTCCTGTAGGCCAGTGGTATGCGATAAAGGCCAGTCGCACTTCGGTTGTGGGTTCGATTTCCACAGCCTTGTCCGACGCGATGGGCTGTCGCCCGTCCTGCAGGTTGTCCTTTTTCTAAAACTATATTACTATAACATCCCATCAATAATATCAAGAAAACTTATATCCTTATACAATACTAACTTAAGTCCAACATAATCCATTCCAATCTTTAGGCTTATCCATAATACTACAGTCCACTCTCATAACATAGTGAAAATGATTACCAGAGATTTAACACCATCGTCGATCCCCATATATCATAAGATATGTCTTGTTTGTCACATTCCAAACATTCAAAGGCCTTAATCAAGTATTTTCTTGAATACCCATTGAACCTTAGTGAAAACATGATTGCAGTTAAAAGTTAACACCTTCCACATACCAAAATCCTCAAAATTATATATACTCAAACCATGATATCACTTAGTCCTTATATCAATCATGAGCTCATGAATACTGTCAAACATTTCATTTCCTCCTTATCCCTTCATTATGCGCATATCATATACTTTCCAAAATATTTGAATCACTTTTCATGGTTACCGGTACCTTAGAATTATTGAAAACCACAATAGACCAATACATAAATATTTCAATACACCATAAAAGTACCTCAACAACATTATTATTGAATAGAAATACATAAACACTTCAGTCCATCCACTTCAATGATTGTCCTGGAATAAGTCCTTCCTTGATTTAGAAGTACCTTTTTAGGTCCGGGCATTGAGTTGGGTAATGCCCCTGTTCTCCACAAATAAGACATTGAACTCCATAACAGTCTGTCACTCTATGAACCTTTTCTCCACACAGATAACATCGGTCCCTCCATTTTAGGTATTCCTCAAGGTTCTTCTTCCCTTCTTTAGAAATCGCAATCTTCCTTTCTTTATGCTCCTCAACATGAGAACATGAATAATAGTTTATCTTCCTCTTCTTTGATGAATTAGGCATACCACTAAATTTCACCTTGTTAATCATATATCGCGATGACTGATTCGCCATAATCACAATATCTTTCTCTCTAGGAATTACACAATCTTGTTGCTCATAGTCACCAATTTGTCCATTGGATTCAATGTTAACCGAATTCCTTCGGGTTCCCTTCATTAACTAAAACACAAAAAGAATATTGTGAGAGGCAAAAATCATGCTAGAGAAAACAACATAATAAAGGGGGAGTATCCTCAATATCTAACATCTTAGGTTAAATTCTAAGATCGTTACCGTAGTTCTAGGACTATATCCTATACGTATACTTATCCTTAGGGACATCCCTAGACATAACTTAGAAATATCTCTAGGGATCTCACTAACGTTTTCGCATCCTAGTTTCCAAAGGTTGACTAAACCTCCCTCTTATACCAACTGTAGAGACCCGAAGCTTGACGTACATGAACATTACATTACTTTTTCGGAATACTTAGTACAAAACAAAAACACACACACAAGGATCGTAATAGTTTAGTGTCTTTGGAAACTCGAAATAAAATCTTCTAATCGTGGTGAAAGATCTTCAACATCTCCCATAAAGATCTTCCTTTTTTTACCTAAAACCTTTCTTTATATCCTGGGGAAAAGAAAACATAAAAGGGTGAGCTCAAATGCTCAGTAAGGGTAAACAAAAGAAATATCAATCACATCGTATTCATAAGAACATAACATTTTGGAAATCATAACCTGCAAAAGAGAGCATAATTTCATAACATGGGATAAATCATGGTAGTGAAATGTAATCACAACAATCATAACTTAAAACATGAAACTTTGTGGCATTCACACATAATCATAGAGAATCATTTCTTGTTAGTCAAGACTCATTTCCAAGACTATCTTAGTGGACAAAGTCCCTTTCTGAATCGAGTAACCCTCGTTTCAGTCCTGTTTCACTGAACCGGTATAACCTACCATTCCATCCATGTCTATCTCATGAGATATAAAATCTTTACCCAATGCATTGGAGGGAGATATAGGTCCCACCCATCTTATAATTAATCCTTTCTTATGTGTGCCACATAATCATAAACCATACATCATAGCGTAACCCATGTAACAAAAATGGGATTCTTAAACAACATGACATCATAAAACAATTCATATAAGATAAAGGAATTCATAAAAATGTTTCCATCACAACATAATCAAATCCATGTAATAATAGGGATAAAAACAGAACCCTTTTATTATCTTAGATGGAAAATAATTTTGATAAAATACTTGAACTCCATTCTTGAGGAAAATATCCTTTCTACTTCAAAAACATTTTTCCTTTCATAACATGTCATACGACTTTAAAATAAAAGAAGATGATTAAAAATAAACTTTAAAACTTGTAAAGGAAGCTTCTTGGAAATAATGTTTTAAAAATCCATTCATGCCATATAAGTTAAAAAAACATTCTTCTCGTACTTTTGTCGGAAAAGTCAAAAAAGTACCTCGTACGAAAAACGACAAAAGATTCCTTTCATATCCTTTACTAAAAATTTACCGAGGGGTGAAATTGAATATAAACTATTTTATAAGTATATAAATATTACATATTGAGGAAACATGGATGTGGATGATAAAATATACCCCAGTAAATACTTACGAATAAACAATTTCGTATAAAAATGAGATTGTGATATTTCCCTTACCTTAGGTCCGACTTGCTTTGTAAGTGTCTGAACCTCCTGTATAATGATTTAAATCATGTTATTGACTTATTCCAGAATCATATTCATTGTTATTATATCATATATGGTCCACTTATGACTTTATATTACCCGTTCTTTTGTAAATTCATGTTAAAGTAGTGTTTTGGTTAGAATCGTCTCATTTGTCGTTCGTGTTTTTAACTTGTAATTATTCATATGATTACATAGATCATGATTACTTAATTCCAGAATATAAAACATGATTTATATATAATATATATTCAGAATATACATATATAATAAATCAGTAAATGGAAAGAAATACACCGTTCATGGAGACGGTAGTCCGTACGTACGCATGAACGCTGTTTTTGTTTCCTTATTGAATTGAATGGAATTAAGTAGATGACATACATATAAATATAAATAATTCCAGTATCATTATAAGGTCATATATATCATTAGTACTTATTATATATACTTTATAATCATTCATGAATGGTTAATCATTGAGAATGAATCCCATCGCGTCGTGGAGACGGTAGTCCGTACGTACGCACGAGCGATGATATCGTTCCCATGGTCATGAAATTGTGTTGAAGTGTATGTATACTATTTCAGTATCAATATCACTTTATAATAATCATATATAGTTACTAATTAAACCATTATACCTCTCCAATTAAGGTGGAGACGGAAAATATATTACACCACGGCGTGGAGACGATATTTCGTACGTACGCACGCGCGGTGATTTCATTTTTCCGTAGGATGGATAGAAGGTGAATTAGAGTTGTTTCATATTTATAATAACATATCAGTATGTAATTAATACTGATATTATTACTTTATCATGAAACAACTAAAGAAGAAGAAGTTGAAGAAGAAAGAAATTGAAAAGATCGGTAATGGATATTACCTCTTCTTTGGAACGCCTCTTTGAATCCTCCACTTAGGGAACTAAGATTGGTCTTTGAAGAAGACCAGGACATCTAGGATTATTCTAGGGAAGTGGAGAAGGGATTTTGGCAGGGTTTGGCCGAGCTTGAGTGCTCAAATTGGTGTGAGGAGGAGGGGGAGGAGGTACCCTTTTATAAGGGAGGAGAGGGGCACCTTAGGAATTCTAAAAAATATTAATTTATAATAAATATAACCCCACATAAAAACCTCCAAAATGACTCATATTCGAATATTAGATAGGATAAGGTTGTAATATCATCAACCAATATAATTTAGACATGTTAGGAATTTATTTTTAACATTATCAACATGATTTATCCTTATTTAATCAATTTAATTTATTTGTGGTAATAACATTCTAATTTTTAAATTATAACAAATAATTACTTATTTGTTGTGAATTATCCATAATTGGATTCTTAATACCAGTTTAGATCATATAAATTTAGATTTATAATTTTGAAATATTTTGTGATTTTTAATCAATTTTATAATATGTTTTTTTTATAAAATAACAATAGTGTCAATTTTGACACTATTCATTTATTTGAATTTAAATAAAATAAATACAGAAGATATGTTCAAAATAAATGTTTTAATAGATTCATAAAATGTCATATGTATCTTAAAAATTATTGGAGCACATTAAATAGTTCATATAATATTTATTTTATTATTTTTGAAACCATTTATTTGGTTTATCTCTTAATAAAATAAATACTACAACATTTTTGTATAATTATTTAATATACTTATTTGTTGCATAAAAATTAAAAATAAAATCCTATGATGCAATTAAATATATTACCTTTCACAATAATACTTTTACTCGAATTTATCATCTTAAAATCACAATATTTAAATTGTTATATTTATTAAATTATGAAGGTGACAACTTTGGCATCATTTAAAATAAATTAATATAAGTGTCATAATCGCTTTTATAAGGCTCCAAATGGTCAGATATTAGACCATTGGATGATTAAGGTTTACATTTACATGTAAAATAAGTTTTGGTTAGGTATTTGTGCATTTTATGGTCACTATTAGTTTAATAAAAACAATATTCTTGATTTTTCACTAGATAAAAAATTTCTGCATCACTATTGTGTCATAATTAATGATAATTATTTAATCCCTAAAAATTATAAATAAATTTATATGATGTAGATAATTTCATTAGCTTTCTGGAGAATATTCATGTTCGAAGATTCATGATTTTTATCACTAAATTAAAATTAATATACTTATAAGATTTAAGAGAGTAACATGTTGTCACTTTCTTTGGTTTTAATAATAATTAAGTTATTTTCATGGAAAAATGTCCATTAAATGATTCTAATCCGACCCTTAGGTGAAATGGGTCGACTTTTAGTCATCCAATAGGATTTTTACATTTGTTAGGGTAATTTTAAAATATTATATTTACCCTTAATTACCCGATTTACCTTTAACTATAGTAAATAAAATTTACCGTAGTTACTATTCATAATTCCCAAAAATAAAAAGTAGCTTATTAAAATAATTTGTACCCACTGATTCCAAATATGGAATCCATTTTTCCAAATTCAATACACAAAATATTCATAAATTAAATTAAAATTAATCCCGTTGTCGAAAGAAAACAGGTTTTTCTTTAAAACATTGCAAAAGATTGAATTGATTTAACCTACGAATTCAAGGTAAAATCAATGCTAATGACATAAATTATATTACATGGTAAAAATATATTCTATTTTTACTTTAAAACAATTCAATATTATAATTTAACCACATAAGATATTATGATGAAAAAAGTTGTTTTTAATTAAAATATAGCGTGTTTTTACTATTCATTAAAATATGAAAGTTATCAGAAAAATATCAAAACTTTATCTAATGTAAATTTTTATATCCTGATTCAAAAGAAGAATATTATTTTGTCAAATTGAACATATAAACATGTCAAAAACTATATTTAAAGTCGGTGCGCCATCAAAAGGCGGTAAAACTACATTTTTTTAAAAATACTTATTTTACCCGAAAAATTTATTTTGTTCTTATACCATGTTCTAGAAATGTGTAAGATAAATAATAATGTTATAAAATTCAAAATTTAGTTAATAATACTCATAACGTCTAGTTCATGACAATATTATAATAATATAACATTGTTTATTAAAACCCGGTATTGCGTACAACACACGCTATCGAGGAAGGTCGCGATTGCGTGTAATGCAAGCCAAGTCAGGGTTTCGTGTTGTGAAAGAATCCTTCGTTGTTTCGTAAAACAGAATCCAACCATATTTCATTTATACATTTAATATATATATATATATATATATTCTCAATGTTGCGTAGAATAACTATTATCAAAATTATGTGTAACACGGTCCAAGAATAGTGTTGCGTATACTGCAAGCTAATACGGTGTTGCGTATAGCGCAGGGTAATCTTGGTGTAGAATACAACACAAGACATTAATGAAATTAAAATAATAATTTTCATAAAATCTCGGGGTGTTACAGGTTCCCCTTTAGAAGGTGTTCCCATTGGTCTGTGTACTCTATAAAAATGGTGGAAATTTCCATGATAAATTGGAGTGGTCTGGTTAGGTGAGGGAGCGGTGGCCTCACCTATTTTCTTCTAGTTAATTATGATGATTTTATGGGGGTATAATTCATAATAGATACTAGTTTGAGACACCTTTAAGGTCACTAGTATATCTACTTTTATTTTATATTTATCTTTTAGTGTATTATTTGAGTTCTTGTGTGTTATGGGACAAAATCAAGAGTTTTTTAGGAGATAGAACAGGGCACACAGTTAGTGCATGGTTCATTAAGATCATATGGTAACCGTGTGAGGGGTGATTTAGTTTTTGACATTGTGGTTTCACACATTTTAATAACAGTCTCTAAAATCAAGAAACGCCCCAAAGAAAATCATATGACATATTTTTTTGGGTAGTAGAACCAACATGGCTATCGCACGGTTTGTCTAACTACGAATCCAAATTGAACAACCTTACCCAACTCATTAATAATTATGAATTTACAAAAAATCCCATATCTGGTTCTATTTTTTGGGATCTTTCTTCTCCCCATCATGAACAACCTACCTTTCTTGGTTGTGGAGTTCTCCCCCTCCTTCCATAATGATTTTTCTCTTGGATTCTTTGTGTATATCTTGGGTTAAGTCAATTCCTTATTGATTTCTTCTTCCTTTTCCCCTCCCTAATCATTATTAATCCATTTTTGTGGAAGTGTGGAACCCTTTGGATGGTGTTGGACTAATATATGGTCTATTATGCGGGTTTTGGTTTGATTTTATTTGTCTTGGGTGTTTGAGGGTTGGTTCTACATATTCTATGTGGACTTCATTAAAGATGATGAGATTTTGATCAAATCTGAAGTAGGTGTGTCTATTTAAGGGTGTTTTCCTTGAAATAACATTAAATTTATAATTAAATTTTATTTTTTTTTTGTTTAAAATTACATTAAAATGATTTATTCTTGTTTTACTCCATGTTTGGTGTATTCCAATGTTTTTATTCAAAATTTTGGTGTTTAACATGGGGGTGTCAAAATTGTTGTTTCTTGTATGCCCAATATGTGATTGATAAAATAGTTCAATGAGTTTTTGTGACTTCATGTGGATTTATAATATTTATTAGAAATTATAATACCTTGTAAAGTGTCTTTTTGATAAATTGGTGATGATTTTTTTATGAAATGTATGGTGTTATAGCTTGATTAATGTGGGAACATGCTTGTGTTGTCTTGGCATGGATTAGAAGATGGGTTAATCGAGGTGTGATAAGGGGGCCTATTTGAGGGAACATGTGATACTTTGGAGGGAGGAGTGTGTGAGACCCTATTGTTTTACAAGGGAATGAGTAAGACTTTGGGTCAGAAGACCATGTGGGCTTCTATTTTGATTTTTGGGATATAATTTACACTCTTGGAGTTGGGCCTGAGCAAGACCATGAGAGATTATATTGCTTAGATAGATAGCATACATGTATAATCACTCATGTTAGTCCTTATGGTTAAAGACCTCAATGAACATTAATCATGTAGGATTGGTTTATATGCATTAAACATTTTATTAGTACCATTTGTATGTTATGATATGTATTATTCTTATTTGTTCATTTCCCATTTATATATTTATCTGATTTTGATGTTAAAATCACCTTTATTATTCCTTCTTTCTCATGTTTAGAATATTGTACCTCCTAGAATTTTTTATTTATCTATTCTATGTTTGGAAATTGTTTTGGAAAACCATGTTTTGTTCTGAATAGGAAAATTAAATGTGTTTAAATGTTTTACATGAAATTGGGTTTTTTCAAGTGGATTAGTTTTGAAAATCTTTTCATAGTAGTTTATTTGTTAGAATTGGTAAAATATTTTAATATATTCATGGTGGTATCCTACTTGTATTTTTTCATCACATCTTTCTTGGGCCTTTTTGGATGTTCATAGAATTTTTTTTCATAACATGGGTAAGGTAAAGGGCCCCATGTAATAGGGTGACTCTTCATGATTACTGGAATCCAATGTTTTTTGGAGGAGACATGGTCTCGCTAGGATAGATTTATGTAGAGTCTTCTTTGGTATTTTGGAACCATTGGGTTATAATTGGGACTTTTTTGGCTTTGTACAATTTCCTTTGAGTTTGGATTTTTTTAAGATACCATGTGTATGTATATGTCCTGTTATGGAAATTGTTTTCTATGATATAAGTTTTGGTTTAGGATATTGGTTTAGGCTATGCTACCTTTATATTTATATTATTTTGTTATTTCTCACTGTGATTATAGGTTTGTTCATCCCATTTTTGGATGCGTTGTTCTAGTTTAGAAATGGAGATATCATTCCGAAAAAACATTTGGTTATTCCCATTTCTTTCCATCAACCTGTGGTGATTGGGAACATTCTTTGGGTCAGTTTGAAGGATGACTAGGTTGATGGGTTAGGTCAAGAAGAGTTTGTTTGTTAAATTATTCTCTAAGAATAATCTAAATCTAGGGTTTCATCAGCTCAAATTCCATAAATACGATATTCTGAATATAATGTTTTGGAGTAGCTATAGTGAATATGAATATTTCACCATGCCCTTTGGTCTGATTAATTCACATATAGTCTCTAGGGAATTAATAAATTGTATCTTCCATAAGTACCTTGAGTCTATTTTCATGGAATTTATAGATGATATTTTTTTACTCTTAAAATATGAATTACCATTCGGATCACTTGGAAAATGTAATTAGAAAATTGTGGGTTCACTGTCTATAGGCTATGTATTATAAGTGACAATTATAGATACAAGAATTCAGTTTAATGAAGAAACTCATTTCTGAAGAAGGCATATCAGTTGATCCTGAAAAGATAAAAGCACCCATCTCTTGGTTACAATCAAATATTTTTTTATATACACAATTTAATAGGAATAAAAATACATTATCAGTTATTTTTTCGAAATTTATCAACTATTTCTTCTCCCATGACTATTATAAAATTACAAGGTGTTCCATTCACATGTACATATGACTCTCATAGATTCTTCTAAGATCATAAAGATTATCTCACCCCGGCACCAATCCTAATTTTGACAGAACTAGGATAGGTTTTATTACTATATTATGATTTATCTAGATCTATTCTCAGATAAATTCTCTTCTATGAAGACCATATTATGTATAACATTCCGCCTTTTTATCACATAAACATTCATTACATTATACAAAACTGAGGATGTTTAAGGTTTACTGTCTTCGAAACCAGGAACTCAAAACATGAAAGCATAAAACATTATTCTTAAACACTTGAAAGTTTTGTCCTTATGTTCATCCTATGTTCATCACTGCATCTCATAACCTGGGGACATACATTAAAATAAACGGTGAGCTGAAGGCCCAGTAAGGGAAACAAGGGAAACATTTAACATGTGAATTTGAGATAGATCAATAAATTCATGGAAAAGAACTTTAAGGCGTGAGAAAGAAATCATGAGGCATTTCATAATAAAAATAACATATTTCATAACTTGAAGATGTGGCTACAACTTTTAACATAGACAATCATTTCTGTTTCACCAAGGTCCATCCCCAAGGTGTCATTAAAAATTACCAAGGTTATTCACCAAGGTATCAGTCAAAATGGTCATCTCAAGAGATTAAGTCTTTACCCAATACATTGGAGTGCTATCAGGGCGCACCCTTAAATTTTCCTTTTTTATCATGTGATCCACGTATATCATCACCAAAAATTTCATAAATTACCCATATAGAATAAAAGAAATGGGTTTCATTTCATAGTCCTCACATTTAAAAAACTGCTTTAAAGACATGATCTTTATGTCACTTTAAACCCACGGAAAAGGAATGCAGGTGTCATGTATGTAAATCCAAGAATTTAAAATATAACATTTTGGTATATATGTGAATACCCCTTTATAAGAATGAGCTTTGAGTATTCACTTAATAAAATAAAAGAATTTGAGAAAAAGAGAGAGACATTTTTAGACGGAAATTCGGCAGCATAAAGGCTTTGTTGTAGGGTTTTAGAAAACATTGAAAAGAGAGGGGAAATGGGTCACCCACTAATAAATGATCTATAAAATAGTATAGGGAAAAATATAATGTATATAAGAACTTGGTAATGAAATTTGAAATACATACAATATGAAATGAAAAACATTGAAGGAAGACAAAAATGAGATTTCTCTTATGAAAATTCGGCAGCCTAACGACATCTTTTAAAACATAAAAAAATGAATTGATGAGATAAAATAGGGTCTCTCATCATATGGACATAAAATATCAGTATTATAGATATACAGATCACACCCCAACTATAGCATCCCGCCATTGTATAACAAAAACTTTCATTACATTACACAAATCTGAGGATCGTTAAGGTTTAGTGTCTTGGAAACAAGGATCATAATACATAAAAAAACATAAAACATTCTTCTTAAACACTTGCAAGGCGTCTCCTTAAGTTCATTCTAGGTTCATTACTGCATCTCATAACCTGGGGACATACATCAAAAGAAAGGGTGAGCAGAAGGCCCAGTAAGGGAAACAAGAGGAACATTTTACATGTGAACTTGAGATAGTTCAATAAGGACATGAAAAGAACATTAAGGCATGAGAAAGAAACCATGAGGCATTTCATAATAAAAATAACATTTTTCATAACTTGAAGATGTGGCTACATCATTTAACATAGAAAATCATGAACATATCACCAAGGTCCATCCCTAAGGTGTCATTTGAAAATTACCAAGGTTATTCACCAAGGTATCGTGAAAATTGTAATCTCTAGTGGTTACATCATTACCCAATGCATTGGAGCGCTATCAGGGCGCACCCTTAAATTTGCCTTTATTATCATGTGAGCCACATATATCATCATAAAACATTTCATAAATAACCCACATAGCATAAAATAAATGGGTTTCATTTCATAATCATAACGTTTTAAAAACTACTTTAAAGACATGATCTCTACGTCACTTTAAACCCACGGAAAGGGAAAGCGGGTCTCATGTATGTAAATCCCAGAATTTAAAATGGAACATTTTGATATATATGTGAATACCCTTGTAGAAATAAGAGCTTTGAGTATTCCCTTTATAACATAAAATAATTTTTGAGAAAAGAGAGAGACATTTTGAGGGGAAAATTCTGCAGCATAACGGCTAAGTTTCGGGGTTTTAGAAAACATTGAAATGAGAGGGGACATGGGTCACCCACTCATAAATGATCCATAAAACAGTAGGGTGAAAGAATAAGAAGGACATATGGACATGGTAATGAAATTTTAGGGACATACCATTTGAAATGAAAAACATGGAAGGAAAAAGATTAGATTTCTCTTATGAAAATTCGGCAGCCTTACGGCGTCACTTAACTTCAAAAGAAAATGATTTGACAAGATCAAAAAGGGGTCCCTCATCATATGATCATAAGAGATCAGTATGATTGATATAGAGATCATACCCCAACATAATAAAAAGGAACTTGAAAGACTTGACATGAAAATCGAACTTGAAAAATGAGAAAGGTGAAAGAATCCCTTAAAAATTCGGCAGCCTAACGGCGTCACTTAAACATTCTTAAAACGAATTGATGAGAGAAAGGGGGGTCTCTCATCATATGAACATGAAATAGGCAGTAGGATTAATATAAAAGAACATCCTCCAACATAAGAACATGGAGTATAAAAGAAATGACATAAAAGAGATTACTTGAAAAGAAAGAGAGGGGTCGGATCCCTTACCTTAAAATGTGACTCTTGAAACTCAAAGGATTGGACCTTGAGGGCTTGGGGGCACCTTGGGAGGACTCTTTGGAAGGTAAGAAGACCATAACCTCGTTGGGGGAGAGTTGGGAGTGAAAACTAAGGGAGGAAAGGGTGGGTATTTATAGGGAAAGTGAGGGGACAAAGCATTAATGGCCAAGGGACACCTCACATGTGCTTTTCTCAAACCCATGTGCTCTCCCTTGGCATTTATCATGGAGTTAGGCCACATGGGGCCCCCAAAACAATAATTCATCACCCTTGGCCGGCCAACCCTCAAAAGATCTCATGACATCATCATGACACCGTTATGATGTAATTAAACACACTGAAACCCTAAAACTGTATTTTTACTATTCACTGAAAATTCAACTTTCTCAGAAAAATCTCAAAATTTCACATTAACCAAATATCAATGCTATGATTTCAAAAATGAACTCCATTTTATAAAAATAATTTTCTAAATATTTTTAATTTTATTTTTAAATAAATACACTATTCACCGAAAATTCATTTTTTCAGAAAAATCCCCAAAAATTACCATAACATAATATCGATGCTCTAAGTTCAAAAATAAAGTCATTTTTATAAAAATAATTTTCTAATTATTTTTAATTAAATTCTTAATTAAAAAACACTATTCATCCGAAAAAACTAATACTTGAATAATAATTTATGAAACCGTTATTTAACCATTTTATTGAATCACATTACTTAATCAAGGTGCCTAGATTATTTTAAAACTTTCTTTAAGTGACATTACTAATCCATTTGCTCACATTACTAATCCTAAGCGTAAAATCACTATTCACTATTTACTATTCATCAAAAATTAAGTTGATCTTATTAGACTCCAAATTCCTTACTGAAAACTTTTGTAGAAGACCATTTTTTGAAAATCATTACACATCATTAGTTATTTAGGGTTTACATAAATATTTCAAAATATCCCTTTTTCAAAATTCATCAATAAAATACATTCTAAAATTATCTAGACATTTGAAATTTCACAAACATCACTAAAGGAAGAAACCTCAATTTATTCACCCGAAAGGATTACATAAGGAAACTAGGGTCTCATCACATAGCCCCTTATAACACTGGCATAAGACCTAAGTGTAAGGTGTGCTATGGTGAGAGAATCTGAGGGAGTCTCAGATAACATTGCCCTAGTAGCAATCTCCATTAACTTGAACTTCTCCTGCAAGCGTTTTCGTTCAAGCTTGACACGCTGGAGTTCGGCTTGGGCTTGGTCCAAAGCGAAGCCCACAGATGCTACCTCCTTCCCAAGTTCTGATAAGTGAGCTTCATAAGGGTTGAGTCTACTGGATGAAGCCATCGACTCCTCTTTCTGCATTAACCATTAACATCTTATTAAATCAATAAGAGTAAGTTAATATACTATTCAAAAAGATTGGGTCGTTACATTCTTCCCCCCTTAAGAAATTTCATCCCCGAAATTTACACTTGAGGCCTAGTCGAAAAGGTGAGGGTACTTTTGCTTCATCGTTTCCTCGGGCTCCCAAGTCGCTTCTTCGTACTTATGATTCCTCCAAAACACTTTCACAAGGTGGGTAGTCTTGCTTCGTAGAACCTTGTCTCTACGGTCTAAGATCTCCACTGGCTTCTCCTCATAAGAGGGGTCATGTTCAAGTTGTACCACCTCTGGGTTCAGTACATGTGAAGGGTCAGGTATGTACTTCCTCAAGAGAGATACATGGAAGACATCATGAACTTGAGCTAGGTTCGGTGGAAGTGCTAGACGATAGGCCACTGCTCCTATGCGATCAAGGATTTCATAGGGGCCAATGTACCTAGGGCTGAGCTTCCCTTTCTTCCCAAACCGCATGACTCTCTTCCATAGAGAAATTCGAAGGAAGACTTTGTCACCAACACCAGACTCCAAGTCTCTTCGTCGATTGTCAGCATAGCTCTTCTTCCGACTCTGAGCAGCTTTTATGTGTTGTTGGATGGCATGAACTTGTTCTGTCATTTCTTGCACAAGATCAGGCCCAAGAAGCTTCCTCTCACCAGTTTCATCCCAACAAGTAGGAGTTCTACACTGCTTTCCATACAGAGCTTCATAGGGTGCCATCTGAATACTCGCATGGAAGCTATTGTTATAGGAGAACTCCACTAATGGGAGGTGTTGATCCCATCCACCTTTAAATTCCATTGAGCATAATCTCAACATGTCTTCGAGTGTCTGAATAGTCCATTCAGATTGTCCATCAGTTTGAGGATGATAGGTCGTACTAAAATTCAATTCAGTATTCAGAGCATGCTGAAGACTTCTCCAGAATTTTGATGTGAATCTTGTGTCACGATCAGATACGATGGATAGTGGTACCCCATGCAGCCTTACCACTTCCTTCACGTATATCTTGGCAAGCTGATCCAGAGAGAAATCTTCTCGAATAGAGATAAAATGGGCTGTCTTGGTGAGACGGTCCACAATAACCCATATCGCATTGTTTCCTTTGGATGTTTTTGGGAGACCAGTTACAAAGTCCATGGTGATATTATCCCACTTCCATACTGGTATGGGTAGCGGTTGTAATATCCCCTTAGGAAGTTGTCTTTCTGCCTTTACTTGCTGACACACCAGGCACCTTGTAGTGTAATCGGCAATCTCCCTCTTCATGTTATCCCACCAATAATGATCACGAAGGTCTCTATACATCTTAGTGCTTCCCGGATGTATAGAGAAAGTAGAGATATGAGCTTCATCCATCAGTTCTTTCTTTATCTCCGGAATAGATGGAACACATAGTCTTGTACGAAATTTCAATACACCTTCTTGATCAATATTGAAATCTGGGAACTTCCCATCCTTTACAGCCTCGAACTTCTCCTGCAGCAAAGGATCTTCTTTTTGAGCCTTCTTGATCTTCTCTAGTAATGAAGGTTGAGAAATCATTTGGGATAGGGTTGATGATGTCCCTTTCCTTATAATTCGCATGTCCAGTTTTACTAGATCTTTAATCAAGGGGTCTCCCAGGATCCTCATTGTTGCCAGAACAACAGGATCTTTCCTGCTTAACGCATCCGCGACTTTGTTTGCTCTTCCAGGGTGATAATGAATTGAACAATCATAGTCTTTAATAAGCTCCAACCATCTCCTTTGTCTCATGTTCAATTATTTCTGTGTGAAAATATACTTTAGACTTTTGTGGTCAGTGTATATATCACATTTCTCCCCATAAAGATAGTGCCTCCATATCTTTAGAGCAAAAACAACTGCCGCCAGCTCTAGATCATGCATAGGATAATTCTGCTCATGAATCTTCAACTGTCGAGATGCATAAGCAATTACTTTGTCATTTTACATGAGGACGCACCCAAGCCCTTTCAGAGATGCATCGCTAAAAATAACGAATCCTTCTCCGATAGAGGGTAGTGTTAATACAGATGCAGTAACCAATCTCTTCTTCAGCTCTTGGTTTCCTCGCATTCCTTTGTCCAGATGAACTTAACCCCTTTTCGAGTCAACTTGGTTAGTGGATTAGAAAGCCGTGAAATTTTTTTCACAAACCTCCTATAATATCCTGCTAAACCAAGGAAACTACGAATCTCAGTTACTGTTGTGGGTTGAGGCCACTCCTCCACAACCATTGTCTTTGCAGGGTCAACCGAGATTCCTTCATTGGTTACGATGTGCCCCAAGAAAGCCACTTGTTGTAACCAAAACTCACACTTGATGAACTTCCCAAAGAGCCTCTCCTTCCGTAGAGTTTTCAAAATAACCCTCAGATGATTTTCATGCTCCTCACGACTTTTTGAATATATCAAAATATCATCAATAAAAACTACCACAAAGTTATCAAGGTAGTCCTTAAAGACTCTATTCATCAAATCCATGAAAATAGTAGGAGCATTAGTCAAGCCGAAGGGCATAACGGTAAACTCATAATGTCCATATCTTGATCGGAAGGCAGTCTTTGGAATATCTTCCTTCTTCACCCTCAGTTGATGATAACCAGATCGAAGGTCAATCTTAGAGAAGAATTGAGCACCACGAAGTTGGTCAAATAAATCATCAATTCTTGGAAGAGGGTATCTGTTCTTAAATGTGATCCCGTTCAGTTCTCTATAATCAATGCATAGCCGCATTGATCCATCCTTCTTCTTCACAAAGATAACTGGTGCTCCCCAAGGAGACACACTCGGTCGGATAAACCCCTTCTCCAACAAGTCTTGGAGTTGTTTCTTTAGCTCCTCTAGCTCCACATTTGCCATTCTATACAGAGTCTTTGATATCGGTTGAGACCCAGGTACGAGTTCAATGGAGAACTCTACCTCTCTTTCTGGGGGAGGTCCAGGTAACTCCTCAGGAAATACATCCATGTATTCCTGAACAATCGGAACATCTTCAATTTGTATGCTCCCTTTACCTTCTTCATCATCACCGATTAACTCCATAAAGAAAGCTATGGGAGGTGCTTCTAGATAGGGATCAGTTCGGGATATCTCTCCTCGGAAGATAACTGTAGGTTGTTCATTCAAGACTACTGAGATTTCCTTACTTCTTCATTTGATCTTAGCATTATACTTTGAGAGCCAGTCCATCCCTAGTATAACGTCGAATTCCATTATGGGAATGACTACTAGATTTGCGATAAGATTGTGCTCACCAAAGTAAACACCAGAGTCTCTAAACACTGTTGATTCATGGATAATCCCACTTGGAGTCTTGACTGATAACTCTACCTCAAGCAATTCGGGGATTGATTCTATATTATTTGCAAACTTGGAAGAAATAAAGGAATGCGTAGAACCAGAATCAAATAAAGCACTTGATAGTTTTGAGAGGACAACAAGAGTACCTGCTACCACATCGTTCGGAACTTCAACTTCAGTTGTTGTGATAGCGAAAGCACGACCTTGCTCCCTTGGCCTCTGCTGAGGTTGATGGTGATTCCCCTCCACCGCCCTCGGATTTGGACATTGATTAGCAAAGTGCCCAAGCTGTCCACACTTGAAGCATGTGACTTCTGGTAGGGCCAGAACCATCTTTCCTCTGTCGTTAGTGTTGGGAAGTTGAGGCTTCACATCACCACGACAATTCCGAGAAATATGGCCTTCTTTTCCACACCTATAGCACTTGCCACTTCCGATCAAGCAGTTTCCCGGATGCTTCTTCCCACATTTATTGCATGTGGCATGTTGCATATGCTTTCCACCTCTTTCCTGATCAAAACTTCTTCCCAGGCTCGGTTCTAGAGTTCTCTTCTTCTCATTAGATTTGTGAGACCACTGTGTCTCCCCAAACTCTAGTTCAACTTTCATAGCACTTCGAACTATTTCTTCATAGCTATCGTAGTCCCTGTTGGCTAGATTCTTCCGCAGATGTGGTCGTAGTCCGCCAAAGAATCTATCAACCTTCCCATTAGGGTCCATGACAAAGCTTGAGTTATAACGGGAAATCCTTGTGAAGTTCATCTCATAGCTTCCGACAGATTCGTTCTCCTTCTGCTTCAGCTTGAGAAACTCTTTCTCCATTTTCGTCCTCATGGAACGATGGAAATACTTGTTAAAGAAAATCCCCCGAAATTCTTCCCAATCCATAGCTTCCATCTCTCCTCGTGGCTTCGTGTTTTTGATCAGTGACCACCACTGATCAGCTTCTCCCTCTAGGTGGTAAACAGCAAGGGTGGCTTTTTCTTGTTCCGAACAATGAAGTACAAAAAAGATCTTTTCAATGGAGCTTATCCATTGTTCCGCAACCAATGGGTCAGTAGATCCAATGAATGTTGGCGGTCGTTGACGCATGAAGGACTCAACAGAAAGTTGTTCCCTTCGTGGTGAGGACGGCCTCTCAGCTTGATTCAAGTTATTACTCATAACTTGAGTCAGTTGGTTCATCATTCGCATGAATGTTTCCATTCCGGCTTCCATCGGAGGGCCGTCAGCACATGGTGCATTGCGGTCACCATCGGCACGGTTCCTCCTATTTCCCGCCATTTTCTAAAAGAATAAAACCTTAGTGAGAAACTTATTTCAATTATAAATCTTTTAACTAAGACTTCGTGCTTAGACAATTATACTTCTCTATAATTCCTTCATAATGATTCATAAAAAGCTTGTGATTAACCAAACATATCCCCTGGGAGTGTCGTAACCAAGAGTGCTGCAAGGCCCGTTATCGTGCACCAGTTCTCGTTCGAGTCTTGCTCAAAGCGGTGTTTTCGGGTTTTACCCCTATGTACATCTGTGCCAGAGCCGCCTCTACCTGCTCGTATCCAGACAGGGATGTATTTGTTTGATAGATTACTTACTCAATACTTACCAAAATACCAGGAAGCTTTCCTATATTTAAACTTTTCTATAGGGTTCTTCCTAAAGTTTTTATATCCTAATTTCCACAAATAACTAAACCATCCTTTGATACCAACTATAGCATCCCACCATTTTATAACAAAAACTTTCATTACATTACACAAATTTGAGGATCGTTAAGGTTTAGTGTCTTAGAAACAAGGATCATAATACATAAAAAAAACATAAAACATTCTTCTTAAACACTTGCAAGGCGTCTCCTTAAGTTCATTCTAGGTTCATTAATACATCTCATAACCTGGGGACATACATCAAAAGAAAGGGTGAGCAGAAGGCCCAGTAAGGGAAACAAGAGGAACATTTTACATGTGAACTTGAGACACTTCAATAAGGACATGAAAAGAACTTTAAGTCATGAGAAAGAAATCATGAGGCATTTCATAATAAAAATAACATTTTTCATAACTTGAAGATGTGGCTACATCATTTAACATAGAAAATCATGAACATATAACCAAGGTCCATCCCCAAGGTGTCATTTGAAAATTACCAAGGTTATTCACCAAGGTATCGTGAAAATTGTAATCTCTAGTGGTTACATCATTACCCAATGCATTGGAGCGCTATCAGGGCGTACCCTTAAATTTTCCTTTATTATCATGTGAGCCACATATATCATCATCAAACATTTCATAAATAACCCACATAGCATAAAATAAATGGGTTTCATTTCATAATCATAACGTTTTAAAAACTGCTTTAAAGACATGATCTTTACGTCACTTTAAACCCACGGAAAGGGAAAGCGGGTCTCATGTATGTAAATACCAGAATTTAAAATGGAACATTTTGATATATATGTGAATACCCTTGTATAAATAAGAGCTTTGAGTATTCCCTTTATAACATAAAATAATTTTTGAGAAAAGAGAGAGGCATTTTGAGGGGAAAATTCTGCAGCATAACGGCTAAGTTTCGGGGTTTTAGAAAACATTGAAATGAGAGGGGACATGGGTCACCCACTCATAAATGATCCATAAAATAGTAGGGTGAATGAATAAGAAGGACATATGGACATGGTAATGAAATTTTAGGGACATACCATTTGAAATGAAAAACATGGAAGGAAAAAGATTAGATTTCTCTTATGAAAATTCGGCAGCCTTACGGCGTCACTTAACTTCAAAAGAAAATGATTTGACAAGATCAAAAAAGGGTCCCTCATCATATGATCATAAGAGATAAGTATGATTGATATAGAGATCATACCCCAACATAATAAAATGGAACTTGAAAGACTTGACATGAAAATCGAACTTGAAAAATGAGAAGGGTGAAAGAATCCCTTAAAAATTCGGCAGCCTAACGGCGTCACTTAAACATTCTTAAAACGAATTGATGAGATCAAGGGGGGTCTCTCATCATATGAACATGAAATAGGCAGTAGGATGAATATAAAAGAACATCCTCCAACAAAAGAACATGGAGTATAAAAGAAATGACATAAAAGAGATTACTTGAAAAGAAAGAGAGGGGTCAGATCCTTTACCTTAAAATGTGACTCTTGAAACTCAAAAGATTGGACCTTGAGGGCTTGGGGGCACCTTGGGAGGACTCTTTGGAAAGTAAGAAGACCAGAACTTCGTTGGGGGAGAGTTGGGAGTGAAAACTAAGGGAGGAAAGGATGGGTATTTATAGGGAAAGTGAGGGGACAAAGCATTAATGGCCAAGGGACACCTCACATGTGCTTTTCTCAAACCCATGTGCTCTCCCTTGGCATTTATCATGGAGTTAGGCCACATGGGGCCCCCCAAAACAATAATTCATCACCCTTGGCCGAACAACCCTCAAAAGATCTCATGACATCATCATGACACCGTTATGATGTCATTAAACACACCGAAACCCTAAAACTGTATTTTTACTATTCACTGAAAATTCAAGTTTCTCAGAAAAATCTCAAAATTTCACATTAACCAAATATCAATGCTATGATTTCAAAAATGAACTCCATTTTATAAAAATAATTTTCTAAATATTTTTAATTTTATTTTTAAATAAATACACTATTCACCGAAAATTCATTTTTTCAGAAAAATCCCCAAAAATTACCATAACATAATATCGATGCTCTGAGTTCAAAAATAAAGTCATTTTTATAAAAATAATTTTCTAATTATTTTTAATTAAATTCTTAATTAAAAAACACTATTCATCCGAAAAAACTAATACTTGAATAATAATTTATGAAACCGTTATTTAACCATTTTATTGAATCACATTACTTAATCAAGGTGCCTAGATTATTTTAAAACTTTCTTTAAGTGAGATTACTAATCCATTTGGTCACATTACTAATCCTAAGCGTAAAATCACTATTCACTATTTACTATTCATCAAAAATTAAGTTGATCTTATTAGACTCCAAATTCCTTACTGAACACTTTTTTAGAAGACCATTTTTAGAAAATCATTACACATCATTAGTTATTTAGGGTTTACATTAATATTTCAAAATATCCCTTTTTCAAAATTCATCAATAAAATACATTCTAAAATTATCTAGACATTTGAAATTTCACAAACATCACTAAAGGAAGAAACATCAATTTATTCACCTGAAAGGATTACACAAGGAAACTAGGGTCTCATCACATAGCCCCTTATAACACTGGCATAAGACCTAAGTGTAAGGTGTGCTATGGTGAGAGAATCTGAGGGAGTCTCAGATAACATTGCCCTAGTAGTAATCTCCACTAACTTGAACTTCTCCTGCAAGCGTTTTCGTTCAAGCTTGACACGCTGGAGTTCAGCTTGGGCTTGGTCCAAAGCGAAGCCCACAGATGCTACCTCCTTCCCAAGTTCTGATAAGTGGGCTTCATAAGGGTTGAGTCTACTGGATGAAGCCATCGACTCCTCTTTCTGCCTTAACCATTAACATCTTATTAAATCAATAAGAGTAAGTTAATATACTATTCAAAAAGATTGGGTCGTTACACCAACAAAAAAAATGAACTTGAAAGACTTGGAATGAAAATAGATCTTAAAAACGTGAGGGGTGACAGAATCCGTTACAAAAATTTCGGCAGCCTAACAGCGCCACTTAAACATTCATAAAACGAAATGATAGGAGTAAGAGGGGATATCTCATCATATGAACATGAAAAGGGCAGAAATAGGAATATAAGAGAACATCCTCCAACATAAGAACATGGAGCATAAAATAAATGATTTAAAAGAGAGTATTTGAAAAAAAAAAGAGAAAGGTTGGATCCCTTACCTTAAAACTTAACTCTTAAAATTCAAAGGATGGGACCTTGAGGGCTTGAAGGCACCTTGGGAGGAATTATTGAGAGGTAATGAGACCATATATTCGTTGGGGGAGAGTTTGGATTGAAAACTAAAGGAGTAATGGGTGGGTATTTATAGGGAAAGTGAGAGGACAAGGCATTAATGGCCAAGGGACACCTCATTGGTGGTATTGGAAAAACCATGGGCTTGGCCATGGTATTTTCAGATGGTATTGGCCACTTGGGAAACCTCATTCCTTATCTTACTATTCATAAGTCGACCATATTGATTACATACCTAATACATCATTTAATGATGACATTAAATACTCGTAACTTAAAAACGGTATTTTCACTATTCATCGAAAATTCACCTTTTTCAGAAAAATCCCAAAATTTCACCCTCACCAAATATCAATGCTCTGATTTAAAAAATGAACTTCATTTTATAAAAATACTTTTCTACATATTTTTAATTTAATTTTTAAATAAATACACTATTCACCGAAAATTCATTTCTTTCAGAAAAAACCCCAAAAAATACCTTAACATAATATTGATGCTCTAAGTTCAAAAATGAATTCCATTTTATAAAAATAATTTTCTAAATATTTTTAATTTAATTTTTAATTAAAAAACACTATTCACCTGAAAAAACTAATAGTTTACTAATAATTTCTAAAATAGTTATTTACCTATTTTATTGAATCACATTACTTAATCAAGGTGCCTAGATTATATTAATACTTTCTTTAAGTGAGATTACAAATCCATTTGGTCACATTACTAATCCTAAGCATAAAATCACTATTCCTAATTTTCTATTCATTAAAAATTAAGTTGATCTTATTAGATTCTAAATTTTGTACTGAACAAAATTGTAGAAGAACATTTTTTGAAAATAATTACACATCATTAATTATTTAATGTTTACATAAATATTTTAAAATATCCCTTTTTTCAAAATTCATAAAAAAATTCATACTATATTTATCCGGAAATTTGAAATTTCACAAACGTCATCATAAGAAGAAATCACAATTTTTATTTAAATTAAGGGATTACAAAAGGCAGTTACGGCCTCTATATATATCCCATTATAACCCCAGCATAGGACCTAAGTTTAATGTGTGCTAAGGTGAGAGAATCTGAGGGCGGCTCGGACAACATTACATGTGTAGTAATTTCTATTAGTTTAAACTTCTCGTGAAGGCGATTCTGTTCTAGCTTTACACGATGAAGTTTGTCTTGGGTTTGGTCCAGAGAAAAGCCTAGTGGTGCTACCTTCTTCCAAAGTTCTATTAGATGGGCTTCGATTGGCCCGAGACTACTGGATGAGGCCATTGAATCTTCTTCCTATATTAATTAACCAAGATCACTTGTCTTTAGAGACAAAAATCAAAACGTTTAGTTTCCAGCGGTCATATTGACCAACGGTCATATAACAGTCGAAACCCAATGGTCTCATTTTAATTATACTCATGTTATCAAATGAAACAGTTGTGTTGACTATAAAATAAAATAACACACAAAATTAGGAAACAAGATTTATTCAAAATTTCGAGTCGTTACAATCTTCCCCCCTTATGAAATTGCATCCTCACAATTTTTTAAAATTAGGTTTTGAAATTTCATTGAAAGTCCCACATCGGAAAAAGAGTCAGTAACACTATTACTTTAAAATAAAGAAAATTTAGTACAAAGGTCACCCGAGGTAACCCATACTAGGATTCCATGTAGGAAAAAATGGACATGGAGGAGAAAACAAAGGGTCATGTTCTGAGGGAGAGTGATAGGAAACATGATTAGGATAAAGTTAACAACAAGAAAATCCCAAACATATGATGGGTTAAACGGTATTTGATTTCCCAGTAGGAAACGTTAACATACAATGTTTTTTTTACGTTCCTTTTCATAGTTTTGGGGAATTCATTTCCTACATAGAATAAAAACACAGGGAAATATACCTACCTTCAAGTAGAGTTTCATAATTTAATAAGTTTCTACCAAAACTAATCTTTTCTCCAAATGATGAGCATTGAAAACTACGTGGTCTCATCAAAGAACAAGAATCATCTTCTAAAGAATCACATAATCCACCAAAGATTATCTATCTATATCTTCTATCCTTCAACATTATCCCAAAAATAGAAGGGGTAAGATAAAACAACTCTTCCAAAAGAAAGAACCCCAGAGGAAGGAAAACTACTTTAAATCTTAAAAGTTTTATAGTACTACCCAAAGTTCATCATAGACCATTCCATAAACAACTGTCCCTAAAATTCCTCAAAATAAACCAAACTAAGATTGAAACCCAAATATAGGAAGGATTTGATAACATAGTCTTCCAAAATAAACTTCATCGTTCATCTCCAAACAACATCAACCACTCCTAACATCTTATAACAAAATTAGATAACCTTAACATATTTTCCCCAAGATAGGTTAATCATTTCCATAAGTAACCTAAATTACTATAAGTCCACCTTAAATTCCTCGATTCTACAAAATATATGCCAACCTTTACTCCTCAATGAAAATACCATAGTAATCTATTTAAGTCGATCATATAGGGTCCCAAAAATAGTGAACGTATTCCAATATAATAATCATCTTTTAATCCCCTAATCATCTCTGTCATATTAATATGGAAATCGTCACATTTCCTATCACATTGGTTGTTGGGACATGTTCTTCCATTTCCCACCATTAACTAAGAAAAGAAAGTATAATTAGGGGCGTAAATACTTAACCAATAATCATGAAGAGGAACTTAAAGCATATAAGGATAACTTGTAGAAGAAAAGTATACCCTAACTTATGATCTCCTAGGTTCTAATCTAGGTTATCCATGATCATATATTCTTATGTGAATATTTATTTTATTTTATATTTTTTTCTTTAATAATGGTTCATACTATGCTTATGAATTTACTAAAGCATATCCCCAATGTGTGTCATAAACAAGAGTGCAGCAAGACCCATTGTCGTGTACCAGTTACCATTTGAGTCTAGATCAAAGTGGTGTTTTCAGGTTTTATCCATATGTGCATCTGTTCCAGAGCCACCTCTACCTGCTCGTATCCATACAGGGATGTATTTTCTTGGAAACCCCTTACTCAATACTCACCAAAATACCAGGAAGATTTCCTATATTTAAACTTTTCTATAGGGTTCTTCCTAAAGTTTTCATATCCTAATTTCCACAAATAACTAAACCTCCCTTTGATACCAACTATAACATCCTGCCGTTTTATCACATAAACATTCATTAAATTATACAAAACTGAGGATATTTAAGGATTAGTGTCATGGAAACCAGGAACTCAAAACATGAAAGCACAAAACATTCTTCTTAAAAACTTGAAAGGATTCTCCTTATGTTCATCCTAGGTTCATTACTGCATCTCATAACCTGGGGACATATATCAAAAGAATGGGTGAGAAAAAGGCCCTGTAAGGGAAACAAGGGAAACATTTAACATGTGAACATGAGAAATATCAATAAAGTCATGGAAAATAACATTAAGGCGTGAGAAAGAAATCTTGAGGCATATCATAATAAAAATAATGTATTTCATAAATTGAATATGTGGATACAACATTTAACATAGACAATCATTTCCATTTCACCAAGGTCCATCCCCATGGTGTCATTAAAAATTACCAATGTTATTCACCAAGGTATGAGTCAAAATGGTCATCTCTAGAGATTAAGTCATTACCCAATGCATTGGAGAGCTATCAGGGCTCACCCTTAAATTTTCCTATGTTATCATGTTATCCACGTATATCATCATCAAAAATTTCATAAATAACCCATATAGAATAAAATAAATGGGTTTCATTTCATATTTATCGCATTTAAAAAAACTTCTCTAAAGACGTGATCTTTATGTCACTTTAAACCCACGGAAAAGGAAAGCGGGTCTCATGTATGTAAATCCCAGAATTTAAAATAGAAAATTTTGGTATATATGTGAATACCCCTTTATAAGAAAGATCTTTGAGTATTCACTTAATAAAATAAAAGAATTTGAGAAAAAGAGAGAGATGTTTTGAGACCGAAATTCGGCAGCATAACGGCTATGTTGTAGGGTTTTAGAAAACATTGAAAAGAGAGGGGAAATGGGTCACCCACTCATAAATTATCTATAAAATAGTATAGGGAAAAAATATAATGGGTATAAGAACATGTTAATGCAATTTTAAAGACATACCATATGAAATGAAAAACATTGAAGGAAGACAATAATGAGATTTCTCTTATGAAAATTCGGCAGCCTAACGACGTCTTTTAAAACATCAAAAAATGAAGTGACGATATAAAATAGGGTCTCTCATTATATGAACATAAAATATCAGTATGATAGATATAGAGATAAAACCCCAACAAAAAAATGAACTTTAAGGACTTGGCATTAAAATAGATATTGAAAATGAGAAGGGTGAAAGAATCTGTTACCAAAACATTTTGTAGCCTAACGGCGCCACTTAAACATTCATAAAATGAAATGATGAGAGTAATTGGGGATCTCTCATCGTATGAAAATGAAAAGGTAAGTAATAGTAATATAAGAGAACATCCTCCAACATAAGAACATGGAGCATAAAATAAATTACTTAAAAGAGAGTATTTGAAAAGAAAGAGAGAGGTTGGATCCCTTACCTTAAAACGTAACTCTTAAAACTCAAAGGTTGGGACCTTGAGGGTTTGGGGGCAGCTTGGGAGGACTTATTGGGAGGTAATGAGACCAGAGATTTGTTGGGGGAGAGTTGGGATTTAAAACTAAAGGAGTAAAGGGTGGTTATTTATAGGGAAAGTGAGGGGACATGGCATTAATGGCCAAGGGACACCTCATTGGTGGTATTGGAAAAACCATGGGTTTTCCCATGGTATTTGCCCATGGTATTGGCCACTTGGGACACCTAATACCTTATATTACTATTCATAAGTCGACCATATTGATTACATACCTAATACATCATTTAATGATGTCATTAAACACCCGTAACTTAAAAACGGTATTTTCACTATTCATCGAAAATTCACCTTTCTCAGAAAAATCCCAAAATTTCACCTTAACCAAATATCAATGCTCTGATTTCAAAAAAGAACTCCATTTTATAAAAATAATTTTCTAAATATTTTTAATTTAATTTTTAAATAAATACACTATTCACCGAAAATTCATTTTTTTCTGAAAAAACACCAAAAATTACCTTAACATAATATCGATGATGTGAGTTCAAAAATTAAATCCAATTTATAAAAATATTTTTCTAAATATTTTTAATTTAATTTTTAATTAAAAAACAAAATTCAACCAAAAAAACTAATAGTTGACTAATAATTTCTGAATCAGTTATATACCTATTTTATTGAATCACGTTACTTAATCAAGGTGCCTAGATTATATTAAAACTTTCTTTAAGGTAGATTACTAATCCATTTGGTCACATTACTAATCCTAAGCATAAAATCACTATTCATAATTTATTATTCATTGAAAATTAAGTTGATCTTATTAGATTCTAAATTTTGTACTGAACATAATTGTAGAAGACCATTTTTTGAAAATCATAACACATCATTAATTATTTAAGGTTTACATAAATATTTTAAAATATCATTTTTTTCAAAATTCATAAAAAATATGCATACAATATTTATCCAGACATTTGAAATTTCACAAACTTCATCATAAGAAGAAATCAAAATTTTTATTTAAATCAAGGGATTACAAAAGGCAGTTACGGTCTCCTTACATAGCCCCTTATAACCCCAGCATTGGGCCTAATTTTAAGGTGTGCTAAGGTGAGAGAATCTGAGGGCAGCTCAGCCAACATTGCACGAGTAGTAATTTATATCAGTTTGAACTTCTTGTGAAGGTGATTCCGTTCTAGCTTCACACGATGAAGTTCATCATGGGTTTGGTCTAGAGCAAAGCCCAGTGGTGCTACCTCCTTCCCAAGTTCAATTAGGTGGGATTCGATTGGCCGGAGACTACTGGATGAGGCCATTGAATCTTATTTCTATATTAATTAACCAATATCACTTGTATTTAGAGACTAAAATCGAAATGTTTAGTTTCCAGCATTCATATTGACCGACGGTTATATAACAGTCGAAACCCAACGGTCTCCTTTTAATTATACTCATGTTATCAAATGAAATATTTGTGTTGAGTATAAAATAAAATAACACACAAAATTAGGAAACAAGATTTATTCAAAATTTCGTGTCGTTACATTATGTCCTATGGTTTGATGAAATATTGAATGTGTGATAAGAAATATCAGATTAATGACAAAGAATTTATTGTAGTCATCCATTCCATAAATACCTTGTAGCATTAAATATTTGGAATAAATTTCAATGATTTCACTAACTATATTGATTCAAAATACATATTCTCTTTTTGAGTCTTGTACATGAGTCAATGAATATGGATGGAGTTACTTAAATGATTGTTTTCAACATGGTAGACACATCCTGTAACAGGAATTACAGGGATGATTTGTTGAGTCAGAAGTCATATAGTTAAGTTTTCCAAGACTCTCCTAAACAATGGTAGTTTATGAGTATCATTTCCAACATGCATCCAGACAATTCCAAATAGAAAAATAATGTAGTTTTCTATCCAGTTAATCTTGTTCTAGACATGACTAGAATTTTCAAAAAGGATCAAATCTTAGATTCAAACTATATCTCCATTAAATCAAAGCTAAATGGTGGGGAGGATTCTAAGGATATTATAGAGGGTGAAAACTCCTTATTACATTTTCATAATCAAATTTTAGTCCCTCAATCTTACTAGGAACAACTTATTTTGGAATATCACCAATCGAAATGGTCTATTCATATGGGCATCTAGAAGATGTATAAGGATATGAAAACTCATTTTGGATCAGTAGTTATGAAATAAGAAATGATATGTTATGTTATGAAATTTATAAGTTGTCTATAATTAAAGAATAAGAAAAAATTATTGTATGGTATGAAAATGTATATTCCTATACCTGTATGGATATAGGAGAAAACTGTTATGGACTTTGTCACATGTATACTGAGAATGTTGCAGAATCCTGAATTACTCTATATAATAGTGGATGGAATCACTACATTAGCACTTTTTCTACCAATAAGATATTCCAATAATGAAGAGGATTTAGAAAAGATTTGTATTATATTTGTGGTAAATTTTCATGAAGTTAATGTTTCAATTGTCTCTAATATTTATCCTTGATTAACTTCTTTATTTTGGTGCTCTTTATAGTAGACTCTCAGAACTCAACTAACAAATATCATAACATATCATCCACATAAGGATGGGAAATTGTAATGCACAATTCAGTAATTGGAAGATATGATAAGATCTTGTGTCATGGACCTTGGTGGATCATGGGAGGATCACATGCCTTTTTTATAATTACCCAAAAATAACAATTATAATTTTTTAATATAGATGTCCATGATCAAGGCTTTGTATGGTCTTCCTTTTCATTCTCCACTATGTCTAGTGGGAAAAAGAGAGATGTAATTGATTATAATAAGTCTTTTCTATGAGACTACAGATAAAATCTAGATGATATTGAAAGATATGGTTGTGAATCATTGCTAAAAAATCTTATATAGATAATCATCATAAATTGTTATCTTTCAATTTGAATGATAAAGTATTATTTAAAGTTTCACCAAGACATGGTCATCCACACTTGGGGAAACAAGCAAATTTAGCACCATGGTAAGTGAGACTATTCGAAATTGTTGAACGAATTTGCATTATTTTTTACCACTTCACCATACCATAATGATTTTTCAGTTTTCATAAAATCTTCCACAATTAAGAATTGAAAAATTGTCATCTGGATCCTCATCATGTGATCATTTTACATCACATTATTATTGATCTTGATGAGAATTTTATTCATGACCAATTTTGGATCCTAAATAGATAAAACAAATTCCTTATGAGGGAGATATATTTCTGTGGTGTGAGTTTTAAGGAAGCATGGTAATGTCCAAGACTAAATAAGGGATTTATAACAGTTTATTCTGGAGTAGTGGAATGGACTCTTCAAATGAAACATTGATCTACAGTTTTTTGAGGATGTAATGACCAATGGTGGGGAGAATGTACAACCCTTGGATTGTGGTACTATATCATTTTATACTTTTTATTTTATTTTTATAATCATTGGGATAAGTTTTTTTTAAATAATTTGGATGGATAAATAAGAAGTAATTTGGAATATGTATATATGAAATATACATGTTGTGAATGGTTATTTCACGATGTGAATCTATTCTGGGAATATAACATGGATTGGTTTTAAAGAATGATAGGGTTTTTGTTATCTGGATTGAATATATTTTTCATGATGTGAAACACATTTATAGTGTGAGTTAGTATTGTGTAAAATTAAACCAATTCAATGTAATATTTGGTGTATGTGACCTCTCAATTATTCACATTGTGAATTCTAGATTCACCCCATGAATTAGTTGGTTCCATCTTGTTTTTATCTAACCAATTCTTGTTATTCATCATTGAACACTCATTCTCTTATCTTGTGTTCCAGGGTTCCCTTAGGTTATTTTAGGTGATCTTTAACATCAAAAATCTGATTCCAATGAATTTTCAAGAATTCAATTGTTGAGATCAATGGTTATGACCTTATTCTTACTACTTGTCTCGTTCTCCTTGGTTTGTTCTAAATAAAACCATATATCAGTTTATAATACCCCTATTAATGGATTTTTATGTGTTTGAATGAGATATTATCAGGTTTTAATAAAGTGATATTAGGAATATGTATGAACTATGGAATCATATAATATCTATATTTCCAATGAACCCTAGGTGGGAGGTTTTTCCATCATTCCATTTTTATTGGAACACAAAGGCTTCAGATTTATAAAAGAATTGTCCTCTATTTTCCAATGTGTTTTTCATAGTTAAAATATGTTAACAATTCTATTTCTGGTTGTCTTAAAATTATATTTTCAATGTTTCCCAGAATGGTCTTGTTAATTGATTAAAGTAATTTTTTAAATGAATAATGGCTTTGATTCATGTTTTGGAATAACTGGTAGTGGGAGATGATTAGAATGGCATGGGTTACTGTTTATTCATGATATCATTTTATGAGGTATTGTTTAAATATAATTAGGGTTTGGTTTTAATTGGATAGGTACAAGGTGTAAATTTCAACCAAGAGATGGCTTGGTGGAGGACATACCTCCACCCTTGAGCATATGGGTGTCATTTAACATGCATGGGTGTGTGCATATGAGACCATTGATGAATATTACAGAATGGAAATTATGAACACCTTATAATTTTTTTAATGATAATATGTTTCCATGAAATATGAAAGGGACTAGTTTATTACTTTTTTAGTGGTTCTCCTTTATTTCATTATTATATTTGGTGGATTTTGATCATGTACTTGGTTCATATCTTGGTAAAAAGTGGTTTCACCTTGGTACACAATTCATCTTCTACTTTAGAGTTTTAGTTTCTATCTCTTACCATGTTATTGTTACCTTGATATTCGTAGCGAATTCATTTTTTTATGGATTTATCATATTCATTATATATTAGTTTTTTTAGAATACATAATTTATATAGATGTATTTGGTTTTTGTCAATTCATATATATTTTTGTGTGTGTGTTTATTAATGGGTAAACCCCCCCCCCATGTTTTTTTAAACACTTCGTATTTATTACCATTCTTTAGAATCTAGGGAATATCAAATCAAATAAGGTTAGTAACACATATACCTCATTTTAAGCCATGGGTTGGGGTGGGATATTACATTCTAGTTTTATATATTGATATTTATTAGATCCCAAAATATAAAGACATATTATTTCCAGATAGATCTTTATTTTTATTTTCCACTGAACATAATCTTGACCATTAGAGTATAGATGTGTTTTTGGTTGAAAATCCATTATACATAGCATCCATAATAAAAAATTATAGAATATAAATAAATTAAAAAGATATTACTAAAATACTAATTAGTGTTATTGGAAAGAAAACATATATAAAAAATGGATCCTTTAATACAAATTTTTGGTCAATGTGGATAACTCAATAGGGGTGTCAATTGATTTTCCAATTAAAATTTATTTTTGAAAAATTTTAAAATTAAATACATAAATTTAAAATACAGCCCAATTAATTAATATAGTATGTATATCTTATTTAATGATTTTAAATAACCTCTCAAATGTTCAATAAAAATTTATTTGGAATAATCTTATGACTTTTTTAATATTTTGAGATTAAAATACTCCCATTACACAATAGAAATATCACTTGTAATAAATGAATATCAAATTATAGTTTTGAGAAATATTTTTTATAAACTGTTTCAAATTATATTAATAGAAACAATGAAAAATAATAATAAACAAGAGTTCTAGTCGACCGTGTAGCAATTCACTGTTCATTTTCACCCTTACATCACTGTTTTAAATTAATTTTGTATCATAAATTCCAAATTTAATAAAAAATGGAACATCATGTTGTATTCAATTAATTTTTATTTAATTAAAGTTTAAAAGGTTAATGTCACTTTTTGGATTACTTCATTGTAGATGTAGGTGATTTGGGGGGCCCAAGATGGAGTTGAAGAAAAATTATCCAAAATGTTCAAGATTACAAGAACACTGGTGGACAAAAATAGAAACTAAAACTTATATGTTGGTTCAATTGGTCTGAAATTTGGTTATATGATACAAATTTCATTGTTATACAACACTTATGAATACAATAAATCCCAATTAATTCATCAAAGGGCCCAATCGAACTAATCTGTCCAAGACACTGAATTTACACGAAGATAAAAATGGTGTATTGTGATTCACCGACATCTAGAGCTGTAGACCTCTAAATGAGACTAAATTTTCTATGTAGATATTCAAGAGGTGGGGAACATATTTAGTTTTCTCAAAAGTGAAATAATTCTATCTAGATTACCAATCCCATGGTCTAATTGGTTTTACAAAATCTTTGTTCCCAAAACCACCTTCCACTTTGCCTTTGAATTGGCTCCTTGGCCACCCTATTTGTATGATCAAACGTGGGGCAACACTATACCATTTTTCATACCCAAATGATTCCTCTACTCCTCCAAAAACAATTATGCCCCTATCCAAATTGGGGGTCAAGGATGAAGGATAAGTTCCACCCAAGTCTAATCCTCCTCTCGATGGATAGATAAATGGTGAACGGTAATTTTGAGGGAGCTATGCATACTTGGGTGGGAGTTATGAAACATTTTATGGTACTAGTTTTGTGTAATTTTTTTGAAAAATTTATTTTATTTTTTATCATAAGATGCGTCTTATTTGAATTCTCATTTTAGGTTGAATCAAGTGAAACAATTTTTATCTCAACGTCGATTGGGTTGAGATCTCAAGTGGGAATCAGGGGTTGATTTGATTAGAAAAAACAAGATTCCTTTTTCACATTCATGTTCATCAGATTTAATTATTTTTTTGTCCATTTTTATATTCCTTAGGTAAAAACCTTGACAAAATTATTGTTGTGTCAAGGGTTTCTTCTTTATGCATCATTTTAAGAGGTTGGTGGGGAATTAAGATCCTGAAAACCCTCAACAAAATAATTCAATTAAACCATGTGAAATTTTCAGAATAATGAACTATCCAAGATGTATAATGAACATTAAATGACCTCTTTATATCATAATTCTTCAAAAATTGCCTTTATTTATCAACTATAAAACACTTTAATTAAGTTATTATATTTTTTAATTTGGTTTCAAAACCACCCCATATTTTAGTAATCGTTATTAAAAATTCACACTTAAAAAATATAACTTCCCTTAAAGGATAACCTATGATCTTCCATTTATTGTAAATAAAAATTAAAAATATAATCAATTTGGAATTTCATGAAAACATGGTCAAATTTTCTCACCATTATCGAGGATCATTTCGGTTTTTTTCATGTTTTTATAAGATTTTTATATATTTGGTGAATATTTATTTGTTTTCTATTCTACCTTTTCATATATTTTTGTGTTCTAATTTATTTCTTGTGTAGGTTATGGTAATGAAATGTTATACTCTTGGAGATTTGCTACCTTTTTTAATTTCACATGAGAGGATCCAATGTTAGTGACACCAAGAAACCCATGACAACCCTTCGAAGGAGAAAACATCATAACTTAAGACTTTTTAAAACCCCTATTCTTCTATAATAAAACTAAAAAATTAACTTAGCATGTATAAAATTTCAAAAAATAAGAAAATTAATATAACTGGCCTCATCTGATGTCTATATCCAAACTTCATACATTCAAATACAAAGAGAGCAACCAAATTTTCAACTTAAATCCGATTTAATTCCCCTATTACCACAATTCCAGGGAATTGTGGGGGAAGATCCAGATAAGAACTTAAAATAATTTTGTATTGTGTGTTCTATAATAAAACCTAATATTGTGGATGAATAGAAAGTAATGTTTAGTTCATTTCATTTTTCATTATAATATGCATCAAAAGATTGTTTGTATTATTTTAAATCCCCTATTAGAGGTTGGGCAGACATGAAACACATTTTTCTTGAAAAATAATTCCCAGCCTCACAAAATGAAACTATAAGAAAATAAATTTGTGTGATAAGACAATCGTAAGGGGAAAACGTCATGAATATTGGGAAATATTTAAAAGGATTTGTTCAAGTTTCCCACACCACTAAATAATTGATCAACTTTTAACGCAATGTATTTATAAAGGTTTAATTCATATTGATCATAACATGACTGATTATACTGTAGGTGTTGCTCTATGTGATAAATCCCCAATCGCTGTAAGCACACTCATTGAGAATATGGCACATAACACTAAACAATTTAGTCCAACGTCTAGTATTCCCATTCAAGGTTTCCATTAGGTAAAATTTTATGATTTCAGGAAGAAGGTGGAAATGAAGGTTTAAGAGGTATGTAGCCTTCTTCGATAACTTTCTCATTACCCAAGGAAATCCCAATCTCCTCATCCCATCCATTGTGTTATCTATTCTATCGACACCCATTGTCTTGACCAATTCCATAAATTGAGAGACCCTTGCGAGTGTGGTGAGGCAATTTTTCTATGCCTCCACTATAACCAAACCATTAGGAAAGAACCATACTATTCATAAAACCCTCGGTGGAAACACAATCATGCCTATAGTGAAGGGGGTTATTCAAAATAACATGAAAAACCATGGAACCAACCAGGACAGAGTAGTCATCCACCACCACCACCCCGAAATCTTCAATCACCACAAAGGCCTTTCCATCAACCCACTTCAAAATCCAAGACTATCCTAGAGGACATGATGAAAAAAAGGATTTAAATAAACTACAATTCCAAAAAAAACACCCAATATACCATACAAGACATAAAAAACCAATTATGACAATACTCCAAATTGGTGGGGGAAATCTAAAGTCATGGTTTAGGTAAAATACCTTCTCAACTACTAGTCAACCCTATAGATAAGGGATTTCAGTTCCATCAAACTTAAGATTGTAACACAACAAAAAACCCAAAGAAACCATATATTAGATTCATCCAGTATAGAGGAAACCACCATCCCAACCAATGATAATAGTCTTAGAGAGAAAAAACATTTTTCTAAGAAAAATACCACCAAAGGAAATATAGTTTTAATTGATGAACCAAAAATCCAAACCATTCCTCTTCCATTTTCCCAAAGGATCTCCCAACTAATAAAAAAATATACCAAACTTGATAAATAAATCTTGAAAACTTTCAAAAATGGTCATGTTAAGATTCCAATTATTGATGTCATAAATAAAAGTCCATGTTATGAAAAGTTTCAAAGGATAAGTGTAAACATTTAAGGATAGATTGTGGTGATGTAATGGTGAACTTGGTGGGGAACATCGCATCATTTATACAACCATCACTTCAAACTAAATGAAAATATCCTAGAATATTCTCAATTTTGTGCACAATAGAAGATTATTTCTTTTCCAATGTTATTGTTAGGACCAAATGAACATTAAATACCCTGAGAGGGGGGGTGAATCAGTGTATGGATATTCTATTTCAAAATTCTTCCTACCCTACTAGATCTTGACCTCTTTCTTATTAGGGTCACTTTGTTTCCACTTGTGTGTTTATTTTGATCACTTATTTTTATCTTTATCTGATGATGATGAATTAAATGAAATGCAGGTAATAAATGAGGTAGATATAGAGATTTTTACTTGGTTCACCCTCACTGGGCTACTTCTAAGGAGCATACAAAAGCGATGTGCCGTTGTACCAAATCCACTAAATACCACTGCCAATAATGTTTCAGCTAGATCACTTCTATACCCAGGATCACTTCCTTTAAAATTTTCAGGGTCATATCACTACTTTCTCAAGGGTCACTCCATATTTCTCTCTATGGATCACTGCTGGTAGAAAGGATAACCTTCTTCCTCTTCCTTTGCTCACTGCACTTAGAAGGGATACCCTCAAATATTACGGCCCTATATGTCTATTCATTTTCATGAATACGTGCATAATAAACTATTTATAGCTTCCCTATTAATGTCCCACATTCTTCCATTGATGAATACACCTTCGAAACTGATCCATGGGCAACACACTTTTGAAATACCTTCACAAACCACCCTACTACGTGAAGCTCTTACCTTTTCGAGAAGCACACGCCTTCGTGGAGATCAGACCTTCGAAAAGCTCACGTATTCGCAATGGTAAGGTATTCATGGAGCTCAAGGCATTGCAGAGCGACCTCCTTCGAAAATATCACTAAGCCAATGCGGAACCCACCACTTTAGTGGAGTTAAATTAGCCACTGCGAGGCTCCTTTTGTGAATCACACTACCTTCGCAAACCACCTTCGTGAGTTGAGACCAACAAATTTTTCTTGGAAAAACTCTTTACATATCTCGAGGGGGTCGAGGCATATTTTTAGGCAATTCCACCGAACCTCGAACCTTCAACAAGATGTTAGTTCCACGTCATCTCAATTCTCAAAGATCTGAAATTTCTGCCGAAATTCTCTCAATATCACGAAGAACCATGATAATTTTCAGATTGGGGAGATCATTGTAATTGTGGAGTTTTCTGTCAATTACTTCAAACCACTGCTGCAAAGTTCCCTTACATTTTCCTTCAACTCTGACGTTCGCGAAGCTCGTCATAATCGTGAAGAACACCGTCAAAATTATTCTTATCTTCACGAAATCGAATCCATGAAGCCTATATTTGTGAAGATCATTCCTTTTCAATATTTTTATGAGATATTCATGGGAATAAATATTTTGTGATGCTCACCAAACTCCAAATTTTGGACCACAAAAATTTGGAAAACACTGGAAAACAACTTCACCTTGTATCTGCTCTTTTTGTACCGCTTCCGGATTGTCATTTCCTTTATCATAGTTCTTTGTCAACATATATTATCAACAATATCTCTGGAACTTGACATTTCACCATGGAAACCTACTATTTCAACAATCATAATCAACCAAAAAATCATGCAATCATACTTTGAGGGATTTTTTCCCAACAGTTATGATTGATTTGGGTTCTTGTATAAATCTTTTCCCTCACTCCATTTTCTATTCAGTGAATGTCAGGGAACTGAATCCCAATATAATATTTTTTCCAACTATCAAACTAGTGTACATCACACCCCACTTATGTGTTATAGGATGTTCTTATGAGGGTAAAATGTTATGAATTTTCCGGCTTATTTTTTTGTGCTTAAAATGGAATATTATGTGATGATTGGAAATGCCCCAATTATATTCGAAATACCTTTCTTGAAAATATTCAAAATCATAATTAATGCACATAATGGTACATTATCTATGGTGTTTTTTAGTTAAATTTTCCACTTCAACATCCTCGAGTCCATGAAGTACCCCTTAGAAGAACATTCTTCACATTTAGATAATTCAATTGATGTGCTCTCTTCCCTCGAAAAAACAACTTTTATTTCCAATGATCAGCTTTATATGTTTTCATATTTGATAAACATTCCTGTTAATTAATCATGAAATGAATGTGGTGGTGGTATAGAAAATTTCATTCATGTTTTTTAATTGATTATTTCTTGAAAACTGAAGATAAAATGACCATATATGATTCTTATATGTTATTAAAATCTCATTACTCATTTAAGGATATTACCAATGAGAAGTTAGATGAGATTAGTGACCTATTACTTTCACATTCACTCCTATCAATCAAAAATCTCCCTAAATTGGAACATAAACCACTGCCTAAAGTTTAGAAATATTCATATCTTACGATTATAAACATGATTCATATCATCATTACCAGTTCACTCCATCAAGATCATGAATTTCACCTATTTTACATTTTTAGGGAGTATAAACATGCCTTGGGATGGAAAGTTGGTGACATTCATGGTATTATCCCATCAATTTTCACACATCATATATTATTAAATAATAAGGATAAACTAGTGAGGTATAAACAATGTCGACTGAACTCTAAACTCCTTGTTGTTGTTAAAAATGAGGTAACAAAATTATTTGTTGATTGAATAATTTACCCCATCTCGAACAGTCAATGGGTCAGTACAGTGAATGCAGCTCCCAAGAAAATAGATCTTACTGTAATTAAATATAAGAATATTGAATTGTTTCCAACCCATTTAAAGAATAGTGTTCATGCTTTATAGACTATAACTAACTAAACCAAAACACTAGAAATTACCACTACATATTAACTTTTACTCACCAAATTCTAGATATGATAGAGATAAAGTCCCATCATTGTTTTTATGATGGGTATTCTAGATAATTTCTGATCTATATTTCCCCTGAGGATCATAAAAATTCAACCTTCACATGACCCTTTGGTACATTTCCATATTTGAGGATACCATTTGGTTTGTGAAATGCAATGAGTACTTTCTAGTTATGCATGGTTAGTATTGTTTTGGATTACATGGAAGAATTCATGGAAGTATTCCAAGATGATTTCAAGGTTTATGGATCTTCTTTTGATGAATTTTTAAGAATTATTGGTTTTTCCTATCTCTCTGAATTGAAAATAAGAGTTTATTAAATTTTTAGAAATTCTATTTTATGGTGCGACAAGGTAATGTTCCTGGGAATTCCATTTTTTGGGATGTTATCCCAATAGATAAATCAAATGTGGATGTCATTTCTTCCCTTCCATTCCCAAAAAAATGTATGGGAGGTGTGGTCTTTCTTAGGTCATGAAGGATTTTATCATCATTTCACCAATGTCTTTATTAAGATTTCGCTCTCCCTCTCATTCTTACTCCAAAAAAATAAAATGAATTTGATTTTAATAAATAATGTGAGAAATCTTTTAACAAATTGAAATGGAGTCTCACATCACCCTCAGTAATCCAACTACATTGGTGGGATTTACTATTTTATCTCTTGTGTGATACCTATAACTATGCCGTTGGTGTTGTCTTATCACAATAGGTTGATAGAGATCCACATTTCATTACTTATTCCTTATGTACACTGAACCCTATCCATGAAAACTACACTACAACTAAAAAACGATTCATTTCCATTTTTCCATGGATAAATTTAGTTCATAGCTCTTAGGGTATAAAGTAATTGTGTTCTCATACCATGAATCCCTCCGTTATCTCTGTAGAAATGAGAATCTAAACTAAATATCATTAACTGGATTCTCCTACTTAAAGAATTTAATCTTGAAATTTGGGATAAAAATGAGAAGAGAATGTGGTGGATGAACATATCAGTTTGAAACTCCCATTCATGGATATTAACTCATCCCCCTATATTCCCATAAAACACAGGTTTCTTAATGATAAATTGTACTGAGTACACGATGTTATTCCTTGGTATGCCAAAATTATAAATTATTTTGTAGAATATTTCCGTTCTACTGATTTCAACAGAAACCAAACTGATCATCTATAATACGAATCATGTTGGTTTATTTGGGATGACCCCTACCTTTGGGGCACAAGCAGTGGTCAAGTACGTAGGTATTTTTTCCATAGAGTTATTTTTAATATGTCATTTGGTTCTACTACACTCTTTCTTGTGGGGGACACTTTGGTCCCCAATGGACTGCTCACAAGATATTCAATTCTGATATCTTTTCCCTGGCATTGTTTTGGGATGCCCCTGATTTCTATAAATATTTTCCTCACTATCAAGGAATGTGGAATTTCTATAAAAGAAATGAAATTTCACAACAACCCTTGATCATCCATGACATTTTCAATGATTTGGGTATTGAATTTTTGCAGACATTTCTCAATTCCTTAAGAAACTTATACATTATTCTAGAAATTGATTACATGTCAAAGTGGGTAGAAGAATGAGATATGAAGAAAAATTATTCCAATACATTTGTGGAAGGTTTGAGGACCCAAATATTCTATGTGTTTGGATTACCCCGGTTCATCATCAGTGACTTTGGTTATCATTTATACACCCAAACAATGAAATCAATTTTTCATTGGTATGGGTTTGGGCATCAAGTGACTATGTAATTTCACCTAGAAACCAATGGTCAAGATGAATTTTATAATATAGAGGTAAAACATATTCTTAAAAAAAACATTTCAACTCAATATAAAATATTGGAGTCTTAGACTCAATGATTTCTTATGGGCTTGTTCAACTACCTTTAAAACACCCATTATAATGTCATCTTATCAGCTTTTGTTTGGAAATATTTGTCACATACTTATTGAGATAGTGCACTGGTCCTACTGGGATATTAAACAGTGCAATTATAATCTTTCTGGTGCATGTGATCAATGGAAGATACATATTTGAGAGTTGGAAGAAAATGAATAGGGATTATTATGATATCTCCCAAATCTATATAGAGTGAACCAAGGCTTCCCATGTCTGTCTCATCCCTCATGGTCAATTGCACATTTGGTAGAAGGTCCTTTTTTCAATGCAAGTCTAAATTTGCTTCCATGTAATCTTGGTTCCTTCTAGTTTTTCCCATAAAATGTTATTAATTTCTATCAATTTGGTGTCATTCAGGACCATAATGAAAAAACAAAACAAACCTTCATTTTCAATGGGTAGTTATAGAATCACATTCATGATTACATTCTAGAGTCCCTAATAGAGGAATTCTAAGTTCAATAAGTATCCTACCAATGACGTACACCATTTTTAATCCCTCCTTCCCACATTCTCTTTTATTTTAGTGAGGAAACTACATGCTCTAGGTGTGCAGGGATGTGTATATTCCTCTGTTAGGAATTTTCATTCTCTTTCTTCTTTTTTCTCTTTTTTTCTTATTGAATGTTTTTGTTACCCCCCCCCCCCACCATTTTCTCCCACACTTTTGTTCCATAATATTCATTAATGATGACAAATCAATCTTGTAAAATAATTTCCACTTAAAAATGGGAAATAATCCCCACATAATCAAGAAATTATTGAAAATGCATTATGAATTTTCCTATTTCATGTTGTTTTAACCAAAAAAATTCACTAATATAATATGTGATTTGGATTCAATTTAACAGTTTGGGGTTAATTTTTTTATTATATTTGTTTTTTAGATGATATAAATGGTTGTATCATTTTTAAAACTTTGTGGAGAATGGTACCCTTTTTTTAAGTAGTTTATGGGAAAGTGTGTCACTAAATATCTTCACACACCATTACACCCAACCATGAAGTGTGATTTTTTTTACTTAATATAAGTTATATATGCATTAGGTTACATTTAATCTACTTTAAAAAGTATTTTTCCATATGTTCATTCCTTATCTGATCTATTTCATTACTATACCAGATTGACCAGTGAATGTGTGCCTATTATCTGATTGTTGTATTCCCTAAAAAACTGAAGGTAAAAAAATTCTTTTTTCTTGGGTAGGTAAAAAACTACTCTTCCTCAACGTTTTATCTTGTTATATCTATTTTAATTATTGTCTTGAGGAGATCAAAAAAGGGTCGAGTGATGAGATTGAGATTTTTTCAAAGTTAAAATATAAAAAAATGAGTTGAGTGATGAAATGTACAACATATGAGTATATCTACATTGGGAGCTCAATGTTTGAATTTCATGACTAAAAATGTGAGTTGGTATATGAATTTTACAACAATAGATGTAGGGTAGGTTTGGTGGATATAATCATTTAAGAAAAAACATTTTAAAATAACATAAATTTACTAGATAGAAAGAGGAAAAAATAAAATGAAATGGTTTCCACGCACAAATGTGGATAATGGTTAAAATGGTTATATTTTGAATTATTTTCTCATATTTTTATCATTCATCTCTTATAGTTTCATTCTAATACAATCCATGAGACGTCTTCTTCCATGATCACTGAGAATAACTCTATAGTGTGATTTTTTCTATGATCACATTACTATCATGAATTAAATATTCAACAGTAAATATTCATGAATTTGGGAATATATCCATGAATATTTTTTTGAAATTTTACTTTTCAAATGGGTTAAAATGTTTAGGTGTATGGGTGTGATCGTGCAGCGATTTACTATCCATTTTCGCCTTTACATCATTATGTTAAACTAATTTTGTATCATTAATTCAAATTTTAATAAAAAAATTAAATTCATGTTTTATTCAATTATTTTGGTTAAATAACTATTAAAAATGGTAATTTCACTTTTTTGGATGATTTCATTTTAGTTTTAGGTGATTTAGGGGGGCCAATATGAAGTTGAAGAAGACTGGGCCAAAATGTGCAAGATTTCAAGAACACTACTAGACTAAAACAAATACTTGTGATGATCTTTGTGTTCAATTAGGATGAAATCTGGTGAGATAATCCAAATTTCATTAGTATATAACTCTTATGAAAACACAGAATTCCAATTTTTCTATTAATGGGCCCAACCAAACTAATATGTCCCAGACATCGAATCCACACGACCTCAATAGTGGTGTTCTATGTTACATCCAAATAATGAGACAAAGACCTTAAATTGATTCAAAATTTTATGTGAAGATATTCAAGAGGTGGGGAACAAACCTTTTGGTTTTTATAAAGGTATATAAGACTATATATATTTCAAAAACCATGGTACAAGTGGTTTTAGAAAATCTATGTTCCCAGAACACCATTCCACTTTGACTATAAATTTTCACTTTGGGAACCCCAACAATAAGTTTGATCCATGAAAAAATTCTATCATCTTCGAGACCCAAAAGAGTCCTCTTCTCATCCTTAAAGTTATGGAGGACCCTATCCTCATAGGGTTCAGGTATGAAGATGATTTTCTACAAGAGCCTTCTTCTCCTCATTATGGTATGTTAAACAGTGGATGATCATTTCAAGGGATATACACAATCTTTAGAGGGATTCACAAAAATTGTTGTGCTATTGGTTTTTTATAATTTCTGTGTCAAAATTTTCATTTATGGTTTATCTTAATAATATTATTCTTTGAATTCTTTGTTTTGGTTTAATCATGTGAAATTCATTTTTCTCAACACCGAATAGGTTTAGATTTTATGTGAGAATATTGGGTTGATCTGATTGGAAAACATAATAATCCTTTTACACATTCAAGTGCATGATTTATCATTATGATTTTGTATCCCTTGTTCTATTTTTGAGGTCTAAAACATAAAAATATTATTTTTGTTCCAAGGGTTTATTCATTGTGAACCATTTTAAGAGCTAAGATGGGAATCAAAAGCTTTACAACCCTCAAACAAAGAATTCCATTAAACCATGTGAAATTTTCCTAATAATGAACTATCTAACATGTGTAGTGAACTTGAAATGACCACATTATCTCTTAATTTTTTAAAAAATGGATTTATTTATCAACCATTAAACTCATTAAATAAATCATTTTATTTATAAAAATGTATTCAAACCCACCCCTAATTTAGTAATATGTTTTAAATATATACACTTAAAACATCCAATGCACCTTGAGAGAGGTCTCAGGGTATTCCCTTTACTATAAATCAACTTTAAAAACATAATAAATTTGACCTGTCATGACAAAAAAATGACTATTATAAATTGAAGACCTAATCTTCTTTACTTATTTTTCACCTACATCCAAGTATTTTTATTAATAAATAATTAGATCCACGACCCTAATCATGTTTTACAAATAATAGTGCACAGGGAAGTCCGAGATATTTATAGAATATTACACCATTTAATTTGGAGAATATATATAAAGAATCAATATGAGAGATTATATATTACACTTTAATAAAAATAAAGATAAAGTGATAATAAATATACCTCATAATACAATTAAATCTTTATCGTAATCTAATATAGTGAGAAATAGAAGAAGAAATAATTTTATCCATAAGAATATTGATGTTATGATGTTATGAAAATGTTTCTTATATTCTCTATCTTCATCTTTAAGTTTTAATATAATATGTGAAGTCACAATATTTTTTGAATATTTTTTAATTAAGTTATGATATGTAATATAATATTTTTATGTTCATGCTTTTGGAATTTGTAAAAAGTCTCGTTGACGTGCATATGTGTCCACCATATTTTCCCCTAACATCATTTGTATACAAAAATACATGTTCTATAAAAATATCAATTGGAAACAAATCATTATCAATCATTTTACTCTGCATGATACTTGGAATCATTATATGTATCTAAAGAAGAATTTAATTCTATAGAGAAAGTGGTTGAAAAAATTATACTTAAATATAATACCCACTTTTATACATGTTGACATTAAGTAATATACATTATCTTATCCACAATAGGTCCAACACAAAGAAAAAACATGATCGGATTACTTGATAAGGATATACAATTGATTTTTTTATACTCATGGGTGATCTAATACTTTGTAAATTCTTCATGGTTGCTGGAATTGCATACAGTCGTTTCAATACTAGGCCATAAATATAATTATCTAGGAATTTTCTTCAAATAAACATGTGGTATATTGGATTCTCATAATATCTCTAATAATTTTCAAAAATCACAAACAAACATAGGATCACTTGACTCCATCATGTGGTTGCTTTAAGGCAAGGATAGATTTGTGATAAACAAGAAAATTATGTGGTCTCTTGGTGATACTTTCATTTGATTGAAGATTTGGTAATAAATACACCATGGTTGATCCAATAAATTTTTGGTTGATCTATTTATTGTTTGGTCGATTCCATCCTTTGTGAAAATACTGAAATTTATGGTCACTCTGACATAAATACTTCGGTCACTTGATTTGACTTGTAGTTGCTTGAGTTGAATTTCGGATACTTGATTCCTTTGAAAATATTTTTTCATAGTTGATCTGATAGAAATTTTTTTAATCATTCTCCATTGATACTTTATAAAATCTATCTTTTCTATATTCCTTCATATGGTTGATTCAACGGTTCGGGAAATTTATCTTTTCCTAACTCATTATCAGTAGTCTGTCTTTTTTTTCTCTACCATCATTCCAAGACTTTGTGAAATTTTGAAAATTTCATAGAATAAATATTTTACATCAATGAATCATATAAATGTTTATTAACATAGAAACGTGATTTTTTATTTTTAAAATAAGGATTCGATAGACAAGGACAACACATGTGTGGGTGAAAACCTAAGTACCATATCGAATTCCACAAGGGATGGTTTCTAAACTATAATATTGTATGATCTACTTCTCTAATCACCCAATGGGTTTTAGGATATAACCCCAAAAGGGATTATTTTTTGGGCCTTTAAGACCTAAGTATTACGGAAAATTAATCATGACAAGTGTACTTAAAGACATGTTGTATCTCAGATGTGGTGTAGTGTAAATTATTCCCCAAAATAGTTAACAAGGAAATATTTGGGTCATTTAAAATTTCTAGATTAATGGTTCCTTAAGTGAAAAGTCTTCCTGAGAGTTTTATTCAGGTGGTGAGTCACATTGATGATGAAAAATGGAAGTAAAATATGGCTAGATCTAGTTCATTATCATTGAAGGGAATCCCTAGTTTTGTCGAATTTTGTTTGAGGAGAGTATTGTTGGGTGAAAACCCAAGTCCCGCTATATATTCCACAATGTATGGTGGCTAACCAATAATCTTGGATGAGGTACTCCTTCTATCATCCAATTGGTTTATGGATGGTACCCTAGAATATATTTTTTGTTGGACCAAGAAGATATAGAGTTAGAGGAAAAATAATCCCTACACTATGATGGGTCCATATCAAGAAAATTAAGGATATGGTGTATATTAACTACTCTAAAAGTGGAATGGTGGAAGTCAATCTTGAATCTATGATGCTCGATGGTGGGGGGTTCTCCAATGTGATCAAAGGTTTCATAGTAGTGAGGGTGAAAGAGATAGTAGTGGAATATTCATGCTAAAGAAAATGTGGTCAAAATCTATTGTGGTGTCGATAGCAGGGAGATGGAGTGGTGACAATGATGTCGGTACACAATGGTGGGGGAGTCCTACCAAAATTAATGTGGCATGGAATCATATCACAGAAAAAATGAAACAAGTGCGGCTAGGGTTATACCAGAAAACTGTACGATATGGGTGAGAATAATGGGGGGAAACCCCTGTTAAATTATATTAAATTAATATTTGGAATTATTGTAGAACATTCATTCAAATGGGGATATTGTTTACTGAATTACATGATTCGATTGATAATTTAATGAATTATTTCTAAATATATTATTTATATTACATTGGAAGGTGTTAGGGGTGGGTTGGGCTTGTGTCATGCACTATAAATGGGAAATTTCAAAGGATCATGCATTTTAATTTGATATTGTATTTTTTACTGATTAATAAAATCACATTCATGAAATCTTGATGATTAATACAAGGATCATATTGAATAGATAATTTTGATTTGTAAAATGGGTTATGGTCCCTCTATGTAACCACTCACAATACATACTACCATAAAACTATGTTTTTATATGATGTTCACTTCCATTAAATGAGTAGTTTAAAGAATTTTATTTTACATTTTTTTCAATTTGTGATAATTCCAAACATTTTAATTATAATATAAGGGGTATTTTTTATATTTAAATACATTGTGTATTGAGATTAATATATACCTTACTTAAAATATTTCTAAGGGTTCTAATTTTAATAATTATTCAATTAGAAGATAATGGAACCCTTTGTTTTTTGATTTAGAGATCTAATTCTAACTAAAATTTTAAATTATAATTTTTGATGTGAATGTGTGTGTTTTTTAAAATCGATGATAATTTAAATGATTGTCATGAACAGGTAGATTCTACTGAGACAAAGAGACATGTAAATGATTAAATGGATTACTTTGGATAAGTGTATATTTTAAGGGATCATATTTTTTTGAATTATTCCATTCTATTTTTCTTAATCCTTGAGATATTTTGTGGTCTTTTAAATATTATTTATAAAATTATTTAATTAAAATTTAATTTTTTTAAAAAAAAATCATTTCACTTACACAGAACCCCTTTCTTTTATAACAGTAATTTTTTTTACCTTTACATGGTCATATTTGTTCATGTGTAAAAGTAATATTGAACTATATCATATATTTAATTGTTTATAACCTCATTTAAAACCCTATTGTATAGAGGGAAATCTAATTAGCTTTATGAAAGGTTGTGCTCTATAAAGGTAGTCCATTTTACCTTTACATCGAGCCTTATTTTGTAATGGAAATCCATTTTACCTTTATTAAGATATTTTATGCATACGTTTAACTTAAAATTGGTCTAACATTAGATCCCTTCCAATGATTTGTAAGGATAAATCAGATATACCCTTGCATATACCTCCCCTTCAGTGTTAAGGAAACTTGATTTTATTGAAAATATATTTTTCCCTAGACTAGCCTTCAACCTGATTTTTATGAGAAATCAGAGTCTTTTTAAGTGAAAAAATTACAGGAAATAAATATTTAAAATCATGAACCGATACTATTATAAATTAAATAATTTAAACAGATGAATTAAAGAGAATAATTAATTAAATACCAAAGAAGTTTTAAAATATTACTACACCTATAATATAGTGGACCTGTATATTTTATTTTCCCATGCTGGTAGGTTTAATACCTGTTGTGGAAAATAGATTTGAATCACCAAATTCATTGCCTTGTTTTTATCGAATTAGGATGTTATTATAATCCTACCCACTGTTTTCATTTTATATTTTCCTGCACATCTTCTTCTTCTCTCTGTACCACTATAATTTTTCCTTATGTGTTCTCATTTGAGTTTTATGCTAAAAAATTTATTCCCTTGGTTTTTTGTTTGTTTTCATTCGTGTTTTTACCATTTGGTTCAAGATATCACCCATTGTAAACCCAATTTTACTTCTTTCATGAAGACCTGAACATGTGAATATTTCCCTCTCTTTTTCCTCGAGTGTTGCAAGTCTATCCGGCTTCATTTTTCAGTTAGGTTTGATATCTCTCTATTATTTAGGTATAAATGTGGGGATTCAACCTATAGTTTTTGTGATTAAATTAAAGGGATTAACATACTAATATAAAGTAAGGAATCATAATTTGTAAATGGTAAGGGAAATATGATTTTCATACTACCGTTTTTGAAATATTGAAGTACTTATTTATTATTTAGTGTGAAATATAATGTTATACTATCCTTCCAATATGTAATTTATAATTATCACATTAGAACTAGTTTAGTGAATTAAACATGAAAATATACGAGATATTTATGATTTAATGAAGTTCCTCTGTTTCCATGAATTACATAATGTTATAAATGTTGTTTGTCTATATTATTAGAATGACAAATTCTATTTTTATCATTGTTAAATAAATTTATGATTGTTGATATTTTATTATAATAAATTATAAGAAAACATTATAAAATGGAAGACTATTTAATAAAAAATATAAATTTTTTATATATACAGTTCCTATAAGTTATTTTCTATGATTAATTATAGAATATTAATTATCATTGATTTTTATTTTCATTGTATTATGTTTTCTTACGACCATTTCTATGAATAAAATAATTAATCCATTTTAGGGTTATTATATGTAAATAATTGTGATATATATATTTTAAAATGGGATGATGGTATGTTACAATGGTAAATGGATTCATTGTATGGTTTGTAATGTTTTTGGGTCAGCTTTGAGTTAGTTAGCATGGGTTAAGAGTTAGTATTTCCCATTTTTATTATTATTGATTGTGATATTTACTTTCAATTTTCTATAGATTTTCTTATTTCCTTTTGGTATATATGTCCATATATATAGATTATTTTGAGTCATAGAATAGCCAGGATTTGGAATCGTTAATAAATTATAACTGATCCCATGGGAATGAGATTTGATTATGGAAATTATATGATTACATGGAAACAATGGACTAGTTCTTAAAATGATTTAAAATAGTGGTATTAAAATATATAAATGACATGTTGAGGATTAAATCGTCAGTTTTAAACTAATTATGAAATAATTTAATATGATTTTTTGATGGGTTAATAAAGGAAGTGGTAACTGGAGGATTTCGTAATGAATATAATGAGAAACCTTTGATGCTTCTGATTGTGTATATTTTAAAATTTTAGTCCATGAGATGGGAGTCAGTATATCTTGTGGGATGATAGTTGTGGCTCATGTCTAGGGTAGGTAGTTTCCACAAAGTTTTTTTGAAATATATATCATTAAATTCAATTATTTATTATGCTCCACAACAATATTCAGTTGTGGAGATCGACACCCATATTCCCCTTTTGTTCCAAGTGTTTCCCAACATCTAGGTTGTAGATGATTTGAATGGTTGGAAAATCTCCTTACTATGGTCTATCCTCTTGAGGTAGACTTAGTATATAAGATTACCTAAGGTTTTGTACCTTAATATTATTGGTTACGTTATCATATAGGTTGTAATGGATCTCATGCATGACATCGTTGTATATGGGGAAATTGAGGCTTAAGATTTTAGCTTATACTTATATAATATATATGTAATTATTAATAGGTTATAATGGCTTTAGGTATTGTGTATATTTACACATGTCTATAATGGAATTTATTTTATTATGGGATTATTATAATGATGATGTGGTTTTTATGTGTTGCATGTGGTATAACGAGAGATGATTATGTTCCAATGATATTATTATACAAACATTTGGTGAGACTATAGAGGGTATGTGAGTACTGGGAGATGAGGAATTGAGGATTATAGAAACTATATCAGTGGTAGAGGTATACCATTTTATTTATACATGTTCTATTTAGGTTATTATCTTTTGTTCATTATTAAGTGAGTTTATCTATGTGAGGATGAGAAATATGATTTTCCTGATTTGGTGTTGAGTCGGCTCTTATATTTATTCACCGGGGCAATCGTAAGACTTTTCCACAGTTACATGAGAGGTTTTCGGAAGGATCTTTCTTATTATAATTTTACAATAATATATATATATATATATAATGTTTTATGTCTTCCAAACGGATATGATAATCAATATGTAATGTTTTAACTCAAGGATTGATCATGTGTTATATTTGATCATGGTCACTATTGTAGGATTGGTTCATGATATATATTTAGTTTTATTTCTACATTGTATGACATATCATGTACTAGGATTATGTTGATAAACTATTTATGTATGTTATAAAGATTATTGGTGGATGTGTATACCTCTTGGGATTATTGAATGTATTTCCTCCCATTGGAATATAATTTTTACCCTTGATGATATTCTATAATCCAGGGAATATTAGAGGTGGGATTTGAGATATCACTACCAATCACCACTACTGAACTAAGATGGGTACTAGTGGGGGAGCTTCTGAAAAAAAAATTATATGTTGGGACCAAGTGGTAAAGAAGTGGTTTTTGGAAGCTGGAATAAAAATTTGAAGAATGTGTTGTCTCTTTGTTGTAAAAGAGAAAAGAAATAAATTCACTTTATAATAGTAGAATGATGGGACTCCCCATCATACTCAGATTATCAGACTCAAAATTGATTAAGAATTTTAGTCAGATTAGGAGGATGTTTTCTGGGATAAATGCTTCGTTGAAGTCACCACAGGTCCGATACTAAATCATGAATCATAATTAGGAAGTTTATCAGAGTATGAATTACTCTAATAGAAATTTAATGATTCATTTCTATTTATTAATTCAAAAAAATAATATGTTGTTTGGAAAACTTATGATGACATACTTATGAGGAAAACGGGATAAAATTACTACCAATCATATTGAGGTTTTGTCAAAAAGAAGAAGTGCTGGAAGGATGTGATTTTATATTAATTTCAAATGAAATTCCAATGATGTTATTTTGATCATAGATGTTCTCAAATTCATGAGGAAGTCCTAACACATGCAGAAGTTTTTAAAAGAATGAAGTTGCTGAAAAATAATATTTCTGGTCTTAGTTTATCTATTTTAGATCACTGGATGAGGATTTTTTTAAGTCTATAAAGTATTATTCATAATTAAAGATGATTAATATGTTGTTTTTCAGTCAGACTAATAATCCCCAAGAAACAAATTTTTGATGAAATAAAATTTCATGGACCATAATTAGAAAAGTAAATAAGTTGTTCAATCTAAATCTTCTCGTATCGGTCCCTTAGATGTGGTGTTCCACTGATCAATTAGAGGAATAATCATTTATGATGGAAGTTATTGGGAATGATGTGAGTAAGAAATTTAGAGACTGATCAATAATGTAGTCAACCATTTCCCCCAGTTGAATTATTGGTTGTTTTTATTTGGTTCAAGATAAAAGAAAATAAATATGATATGTTAATATCAATTGGGTGAAGAGTTATTAAATTGGAACAGACACTGTTTATCGTAGTAAATAAGATATTGATCCATATGACATAGTTCGGCATCAAAAACATCATCGAACCCAAGTTCACCTGTCAATAGAAATGAATAAAATATTAATTGAAAAATGTAATTAAAAATAGTTTTAAAGGGGATCTTGAAATATGATGAGAATATCGAATATTATTATCAAGAATTTTGAATTTAGTGATGGAATGTTATTGAGGAAGTACAGAAATCATTCTAAGTTTCCATCGTGTTTGAGAAAAAATAATTTCTACTATAATCAAATGATATAGAAAAAGGTCTTATGGTATAATGGTTTAAATTTTTTGTCAGTTAGTATGGAGCCTCAGATTGAGATTATAGATTTTATTTTGTGCAAAGAAATATACTAAAGGATCAACTATCAAACTTATTTCTTCATCATAATGAGAAAATAGGAGTAAAAAAATTGGACTCAGGATGAAGATTGTTTAGAAAGTATGAAGAATATTAAATCTAGGAAGATTTGAGAATGTTTGATAAGAAATGAGAATAGTTGAGAAGTGTTGAAGAAGTAATATGTGTATTCTAAATTTGAGGAAAATATATAGTTCAGGAAATTTGGTTGAATGGGAAATTTTTTTAGAATCCAACCTAAACCAAATTTGGCTCACATATAAACAGTGGAAGAAATTTTAACTTTCGGAAATATGTACTCTTTAAGGGAGAAAGAGGACTGCCCAATGATATTAGAGATAACAGGATTTGGAATTTAGTATTCCATGGTAATTCTATTAGACAGAATAAGGAAAGGATAATAGAGAAGATCATGATTTGAGTTTTAGAATCAAATCGAGAAATCACACGGGGGTTTTCAAATTGAGGCAGTTGTAGTTTTGATTTGTTTCAGTGGTATTATGGAAGAGTTAAATTATATGAAAAATTTATCCTATGGGGGAATCATAATTGGTATTATACTAAGTATCATTATGAATTCTATAGAATTTATTACCTTTTTTTTGGGTAGGAAAGTGAAGAATTGTTTAGAATATCATATTTATGAAAGTTGACAATGCGACATTGTATCCTATTTTTAAGAAACTCATGAAAGTTTCTTACCGGTTTACACAAACATTTATTACATCATTTCATGAAACATAATTCACAAGAAATTTTGTATTGATTATAGTATTACACAAGTATAAGGGAATATCCCACTGGTTTGTATCCACAAAAAGGATTTTTTTTCATGTTGATTGTGGGGTATTATATTTTTTCCAAACCATACGAAGGTCATAGACACTCTTACTGATTAGTGAAACTTTTAATTTTTATGTTCATGTGGATGTGTGATTATTTTGTTTTCTTCATATTCTTAACTCTTTAACAGGATGTGTAGGTTGTTTCAAAAAATTGGAGACTTTAAAGAAAAGAATATCATCTATTCACCCCATCACCCTCTTAGTGATTCATAGATCTGGGGTGGGTAATATCAAATGGTATTATAGGAAAGGTTATCTTAGTTTACTCTTTATTAAAGTTTTGAAGAATTTATTATGGATAATCTGAATTATGTGAATAGTATTGGTATTTTGGTATTTGATGGTAAGAACATTCATATCTAGAAAGATAGAATTTTATATTATCTTATATCTCTTGGTTAAGAAGTTCTTGAAGCCACAATAGATGGATTTCAACCTATTGTTGAAAAATTTCCTATCACATATATTGAAAAGAAAAATGTTGATAATTATGGAAGAGGTAATAATTCGTTACTCTCATCACTTTCATAAAGTGTATTTTTACTTTTTAAGGGTTTTACCACTCCTAAAGTTATCCAAGATGAGATAAAGAAAATTTATGAAGGAAATAAAACGGTTAATAATGAAAATTTACAGATATGGAGGTTGAAGAATTAAGATCTCAAGATGGGTTAGTGTAAATATGTAGGTGAATTTATTACCATAGTGAATGGAATTTTCAGCACTATCATTTTTTTTGGTGAAAAGTTGTAAGATTCTACTATTGTTTAAAATATATTGATAATTCTTCCTAAATATTTTTATACAAAAGTTTCTTCATTATAAGACAGATATCTAGAAACATTTTCTATGTATGATATTTATATTCCACTCATTACTTATCAAATGAGAAGAGAGAAATGTATGAAATGAAAAACAGAATTTTACAAAAAAATGATCTTCATCGATACCATGAAAGTAAAATATATGAAGGTTTTGAAGAATATGAATAATATACCAACTCGGATTCTGAAAAATAGGTATGTAAAAATCTTGATAATTTTTTTTCCCAATTTTCTAAAACTATGATAAGTGGTACAAGAATGAATAAAGGGAAACTTATTTTGAATTATTTTAATTTAGACCCGTTGGGGACTTATTGGTTAATTTTCCTTGAAGAAAGACATAATTGGATAATGATGAAGATCATATAAGGAATAGAAAGTTGTGAAAGAAACATGGTAATATGGATAAATATTCTTCCAAACAAAAATATAGAGAGTTCTACAAATAAAAAAGTAGAATATTTTTTTCTAAATATGTGCAAGAAAAAGATAGTGAACCTAAATTAGAAAAATTTACTAAAAAGGATAGATAGAATACTTTCATTGAAATAGTTAATAATTAAGACTTCATAAAATTAGTTCCAAATAAGAAGAAACTCAACTTTAATTTAATCTAAAAGAAGATTTGAAAGAATGTATGATAATGATTGTGAGACTTGAAAAGGTAATAAGGAATTTGAAAACTGAAAATTATTGAATAAAAACCCAAGAATGTTTTTTTTATGAGAATTTTCAGCTATTAGAACATATTGATTATTTGAAGAAATACATTTAGGAAAAAAAATCACAATGGACTTATGGATGTTATGTTTGAAGAATAAGAAGAATATTTGGAACATTTTCAACAATAAAATTATATAGCTGAACAGAGGTTTACAAGTTTCTATAATTCTATTTTTAAGTTGGTGAAGGCTCTAGAAATGGTAAGCCTATGAAGGATCAAAAGTTTCCTTTGAAATTTGAAAATAAAATCGAAATTTTTTATAATGGGAAAGCTATGAAATTTAGGTATTTATCCAAAACTAGAAAAATAAAGAAGAAATAAGTTTCTAAAAATTATGAGTCCAAGAAAGTTACTATCACTTCTAGATTTAATCAGAATGAACAGAAGTTTCATGCTAGAAAAGAATATTATTGTTGATAATAGAAATATTGGTGGTCACTAATGTTTTGATAAGAAATATTAGAAGGTTTTTGAAAAACATGCTCATAAATCTAGAAAGTATGAGAGTTTCATAGGAATATATTCTTTTTATGGATATTTTTGGTTTTGTGGAGGATTTGTGAAAACAGTAAATATGTGTTGGTTGAATCAATAAGATTACAACTTTTCCACTAATTACAAAAGGAAAAAATTAATGGGGTGTTAATCCTCTCAAAGAAAAAATTCTGATAAGTATTTTCTAAAGAAATCTGATAAAGTTGGAGTAAAATTTGAACATATCTTCAAAACAATAGAAAATATCTGAAAGATTTGAAAAACATTAAAATATTACTAAAGGTTGTCTTGTTTTGTTTCTAGAAAAAAAATGTTTTTTACCAATTTATAGAAGCTAGATGTTATGAAAGGTAGAGGGAAAGAAAAATCTATTCTTATTGAAACTACCCTCAAATATTCAAAAGAAGAATTACCATAGTTCTTGGATAGTGGTTTATCTTATAATATGATTGGATACATAAAATTATTAAATAATGTTAAAGAATTGAAAGAATGAATACTAAAATATTTCAATGATGAATCCATCAGAATCAATGTTATTGGATTAACCATTATTTGAGTATAATAGTTTAAATCTAAAAAGGATTTTTTATGGGATTAAACATTACTTGTTATGTGTTTCATAAATTTTTTATGAATGAAACAAGTTTATTTTCAGAAAAGATAGGTTTTTTGGGTAAAAGAGAGGAATATGGGGAAATAGTTACAAGAGGCCAACATACAAAAAGGATATTTTTTCCAAGATGGTGAGGTTCAAAACTCTTGTTACTTGAATATTACAGAAATGAATAAGTTATGGAATGAAATGCTATGACACATGTGTCATAGAAACATAATCAAATTATCAAATTGATACAGTGTCTGTGGGATTCATGATATGTTACATATAATAGATTAGTGTTACAAAAAATTTAAGAATGGAATGATTATGAAATCTATTCATAAGAAAGTTTTCATTTGTTTAAAATGACCCATGTAACTTATTCATTATGATATATGTGATCCAATGATAAAACAACTATCTCATGGATATAAGTAATTAATTACATTCATTGATGACTTTACTTGCATTAAATATGTTATGTACATGAAAAATAAATAATATTCTCTAAAAATGATTAAAAGTTTCATGAGGAAAGATAGTAAATAATGTTAGTATTCATTGAAGAAGTTAAGAACAGAAAAAATCAGTGAATTCAAGAATAAATAATTTGAATTCTATCTTGAGAAGCATGTAATTTGGAATGAGTTCATTACACCATATAATTCTCACCAAAATGGTGTTTCTAAAAGGAAGAATATAAGTTTGCTTGAAATGGGATGAATTACATTACATGAACATGGCCACTTTCATTACTTTTGGAGGAAATCCATGATCACTTATGTTTATTTTCAAAACTGATATTTCTACAGACCATGTTCTAATATGACTCTTTAAGATACTTTTTTTTACAAAACTACCAGATTGAATCATTTGAGTGTTTTTGGGAGTCCATTCATCATAAATATGAAAGGTTGAATCCTTGGTAATGTTGATCAGTGTGTTTAAAATGGAATATTTCATGGCTATGATCTGGATGGGAGAAGATATATATGTTTCAACAAAGATATAGGAATATTAGTTGACTGTATTTTTTTTGGAAAATAATGAGGAAGATGTTTAATAATCATGTGATGATAAGGAAGATGAACATTATTAAATAAATTGTGTTAAGATTACTGATAAAGATACAAGAAACTTTAATCCTACTCATAAAGATTAATCAAACTCATCTATTTATATTAATGAGGATGGATCTCAAAAATTTCATCCATGACTGTGGAATCTTGTGGAATCTCAAAAAAATATTGATGATCAACATAAAAAGGTTAAAAAAAGAATAACATAAAATGATTTTACACATAATTATATATATTCAAATATTGAGCTGAAAATTTTGAATGGAAATTTTGAGAATCGAAAAATTATTTAGGCTATGAATAAAGACCTAGATTAGATATAAAATATTGATTCTCAGGAACTTGTACCTAAACAAATTTATAGAAATTATATTAGTACAATGTGGGTTTTTTGGAACAAACTAACTGAATATTTTAATGCTATAAGAAAAAAAAGAAATACTAGTGTGTAAGGGTTACTCATATATTGAATGTATTGGTTTTGATGAGGCTTTTGATTTATTGGAGATGTTTGAAAAAATCAGAATCTTTCTTTCTATTACTGCACAAAAAAGTTAAAAAAATATTTCAAATTGATGTAAAATAATCATTGTTAAATGGTTATCATGATGGGGAAGTTTATATTGAACAAACATTTTCCTTTTTTGTTAGGAGGGATGACAGTTATGTGTTCAAGCTAAAGAAAACCATGTATGGGATAAAACCTGCTCCAAGGGAATGGTATTTCGAATTGGATACTTTCTTGAGGAAGATTAGTTTTAAATAAGTAATAGTTAGTATTAATCTATAAATTAAATAATTTAAATAGATTTCCATCATCATAATTTTTAATGTTGATGTCATTATATTTATTGGGAATTATGTAATGACTAGTGAAATATTTTTTGAAGATATTAAAAGTTGAATGAGATTCCCATGATCGGTGAAATGAAATACTTTCTTGGGATACATATCGTAAAAAATAAGATTTCTTTTTCTTTTACAACAAAAGTATGTCAATGATATTCTTAATTAGTTCAACAAAGAAAATTGAAAACCAGTTTCTACACTGATTTCAATGGGAACCATGTTTTCAAAATATTGAGAAGGAAAGGAAGTTGGCTATAATGAGTTTCCAAATCTGATTGGGTATTTTTTGTATTTAACTACCTCCAGACCCTATATTGTTTATGTTTTTACCTTGTTTGAATTATTTTAGAGTTCTCAAAAATAATCTCATCTATTAGCTGGAAAAATAATTCTCAGATATACAAAAGGCTCAAAAAAATTAAATATATATTATGAATGCTTTGAAATTATTGACTTATTTGGATATTCGGATATTTATTGGGTAAGAAATGTTGATGATAGAAGATCTACATTTTGTGGTGTTTTATTTCTGGGAAACATTTGTGTCGATTGGCATACAAAGAAAAAAATTAGTAACTCATTGTATTGATGAAGATTAGTATATTTTTACTACTCTAGCCACTACTCAGCTTATGTGAATGAGGGATCAGTTGGAATATTTACTTATTTATGTAAAGTTACCCTTTCTCTTCGGATGTGATAATTAAAGTGTCATTAAAATTACCAATAATCTAAAACAATATTTTGATTCAAAAAATATTGATATCAAATACCTACTTCATCCAAGAGAATGTGGAGAAGAATGAATTGAAGCTGCATTATGTTCCTACATTGGAACAAGTTGATGAAATTTTCAAAAAACCCTTACCGAAGGAATATTTTTATAAACTAAGGTTGAATATGGGTGTCCAAATTCTTTCTCATAATTGTTAAGGTATGTTTTTCCCTCCTATCTCATCTAGTAATTGGATGGTGTTTTCAATGGGGAGAATTGTTTCATAAATCTATCCACTGATATGTTCTAAAATTTTTCGGAAGCATATTTGTAAGGGGAGTTTGGGTAATCTGTAAATCCAACATGTTTTTGGGTGAACTATTCTAAGAGTTGTTTTGGAGTTTTTGTAGGAAACATTTTTTAAAGGAAATGAATAAATGAAGAAATATTTGAAAACAAACTGAATATGTTTCATAAGTCACTACTTTTGGGAGACATTATTTTTCTATCAATAATTCTTATTTAATACAGTGATTTATGTCGTGTAGGATTATAATTATTGATATGTTTTGTATAGATTAAGATTACAAATTTTATTGATTCATTAATCATGGTTGATAAAAAAATACAAAGGGGGAGATTGTTGTGACCAAGTTTGAAAGAAGATATTTTTGGTAGTTGGAATAATTTTGTGAAGAAAGTGTATTATTTTGTTGTTAAAGAGAAATGAAATCAATTCATATTGTAATAGTTTGATGATTGGACTCACTATCGTGATTTGTTAATCGGACTCAAAAATACTTAATAATTGTCATCAGATTAGGAACATGTTTTCTAGGAGAAAATGATCATTAGACTCACCTCAGGTCTGATATGAAATATTGAATCATAATGAGTATGTGTATTGGAGTCTGAATGGGCCTTAGTCAGGAAGGCCAAGGGGCCTGAGGTTGGGCCTCAGTCAGGAAGGCTTGACCAGTTTGTAGTTTAACATCTTGCAGTGTGGATGGGGGCCAGGGAAGGTCTCACTTGGGGATGTGTATGGCACAATGAGCAAACCAGAGTTAATGAGTACATAAACCCACACCATTTCGTACAATACTAGAAGAGAGAACCTGGGCTAGATGGAAGGTCATACACCTTCTTGTACGGTTACTGCCTTATCACAGCACCTAAGCCCACGTGAGAGGTGCTCGGTGTGGAAAAAAGGACCCAGTCTAGGCTATCTTCGTCCAATGGGACCTGATAGGTGACATCACCATAAGGGAGTCTATCGCATAGATACAACAGGGCGGAATGAACCCCTACACATGATTTTTTGGACATCGTGTGGTGGTCCTAATGATTCAGGACAACTGTTGACCATGTTCGAAACACACCGACCCTATAGTTACCTGAAATGGGAGAAACAAACGAGCATCAACTGCTGACCATATTTGAAACACAAGAATTTTATCGGCTTGTTGCTCGACATCCACGAGGGTGTTGGCCTAAAGTGGTAGGAGAGACCTTAGATGTGGTATCCATACCATTCAGGGGCCCTTCCGGACGGGGAAGGTGATGGAATCCTAGTGATGGAGTGGATGAAGCATATATGTACCCATCTATAAAAGAGGATAATGACTCCAGGGAGAAGGACGTATGGCCGGATCGAGGCTAGCTCTGCGTGAATTGGGGAAAACGTATGCACCCCGCCATATATATTGACTCGGGGGGGGGGAAGATTCTGGCATTTGGGCTGGGCCGACGAACAAAATGTCCGGGGGTTCCTACATATCCCATGAGGATGGGAATCAAGCCATACGTAGTTCTCAAAGTCCATGCAGTTTTAACATCTTGCGGTGAGGACGTGGGAGGATAGAAGAACAGAAGTGGGCACATGGTGCGACCATTATAACCTTTGTATGAGTGTGGTTGAGGAAGCCTATATCATGCAAGGATCCTCTGAGAGAACTATACCCAGGGGGGATAGTCGAAGAGAAGAGTTTGGGGATGGGATCAAAATGAAGCATCTAAGCATTCCTACATATCCCATAAGGATGGAAATCAATCCATACGTAGTTCTTGAGATGCATTTTAACATCATGCGGGATGATGCGCGGTTTGAAGTCATGCAGGACTGGATAGTTTAAGGTCATGTGGGATCATTGTGTATTTTAGGGTCATGTGGGACCGTCCATTTTAAGGTCATGCTGGACCATAGGGCTTAGTAAAAGAATTGATTGAGGAACTTGGAATTGGTGGGAGGATTTATTCTCTCACCATCCATGGTCACCAAGGAGTATGCTCCATTGGGGTAAACCCTATGGACTATATAAGTTCCTTCCCATTTGGGCTCCAACTTGGATGGCTTCCTACTAGGGATCATTGGCGCTTGGAGGGCCAATACCAGGTCGCCTTGCAAAAAAGAGTGGAGGAGATCCTTCTTGTTGAAGGCTCTAGACATCTTATTCTAATGGAGTTCCAGATTGTGCAGGGCACAAATCCTATTCTCGTCAAGTGCTTCCAATTCAACTAGATAGATTTCAGCCACCTTATCTAGCGCCTGCTGGTCATAGACTGCAGTGCATAACGAAGGCAACTGGATCACAATGGGAAGGACAACCTCAGCTCCGTACACCATGGAATATGGGGTCACCTGGGTGGAATTTCGAGTCGTCGTCCGAGAAGCCCAGAGGGCATTGGGGATCTTGTCTGGCAAACTCTTCTTGTTCTGGCCAACCATTTTCCTAGAAATGTTAGAGAGAGTTTTTTTGAATTCCTCGATCTATCCATTTGCCCGCGCGTGATAGCGGGAGGTATGGTTCTAAAGGATATTGTACTTGGCGTACAATTTCATCAGCTTTGCTACTCGTAAGTTGGTGTCATTATCGGTGAGGACATCGTGAGGGACTCCAAACTGGTGGATGATATTGGAGCTCACGAAGTCAACGATGGAATGGGCCTTGGCCTCCTGGAGTGGAACTGCTTCTGCCCACTTGGAAAATAAATTTGTGGCATTCAGAATGAACCTGCATTGGTGAGCTTTCGCCGGTGGGTATGGTCCCACGACATCAAGTCCCCACACCGCAAATGTCCAAGAGTATTTGGTGGATTGGAGAGGTTCTGGCGGCCAATGTTGGATGTTAGTATGAACTTGGCACACATGACAACTCTTTCAAAACTCAATACAATCATTGATCATAGAGGGACACAAGTACCCTAGTCTCTAGATTTGATGGGATAGTTTCGGCCCAGCCTGGTGGGCACCACAGGAACTGGCATGAACCTCTTGCTTGAACTGTGGAATCTCGACTCCTTGGATGAAACAGAGGATAACACCATCGAAAGCATGCTTATAAAGGATCTTCTCAAGACTGGTACCACTCTGTAGGGTAAACTGTAGCTCGTGGCATTGGATTCACTCACGCTCGTCCCGATCAGCAGGGAGGAAACCATTTTGGAGATACTCGACAAAAGGGGCTCTCTAGTCGGGAGTCACTTCAACCACTACATCTGAAGGGCCTAGCATTCCAGACGTGGAGGATCCGGTGGTAAGGTGGATTACTCACAGTTCATCGTCATCCTCTGGGGTGATGGGTGTGATGACTCTCCAGTGCTCCATGTGGATAATTAGATCATCCTACTCGGGCTCTGCAAGTGATGAGGCCAAGATGACCAAAGCGTTCGCTCGACCATTCTGGGACCAAGGGACATGGGTAACCTCCATTCAAGAAGGGAATTGAGCCATTATATGGAGGTGGAACTCCAGCAATGGCATGATCTCTGGCTTCCTGATAACATAGTCACCATTGACTTGCTTGATGACTAGCTCAGAATAACCTTTTACATGTAAATGGGGCCCATCGATCTCAAGGGCCAGCTTGAGGCTCGTGATGAGGGCCTGATACTCTACATATTTGTTGGTTCAGCCTTCCGACAATTGGAATGAGTATGGCAGGATGGCTTGAGTTGGGTTAATGAGGACAATACCCAGGCCCAGTCTGTTGAGCCTATGATCACTGAGCCTCCTACCGATGGGGCTCTGGGAGGCACCATCAAAGTGCATTTTCCAACATGGGATGACATGATCTACCGAGATGATTGCCTCATCAAGAAAGTATAGGTCTAGGGACTGATCCACAGAGGTTGGATGGGAAACTAGAAAGTTCACCAATTCCTTCCACTTGATATCCTTCTGAGGCACAAATTTGATGTTGAACTACTGGAGAATTACAGCCCACCATGCTAGTCGGCCAGTCAACATGGGGCAGTTCAGAATGTACTTCAGCGGGTCTACCTGAGAGACCAACTATACCTCATGGTGCTGTAGGTAATGACACAACTTATGTATGGAAAACACGAGTGCTAGGAAGCTTTTCTCGATGGGGGAGTACCAGGTCTCCGTATCGAGGAGCATGTGGCTGAGGTGGTAGAGGATGTTCTTTGTCCCCTCATTGTTCTTCTGGGCAAGAAGGGCACTGGTAGATCGATCCAAGGCAGTGACATTGAGAATCAGCGGCTTTCAAGAGATAGGTGGCATCAGGACTGGAGTTTGGAGCAGATACTACTTGATTTCCATGAAGGTGGCCTAGAACTCTTCATCCCATACATAGGAAAATCATTTCTTTATTATCTGAGAAAAGGGCTTACACATTCCATCCAGATTCACAATGAATCGGTGTATGTAGGCTAAGTGGCCTTGAAAACCTCGAAGATCTCAAATATTGCTCGTGGGAGGCATCTAGCTGCTGTCCCTGATCTTCTATGGGTCGATCTCGATGCCTTGGTACCAGAAAATGAAGCCATGAAACTTCCCAGAGGTGACCCCGAAGGCACACTTCAACAGGTTCATCTTCAAGTAGTGGGAATGGAGGAAGCCAAACACTTTCTCATGGTCCTTGAGATGGTCCTGTAACTGATGATATTTTACCACCATATCCGTCACATAGCACTCCACCAATGTCCCAAGGATTGGCTTGAATATGCGATGCCTCACCCGCTGATAGGTGGCACCTGCATTCTTCAGGACGAAGGGCCTAACCTGGTAACATAAGGTACCTTGGGGTGCCCTGAAAGCCATGGACTATTCATCCTCAGGGGCCATCCGGAACTGATTATATCTCGAATAACCATCCATGAAAGAGAGGGCTTGGAACCCAACAGTAGCATTGATAAAAAATTATGTCACTAGAAGGGTAAAATCATCCTTCGGACAGTGATGGTTGAGATCTCGGATGTCAATACAGACTCTAATCTGTCCATTATTTTTTTTGACTAGAAAAATGTTGGCTAGACACCGGGGGTACTGGAACTCCTTGATGATGTTGGCTCTGATGGTCTTGTCGACATCAGCCTCATCCATGGCACCATGAGAAGGGTGCATCTTTCTGGGAGGCTGCTTGGACCCGCGATGGTTTTTTGTGAGACTGAGGCGGTGGACGGCTACCTGAGGATCTAGTCCTAGCATCTCGTGATAACTCTAGCCAAAAAATCATGGTTCAATTTAAGGAAGTCCACGTACCGCTTATGCTCCTCAAGGGATATGGTGGCACTGATCAACATGGATCTCGGATTTTCCTCGCTACTAAGGTTCACATGTACCAATTCATCGACCGTGGTGGAGACGCCTTCTTCAAAGGCAGGGGGAGCATCCTCTAGATCCTCTTCTCCACTTAGAGGTATCATCCACGGGGGATGTTACTTCCAAGCCACCAGACCCCGATGGGATACCGTTTCCAGCTTGAGAGGCGATGGTAATCATATTAGGAGATTCACGCACCGCTGAGACCATAGCGATGAAGCCAGTCTATCAAATCCCATCAGGTCTCTGGCCCATGGGGCCACGGATGATAACATCAAAGTAGTGGTGGAGCATCGGCTTGAGAAGGTTAATTCTAGCCTAGCTAAACAGACACGTGTGACGTACTTCCATTTCTATGAGCAGGACGTCCCGATATCATACAGAGGTAGGAGTTTCCAGGATCACTTGAGCCTAGTTTGTGTTGGAGTACGAGGGGATTTTCCATCATCGCTTAGACTGGGGAATATGCCTTCCTATTTTACCTAAAATGACAAATAATTTTTCCATGTCAGGGGTCGTGGCCTCCAATCGATGGATTAGGAAGATTTATGTGTCATCCAAACTATCCCAGGGGTCACTTGGGACTGGGGCGGGCTCAACCTCACTTGCTAGAATCTAATTATCCTTACTCTTGTAATAGTCAGTGTCTAGATAATGGGCTTCACAAGAGGTGAAAGGAGATGCATCACCTTAGAGTATGCCTACTCGACCATTAAGGGAGTACTTGAGGCACTAGTGATACGATGAAGGAAACTCTGCATGAAAGTGGAGCCATGGAATAACCATCAATGCATTATATGCGGTGCCTTGGGAGATGAGCATAAATTCAGTACTGGAAACTAGGCCACCGAACTGGGTCTTCAAATGGATCTTGCCGACCGGGGTCTGTTTTGTCCTGTCATAACCCTAGATCCCTATATCAAATGGATTCGGAGCATATTCAGATAACCCTAGCTATCGCAGTGTCCGCGTCGGGATAAGGTTGATCCTGGAGTCAGTGTCAACGAGATAGTGGTGAACCTCAACGTTGTTCAATTTCCTGGTGATGTACTGCGGGCAGATGTGCCCCTATATGGGAGTGCCTTCATCCTATCCAGAGAATGAAATGATGGCTTGAAATTTCACATCCTCAACTTCTTCAGCAAGAAAGGCTTCTGCAGATGCGACCTCTGTCTCGAACTGGAGGGGGCTTCTTAAAGCCATAGAGAGGGACTCGTGCATATCTGACGATAGGAGGAGGGATTCAAGGATCGAAAGCCTCGCTAGGATTCCGGAAAGGTGCTTGAAGATATCATAATTCCGCTCCAAGCATAAAATTCTGCTTACAGAAGGCTTCTCTACGATTGGAGACATGGTGGGCCATGCCGGCTGGAATAGCGACTGGCTAGTGTTGGGCATATACCGATGTTCACTAGTCAAATCCTGAAGAGTAGCTACCGAATGAAGTCCGAACAACTGATTTAGGCTTGTAGCGGGGATAATCTGGTCACCGTACGACTGAAGTGGCTATGCCTTATCTAGTAGCACAAACGGTGGTGGAGGTGGTCTTGACGACACTGGATAAAGAGGTTGCGCATGCTGAGCTCTGTATTGGGCCTGCTGTCTGGTCTCAGTGGCATCCACGGCCTGGTTAGAGGTTCCAACTGATGCACCTCGATGACCCACATAGTCGCAGCTCCGCCAACGTTGGTGTTGGCTAGGTACATTGGGGAGATTCGCCTGGCGCTCCACCTCGTCGGGAATCATATAGGGGTTTACCAACTCGACGGTGTTAACCGAACCATACCCTTAACTGTCTCTTGAAGATTCATCCACCACTGGGAAGATTTTGGGAGGAATCCCCATCTCGGGGGGGCATGAATTCACTGAGAGTGTGAGACGACGATTACATTGTCAAAGTTCATTTCTTCTTCTTGCAATGTCGATTCATGATCTTCTGGGAAGAGGCTGACTGAGATGATGATGTAGAAGTGCTGGCCACATCTTCAGAGGGCTCTAGCTAATTCAAGTGTGCCCGAATGATTCCATGGGAACGAGAAACCATTTTTTGATCCATCTAGTCATCATACTTCTGGGATCCACGGCTGGGAACCTACTGCCAGTCACCTTCGCTGTCGCTACTGCTTTCTAACCTCACAGATACTCCCACAACTTAGGCCAGGGTCAGGCCCAGCCTGACTATGTTGTTATCCACTTGGTCTTGGATTCAGTCCTTAAACACATAGCACTTCTTGAGGGTGTTCCCAAGAATCCGATGCTAGGGGCAGTAGTTGGGGCGATCGGTGAGATTTACCTCTGTCGGCCTTCTACACTCAGGCAACCATACAATCCCTTGCTCTAGATCACTACAGAAGTAACCGAGGACCTGATTATCACTGAACAAGTACGTCTGGTATCTTCATTCTGAATAGGGTTCCTATGGAGCCTGGCCTTGACGAGGATCCACAGGGGCCTATCGAGGAGGTGGACCATGATTGTCACGCCTTGGTGGTGGCAGAGAACTATAGGGAGGCGCCTACCGATTCTGAGGATGATGCGAAGCTGGAGGCTATGCCTCAGGTGGAGGTCCCATGTGAGGCTGTGGGGCTGGTGCCACTGGTAGCAATTCTACCTGCCTGGGGGCCTCTATCAGGGCCACCGTGGCGGGCTCGGCTCTGGCAGCTCTCCTTGCTGGGATTGTAGGGGGAAACAGAAGTGCCTGGCTGGCCTGTTGTAGGGCTTCTTCGAGGCACTGAGCCTTATCTGAGAAGTCTTAGAACCCTCTGGGATAGTTATGAGTGATCAGGGAGGGAACCATCTCCGTCATGAAATTCCCTACGCACAGCGTCAGTAATTTCTCCTGAGTATGTGGCATGTCAAGAGAGTTTTTGAGCCCCTTCCACCGGGCGACAAGGTCCGCGAATCGTTCATCAGGCCTTTGTTTTCACGTGAAGAGGTCTTCGATACTGGTCTTCTGGTGGTAGAGCTAAACTGGTAGAGGAATGACCAGCGAATGTCCTCCAAGCTGATCGTAGATCAGATGGGGAGCTAGTTGTACCAGACGAATGTCGGTCCCTCCAATGACTGAAAAAAACATAGGAGCTTTGCAGCCTCCTGTTGTTATGGAGTCCCCAACATAGGCCTGAACCTTGAGTTGAAGTGGTCCAGATTTTGGGGCAGGTCCCCTATCCCATTAAATGGGGAGAAGGTGGGATTCCAGAAACCCGGAGGCACTGACATTTCATCCACCCAGGCCGGGTATGGATTGACATCTGGTGGGATTTCCACCTACTGTGTTTCTAATGCCTCAAGGCAGGAAAGGAGTGCCACCATAGAATCATCTAGTAGGGGGTACCTGTCTTGACAGGGATCCCTAACCACGAGTCTGTATTCAGGCACTTCGACATGGTAGACGGGTTCAGCGGCTCATGGAGAGACTCGTGGGGTGGGATACGGGGTAGCTGGGAGAACCCAGGCCGGATTCCTTGGATTGTCGTGCCGTTTGGGAGGGTTCGGTGAGACATATCATTCCCTCTTTCCATGAGTTCCAGATTCTGCCCTATCAGTGGGAGTGGTATGATCAGGGGTTCTCGGAGGCATCTCGTCGGGGGGGAAGTTGTTCCTACCCCTACTTCCCCGGCCTAGGATCTCCATAGTCAGGTCATCTCTCTATCGCGCATTCATATAGGAGTTCATCGACCAAACTATTTTTCTCCACAAGTTATAGGCGCAACATAGCCTTCTCAGGGTCATCCTCTGTCTTCTGTTCTGAGTTGTATGGGTCGGAGTGCTTCACAGCTCTGACATGTTATTTTCCCCTGCTGATGTTCTAGCTGAGTACCAATGACTCATTAGGTGGAGGGAGACCAAGGAGGTTCCTCTGCTGATGAGTAATCCACCCCGATGGGTCCAACAGTGGTGGCGCACACTCAAGGGGTAATTCTCCATCAAGAAAATCTAGGTCTTCCTCCTTGTCCATGATGTCGGCCATGTGAACTGTGACCCTTCATGAGGGCATGTCCTCAATATCACATAGCGAGTCGGGCTGCTTTCGAATAAGGATGATGAGGAGGGAAGCATACTGACCCCAGCCATGGACTTTCACGTGGGGGGTGCTTCCCTGATAATTTTTCACAATACCTAGATACTCTGAATGCATTGCTGCTGGAGAGCCTCATGGTGACCTAGTGACTCAGGGTGCTGGGCCACAGGGAGTGCAACCAGATTAACCAGACATCACTACTCGCATATGTTTTGAAAATGCGCTTGGATCCTTGTATATACCACTTGATGATGACAGAGACTAAAATGAGTCACCCAGAAGGTGTAGCGAAGACACTCAACCTCCTCTGGGGTGAGGGACTCGGGTATGCAGAAATCTCATGCTGCTGCGGGTCAGAACGTCTCGGTTAAGTGGTCCGCTTCGAGAATGCTCTAGAAGATCCTTGACTCAAATTTAGGGTCTGACCCTTGAATTCATCATTCACCAACTGGGGTTGGTTGAGGAACTAGTAGTGGTACTGAGGCAGACCGCTGGGATGGTAGGTTGGTCGGTGAAGAATACGGTGAAGGGGCTCACTGGCCACCGATTCTCGGGCTGTCCTCCGAAGAGTGGAGCGGCCTGACTTCTATGCTGTGGTAAGAGGGGCTGACAAATGTCATTCCTATCTCAAGGGATGAGGTTGCTGGTGATGGGTTGCACTACTTCTTTCCTACCATCGATCCTCATAATAGCTCTCCATGATCTCTTGTGGAGGTTGAGAGCACTTCTAGTGATGATGGTGGTGACTACATGACCTTAACCTGCGGGGTCTCTAGATTTTTATCCTCCAAGATAAACCTACGAAAGGAAGTGGGAATCATGTGGACCTCGCATTCTGGGATTACCAGGCCGATGCACCTCATCCATGCCCCGTCCCTTGACTCGGATGAGCGAGGGGAGGGTTCCTGAGCTGATTTGCACTCTGATTCATAGTCGGAGAAGCATACAGGTTTGATATCCGTCCGGGCCTTCCTAGGATTTTTCTGGTGGCGGTGACTACCCGCCCTCCTGCCCTTGGGTGGATCCTTGGGACAGGTTTAATTTCTGACATGTAGTCCTTCAGGTGCACTGATGTCATGGCAGAGAGGGTTTCCGCCTGAAAAAGACAAGGTGCGAGGAGCACCAGGACATATTTCAAAGGGGGCATGGGGAGAACCTCCATGAAATACACTATAGTATATGAAACCTCCTCTAGAACTGACGGGAGCCTAGGGAGGACCTCCATGCTAGGCGTGGGTAGAGCGAGGTTGGCCTTCACTCCTCTGGTTATCGGGGCGAGGAGTACCTTCCCTAGCTGTGGAGATGACGTAGGGATAATCCCCACATTGGAGAGGGACCGTATGGATAATATCTACATATTGACGGTCGGGGGCAGGAGGAAGGACTCCATTCCTAGTGTGATGGGCATGGGAGAGGATTCCGTATGGAGCATCACAACCGCGGGGCAGACCTTCATTCGGATTGGGGGTAGCGTGGGGAAATCCTCCATGTCGAGCCTTGGTGTGGGGAAGGCCCATGCTTTCTATGGTAGTGGTACAGGGAGGACCTTCATACGGGGTGGCATCACTGCAGGTTGGTTCATGGAAACCCCCGCTCGTTCTTGCGCCCAGGAGAGTCGACCAAGCCTGCCCGTGGGGAGGTTGGGGCCCCAATCACAATTGGGCATAGAAGAACCCTAGCCTAGTGTGTGCAGGGACTTGATGATATGAGTCGGCGGTGGATTGGGCTACAGTAGCCATAAACGCTGACACCCCTTGGCGGGCATCCTCAGCTCATGCCCGACGTTGGCGCCGGGTCAGATGATCCTGTGCTAGTGGCCCAGGTGCATAGCTTTCCTGCTCCTCCGATAAGGCTGGGCGGTGGCGTTGATGCGGCCGGGTGGGGCCCTTGCTAAGAGGCCCTATACTGAGACTCTGACCGGGTTGGTCTGGACGTCACCCACCTCATCAGCGTAAGGCAGGGAGTCGTCAAAGCGCTCCAGGGACAGGCTGCCGAAACGATTGAATGTTGGGCTGGGGAGCAATGGCTCCCTACGTGGCCCTTGGGGGCGGCATTGTCGGCGGGGCCTGGATGCATCCAGGTCCAGGCGGGCAATATCCCGAGTCAGGATTATTCCCTCCTACTCATAATGATGCACGAGGTCATTAATCACCCTTCGTTGGATGACTTTTGATGGATAGGTGGGGAATATGCACCCCACGGTCATGAACGCAGATGTCGTTGCCGCAGCAGTGGAGCCACGCAGAGCGGCTGTGCTGGCGTTTGCCTTGCCCCTGCGTAGTTGGGCGGGCGATGATCGCATTCCCATGGTAGCAACATGATTCTTGTACGTAGAGAGATTAACTCATTAATACTACTAGGAAATGAAATAGTCAACCAGTGCCCTAGCGTCATTCCATCTTTCGTGGTCGGTAAGAGGGTTCCATGCTGACAACGTCGCAGAACAGGATGCCCAACATTCTACTACCCCATCTTCTGGTGAGTTTCATGCTAGGCCCTCTATTTTCTCGGTGGGACCCGACGCCTGATTACTGGATCCGGTGACACGTCAATCCATGGATGCCCTGAGTATTACTAATCTCCATATTGAGGATAAGAACTTCACATCGAGTTCACCATTTCTTTTTTCCGACGCTTTCTTCGGGGCATGCCCATCTATCTCGTTCGGGGACTAAGGACGTGCCTTTTTTTACCCTGCATTACCATTTTCAAAAGGCGGGTGGCATTTTCTCGTTATTCACGGACGTCTTCTCCTTGATTGAAACGGGATGATGGGATGTCGGTTCTTTCTTCCATGGATTCATCCTCATAACTCGTCACCTAGTCCGGGTCTCCCCCATAGATTTAATACGTTGTTGTGAAACTCTTCCTGACACCATATCTTCTCGAGGGTGCGAAAGCTTAAGGAATCCCACATCTAATGGGGGGAATCATATGCCATAGGCATGTATCTGAGTTTTTCCTCAGCTTCACATGTTTAACACAGGGTATGCCACAATTTTAACACCCATTAGAGATGGATCAGAATGATATGAACATTGACTGGAGTGGATTAGATTGAGGTAACCCCTTGAGGGAATGCCGATATTGGGTCCAGCACATGGGAAGATTCCCGAATGCTGCGTAGGGGAATCAGATGGCATCATCTCATCGGGATGTGGCAGCCCGGGTAAGAATCAGGATAGACAATGGTTTTGGGCTTAAGCCTCGAAGCGACCTCCTACATATCCCCATGGTCGGTAATTAAAGTCCATGTAATTCATCTAACGATGTCCTATCGCTGAATGAGGTTGGCAATGGCTTACCGCCGAGGGTGGACATGGGGTCTAGTGGTTGTTAGGCTTAAACCTCATGATGCTTCCTATGTACCATGCCTTGACATGGATCAAAGACCACGTAGTTCGGGTTTGTGTCATGTTGGAAAACCGACGTGAAGATGGACCAGGGGTCCGATTGGTGTTTGGCTTGAACCTCATGGAGGCTTCCTATGTACCATGCCTTGACATGGATCAAAGACCACGTAGTTAAGGATGGTGTGTCGGAGAACCGACGTGAATAAGGACCTAGGTCCAGGTGGATGGTGGGCTTGAACCTTAGGCATGCTTCCTATGTACCAATCCTTGACATGGATCAAAGACCATGTAGTTCAAGATGGTGTGGGGCTTACACTCTAGGCTACCCAAGGTGTTGGTGAATCGCCGTGAATGGGGTTGGAACGACCAATGGGTGGTGGGCCTGAACCTCGTGAGGCTTCTTATGTACCATGCCTTGACATGGATCAAAGTCCTCGTAGTTCGGGTGAAAAGGGGCTGTTAAACGAACATGAAGGGGTGTCAGAACAATTGGATGGTGGGATTGAACCTCGTGGAGTCTTCCTACATACCATTCCTTGAAATGGATAATAGTCCCCATAGTTCGGGTGAAAAGAGTTGTTGAACCGACATGAAGGGGTGTTGGAACAACTGGATGGTGGGATTGAACCTCATGGAGGATTCCTACGTACCATTCCATGACATGGATCTAGTCCCCGTAGTTTGATATGGTGTCACAATGGCTTACTGTTGGATTGGAAAGCAGTTTAACGTCATGCGGGATGAGATACAGTTTAACGTCATGCAGGAAGGGGATGAAGAATATAGTAAAACATCATGCGGGATGGGATACAGTTTAGCGCCATGCAGGACAGGGTGTTTTCATGGTCAATGCTTACTCTAAGCCCACGTGAGTCGTGCTCGGTGTGAGAAACAGAAGGTAGCAAAGACCTGATGATCACATTGTGAAAGGTGCGCTCGTGGGATGTAGAGTGGGGCTTATGCATGGAGCAGCCCAGGGATAGAGATATTGGGACTTACTCCGAGAGAGAGGCCTGATGGTGACGAAGCGTACCGGGAGAGGGATTTCAGACCGAAGATAGGATGAGCCTCATTCCCTATCACAACCTCCGCCGACCTGGGCACTGAGGAAGTGAGGAGGAGTAGGGGTGCTGCTTTCTACAAAAAAAGCTAGGGGCTTACACCAAGGTGGATGCGCTTCCCCGCGTACAAACGCCACTCCAAGAAGGAGGATATCATCCCCTGTGGAGACCTGGGGGCATGAAGAATGTCCAAGTTGGGGGGGGGGGGGGGTCCCTGCATGCAAGGTACATGGCCAGGTCATAGTTTAACGTCATGTGCTGAGGATGAGGTTTCTTGGCAGACTAACGTCCTACAGCTCGAACGTGGTGGTTTTGCTCCGCACCCCTGGTCCTTACATAACCGATCCCCCCTTCTTCGTGTGGGATGGAAGGCACCAGAATTGCCGCATTGATGGGGGTGTCATGGAGTGAACCATCCAGGGGTCCATGTTAGCGTGGATATGTGAAGAAGCAATATCCATTAGCGTGCCTATGAGAAGAAGCATTTTGCGCAACAACTCTACAGGTGGTATCATCCAGGGGACTTTGAAGTCACATTGTGAAAACCTGGAGGGTCGTACGAGAAAATGATTTTCCAAGCATAGGGCTCCATAGATAGGGGCCTTGTGGAGCTCTGTTTCTCCATGTGGCAGAGGTCACTTGAAAATGGGTGTGCTTCGCGAAGTGGGTTGACTTAGCCTTTTCATGGGGCGAAGGTAAAAATGGGAGGTGCTTCGCGAAGTGGAAGGGCATTCGCGGAGCACAACCTCACGAAGCAAAGGTGCCTCGTAGATCAAGGTATCACGAAACAATGTGCTTTGCTAAGTACAGTGATCATGCCTTATCAAATGGATCAAGTGTACATGAAGGCTGTTACACAAAGCAAAAATGCTTCATGATGACCCGGGTCCCCTTGGGGATCCCCTTCCTTCTTGAAATCCCTTAGGCTTCGCGAAAGGCATCCCTCTCAGAAGAGGGGATCAAAATTAGACAATGGGGAGGCACTTAGAAATGTAGAAGTATGTCGCGTAGCTCATGGTTCACCAAGAGGAAGAGTGTTTCGCGATTTTGGAGATGAGAAGCTGAAAGGTCAGATTGTCTGTCTGGAGAGCTCAGGGGGAGCCCGGTATTTATAGGCAAGAGGCGCCGCATAGTGGAGCTCACGCGGCGCGAAGAGGGGCTGGAGGGTTCTTGGCAGATCACAAACATAAACTGGGGTCACAGAGCATCCCACCTCCTGGGATTCATGGAGGGTTCGTGAATGTCAAATGGGGTCGCAGAGCATCTTGCTTACTTCGATTCACGGCGGGTTCGCGAATGTCAAATGGGGTCACTGAGTGTCCCACCTCCTTAGCTTCACGGTGGGTTCGTGAACGTCAAGTGCGTTCACAGAGCCTTCTGCCTTCATTGCTTCGCGGCGGCCGCAGTGCTGGGGGACTCTATGAAGGGGATTCATGAGGCAGTATATAGGGTCATCTTGGGGCCTTTTCTTCGTTTCCATGTTTTGGCACCAAGAGTTTTTTTTAAATGAAATTTGATTAATAAAACACAATGATAATATCTTTTTTAGAAAAATATATTATAAGGATTAATCGATCTAACTATACCTATTCACTTAATTATTAATAATTATGATTTAAATTAATATTCACTTAATTATTATCCCATAATTGTTTAACCCTCAAACCCTATGGGAGTTTTCATAACCATAAAGATGAAATGAATTAAACCCATGGCTTGATTTGGAACCTGCAATCCTAGCACCCTACTTCGATTGACATTGTATTTCTACATTATTGTAGAGACCCAAAGATTGACATACATAGACATTACATTACTTTTTCTGAATACTTAATGAATAATAAGAATGAACACTCAATGATCGTAATAGTTTAGTGTCTTTGGAAACTCGGAACATAATCTTCTAATCGTGGTGAAAGATATTCAACATCTCCCATAAAGATATTCCCCTTTTGTTTTCTTACCTAAAACCTTTATTTAAATCCTGGGGAAAAGAAAACATATAAAGGGTGAGATAAAATTCTCAGTAATGGTAAGAATGGATAAAATAAAAAAAATCATAAGTATTTGAACTTAAAAACATGAACATAATGTTTAAACATAAAATTCTTGAGCAATGACATACAAGATGGAAGTACATAAGGAAAAGATAGTAATGAAACATTAATCATGATAATATAGCATGGAAATAAAACATGTAATTATGGAAACCATTAATCACATGTTATGATTTCTATAGTATCCAAGGAATTACTGCCATGAAAATCTTAGTGGACAAAGTCCCTTTCTGAATCGAGTTCACTCCTCGTTTCAGTCGTGTAACACTAAACCAGATTAACTTACCATTCCAGCCACGTCTATCTCATTAGATATAAATATTTACCCAATGCATTGGAGTGAGATATAGGTCCCACCCATCTCATATTGAAATCATTCTTACGTATTCCACAAAATAAACATACATCATTCATAATAACCCAACGAATAAAATGGGTTTCATAAACATCATCCCATCAACACATAATCCATCTAAAAGAAATGGATATCATTTCATAATAAGAAAATTGAAACCATGTAAATCATAGAGACATTATACTTGAAACATACACATATTAAATAATGTCATCTAAGATGAAAAATAGTTTTGACAAAACACTTGAAATGATTTCTTGAGGAAAATATACATTCTTCTTTAAAATCATTTTCTTTTCACAAAATGTCATGCATTTTTAAAAGAAAATGATTTTGTTGAAAATAGTCATTAAAATATTTTAGAGGAAGTGTTATGAAAATGAGGCTTTATAAAACCGTAAAAATCTTTTCATGACGTATAAGTTAAAAAATCATTCTTCTTGTACTTTTTCCAGAAAAGTCAAAAAGTACCTCATATCGTAAACAAAAAAAAGATTCCTTACATACCATATAGTAAAAGTATAAAATGGGTAAAAAGGACATTAAACATACATGAAAACCTTTTTATAAAACTTGGACATGGTTTATAAATATAAGCCCAGTAAATACTTACATATAATAAATCTCATATAGAAAACAATTGATATTTCAACATTATCTCTTACCATAGGTCTGTTATGCTTCGTACGTATCCGAACCTCCTCTTCTTCGACGCACCTCCTTTAAGCTTCCTCTTAAGGAAGTAGAGTTGGTATTTTGAGAAGACCAGAACTTCCAGAATGTTTCTAGGGAAGTGGAGAAGATAAATGGGAAGTTTTGTATGAGCTTCAAGGATCAAAAGGGTGTGTAGAGAAGAGGGAAGCGGTGCCCTTTTTATAAGGGAGGAGAGGAGAACCTTTGGAAAAACTTAAAATATTATTTTATAATAAAGTCATATTAGGTTTTTAATAGCTAAAAATTGATTTATTTATAATCTAAGGTGGGTATGAGTCAAAATCCTCTCAAACAATAGATTTTAGACAGGTTTGGGTCATTATATTAACCTTATCTTTTAGTTTTAACTCTTAGTTAATTAGATTGACATTTACTATGTCACTTTGTATTTTTATATTATATAGTTAATAAACTCACCATATACATCCAAGAGACCCCCAAGTGTTCCATTAATGATACACCTATCATGATATAAGTATCTTGGCCGATCCATAGATTTTTAGGAATATAATAACAAATAATAATATAATAGTTTTTTTTAAAACTATTTTATGTCAATTTAGACACTATATGGTAATTGATTTTTCTGAAAATTATAAAATCATGATTAGTTCGAAAAAAGTTAATTATATCAATAATAACATGTCATATTAACCTATAAAATTAGTGTAATACATAAAAAGTCTCAAATTACATTTATTTGGGTATTTATAACATCAATTATGTTAATATTTCATTAATAAGATAATTACTAGATCATCATTGTGTCATAAATAAATTAAATTATTTATTGTCTAAAAATTTTAAGTAAAATACCATTATATAGGAAATCTTTTTATCTTTCTAATGAATATTTATAGTCCAATTTATCTTATGTATAACCCTATATTAAAAATGATTTATTTATTAAAAATTGATTTTAACTATTTTAACCCGTCTTTAAATAAATTAATAATTAATGTCCAAATCTAATACAAGTGAATCTAAATGGTCATATTTTATTCCTAAGTTTGTTTTTTGTCGAATTACACTTATCCAATAGAATTGGGACATGTTTTAGGATAATAATAATATCATTTTTACCCTTAATTACCTCATTTACTTTTAACCGTGGTAAATAAAAGTAAAAAGTTACTATTCACAAAAAAATTATTTTAATCTCATTGAACCACATTTTAGTCCTTGATATTAACCATGTCTCTTGGAATTTCTAAATTCCACTCATAAAAGCGGTAAAATTTTGTTTTATGTGAATTTCCAAATTCTCCTAGGAGGTGGGTAAAAGATAGTGAAAAGTTCAATAAACTTTTTATATATCTAAAATTATTATAAAATGTATCCAATTAATTAAATTGAAATTATATAGGTATTATGTATCAATTTAGATCTAAAATAAATTTAAATAAAATAAATAATTATTTAAATAAAAAGTCGGTTTTTGAATTGTAACCCAGTGTTTTAACTATTCATCAAAAATTGAAAGTTTTCAGAAAAATACCAAAAATTCACCCTAGGCTAATTTTGATATTCTGAATCCAAAAAAGATGTCTATTTTTCCAAATTCAAAACATTAAAGTGGCATTATTTAATTTTAAAATTAATTCCGTTATCAAAACAAATAGCGTGTTTTTAAGAAACAATAACTATCAAAACATCGACACTTGTTTATGTCCAATTTCAAAGTGAAATTAATTCCAATGACCAACATTGGATTAAATGGTAAAAATATATTCTAATTACACTTTAAAAACAATTAAAAATATAATATAACCATACAAATTATTGTGAATAAAAAAGTTTTTTTTAATTAAAATTTAGCGTGTTTTTACTATTCATTAAAATATGACATCTATCAGAATAATATGAAAAATGTATCCAAATAAAATTTTTATACCCTGATTCCAAAGAAGAATTTTATCTTGTCAAATTAAACTTATAAACATGTGAAAAACTATATTTAAAGTGGGTGCGCCATCAAAAGGCCGAAAAACTGCATTTTTTGAAAAATACTTATTTTAACCGAAAAAGTTATTCAGTTCTTATACCATGTTCTAGAAAGTATGTAAGATGAATAATATTCTTATAAAATTCAAAAAAAATTTAATACTATTCATAACGGCTATTCCATAATAATATTATAACAATATATTTTTGTTTAGTAAAACCCGGTATGGCGTACTACACACGCTATCGAAGAAGGTCGTGATTGCATGTAATGCAAGCCAGGTCAGGGTAAGTGTAGTGAAAAGTCCGTTTGGTGTTGCATATAACATAATCAAAACTTATTTCATTTATACATTAAACAAAATCTATACTTAATGTTGTGTAAAATAATTTCCACAAAACGAACTTGAAATTGTGTGTATCACGAGCCAAGAATAGCATTGCGTATACTGCAAGCTAATACGGTGTTGCATATAGCACAAGATAATCTTGATGTAGCATACAACAAAATATATGAAAGAAATTAAAATGAATATATCTCATAAAATCTCAGGTTGTTACATTCTACCCCCCTTAAAATGAATTTCGCCCTCAAAATTCATCAGGATTATAAATCATTTAATACTTGACAGTTTCATTCATAGAAACCCACATCGTAAAAAGGAATACCAAATCATCATTTTAAAAAGGAAAGTTATAAACAAAACAGATACCCAAAGTAACTCATCACATGGGTTCCCACATAAGAGATCATAGGTGAAAATATGGATATGGAGGAGAAATATAACCATCAAGTTCTTATGGAGAGTGATAGAGAACGTGGCTATGAAAAAGACATCAATCACAAAGCCATAAATTTGTGATGATCTAAGGTACCTTCTGATTCATCAGATATGAGAGCACTAGGACAACATTTTTAGTTTTCAATATCATTTCCCTAAAGTTGAAGAATTTGAATTAGAAGAAATGCCTACTTTATTTTGGTATAATCTCACTGTTGTTTGTGCCTTGAACAATTTCCACTTCATATCTTAAAGAAATGATGTTGAATTTGTCAATCGTGAAGTGTTGGCAGATCATGTGATAGAATGATAGGTCATTCCATCTGTCTCAAACAAAATGATAGAAAAAGTTATTAAAAATACATAAGTCTATCTATAGTGAGATAAATCATATATGGTTCCTAAAATGGACTTATTCTTAATCTATCATACTGCTTAATAAAACTAGTTTATACAAACTAGGGACTTCCTGTAGGCCATAGGTAGGAAATAAAGGCCGGTCGCACTTCGGTTGTGGGTTCGATTCCCATAGCCTTGTCCGACGTGACGGGTTGTTGCCCATTCTGCATGTTGTCTCTTTTCATATACTATACTATTATAACATTCCATCAATAATACCGAAAAATGTTCTAGCCTTAAACAATACTAACTTATGTCGAACATAATTCATTCCAATCTTTAGGTTTATCTAAAATACTTCTTTCCAAACTCATAGTATAAAGAAAACAATTACCTGAAATGTAATCTACCGATCATGTGAATATCATCATTTATCCCCCATATATCATAAGATATATCTTGTTGATCGCATTCCAAACATGTGAATACCTTAATCTTGTATTCTCTTGCAACATGAATTACCATAGAACCATAGTGAAAACATTAATGTTGTCAAAAGGTAACTCTTTCCACATACCAAAATCCCAAAGTTTCAATATACTCAAACCATGATATCACTTTTTCCTTATATTATTCATGAGCTCATAAATACTATCAAACAATTTATTTTCTCCTTATCCCTTCATTATGTGCATGTCATCTGTATTCCAAAATATTTTAATCACTATTCATGGTTACTAGTACCATATTATTATAGAAAACCACAATGGACCAATACACAGATATTTCAATATACTATAAAAGTACCTCAACAACATTATTATTGAATTCCAATACATAATCAATTCAATACATCCTCTTCAATGATTGGCATGGAATAGGTCCTTCCTCAATTTAGAAGTAACTTCTTAGGTCTGGGCATTGAGTTTGGTAATTCCCATGTTCTCTGCAGATCAGACATTGGACTCAATAATAGTCTATCACTCTATGAACCTTTTCTCTACATAGATAACATCTTCCCCTCCATTTGAGGTATTCCTCAAGGTTCTTCTTCTATTCTTTAGAAATCTCAATCTTCTTTTCTCTATGCTCCTCACCATGCGAACATGCATAAAATTCCATCTTCCTCTTATTTGATGACTTAGGAATACAACTAAAGTTCACCTTGTTAATCATATATTAAGATGACTGATTCGGCATAATCACAATATCTTTCTCTCCAATTGTTACATAATTTCATTGATCATAGTCACCAATTTGTCTATTGGAATCAATGTTAACTAAATTCTTTCTCGTTCCCTCCATTGACTAAGACCAGAAACCATAGTGTAAGAAATGGTTAAAATAACGAGGAACCACATAATCATAAAAAGTCACTTATGGGATGTCTAACTTATCCAAAATTCTTTAATCCATGACACCTTAGGTTCACCCTAGGTTATTCATGATCGTCAACATAATTCTATGACTCTAACCAATACGTATACTTAACCTTAGGGACATCTCTACACATACCTTAGAAATATCTTTAGGGATTTCACTAAAGTTTTCGCATCCTAGTTTCCAAAGGTTATCTAAACCTTTCCTCTGATACCAACTGTAGAGACCCAAATCTTGACGTACATGGACATTACATTACTTTTTCAGAATACTTAATACATAATTAGAATGAACACTCAAGGACCGTAATAATTTAGTGTATTTGGAAACATGGAACATAATATTCTAATCGTGGTGAAGGATCTTCAATATCTCCCATAAAGATCTTCCCTTTTTGTTTTCTTACCTAAAACCTTTTTTTAAATCTTGGGGAAAATAAATCATATAAATGGTGAGCTCAAATGCTCAGTAAGGGTAATAATGGATAAAGTAAAACAAATCATATGCATTTGAACTTGAAAACATGAACATAATGTTTAAACATCAAAATCTTGAGCAATGGAATAAAACATGGTAGTACATAAGGAATAGATCATAAAGAAACATTAATCATGATAAAATAGCATGGGAATAAAACATGTAATTGTGGAAACCATTAAGCACATTTTATTATTTCCATAGTAGCCAAGTCATTACTACCACAACCATCTTAGTGGACAAAGTCCCTTTCTGATTCGAGTTCACTCCCCGTTTCAGTCCTGTAACACTGAACCAAATTAACATACCGTTCCATCCATGTCTATATCATGAGATATAAATCTTTACCCAATGCATTGGAGGGAGATATAATTCCCAACCATCCCATATTTAAATAATTCTTATGTGTGCCACAAAATAAACATACATCATTCATAATAACCCAACGAATAAAATGGGTTTCATAAACATCATCCCATCATCACATAATCCATCTAAAAGAAATGTATATCATTTCATAATAAGAAAATTGAAACCATGTAAATCATAGAGACATTATACTTGAAACATACACATTTGAAATAATGTCATCTTAGATGCCAAATAGTTTTGACAAAACATGTTAAATAAATTCTTGAAGAATATATCCTTTCTTCTTTAAATTAATTTTCTTTTCACAAAATGTCATGCATTTTTAAAAGAAAAGGATTTTGTTAAAAATAGTCATGAAATATTTTAGAGGAATCTTCATGAAAATAAGGCTTTATAAAACTGTAAAAATCCTTTCATGACGTATAAGTTAAAAAAACATTCTTCTCATACTTTTTCCAAAAAAGTCAAAAAGTACCTCATATGGTAAACAAAAAAAATATTACGTACATACCATGTAGTAAAAGTCAAAAATGGGTAAATAGGACTTTAAACATACAGGAAAAACTTTTCATAAAACTTGGACATGGATGATAAATATAACCCCAGTAAATACTTATGTATAAGAAATTTCGGATAGAAAACAATTGAGATTGAAAAATTATCCCTTACCTTAGGTCCGATATGCTTCGTACGTATCTGAACCTCCTCTTCTTCGACGCACCTCCTTTAAGCTTCATCTTAAGGAAGTAGAGATGGTATTTTGAGAAGACCAGAACCTCCAGAATTTTTCTAGGGAAGTGGATAAGAGAAATGGGTAGGGGTTGGCCGAGCTTCAAGGATCAAAAGGGTGTGTAGAGAAGAGGTAAGGGGTGCCCTTTTTATAAGGGACGAGAAGGGAACCTTTTGAAAAACTTAAAATATTATTTTATAATAAAGTCATATTAGGTTTTTAATAGATCCAAATTAATTTATTTCTAATCTAAGGTGAGGATGGGTCGAAATCCTCATAACCAATAGATCTTAGACATGTTTGGGTCATTATATTAACCTTATCTTTTAGTTTTAACTCTTAGCTAGTTAGATTGACATTTACTATGTCAATTTTTATTTTTATATTATATAGTTAATAAACTTACCATATACATCCAAGTGACCCCCAAGTGGTCCATTAATGATACACCTATCATGGTATAAGTATCTTGGCCGAACCTTAGATTTTTAAGAATATAATAACTAATAATAATATAATATTTGTTTTAAAAACTATTTTATGTCAATTTAGACACTATTTGGTAATTGATATTTGTGAAAATCATAACAGCAAGATTAGTTCGAAAAAAGTTAATTAAATCAATAATAACATGTCATATTAACCTATAATATTAATGGAATTTATAAAGAGTCTCAAATTACATTTATTTGGGTATTTATAACATCAATTATGTTAATATTTCATTAATAAGATAATTACTCGATTATCATTGTGTCATAAATAAATTAAACTATTTAATTTATAAAAATTATAAATAAAATACCATTATCTAGGAAATATTTTTATCTTTCTAATGAATATTTATAGTCTAATTTATCTTATCGATAACCCTATATTAAAAATTATTTAGTTATTAAACATTGATTTTAACTATTTTAACCCTTCTTTAAATAAATTAATAATAAATGTCCTAATCTAATACAATTGGACCTAAATGGTCATATTTTATTCCTAAGTTTGTTTTTGGTCGAATTACACTTATCCAATAGAATTAGGACATGTGTTGGGATAATAATTATATCATTTTTACCCTTAATTACCCTATTTACTTTTAACCGTGGTAAATAAAAGTAAAAAGTTACTATTCACCAAACATTATTTTCAACTCATTGAACCACATTTCAGTCCTTGATATTAACCGTGTCTCTCGGATTTTCAAAATTCCACTCATAGAAGCGGTAAAATTAAGTTGTATGTAAATTTCCAAATTCTCCTAGGAGGTGGGTAAAAGACGGTGAAAAGTTCAATAAAATTTTTATATATCAAAAATTATTACAAAATGACTCCAACTAATTAAATTGAACTTATATAGGTATTATGTATCAATTTTTACCTAAAATAAATTTAAATAAAATAGATAATTATTTAAATAAAAAGTCGGTTTTTGAATAGTAACCTAGTGTTTTCCCAATTCATCAAAAATTGAATGTTTTCAGAAAAATACAAAAAATTCACCCTAGGATAATTTCGATATTCAGAATACAAAAATGATGTCTATTTTTCCAAATTCAAAACATAGAAGTGGAATTAATTAATTTTAAAATTAATTCTCGTTATCAAAACAAATAGCGTGTTTTTAAGAAACAATAACTATCAAAAGATCGACAGTTGTTTATGTCCAATTTCAAAGTGAAATTAAATCCAATGAAAAAAATTGTATTAAATGGTAAAAATATATTCTAATTACACTTTAAAACCAATTAAAAAGATGATCTAATCATATAAATTATTGTGATTAAAAAATGGTTTTTAATTAAAATATAGCGTGTTTTTACTATTCATTAAAATATGAAAGTTATCAAAATAATATTGAAATTTTTTCCAAATTAAATTTTTATATCATGATTCCAAATAAGAATTTTGTCTTGTCAAATTGAACTTATAAAAATGTAAAAACTAGATTTAAAGTGGGTGCGCCATCAAAAGGCGGCAAAACTGCATTTTTTTTAAAAAAAACTTATTTTACCTGAAAAATTTATTTAGTTCTTATACCATGTTCTAGAAAATATGTAAAATGAATAATAATGTTATAAAATTCAAAATTTAGTTAAGACTATTCATAATGGCTAGTCCATAATAATATTATAACAATATATTGTTGTTTAGTGAAACCCGGTATTGCGTACTACACACGCTATCGAGGAAGGTCGTGATTGCGTGTAATGAAAGCCATGTCAGGGCTATGTGTAGTGAAAACTCTATTTGGTGTTGCATATAACATAATCAAAATTATTTCATTTATACATTAAACAAAATCTATACTTAATGTTGCGTAAAATAATTTCCACAAAACGAACTTGAAATTGTGTGTATCACGAGCCAAGAATAGTGTTGCGTATACTGCAAACTAATACGGTGTTGCGTATAGCGCAAGATAATCTTGGTGTAGCATACAACAAAAGATATGAAAGAAATTAAAAAGAATATATCTCATAAAATCTCGGGTTGTTACAATTATGGTCAGTGGTAAATTAGGGAAAATATTCATTCTAGAAAATGAGGATGAATTTTGTTTTGTGATTATGTTGTAACTATATAAATTTATCTTGTGTGCTTCTGCTTCACCAGTTAAGGTCTCCCTATCAAAATTCACACATTAATCGACCTCGTGTGTGTTTTCATGAATCGTTCAATTGCATTCTGTGTTTCAATTAATTTAAAAACATAATTCATAGATACTTTTAATTGAATTATAGTATATGATTGATTCAAAATAAATGAATGAAGAAGGTAATAGGTAGACTGATTACTAAAAAGAACTACTCTTCCATCGGTGGTGTAGTAATCATAGAAACGTTTTGCATTCACTAGGGTTTATAAATAGTATAACCCAATATTGTTTCTGCTATTAAATTCCAACACAAATAGGAATATTAAGATAAGAATAAAATTTAAAATAACAGAAGAAATGGAAGAGAATCTAAAGGTTTATTGAAATCAGAACAATATTACAAAGTGAAGAAGAAGAAGAAGAAGGATCCATTTAAGGGATCCTAGATTCAAGTGGTCTACCTCATTAAATTCCTAGAAAAAATAGAGTGAAACCCATTATACCATTCTATAAATCCCTCAATTCACGTCCCAACCCCTCCAAATGAGACAAAAATCAATTTATTCAGTATACGGGAGGCTGGGCTTCAGTTTTTTTGGAAGTGTGAATGGGGAAATTCAACCGAATATTCTATTCCAAGTTGTAATGCCTTTTTGACCATCACAACGCATGAATAAGCTATCCTTATAGTATGATTATTTGTGATAATTTTTGTTCTCGATATCCTCTCCAAATTTGGGTCCAATATAAGAATGGATTTAGAAATTATAGAGCAAATATAGAACTGATGTCTAATATGGTGATTCCGGCCCAACTTTAACTTAATGTCCCATTGGATCCAACCAAATTCTTGATTTATCTCAGATTTCCATAATAAAATTTGTATAAAATTATGTCAGAAAAATATTTTCAAAATATTATGTTCAAATAATTCAAATGAAATTATTTATGTTCGAAATACTACAACGATGTTTTTAAGGGTAAAAATGGAAATTTCATCGAATTTTAAAATGAATGATATAGTGGAAAATATTTTATAAATAAACATATTTAACACAATGTGAAAAATAAATTCATTTATTATAAATAAAATAGTTAAAAAATGTGTTTTATCAGTCTTTATGCATTCAATTGTGGAAATAAAATGTTCGTACCTCGTTCTTCATTCTTATATTTGATGACCTTATTTTATTATTAACATAACTATATATTGGTGTTATAATACATGTAATTATGGGTATTCATGTGTTTTTATGGTATATTAATCTATTATAAATAATTAATTGAAGGTATATTTTCTATATGTGAAATTTTCTAAGATCCATCATGCCAACGAACTTGAGGTGGGTGATTTTTTTCCTCTTTTCACTTTTATTTGAACTTGAAGGGATTTTGTTTATAAAACATTTATCCTATTGTTTTACATGGTTTTACCTCATAAAAATATATTTTGGATTATATTACTGGTAATTGTGAGATTTTATTTTAGTTGTCTCCCATAATGGACTTTTTAATTTATTAAATAAATTTTCTTAAATGAATAATGGTTTTAACAAATGTTTTGGAATAAAGGGTTATGGGAACCAACTGGAAAGGAATAGGTTGGTGTGTGTTCAATATTGAATTATATGAGGCCATTTTGAAATATAATTAGTTGCTGGTTCCAATTTTAAAGGTGCAAGGATGAAATTCACATCAAGAGACGGTTTGGTGGAGGACGTACTGCCGCTCATGAGAATAAGGGTATCATCCGACATACATGGGTGTGTATGTGTGAGAACATGGATGATTATTCCAAACCAAAAACAATAAATTGGTTTTTCTTTTTCAAAGGGATTCTATTTTGGGAAAATATAATTTATAATACCTATTCATATGAGATATTTTATTTTGTGAGAACTATATATTTATTTGATATTTATCATGTCTGTTTTATACCCTATTAGGTGACTTGTTTTTGGTATTAGTGGAATGTGGTAAAAACATGGGGGTTTCCTACTGAGTATGATTACTCACACCATTCATATGAACTTTTTTCAGATACATATGATGTTTTCCATGATATATTAAATGGACTATTTTCTTACTTTTCCAGCGGAACTCCATGATGTCATGGTCGTAGTGGGAGGAGTTGGAGCTTGGAGTTGGTTCATGTCTTAATAAAGAGTGGAACCACCTTGGTTTATATGTCATTTTTGACTTTAGATTTTTAGTTTTTATCTCTTAATGTTTTACTATTACTGTAATTTCCATCCCTATTTCATTTTTTATTGATGGATTGATCACATTTATTTTGTTTTGGTTTTGAAGAATGCATCATTTTTTTAGATGTCTTGGGTTTTATCAATTTAAATCCTAATATGTGTTCATTTCTGTTTGGGTTTATTAAAGGGAAAATAGTACCCCCCATTTTTCTTATGTTTATACCCCTGTAATTTTCTTCCATTGTTTAGGTTGTGGGGAATGTCACTTGATGTTAGTAACACTTACTCCTCCTCTCATACTAATGATTTGGGGTGTGATTTTAAAAATGGTATCATTTTATTCAGTCCTTGAGTTGAGATGGAATAAAGGAGATTGTAATGTTAGAACAAGAAAATTATATCTTAAAAAAACATAGATTACCTTCATATGATATGGTTCAAGTATCTAGGGCATTAAAAGTATAAGGATTGTTCTAAAACACTTTTACACATTTTTTAAACTCATTATCATGGGTTTAGCCAATTAGTACTTGGTATCATGCATCAAAAAATGATATTTCTCAATAGTACTACATTTTCACATGATTATTTGATATTAATTTTGTGATATTGTAACTATTGTGTCGATATATAAAATATAACCATAAAAGTATGAATAGTAAAAATTGAAAATCATTTGATTTTTGAAATGGTTTCTAGAACAAAAATTCCACCAGCAAAGAGAAAAATAAATAAGTGTGAGGGAGAATCTAAGAACATCGTTTCACCTAGACCATAAGTAAAATAAGACTTGGTTTAGATTATATTTAATGTATTTTAGGTTGTTGATAAGGGACCTAAGACTAGGTAACCTTGTTAGGTAAATCTATTAGAATAATTTCTAGAGAAGAACCCACCAATGTTTCATGGTGATTCTAGACATAAGAAAATAAAGTTATGGTTGAGCAGGATGTCTAGGATTTTGGACTTCTTGGGGACACCAGATTAAATGAGGGTCAGACTAGCAACATATATGCTTATGTACCTTGAATTAGCAAGGTGGGATTTAATTACTCAATCTAAGATGGATCTAGAACTCATGTGGAAATTATTATTTGTTGTTATTAATAATAAGTTCTTTTTAGTATCCTTACAAATAGAATTTTTTTTAGAATGATTTCAATTTAATGAAGGAAGTATGTCAATGAATAAATATGATGAAACATTCACTCACTATGCTTGGTTTACACCTGAGGTTACTATTGGTGAGAGACTAAAATCCTAGATATTTGAGGAAGGTCTCTAACCTGAGGTTCTCTCAAAGATGGTAATAATTTTTATTATTGACTATATATAAATTGTAAATAAGGCACTAGTGGGAAAAGACACCATACAAGGAATCTTAGTGGTGGTCAAACCTTTATCCATCTGAGTACTAGTGGTAGCTTTAGAATTGGTAGTAAAATCATGAGGTATAATAAATTCTATGGTGTTAAGGTAGTATAAGACCAATTGATGAGATTAGTCTCTTATCCACCAACCCACAACAATGAACCAGGCTATATATAGTGTTGTGCACTTTCACAAATAAATAAGGAATGAACTGCACAATAGAAGAATTCTCACCACTATATAAATAAAGGGAATCACTAGAATTATTATCATAAACTTTTGAGATAAGCATGTGGAACTGGATCTGCTCAACCTCAGGATTTCTATGCAAGAATAGAATAGTCCTATAATACTTGTCTACATCCATTGACCAAGGTGAATCATTATGCATCTAGGAATACTTAAATTGTTTTAGTAGTACCTCAACATGGAAACAAGAGAAATATCAAGGAATTTCAGTGGAAGTTATATAGAGTAGAATAGTCTATCATGAGAAAGTAATCAAGTCCCTTTATGGTTTTATGTACCATTCTTATGAACATGAGTCTTATGAATGTCTTGTTTTATATTGGTGTATCACATGATTTCAATTATTCTTTTATGCATACAAATTTTGATACACTTAGAAATGATGCCTAAAATCATGGGTATCAAAATACCACTCTAATATGAGGATGGTAGAAGATTAAAATTCCTAGAATGATCCATTACTATTGATGCAGTATAGTAATTTTGAGAGTTTGTAGTCTTAGAGATGGATTCTTTTGATCTAGTCATTGGGATGGACTTGTTGTCAGTGTTTATAGACTATATATACATATATGATATGAAATTAGTGTTCACATCCTTGAATGGATATCTCAATGTATTCATTGGAGATCATGATATAAATGAACGAAAAGAGGGAAATTTAGTAAAAATGGATGGAACCATCTCTAGCCAATTAGAATCAAAGAACTTGATAGAAACTGATGAAATAGGAAATGGGAATCTACCTTCTATAGTGGACAGATACCCAGATTTACTTCCAAAAAACTTCTCTAGGTTACCACCTGAATGGAAAATTTAATTTCTTATCTCTATACTCCTAGGAAAAATACATATTACATTAACATCTTACCAAATACGTCTAAAAATAGTTTTATATATAAAGGTTCTACTAAAAGAGTTTGAAAGTGAAGGTTTCATCGATGCTAGTACATCTCCTTGGGATGAATCTATTTTATTTTTCAACATGATAGGTGGTTCTCTATTATTATTTGTTTATTTTTATAAGATGAATCATATTACATCCAAAAAAATCTATTTCCTTGAATCAATGAAATATATGATCAATTAAATGGATCAAAGTGATTTGGGACATCCTATGGGTCACTAGAATCTCTAATTTTGAGTTGTATTTATCTTTGACTGTGTTCATATTGATCCCTGTTATCAAGGGTCAAAACATGGATTTTTAGGGAGATATACCATGGTGCTTGGTTAGTGCATAGTTTTTCAAGACCATGTTGTAATCATTCAAGGGGTGCTGAGATTTTTTACAGTGTTGTTTTTCATGGTTTGAGTACAGTTTATCAAATTTTGTGACACCATAGAGGAAACCATGAAGCTTATTTTGGGTTTAAAGGTGTACTATATGGTTGGAACTTGATTTTTCAAACCGTGTGTCCAAACGGTGCGACCCTGTCCAGCTGATTGAAATTTTTTAATTTACAAAAATTTCATGGTCGTGTTTTTATGTTTTTGGGGCTCTTTCTCCTCCCCCGTCATGTGTATACCTCCTCCCTTAGAGGTGGAGCTCTCCCCATACTTCCATGGTGATTTCCACATGGATTCATAGTGCATGTATTGAGGTATTTCAATTTATCATTGATTTCTTCTTCCTCTTCCCTTCCTCAAGCTTCATTCTTCCATTTTTATAGAAGTGTGGAACCCTGTGGGTGGTGTTAGCCGAATCTAGTGTAACAAACCAAAATTTATTCAATGTAAATACCATTATTATAATTATTTAATATAATATAAATCACATAAAATAACATAAATAACACAATAAAAACTTTATAAATGAAGAATGAATGGAATAAGAGGTATTTCTTGATGTTAATGAACCTATACCAATGGAATAATGACTTAAAATTTGAAATAGTTTCATGACCATTAGGAATAGTAACATAGAAAATATAATAGTAAACTAATCTATGAAATTACAAATAAAATTTATGCATCATATAAGTGATAATATGATATAATTATATCATGGTACAAGTAATTAAATATTTTGAAAATTAATAATTAAGTGTTGGTTTTTTATAAAACAAAAATGTTTAATTATAATTTTATAACTAATATATTTAATTTAAAGATAATTTATTTTCATAAAATATGTTATCAAATTAATAATTTGTTTCCTTGTTATTATAATAAATTTTTATAAGACTTTAATTAATTTTTAAATTTGTTATAAAATCTGTTATAATTATAAAATCAAAATTTTCCAAGTAAATGATGATTTTAATTAAAAATTAAATTTCTCACATTTATAAAAAAAATTATAAAATGTAGTTGATTTTTTCCAAACATAAACAAATTTTTTGGTTGAGTTTTTGATATTTTTATAAAAAGACTCAATTTTTTAGTGAATAGTAAAATATCATAATTTATGATAAAATGTTAATACATGAATTATTGAGTCATAGATATTGTATAGCGGATTTAATCCAATAATATTGAACTAAAATTAATTATTATAACACTTTTAGTGATAGTTATCAGTCTATTCCTAGTCTTGAGCCAAAATAATAAACTAATGAATAAAATAATTAAAAAACACCCCTCTCCTACCCTATAAATACCACACCTCACCACCTCTTCTCCTCACACCTTCCAATAATTTAGTAATTTACAATTTCTTATGAATACTCTTGCTAATCTTATACCCCAATTCTTATAGCCCTTGGTTCCATCAAAATACAAAACTATTTTCCCTAATGAGGTTCTTAAGGAGGAGAAAATCAAGAGGTTAAATCATCTTTCTTTTTATTTTAATTTCATTTAATTTTTATTTATTTTATTATCCTCTCCTAACCTACACTTATCCAAGTTTCATGATAACTCTAGTATATTTTATATAATATAATTTTTTATCTTAAAGGAATAATTCATCTTCAAATCTATTTAATTTTTATTCTAAAAAGGGAAATATCGTCTATGGTGTGTCGATTTACCGCCACCGTGGATGATGCATTTTCATTTTCCAATACCGCTTTTGAGTCAGGTCATAAAAACATAATTATGGTTAAATAATATTTTATCAAACATTTTATAAGATATATAATTTTCTGTAAGTAATATATAAACATGATATTAAATAAAGTTATATGAGTTTGTGATGGTTGAAAATCGACTGAATAAATTAAATCATTTTCATTAACTATTTATCTAATGATTGATCTTCATAAAATATAAAAAATGATATATAATATAATATTATAATACAAAATTTCATTACTAATATATAATTTATATTTTGGATAACTATTCCAATTTTACATGAATTACCCTACTTATATACAACAGAAGAGATCATGAAAACCAAGAAAACGAACACTCACAAACAATGAAATTAAACTCCTTAACTCATCTAAAATCCCATAAATGAACTTAAAAAAATAATAATTAATAAAATTCATGTATAAAAGGTTAATAATTTTTTAATTAATGAATTTAATTTTATTATACAAGATATTATTGTGAAGAAACCATTTAGATATAAGGTAAGGGGATTCTCGAACCCAATATTCATTCTTTGAGTCATTCCTCTTTTATACCAAATTTAAGTTTATATGTTCTATTAATACTTCTCAAATATAATTTCATTGTATTTAAATTTTAATTTCTTGGATATACATGATTCCAATATTTGTTTATGGAAAAATAAAATATTTTTTCAAAAGATCTCTTCTTTCAAAAAACACATGTTTTACTTATGTTGATATTATTTCTTCTTCACTCAAGATTGATGATTCTAATACCAAATATGTTATTGCATATTTATTTTGTGGACACAAAATTTTATTCACGAATTTATTCTTTATGAAAAAACCCATTCTTTTTCATGGGTTATTATATGTCTAAGATTGATATATGTTCTTTATGGCATGCATGATTATGTAAATTTTATTATGTGATGGGTGAGCCCGGAATTATATATTTCTCTAATGAATTTGGTAATGTGATTCATATCATGAGATAATTTGCAATATGCATGAACATGATGATATATATTTTCAAAATAATGGTGTTATTGTAATCCACATATGTTATGCGTGGACATGATGCTATATTTGGCCACAACTATCTATGTTAGTTGACCACTAAGACATGATGTTTCATTTTTATAAATTTCACCATTACATTCCTTTATCCAGTTTTTTATCTCATGACTGTGATGATTATCCTATACTTATGTTATGATTATTAATATTATGTTCACCCGTGTTTCATTTCTCTTATTCATCTTCTTACTGGGATTTTAGCTCATACCTTGTTTTGATGTATATTCTCATGTGAATTATTTCACTATAGAGAACATGGGGCACAATAAGAATCTATAGAAGAAGGAATTAAACAAATATTTTTGATTTATTATGTTAAAGTTATGTTTGTTTTTAATTTTCCGAAGATACTAAACCCTTAGATCCTAGTTTTATATTAATATTGTGTTTTTTATATTTAAAATGATATAATAATCATGTAAGAAATATAAGGGTAACTAAAGTTGGTATTATAAAAAAATTTAGTTAATTTTGGAATTAGGATTAGAGAACCTTAGTGAAACCATTGGTATGAGACTAAGTATAAGAGAATTTTTTTTGGAAAAATTCTAAAACTGGGGATCCAATAAGACATGCCTTTAGAGTTAATTTCACAATGTAATAAATTATTTATTCATGAGTTTTTTAATAATGTTTTGTTAAAACATTATCTATTTTAAACAGATAGTGGGAACTATTAAAAACTTGGCCAACTACCAATGCGAGGGACAATGTTGCAATTTCCCAAACTAAATACCCAATTCTTTGGGAGGTGGAGTAAGAACGTTCATGGTGATTCATACCTAGATGTATCATCATATTAATAATAACTTGAACAATTTTTGACATCTTCATTATCTTAAGAAGGATAAACTGGATATCAAGTCTTTTTTATGACAATAACCATCAACATTTTGGGGATCTTTTGATCCACTAGTCATAGAACAGTGGGTTAACTAATTGGAGAAGAAATTCTCTATGATTCACTGTTATTAGAGGGAGAATGTGACCCTAGTATTTTATCATATAGATGGATAGGCCGATCAATGGTGGTAATTTATTAAGAACACCAAGCCGAAGGATGAAATTTAAGAGATGGAGTGGGAATACTTTAAGAAAATATTTCTTAATAAGTAAATCCCTCAAACTCTTTAGATAATAATGGAGAGATAATTGTTAGATATAAAGTAAAAATAAGGTTAATACATCACATTATATGAAGAAAATTTTACAAGGATTTAAATTTACACCTCAGGTTTTGTTATAAAAAATGATAGAAATATATATATATTATTTTTGTGGTTTCAAACCAAAAAAATCAAAAGGCTATAGAATAAAAATAATTTGGGAGTTATGAAGAATTAATTTGATGTGATCTCACAGTGGATTTAGAGTTTTAGGAATAGTGCCATGGATATCGTGATCAGAAATTAAGGATGGAGTTTCATGTCGGGGGATCTAATAAGAAAGGTGGAAAGAAAGATCAACCACTCACATATAAGAAATTTGGGAATAAGGATCATGGGAACTACCTCAAATGGATGAGGAAATGATATAAGTGTGGGAGAGAAGAACCCTAAGATCATAAATTTCTAGGATACATGAATAATATGTTCAATTAGATGGAATAAATGAGATAAACACATATAGTTTATTTCATCAACTATAGAGAGAAACATAACTATGAAAACTGGTGTACTAAACCTCGAGTCCTATAGGGTAATTAGCATATGTATCCAATAAATACAAGGGAAAAATGGATATATTATTCCATTATAAATGTTTAATTGGATCCTAACAATTATGTGGTGATAGGTATGCTGGTTATTCATTCAAGAATAATGAATTTACTATTTGATTTGGTTTTATGCATTATTTCATATATTATTGGTTTAGTAGAACTATGCAAATACCACCTCAAAATATTGAGGTTGAGTTATCTTTGAGAATAAAAAATGGGGAAATTATTCCATCCAATGTAAATAACTCCTCCCTTATTAATGTTTGTAAACTGAAACTCCCAGAAAATATGGTCTTACTTTCTTTGGTAGAGTTTGATTTTACATAGGCCTTGTATTGTATATCATTATATAAATCTATCATAAACTATTGGGAAATATAGATCACTCTTTAAATCCTTTGGAATACTCAATTTTATTATAAGTGTTGGTTTGAGGATGAATCATATTCTAAATCATCATCTCCTGTTTGGATATTATTGCATTATGGGAAAGCATATCTAGCTCAAAGTCATTGAGAGAGAGGAGAGAATCATGATGGAAGACACGACCATTTTGAGGTACTACACTAATGTGTTCCCTAAACAATTTTTTGGTCTTTCTCCTAATCGAGTAGTTGATTTATCAATTGAAATTATTCCTTGATATTTACCTATATCAATGACACCTTATAGAGTGGACATCATTGAGTTGGAGGAACTGAAGAAGCAGTTGTAAGAGAATATGAACAATAGTTTTATATGTGGGATTTCTTAATCATGGGGTGAACCAGTCCTCTTTTTCTTAAAGAAAGATGGATCAATACACCTCTACATTGATTATTGTGAGCTCAATAAAATTATTATAAATAGAAATTGTCCCCTTCCATGGATATATGACTTGTTCGATTAACTATGTGGGGCCATTTATTTCTCTTAGGCAGACCTTTGGTCAGAATATCACCAATTAAAGGTGATGAAGGAGGATATTCCCCAGACTACCTTTCAAATGATGTATGAAAACTTTGAGTTTATGGTAATTCCTTTGACACTCACTAATTCTCCAACAATATTCATGGACTTAATGAATATAGTCTTTAGATATTATCTCAAAAAAAATCTCATAGCTTTATTAATGATATTCTGATATACTCCAAGAGAAAGGTGGAACATGAGGAGAATTTTAATACTCTATAAAAGACTCTGAGAAGGGAGAATTTTTTTTAAAAGTATAGTAAATATGAGTTCTAGATGGGGTAATTATCATTCTTGGGGAATTTTATCACTATAAATGGAATATATGTGGACCCTTCCAAGTTAAAGGCAATCGAATAGTGTCATAGAACAACAACTATAACGGAGATCCGTAGTTTACTTGGTCTATCAAGGTATTACTGTATATTTTTTTTATAAATTATCACACAATGAAAACCCACTAACAAGGATAACTCAGAAGAGATACAAGTTTTTCTAGACTGGTGAATGTGATGACTGCTTCAAAGAGTTAAAATAGAGGTTTATCATCATGCAAGTAATCACGCTTTCGATAAGTGGGGAACTATTTTCGGTATATAGTGCTGCTTCAAAGAAGGTAATAGGATATGTATTGATTCAAAATGATAAGGGTATTTCCTACACATTAAGTTTGTTAAAATTTCATGAGAAAAATATCCCACACATGATTTGGAGTTTGCTGTTATGGTCAACCCATTGAAAATTTAGAGGCATTATATCTAGGGGATAAGTGTGATATATATACTTATCATAAGAGCCTAAAATATAAATTCACAGAAAATGATATTAATATGCACTAGGAAATATGTTTAGTGATCATAAATTATTATGATTTCTCAATCCGCTACTATCCTAGTAAGGAAAATAAAGTGGTAGATACACTATGTACAAAGGAACCTGCAACATTATCAATGATGTTAATTGATGGGGATAAAATATTATTATATTGGGAAAGGATGGACATAGAAATATTTAAGGAAGGAATGTCATCAATCCTTTCTCAAATTATTTATCAATCATCTATCATGGAGAAAATAAATGATGCTCAAAAAAATGACATGGAAATTCAAAAGAAACTGAAATCCATGAGAAATGGGAAGTCCATATAGTTCAAAATGGATGAGGAAGGAGTCATGATATATGGGTCATGATATATGTACCATCTAATCCATAGATAAAGAAATATCTTCTGAGTGAAGAACAAAACTCAACCATCATTATTCTCCCATGGAGCACAAAGATGTATCGAGATCTCTAAGAGAACTATTGTTGGGACAATACGATGAAAGATATTTCTGTGTATAAATAAAAGTGCATGCTATGTCAAAAAGTGAATTTTGAAAGGAAATATTATAATGTGATGATGAAACCATTAACCTTACCAACATGTAAATAAGAAAACATCACCATGAACTTTTTCATCAGACCACCAAAGAAATCTAGAGGAAACAATGAAATGTGGGTTATTTTTTATTATCTTATAATGATAGATCACTTTATCACAATTAGATAAGACTTAACACCGGATAAACTGTCTTATATTTACATTTGAGAAGTGGTATGGATTCATGGAGTACCACTATCACCTAAAAGAGCTGAAAAGGCACCCAAAATTCTCTTAACACTAATTTAAACTTTAGTTTTCCTTATCATCCTCAAATTTATTGTCAATCAGAGATTACTGTTCATATAATAGAAAAAAATGTTGATGGAATGATATATATAATTAAAAGGAGGATAGGACCAATATTTTCCTCTGGTTTAGTTCTCTTATAACAATGATTTCAACATAAGAATCCAAATTTCTCCATATGAATCTCTTCATGGGAAAAGATACAAAACGCTTTCATGTTGGAATGAGGTCGGTAAACATAAGTTTCTAGGATCTAAAATGGTCAATGAAATAATAGATAATGTCAAAACCATTCAACAGAACATCAAGATAGACCAAATTCGATAGAAGATCTGCAAAGACATTCATTGATGGTATTGAAATTTTAATTTTGGAGACATGGTATTCTAGCACATATATCCATTGAAGAGGATCATGGGATTTGGAATGAAATGAATATTGAGTACTAGGTACATCGTCCCCTTTGAGATTCTTGATCACGTTAGAGTTGTGTCTAATTGACTGTAATATATAACTGCCATGCCCCAAGTACACAATGTATTCCATGTATCCATGTTGAGGAAGTACATATGAGATCCCTCACATGTACTGAATTCATAGTTGGTATACTTAGGAAATAATCTCTCTTATGAGGTGACACCTGTGAAGATATTAGACCGTAGAGATATGGTTCTACACAATATGACTACCCACCTAGTCAAAGTGTTGTGGTAGAATCATATGTAAAAAGGGGAAGCATGGGAACCATATGAGGCAACGAATGAGAAGTACACACACTTATTTTCACCATAGTTTGAAAAATGAAATTTTGAGGGTGAAATTTCATAAGGTGGGAAGAAAGTAACAACCCATAATTCTATAAATGGATGTACCCTTATTATAATTATGTAATATAGTATAAATCACATATAATTAAACAAAAAAACAATATAAACCTTATAAATTATGAACTAAGGGAATAAGTGGTATTTCTAGAAGTAAATGAACCTATACCAGTGGAATAGTAACTTGACCTTTGGAAAAGTAATGTGACCATTAAGAATTGTAACTAGGAAAATTGAATAGTAACCCCATCTATGAAAGTATAAATAAAATTTAAGGATCCTATAAGTGATAATATGATATAATTATATCATCATACATGTAACACCCCAAGCTTCAACGGTATGCTTCTCTTTGAATAATGTGATAGCATGTGTTGTACGCAACACCGAGTTCTAACACACCATAACCAATCAAACTAGCCGTTATGAATAGTAATACCTACTTTTCGAAATTATATATATTTTATATTTTAAAATGGACTTCATTTCTGGATTCGTAATATCGAATTTATCCTATGGTGAAATTTTGGTACTTTTCGGAAAACTTTCATATTTTGATGAATAGTGAAAATTACTAAATTTTAATTAAAAACAACTTTTTTAATCAAAATAATTAATATTGATAAATTATTAATTTGAGTGGTGTTAAAGTATATTTAGAATATATTTTTACCATTTAATATAATGTTGGTCATTGGACATAATTTTACAATTAAACCGAACATAAACAAGTGTCAATCTTTTGATAGTTATTATCTCTTAAAAACACGCTTTTTGTTTTGACAGCGGGAATTAATTTTAAATTAATTTCTGCCACTTCTTTGATTTGAATTTAGAAAAATGGATTCCATATTTGGAATCAGGATTTCCAAATTGTGTAAATAGGTAACTTTTATTTTTTGACATTTTGAATAATTACTGCGGTAATATTTTATTTACCATGGTTAAGGGTAAATCCGGTAAATAAGGGTTAAAAAATATTACTATAATAATACTAAATTACCCTAAAACGTGTCCTAGACTTATTGGTTGATACATGTTCGACCATAGGCATCTTTGGGATGATTTTGGGACCCCATGGTGCCACTTGTCGGTGATAGAGACACTTTTTTTAATTAAGTTAAAATGAATACAAAAATAACACAAGCATATATCTTTTAGAAAAACAATTTGTACATAGGGTTACATATGTTGGATTTTAGATTATAAATATTCCTTATAAAGATAAAAATATTTCCTACATAATGATAGTTTATTTATAATTTTTAGACATTAAATAATTTAATTTATTTATGACACAATGATGATGAATTAATTACTATAATAGTGAAAAATTAAATTAATTGATATTATAAATACCCAAATAAATATAATATGAAACTTTTAATAAATTAAACTAATTTTATAGGATAATATGATATATTAGTATTGATTTAATTTACTTTTTTTGAAGTAATCAATCTGTTATGAGTTTCAACAAAATCAACTATTGAATAGTGTCAAAATTGACATAAAAGAGTTCTTAAAACAAATATTATATTATTAATTGATATTAAATTCCTAAAAATATATGGATCGGCCAAGAGACTTATATCATGATAGGTTCATCATTAATGGACCACTTGGGGGTCGCTTGGATGTATATAGTAAGTTTATTAACCATATTATATAAAAATACAAAGAGACATTGTAAAAGTGAAACTAATTAACTTAGAGTTAATACTTAAAGATAAGGTTAATATAAGTACCCAAACCTGTCTAAATTCTATTTTTTGAGTTTTTTTCGACCTATACCCACCTTAAAATTTAAATAATAAACTTTGGAACCATTAGAAACCGAATATGAATTTATTATAAATTAATATTTCTAGCTTTTCCAAAGGTGCCCCTCACCCCTCTTATAAAAGGGCACTCATCCTTCTCATTTCTTCACACCTTAAAAGCCTTTTGGTTCGGCCAAACTCTGCCCAAATACTCTCCCAACTTCCCTCAATACAACCTATAGGCCTTAGTTTGATCATAAATCCAACCTAAGAATCCCTTTTGATCAAATCAAAAGGAAGAACCCGAAGAAGAGGTAATGTTTTCACCACCCCTTTTCAAGTTCCTTTCTTCTTCCACTTCTTCTTTCTTTGTTATTACCATTTTAAAATAATAACTCCAGTATCTTACATATACTGTGATGTTATTATAATTATGGTACAACCATATTCAGTATTCTATCCACCCTTTGAATAACATGTCACCATACGTGCGTACGTACGGCTTACCGTCTTCACGTCATGGTGTAATTGTTATTCAATATATTATTATTTGGATGGGTATAATAATGATGTGTAACTCATGTAAATAATAAATATAACATGTTAATTATTCTTTATATATGATATACCATCCATTTATATATTATTATTATATCAAAAGAATGATATTGTCTCTCGTGCGTACGTACGGACTACCGTCTCCACGAACGTGATGAGATTCATTATCTATCGTATCCATTAAAGTATAATTATCATTTGATGATTTAAAAATGATGTTTAAGGACTTGATATCATTCTGGATATGAATAATATACAACCTATCTATAACAAACACGGCTTATGTAACAAAAAATATAAAAGAAAATGAGTAAGTTAACACCTGAAACGACGATAATACTAAGATATTATTATCAAATCAATATTAAAAGATCATATATGATATCATATTAATGTATATGATTCTTGTATAATTTAATAACAATTATTTCACCATTATACCGGAGATTAACCTACCCCAACCAAGGAAAAGTACAAGGTAAGGGTTATTTCACAATCTCTTCATTATCCGAGGTTGTTTATATGTAATAATCTACTGGGATCTCTTTATCATCCACATCCATGTTTTCATAAAAATGTATTTCAAAACATTTTTATTATTTACAATAATATGGGTTAAAGTCATTTATACCCTTGTTTGACTTTTTATAAGAGGAATCTTTCCGTCATTTTCAAAACAAGGTCCTTTTAACCTTTTCGACAGAATTAAGGTAAGAATGTTTTTTTTAACTTATACGACGGGTGCGGTTATTTTCCGCCATTATAAAATCTTCAAAGCTTTCCTTACAATCTTATAAGAATATTTTCAAATGTTTTATTTTATATGGATCTTAAATGATTTCAAAATAAAAAGAGATATTTCTCTCAAAAGAGTTTTGATTTCATCTATGTCAACATCATTTGATGGATTTTACGCTTATTTGAAGTTGATTTATTATGATACAAAACTTTTATATTATATTGTAGGTTTTGTGATATGTTTGACTTTGGATGTGCTATTTTTATACCATTCATAGTTTATGGTGAAAGTATTGACATTTCGTATGCTAGTTTTAATACAAATGTTTATGTTATGTTTAAACCTTTTCATATGGGAATGCATTGGACTTAATATGTGACGGGTGGAGCCCGCTATAGCTCCTAAATGCATCGGTATGTCTCATGAGACAAAATAGTGTCTTGGAACATGGCCTTGACAAAATCTTATTTGTAGTCTTGGCACGAGGCCTTGGCTATGTGGTTATGATAGTCTGGAATTATGCATTCCATCATTATGAAAGTGGTTATTGATTTTGTATGTGATTATTCGATTAGTAGAATATCCATGTGAATAAGTAAATGGCATTATTTCATTTTATTTATGCCATACTATGTTGAAAGTTCACGTTTGGAAGGCTTTTGTTTTAGTTATACATTACCTTAAATGATTATTCTTATTTATGAAAGTTTCCGCTATATTGTTATCCTTACTGGGCATTTGAGCTCACCCCTTTTCTATGTTTTATTTTTCCCAGGATGTGAAGAAGTAAGTTATGAATGACCTACAGGGATATTATGAGGGGATAATAGTGTGGACTGTGGAGACATTATGTTGTTGTAGTAGTTTTTCATTTTATGATGTAATGTAAGCCTTATGAATATATCTAGTGTTTCCAAGGCTACTAAACAAATTGGTCTTTCGAGATTTGATCTTTCTTGTGATCATGCCAATGTTATGTAATAATGCACCGACTCTGGGTAACTAGGGTCGGGGCGTTACAGTTGGTATCAGATGAAGTTTAGTACAAACCTTGGAAGCTAGATTTAGATAAACTCTGATTAGAGCACGTAGACCTAAGATGAACGTTGAGGATTAGTATAGAAGAACTTCCTAGAATTTTGGTATTGTAGAGATTTTGTGAGTTTTCCGAGAAATACATCCCTGTCTGGATATGAGCAGGTAGAGGCAGCTCTGGTACAGATGTACCTAGGGGTAAAACCCGAAAACACCGCTTTGAGCTAGACTCGAACGGGAATTGGTGCACGACAACGGGCCTTGCTGCACTCTTGGTTACGACACTCCCGGGGGATATTCTTAGGATAACTCTCATTTTCTTTACAAATTATTATGAAGGGTTTATCAGTATATACTTCCTCAAAGAAAACATTTTTATTATTATGGATTATATCCATAAATAGTTCAATTTATGTTAAGTGTTTTATAAGTATGGGATTATGTATTTTGATTCATAAACTGATCTAGTTTATGCCATTGTTTAGAAATGGCTTCTACTGGAAGAAATGGAAACCGTATCAATGCACGCACTCCATGTAGGGATTTCCCTCCTGCTCAAGATAATTAAGTGGAGCTGGTGATGCAACTGGTGCCGATCAGCTAATCACCATACTGGGACAACTCACTCAGGTTATGAATAATAACCTTACCCGTATGGAGCACCCTGATCGACAGTGTGGAGGATCAATGTTAGATCGATTCATGAGGCAACAACCACCAACGTTCAATGGGAGTACAAATCCCTTAGTAGCTAAGCAATGGATAAATTCCCTAGAGAAAATATTTCAGGCTTTGGGGAGCCGTGAAAGGGAAAAAGTTATCATGGCAGTTTACCGCCTCACTGGATATGCTGATCAATGGTGGTCATTAATTCAAAATATGAAGGAAGATGATGAAGTATCAAATATGGAATGTAGGGAGTTCAAAGATCAGTTTTTAGAAAAATACTTTCCTCACGACCATCGAGCAGATATAGAAAGACAATTTCTAAGTCTGAGACAGAAGGAGGATGAGAATGTCACAAAGTATGAGGCTAACTTTACAAGGTTAGCAAGGTATTCTGGTGATTATATACATAACCCAAGAAGTACGATTGATCGTTTATTTGATGGGTTAAAACCATTTCTCCGTCAAGAATTAGTCTCACAATCCTTTTCATCGTACGAAGACATTGTCTCATGTGCTATCAAGACCGAAAAGGAATTCTCTATGTCTTATGACTTTAAAGCAAAGCAAGAGAAGAAGAGGCCTGCTGAACAATCTGGGAATGGAAATAAGGGGAAGAAAGGAAAGGTTGAATATCCATCTTGTGGTAAATGTGGGAAGAAACACCCTGGTACTTGCTTGAAGGGAATGGGAGTCTGTTACAAGTGTGGTGAAAAAGGCCACCAAGCTCGTGATTGAAAAGGGATGAAGGAAGCTACCAACGTTCAGTGCTACAATTTCAGGGAGATGGGGCATTACACAAATGCATGTCCTAAGCGTCAGGAGAACTTACCTCAGAAAAGTCCAAGGGATCAAGGCTAGGCTTATGCTATCACTACTGCTGAGGTAGAAGCTCTGAAAGACGTGATGGCAGGTAATTTAATGGTTTCCTCAAGTTTAGAAAATGCATTATTTGATTCTGGATCATTGCATTGTTTCATATCTTCCCAGTTTGCTAAGAAAATTAGATTTTTCCAATTTGATTTAACAAGGGAGTTGTCAGTTAAAACTCTTAAGGGAAGTATCATTGCAACAAAGTTTTGTGAATCAGTCCCCATTAGAGCACATAAATGTTCTTTATCTGCTGATCTTGTCATCATACCTATGATTGAGTTTGATATAATCCTCGGTATGGACTGGATTTCGGACTATGATGCGAAGATTTACTGTAAGAAGAAATAGGTTACGATTCTTGATGATAATGATAAGGAACACCTTATCTTTAGAGAAGAATCGTCACCACCTAATTCTTATTTAGATCCACCCCCAGTAGCTCAACTTAATTCAATTAATGGGGAGGAAGAGAATGAAATAACTGTCGGTGAGGAAAGGTATGTTCAAATAGAGGATGTACCTATTGTGAAAGAATTTGTAGATGTATTTCCGGAATATTTACCTAGACATCCTCCAGAACAAGAAGTTGAGTTTTCCATTGATTTAATTCCTGGATCAAGGCCTATATCGAAGACCCCTTATAGAATGGCCACTGTAGAATTATTTGAACTAAATAAACAACTAGATGAATTGATTAATAAGGGATTTATTCTCCCTAGTCTTTCTCCATGGGGATCCCCTGTTCTTTTTGTTAAAAAGAAAGATGGATCTATGAGGATATGTATCGACTACAGGGAGATAAATGCTATAACGATAAAGAACAAGTATCCCCTACCTCGTATCGATGATTTATTTGACCAACTACATGGGGCTCAATACTTTTCAAAGATGGACCTTCGATCTGGATACCATCAGTTGTGTGTGAAGAAGGAAGACATTCCGAAGACAGCATTTCGAACCAGGTACGGGCATTACGAGTTTACCGTAATGCCGTTTGGATTCACTAATGCACCCTCTGTATTCATGGATCTGATTAATAGATTTTTCAAGGAGTATCTCGATGAATTCGTGGTGGTATTTATTGATGATATCTTGGTATACTCCAAAACCTACGAAGATCATGAAAATCACTTGTGCATTATCTTGAAGACTCTGAGGAGGCATGAATTATATGGGAAGTTTAGCAAGTGTGAATTCTGGCTTCAGGAGATTTCTTTTCTTGGCCATATTGTCTCTAAAGATGGAATCTCTGTTGATCCTTCTAAGACCAAGGCAATCCAAGAATGGCCAGCACCTACGAGTATAACTGAGGTACGTAGTTTTATTGGTATGGTAGGTTATTATCGACGTTTCGTCCAGAATTTTGCGCGATTGGCTAACCCATTAACGAAGCTCACACGTAAAGGGGTTAAATTTGTTTGGACAAAAGAGTGTGAAGAATGTTTTGAAGAACTTATGAGAAGATTAGTCAATGCTCCTATATTGACTCTACCATCGGGGAATGATGGGTTCGTTATTTATAGTGATGCATCAAAGAAAGGACTTGGTTGTGTCCTTATGCAGAATGATAGATTTATTGCCTATGCATCACGACAGTTAAAAATTCATGAACAAAACTATCCTACCAATGATCTCGAGTTAGCAGCTATGATCTTTGCTTTGAAGATATGGAGGCACTACCTCTATGGTGAAAAATGTGAGATTTATACTGATCACAAGAGTTTGAAGTATATTTTCTCACAAAAAGAACTCAACATGAGGCAAAGGAGATGGCTTGAATTACTCAAGGATTATGATTGCACGATACACTACCACCCAAGGAAAGAAAACAAGGTGGCAGATGCTTTCGGCAGAAAAGACCATGGTGTTTTGAACATGATGAGAATTTAAAGGGATCCAATTTTCATGGATCTAGTGAAGATGGACATGGGAATAACCAGAGAAGGTGAAACATCAATGATTTTTCAAATGGTTGCCAAACCATCTTTACTAGAAAGTATTAAGAGTTCTCAGACCAATGATGAAGAATTTCAAAAGAAGATTAAAGCTGTGAATGATGGAGATTGAGAGACTTTGTGTATGAAGATGGAATTTTGAAATTCGGGAAGAGACTTTGTGTTCCCGATTTACCTGATCTAAAAAGGGAATTGTTGGATAATGCTCGTAGTTCAAATTTCTCTATACACCCTGGGAGCACGAAAATGTATATATATTTGAAGGAACATTTTTGGTGGGACAACATGAAGATGGAGATTGCTGATTTTGTGTCAAGATGTATGGTTTGTCAACAAGTTAAAGCTGGAAGGCAATAGCCTGGAGGAGTCATGCAACCTCTTCCCATACCAGAGTGGAAATGGGACAATATTACGATGGACTTTGTCATGGGGCTACCAAAGACTCCTAGAAGGAATGATGCAATATGAGTTATTGTCGATTGTCTTACCAAGTCAGCACATTTTCTTGCTATAAGAGAAGATCTACCCCTGGAACGCCTAGCAAGACTATATATTAATGAAGTTGTGAGACTTCATGGAGTACCCCTATTGATTGTTTCTGATTGTGATCCCCGTTTTACTTCAAGATTTTGAAAAAGTCTTCAGAAATCCCTGGATACTGAACTTAATTTGAGCACTGCTTACCATCCTCAGACAGACGGACAATCAGAATGGACTATTTAGACCTTAGAAGACATGTTGAGATCTTTCTCACTTGACTTTCAGGGTATGTGGGATCAATATTTCCACTGGTAGAATTTTCCTATAACAATATCTTCCATTCGAGTATTCAGATGGAACCATATGAAGCGTTATACAGAAAGAGATGTCGTACACCAACCTGTTGGGATGACGTTGGTGAAAGAAAACTTGTAGGCCCAGAACTGGTGGAGGAAACGGTGGAAAAGGTGAAGGTAATCCAAAATCACATCAAAGCAGCTCAAAGTAGGCAGAAGAACTATGCCGATAATCGATGGAAGGATTTGGAATTTCAAGTCGGTGATCATGTTTTCCTGAAGGTATCTCCATGGAAGGGATTCATACGTTTTGGTAAGAAAGATAAATTGAGTCCCAAGTACATCGGACCCTTCGAAGTTCAAGAACGAATTGGGGTTGTAGCTTACCGATTGGCAATGCCGCCAAGTCTCTCCAAAGTTCACGATGTGTTCCACGTATCTCTGTTGAAGAAATACATGTCTGACCCAATGCATGTATTCACCTATGAAGAATTAGAACTGGAACCCGATCTGTCTTATTGCAAAGAGCCCGTCAGGATTCTTGATACGAGAGAACAAGTGCTGAGAAACCGGACGACGCGTGTGGTAAAAGTTTTGTGGAGAAACCATAAGATGGAAGAGGCAACGTGTGAACCCGAGGAACTTATGATGATGAACCACCCGAGTCTTTTCATTTGGTAGTATTCTAGAAATTTCGAGGACAAAATTATTTGAAGGAGGGGAGAATGTAACACCCCAAGCTTCTACGGTACGCTTCTCTTTGAATAATGTGATAGCGTGTGTTGTACGCAACACCGAGTTCTAACACACCATAACCAATCAAACTAGCCGTTATGAATAGTAATACCTACTTTTCGAAATTATATATATTTTATATTTTAAAATGGACTTCATTTCTGGATTCGGAATGTTGAATTTAGCCTAAGGTGAAATTTTGGTACTTTTCGGATAACTTTCATATTTTGATGAATAGTGAAAATTACTAAATTTTAATTAAAAACAACTTTTTTAATCAAAATAATTAATAGTGATAAATTATGAATTTGAGTGGTTTTAAAGTATATTTAGAATATATTTTTACCATTTAATATAATGTTGGTCATTGAACATAATTTTACAATTAAACCGAACATAAACAAGTGTCAATCTTTTGATAGTTGTTATCTCTTAAAAACACGCTTTTTGTTTTGACAGCGGGAATTAATTTTAAATTAATTTCTGCCACTTCTGTGTTTTGAATTTAGAAAAATGGATTCCATATTTGGAATCAAGATGTCCAAATTGTGTAAATAGGTAACTTTTATTTTTAGACATTTTGAATAATTATTGCGGTAAATATTTTATTTACCATGGTTAAGGGTAAATCCGGTAAATAAGGGTTACAAAATAATACTATAATAATATTAAATTAACCTAAAACGTGTCCTAGCCTTATTGGTTGATACATGTTCGACCATAGGCATCTTTGGGTCGATTTTGAGACCCCATGGTGCCACTTGTAGGTGATAGGGACACTTTTTTTTAATTAAGTTAAAATGAATACAAAAATAACACAAGCATATATCTTTTAGAAAAACAATTTGTACATAGGGATATATATGTTGGATTTTAGATTATAAATATTACATAGAAAGATAAAAAGATTTCCTACATAATGATAGTTTATTTATAATTTTTATACATTAAATAATTTAATTTATTTATGACACAATGATGATGAATTAATTACTATAATAGTGGAAAATTAAATTAATTGATATTATAAATACCCAAATAAATATAATATGAAACTTTTAATAAATTAAACTAATTTTCTAGGATAATATGATATATTAGGATTGATTTAATTTAATTTTTTCGAAGTAATCAATCTGTTATGAGTTTCAAAAAAATCAACTATTGAATAGTGTCAAAATTGACATAAAAGAGTTCTTAAAACAAATATTATATTATTAATTGATATTAAATTCCTAAAAATATAAGGTTCGTCCAAGAGACTTATATCATGATAGTTTCATCATTAATGGACCACTTGGGGGTCGCTTGGATGTATATAGTAAGTTTATTAACCATATTATATAAAAATACAAAGAGACATTGTAAAAGTGAAACTAATTAACCTAGAGTTAATACTTAAAGATAAGGTTAATATAAGTACCCAAACCTGTATAAATTCTATTGGTTGAGTTGTTTTAGACCTATACCCACCTTAAAATTTAAATAATCAACTTTTGAGCCATTATAAACCGAATATGAATTTATTATAAATTAATATTTCTAGCTTTTCCAAAGGTGCCCCTCACCCCTCTTATAATAGGGCACTCCTCCTTCTCATTTCTTCAAACCTTCAAAGCCTTTTGGTTCAGCCAAACTCTGACCAAATACTCTCCCAACATCCCTCAATAAAACCTAGAGGCCTTAGTTTCATCAGAAATCCAACCTAAGGAGCCCTTTTGATCAAATCAAAAGGAAGAACCCGAAGAAGAGGTAATGTTTTCACCACCCCTTTTCAAGTTCCTTTCTTCTTCCACTTCTTCTTTCTTTGTTATTACCATTTTAAAATAATAACTCCAGTATCTCACATATACGGTGATGTTATTATAATTATGGTACAACCATATTCAGTATTCTATCCACCCTTTTAATAACATGTCACCATACATGCGTACGTACGGCTTACCGTCTCCACGTCGTGGTGTAATTGTTATTCAATATATTATTATTTGGATGGGTATAATAATGATGTGTAACTCATGTAAATAATAAATATAACATGTTAATGATTCTTTATATATGATATACCATCCATTTATATATTATTATTATATCAAAAGAATGATATTGTCGCTCGTGCGTACGTACGGACTACCGTCTCCACGAACGCGATGAGATTCATTCTCCATCGTATCCATTAAAGTATAATTATCATTTTATGATTTAAAAATGATGTTTAAGGACTTGATATCATTCTGTATATGAATAAGATACAACATATCTATAACAAACACGGCTTATGTAACAAATCATATAAAAGAAAATGAGTAAGTTAACACCCGAAACGACGATAATACTAAGATATTATTATCAAATCACTATTAAAAGATCATATATGATATCATATTAATGTATATGATTCTTGTATAATTTAATAACAATTATTTCACCATTATACAGGAATTTTAACCTACCCCAACCAAGGAAGAGTACATGGTAAGGGTTATTTCACAATCTCTTCATTATCCGAGGTTGTTTATATGTAATAATCTACTGGGATCTCATTATCATCCACATCCATGTTTTCTTAAAAATGTATTTCAAAACATTTTTATTATTCACAAGAATATGGGTTAAAGTCATTTATACCCTTGTTTGACTTTTTATAAGAGGAATATTTCTGTCGTTTTCAAAACAAGGTCCTTTTAACCTTTTCGACAGAATTAAGGTAAGAATGTTTTTTTAACTTATACGGCGGGTGCAGTTATTTTCCGCCGTTATAAAATCTCAAAAGCTTTCCTTACAAGCTTATAAGAATATTTTCAAAAGAAAATGTTTTATTTTATATGGATCTTAAATTATTTCAAAATAAAAAGATATATTTCTCTAAAAAGAGTTTTGATTTCATCTATGTCAACATCCTTTGATGGATTTTACGCTTATTTGAAGTTGATTTATTATGATACAAAACTTTTATATTGTATTGAAGGTTGTGTGATATGTTTGACTGTGGATGTGCTATTTTTATACCATTCATAGTTTATGGTGAAAGTATTGACATTTCGTATGTTAGTTTTAATACGAATGTTTATGTTTTGTTTAATCCTTTTCATATGGGAATGCATTGGACTTAATATGTGATGGGTGGAGCCCGCTATAGCTCCTCGATGCATCGGTAGGTCTTATGAGACAAACTAGTGTCTTGGCACAAGGCCTTGACAAAATCTTATTTGTAGTCTTGGCACGAGGCCTTGGCTATGTGGTTATGATAGTCTGGAATTATGCATTCCATCATTATGAAAGTGGTTATTGATTTTGTATGTGATTATTCGATTAGTAGAATATCCATGTGAATAAGTAAATGGCATTATTTCATTTTATTTATTCCATACCATGTTGAAAGTTCAAGTTTGGAAGTCTTTTGTTTTAGTTATACATTGCCTTAAATGTTTATTCATATTTATGAAAGTTTCCGCTATATTGTTATCCTTACTGGGCATTTGAGCTCACCCCTTTTCTATATTTTATTTTTCCCAGGATGTGAAGAAGTAAGTTATAAATGACCTATAGGGATATTATGAGGGGATAATAGTGTGGACTGTGGAGACAATATGTTGTTGTAGTAGTTTTTCATTTTATGATGTAATGTAAGACTTATGAATATATCTAGTGTTTCCAAGGCTACTAAACCAATCGGTCTTTTGAGATTTGATCTTTCTTGTGATCATGACAATGTTATGTAATAATGCACCGACTCTGGGTAACTAGGGTCGGGGCGTTATAATACATGTTGAAGTGCATTGTGTTGCATTTGTTGTCAATGAGACATGAAGTTGTCTTGGAATGAATGGAAGTCAGGTAATGTCAAGATGTGAATGACAAAGGTTGTGATGGTGTTGGTGGTGAGGGAGAATGACCATGGTACTAAGATGCATGTCACTTAGGAGATTCACTAAGTGACATAGGAGATGTGGTTGAAACATTCTCTAGTAACATCTGACGATTGTTGAGCTGATCTTTAAGTTCATAGAACTTGTATCAATTGGATACAAAGTCACAACATGATTAGAAGACCATGCATTGTACTGACAATGCATGAGGAGTTGAAGAGATCCATCCACAACTTCTAAGTGGATGAAGTGGATTAATAAAGTCCATGCACTATCACTTAGTGCATGAGAATTTGAAGAAGATCCAACTTGATCTCTGATTGGATCATTGAAGAATTTTGATGAATTATTTGATTCAGGAGCATCGGTTGAAGGAAGAACCTTCAAGAATTCCATTCTTAAATGATGAATATATGTTGAAGAAGGATGATGAATTCTAATGAAGAAGAAGAAATAAAGAGGAGGAAGAATGGCTTAGAAGAAGAAGGAGGCATTTGGCACTTGGCATGTTTTACATAGAGGAGGACTTTGTTTTTACAAAGTCTAGGTTCTGTCCTTTGCCAAAAAAAATTGGCCATCTCAAGCCAGCCCACGAGTTCAACCCCACGGCTCATATGGGCACTAGGCGCCACGCCCATGGGGGATCCCATGGTGCAAGCTCGAGAGGCAGGGGGGCCGTGTATAAGCCCCCGAGGGCACGCGGTGGTGAAATCCGCGCGCCCGAGATGCATAGTGGGCGCTAGAGCGCGCCCGCGGGAGCAAGAGTGGGCGCAGAGCGCGCCCGCAGGGAGAACACGGTGCGGGGCGGCACCGTGGAGGGAGGAGTTTCAACTGGCCGCTCATGGGAGCGCCAGGGTGATAAAGCGCGGAAAATCCGCGGAAGGATTCGATGTGGGACGACGAAATTTCACCCGGGAGCGATCCTGGCCGCTCGATTCATCGCGCGCCAGATCCGAGCCGCTCATCTAATCCCGCGCAAGATCCTCAGATCCAGGCCGCCCGATGCATCTCCATCGCCTGATCCGACGGCCGGAGCTCGTCTCCTTCCTCGAGCTCGAGCCGAGGACATCCCGAAGCCACCCGCAGCCTCCTTCGAACCAGAGGCCTCCCGAAGATGGTTTTTGAGTTCCCGACCACCATTTTCGAAGCCAAAGCCTCCATTGTGATCGTCTGGCCACACCGAACCGAACCATGCTTAAAAATAAGCATGCATGCGATGAAAGGAGGATTTCGAGCGAGGCCGAAGCAACCGGAGGTGCGAGGTCATTCGGTGTTCGTGCTTTGCATGCATGAGCCAAAACAGAGGCCGTGCATGCGTTATAAATCACATGCACGAGGAGGAATAAAAATGAAAGAGCCCGCGGTGAAACAGAGAGTAAAAGCAAGATTCGTAAATATTTTTAAAGAACTGAAATCTTCGGTGATTCAAGATTTATTGCACGCGGATAATCTGAGGCATCTCTGCCTATAAAAGGAGAGGCCGAGACCTCATTGATGTTGCTGATCCTTTCTTGAAAATCAGGTGTCCCGCGTGTGCCTCTGCCTCGCGAAGAAGAAGCCGTCGCGCAAAGCACTTGCGCGGCTGTTGTTCTCGGTGCCACCCGAGGCCCGAAGGAGTTCCTCTCGCGCACCCCTTGCGCGAAAGAGGTGAAGGGAAGGAGTCCCCTGCGCGCTATCCCTTTGCGCGACAGGAAGAACCCGGGGCAGTAGCTCTTGCGCTCCCCGTGGTTGTGGTGTCTTGCACCTTTGAGGAGCCCGCGCAACAGAACCTTTGCGCGGCCGATTGCACCCGAGGCCTTGTGCACCCAAGTACCTTGTGCTCTTTGAACCCTTGCACCCTTTGAGTGCAAAGTGAAGAAGAAGAACATACGGGTGTTGTGTGTGCAATTACAAGAAGGTGGCAGTGGGTGTGCACCAAAGAAGATCCGAGGCCTTAGTGAAGTTGTGTGTGCACCAAGTGAAGACCACACATGTTGTGTGTGTGAAAAGTGGAGAAGCTTGTTTGTACACACTTTGAAGAACAAACTAAAAGAATACTAAAGTGTGTGTGTGCAACAAGAAGAGGAGGAGGCCAACTCATGAGTGTGCAAAAGTAAAACAAGTGTGTGACAAGAAATAAGTTGGCCGAACCTAATGTGTGCACTAAAAGTGTATACACATTAGAAGAAGAAGAAGGAGTGACCCACACTAAAGTAGAACACACTCTAAGTGTGTAAGCAAATTGAATTAAGTGTGTGAAGTTCAGTAGGTGTGTGCTCAAAATTGATTACACCCTTTGTGGGTCTACTGCACCAAGAGGAAGAAAAGGAAAGTGCATGCATGCATGCATGCACGTGCACACGTGAACAATGCTAAATCAGTGGTGTGCATCTGAGGAGTCCAAGACTTGAAGATCTTGAAGAGTTTCCATGCACTCAGTGCATGATGTTGAAGTGATCTGAGACTGGACCAGACTGAAGTTAAAGACATCATTTGTCTGAGTATTCAGTAGTTGGAGAGAAGCCAGGTCATCCTCAGAAGAAGGAGATAAATCCTGAGCAAGACAAGAAGACCTGATCAACTGAAGTGATCAGAGGTACCGAGCAAGGCCAGCAACCTTTATCCCAGGCTGTTGAAGTTACTTGAAGAACTTAAAGTGAAGAAGAGCTACTCGTGTGACTCGAGGAGCCAGGAGAAGACCCTGTGGGACTCAGGGAGAAGAAGTCTTCAGTGGGATTCTGGAGCAGGCCAGTGGGACTCTGGTAACACTGTGGGACGCAGTATAAAGACCCTCCTGTGGGACTCAGGAGAGATACAGTGGGACTCTGTATCGACCATTGTAATACTAACCGATTATAATGGAAGAATCCATGCTTGGAGAGCATGGCAAGGATGTAGGCCTTTGGTGCCGAACCTTGTAAATCCTTGTGTCCTGTGCCTTTTCATTACTGCATTATCCGGGAAAGGTTGAGAGATACAAGAAGAGTGGATCGAGGCTTTAACCAGCCATAGAGGTTTAATTGATTAAGAATCAATTAGTAAAAAGTTTTAAAGGATCACTGATTCACCCCCTCCCCCTCTCAGTGATTCACACTGATCTGGGCACTTCAATTGGTATCAGAGGGAGGTTCCCTCTAAAAGATCCAAGGGAGTCTTTATGGAGTGCAGATTTGAGGAAATGAGTGATCAGCCTCAAATGGAGATATCTGCCAAGACTCAGAAAAATAGAAAGAAGAAACAGGCAAAGAAGATGAGGAAGAAGGTTGCTGCAATCAGATAAACTCCTTCTATGGAAACAAATGTGAAAGTCACATCAGATGACAATTCCTTTTATCATTCTTCTGATGAAGCCTGCTCTAGCTGTGATGAAGATGGAAGAAACAATGATCTTCTAAATGCAATCAAATATCTTCAGAAGAAAGTCCCCAAGGAAATTGCAATGTGTATAGCTACAGGCCTCCTTGATCTTCAAGAAGAAATATTACAGCTAGAAGATGAAGCCAATTCTCTAGAAGTCCAATTGGCAAAAAGGGTTGGCATAACCAACACTCTCAGAAAGCTGGTGAAGGCTAAGGATGAAACAGTTTCTCTTTGCAATGATAGATATGAAGACACTGCTGAAGAATTGCAAAGGAGCCTTTCTGAGAAAGAATTCTTTATGATATTAGTCAAAGATGTTTTCCATGCACTGGAAAAGAGGTATAGAGTATCAATGGTTGTTAAAGATGCTCAACTTGAAGACAAAGTAAAAAGGGTAAAGGAGCTTGACAACTCATTGCATGAAATGAAGAAGGTGCATGATGACCAGATGGAACAGCTGAAACAGAATTGGGAAGGAAGGCTAAGAACTGTTGAGGATGAGAAGAACTCCCTCAATATGAAATGCTTAGAACTGGAGGTGATATTGAAAAATCAGCAATCACCTAAAGCTGAATCCTCCCAGTCAGCTGGAAGAAGAAATGTTGCTACTCAAGTATGCATTGAGCAGGATGATTCTAAAAGAAAGACATCCTCTTGTGAAAGTGCAACAACTTCTAGAAAGAAGGTATCATCCATCCCATCTTGTACTAATGCTTCTAATAGAGTTTCTACTAAAAGTGCAGGATGGAAGAATAATTCCAAACAAATATGGATGAAGACAGTAAAGAAGCAGAGCTCTCCTGAAACAACACAACAAGTCAAGAAAAGTACCCTACAATCAGAAGGACTGAAGAGGTCAAGATTCGTGGGACAATGCTGGTGTTGTAACAAGTATGGGCATTGTGCAAAGGATTGTTGGTACAATCCACTGAATGCCAAAGCACAGAAGAAGCCCATGCCATGGGGGAGCAAGCCAGAAGGAAGGAAGCAACATCCACAGGTCCAGAGACATCTGTTTACTGCTAACAGATTTGGATTGCTTGACAACATCTGGGATGGTTGCAAAAGTGGTCAAAAAGTTGATACATATCAATCTCCGAATGTATCCAAAGCTGGAATGAAGAGAAGATCACTGAACCTGGCTCAGAGAGATTCCTTGGGAAGCAAGAAGAAAGTAGACAATGCTCCCAAGAAGTGTTTTAGAAATGAAGAGAAGTCCTTGGAGTCTGAGTCCAAGAAGGGTGATGCATCCAGAAGGACCACCAAGAAGTGCTTCTACTGTGGAAAGAAAGGTCATACCATGGATCTTTGTAAAGAAGCCATGAAATGAAATAGAAGCCAACTGGACTCAAACAGACAATCAATCCAGAAGAAGAAGAAGGGATTGATTGAAAACAAGTTGCCTAAGAGAGGTAGCTTGACAGCATCAAAGAAACCATGTGGAATATCCAAAACTGAGGCCACTCTTCCAAATGATTTACTAGTCATATGTCCAAATCAGTTGCAACTTGCCAAAGATCTGAAAAAAGCTGAAGATAAAGTTCTGGCAATTGCGAAGGCAAAAGGGAAGAAGAAGATTTCACATGAAGATGTTTTGAGAACCACACCAGCACAATCATCAATGAAGATCAAATGTGCAAGTGTGAAGACTGGTGAAAATGGGACATCTCGGTTGAGAGAATCTTCTCAACCTTGTTGTTCACATTGATGAACCAAGGAGGTTCCATCTTATTCCCTTATACTATTGGTATTTACATGTGCTAACATTGCAGGGAATTGAAGATGATGATCATTCTCAGCTGGAGGATGGTTTGGACAGAATGGAGTGCACCCCTTGAGGGGGAGCCAATCTGGAGAAGATGGGATTCTGATATTTAATTCCATCTTGAGAAAAGTGAAGGTATTCCAATCATACTTTCATCCCTTGTTTCTTAATTGAGTTTATCTTGTCAATTAAGGGGGAGTATTGATTGAAGACAAATGGATGAAAGGGGGAGCTTTATCTTTGCACTGAACTTTCTAATAAGTTTTGTGAAGTGTGTGCAGGATTTAGCAATTCATTGATATATCTGAAAAATTTCAAACCGCTGAAGCATGATCTCACATGTACAGTGAATTTTGGACAGCTTTGAATTCCTTGTTCATATCACTCTTGTTTTCTACACCGGGTTAGCCCAAGTAGACTTAGAGCTGATTTACTAAAGGTTCTTTGCTAAAGAAGAACATGTGACATCATCCCTCTCTCAGTGTTTTTCAAGAAAATACTTTTCAAAGGGAGGAAGATATTTGTGAAAGTGAACCACACCACACCTTTGCATTTGATTGCCAATAAGGGGGAGAAAATATTGGCACACATATTGACCCATTCATATGTGCTGAAGTGGTGTATTGACAACAAATACAAAGGGGAGATTGAAGTGCATTGTGTTGCATTTGTTGTCAATGAGACATGAAGTTGTCTTGGAATGAATGGAAGTCAGGGAATGTCAAGATGTGAATGACAAAGGTTGTGATGGTGTTGGTGGTGAGGGAGAATGACCATGGTACTAAGATGCATGTCACTTAGGAGATTCACTAAGTGACATAGGAGATGTGGTTGAAACATTCTCTAGTAACATCTGACGATTGTTGAGCTGATCTTTAAGTTCATAGAACTTGTATCAATTGGATACAAAGTCACAACATGATTAGAAGACCATGCATTGTACTGACAATGCATGAGGAGTTGAAGAGATCCATCCACAACTTCTAAGTGGATGAAGTGGATTAATAAAGTCCATGCACTATCACTTAGTGCATGAGAATTTGAAGAAGATCCAACTTGATCTCTGATTGGATCATTGAAGAATTTTGATGAATTATTTGATTCAGGAGCATCGGTTGAAGGAATAACCTTCAAGAATTCCATTCTTAAATGATGAATATATGTTGAAGAAGGATGATGAATTCTAATGAAGAAGAAGAAATAAAGAGGAGGAAGAATGGCTTAGAAGAAGAAGGAGGCATTTGGCACTTGGAATGTTTTACATAGAGGAGGACTTTGTTTTTACAAAGTCTAGGTTCTGTCCTTTGCCAAAAAAAATTGGCCATCTCAAGCCAGCCCACGGGTTCAACCCCACGGCTCATATGGGCACTAGGCGCCACGCCCATGGGGGATCCCATGGTGCAAGCTCGAGAGGCAGGGGGGCCGTGTATAAGCCCCCGAGGGCACGCGGTGGTGAAATCCGCGCGCCCGAGATACATAGTGGGCGCTAGAGCGCGCCCGCGGGAGCAAGAGTGGGCGCAGAGCGCGCCCGCAGGGAGAACACGGTGCGGGGCGGCACCGTGGAGGGAGGAGTTTCAACTGGCCGCTCATGGGAGCGCCAGGGTGATAAAGCGCGGAAAATCCGCGGAAGGATTCGATGTGGGACGGCGAAATTTCACCCGGGAGCGATCCTGGCCGCTCGATTCATCGCGCGCCAGATCCGAGCCGCTCATCTAATCCCGCGCGAGATCCTCAGATCCAGGCCGCCCGATGCATCTCCATCGCCTGATCCGACGGCCGGAGCTCGTCTCCTTCCTCGAGCTCGAGCCGAGGACATCCCGAAGCCACCCGCAGCCTCCTTCGAACCAGAGGCCTCCCGAAGATGGTTTTTGAGTTCCCGGCCACCATTTTCGAAGCCAAAGCCTCCATTGTGATCGTCTGGCCACACCGAACCGAACCATGCTTAAAAATAAGCATGCATGCGATGAAAGGAGGATTTCGAGCGAGGCCGAAGCAACCGGAGGTGCGAGGTCATTCGGTGTTCGTGCTTTGCATGCATGAGCCAAAACAGAGGCCGTGCATGCGTTATAAATCGCATGCACGAGGAGGAATAAAAATGAAAGAGCCCGCGGTGAAACAGAGAGTAAAAGCAAGATTCGTAAATATTTTTAAAGAACCGAAATCTTCGGTGATTCAAGATTTATTGCACGCGGATAATCTGAGGCATCTCTGCCTATAAAAGGAGAGTCCGAGACCTCATTGATGTTGCTGATCCTTTCTTGAAAATCAGGTGTCCCGCGTGTGCCTCTGCCTCGCGAAGAAGAAGCCGCCGCGCAAAGCACTTGCGCGGCTGTTGTTCTCGGTGCCACCCGAGGCCCGAAGGAGTTCCTCTCGCGCACCCCTTGCGCGAAAGAGGAGAAGGGAAGGAGTCCCCTGCGCGCTATCCCTTTGCGCGACAGGAAGAACCCGGGGCAGTAGCTCTTGCGCTCCCCGTGGTTGTGGTGTCTTGCACCTTTGAGGAGCCCGCGCAACAGAACCTTTGCGCGGCCGATTGCACCCGAGGCCTTGTGCACCCAAGTACCTTGTGCTCTTTGAACCCTTGCACCCTTTGAGTGCAAAGTGAAGAAGAAGAACATACGGGTGTTGTGTGTGCAATTACAAGAAGGTGGCAGTGGGTGTGCACCAAAGAAGACCCGAGGCCTTAGTGAAGTTGTGTGTGCACCAAGTGAAGACCACACATGTTGTGTGTGTGAAAAGTGGAGAAGCTTGTTTGTACACACTTTGAAGAACAAACTAAAAGAACACTAAAGTGTGTGTGTGCAACAAGAAGAGGAGGAGGCCAACTCATGAGTGTGCAAAAGTAAAACAAGTGTGTGACAAGAAATAAGTTGGCCGAACCTAATGTGTGCACTAAAAGTGTATACACATTAGAAGAAGAAGAAGGAGTGACCCACACTAAAGTAGAACACACTCTAAGTGTGTAAGCAAATTGAATTAAGTGTGTGAAGTTCAGTAGGTGTGTGCTCAAAAGTGATTACACCCTTTGTGGGTCTACTGCACCAAGAGGAAGAAAAGGAAAGTGCATGCATGCATTCATGCACGTGCACACGTGAACAATGCTAAATCAGTGGTGTGCATCTGAGGAGTCCAAGACTTGAAGATCTTGAAGAGTTTCCATGCACTCAGTGCATGATGTTGAAGTGATCTGAGACTGGACCAGACTGAAGTTAAAGACATCATTTGTCTGAGTATTCAGTAGTTGGAGAGAAGCCAGGTCATCCTCAGAAGAAGGAGATAAATCCTGAGCAAGACAAGAAGACCTGATCAACTGAAGTGATCAGAGGTACCGAGCAAGGCCAGCAACCTTTATCCCAGGCTGTTGATGTTACTTGAAGAACTTAAAGTGAAGAAGATCTACTCGTGTGACTCGAGGAGCCAGGAGAAGACCCTGTGGGACTCAGGGAGAAGAAGTCTTCAGTGGGATTCTGGAGCAGGCCAGTGGGACTCTGGTAACACTGTGGGACGCAGTATAAAGACCCTCCTGTGGGACTCAGGAGAGATACAGTGGGACTCTGTATCGACCATTGTAATACTAACCGATTATAATGGAAGAATCCATGCTTGGAGAGCATGGTAAGGATGTAGGCCTTTGGTGCCGAATCTTGTAAATCCTTGTGTCCTGTGCCTTTTCATTACTGCATTATCCGGGAAAGGTTGAGAGATACAAGAAGAGTGGATCGAGGCTTTAACCATCCATAGAGGTTTAATTGATTAAGAATCAATTAGTAAAAAGTTTTAAAGGATCACTGATTCACCCCCTCCCCCTCTCAGTGATTCACACTGATCTGGGCACTTCACATGTAAATAAATATTTTAAAAAATATTAATTAAGTGTGGGTATTTTTATAAAACATGAATGTTTATTTATAATTTTATAACTAATATAATTGTATAAAATCAAATTTATTTTCATAAAATAGATTCATAAATTACCATTTTCAGGTATTATTATTAAAATATGATTTTATGAGACATTAATTAAATTTTCAAAAGTGTTATAGAATCATTTATAATTTTAAAATCAATATTTTTCAAGTGAATAATTATTTTAATTAAAAATTAAATTTCTCATACGTAGAAAACTATTTTAATAAAATTTATTTTATTTTATAAATATAAAGATTGGAAAATATTTAGGGTTAATTTTTTGGATTTTTCTAAAAAACAAGAATTTTTTGTGAATAGTAAAATATCATAATTTACAAAATTTGATAAATACCTAAATTATTGAATCATAAATGATGTATGGATATTTAAATACCATAATATAAAAATATAATTAATTGTTTTAATATATTTATAAATAATTTTCAAACTATTTTTAGTTTTGAGCCAGAATAACAAACTAATGAATAAAATAATGAGAAAACACTCCTCTCATACCCTATAAATACCACCCTTCATCACCTCTTATTCTCAAACCTTATAAGAATTGAGACTTGTACAATTTATTCCTAATACTATTACTAAGCCCCTCCCCCACTTCCAATAGTATCATCCAAATACCAAACCCCTTGCCCTAAGGAGGTTCTCAAGGTGGAAAAAATGAAGATGTAAAAACCTCTTTCTTTTTCTTTCAATTTTTTTTCAATTTTTTTAGTTTCTTATCCACTAATAACCTCAACTTATAAAATATTCATGATAACTCTAATATCGTATATATAATATAATTTTATTGTTTTAATGGAATAATTCATCTTAAAACCTCTTCCCTTTTCCTTTTATTCTAAAAGAGAAAATATTATCGGTGGTGTGTTGATTTACCGCCATAGTTGATGATGCGTTTTAATTTTCCATTAAATCCTCCAAAGATGGTCATAAAACCATTATTATGGTCAAATAGGATATAATTATATATATTATAATTTATATAATATTCTAGAAGAAACATATAAATAAGATATTAAATAAAATGATATGTGTTTGTGACGGTCATAAAATCCACCAAATAAATTAAATCATTTTCATTTACTATTTATCTAATGATTCATCGTCATAAAAAATAAAAAAATGATATATATGATCATTTAATATTTATAATTTTAGTTAATAACATATACTTTTAATTCTGGACAACTATTCTAATTTTACGTGAACATCCATGCTCATATACAAGAGATCTGATCATGAAAAATAAGAAAACGAACAGTCCCAGATGATGAAATTAAACTGTATAACTCTTTAAAAATTCATAAAATGATCATAATAAATATATAATGAATCTAATTAATGTATAAAATTTTATTTATGTTTTAATTAATGAATCTACTTTTATTATCTTGGATATTAAAGTGAATAAGGCATTCAGAATTATGGTATGGGGATTCTCAAACCCAAATTCTTTTCTTTGGGTTATTCCTCTTTCATAAAAATTTTCAGTGTGGATGTTCTATTAATACTTCAAAAATATAATTTCATTTTATCTACCTTATAATTTTTGGGATATACATTCTTCCAATCTGATTTTTTGAAAAATACAAATATTTTTCAAAAAACCTCCTCTTTCTAAAAACACATGTTTTACTTGTCTTGAGATTATTTATTATTCACTCATGATTTATGATACTTATACAAAATATGTTATAACCTATTTACTTTGGGAACCCAAAATATTATTCATGAATGTATTCTTTATGAAATTAAACCCATTTCTTTCTATGGGTTATTTTATACCCAATACTAATATACATTCTATATAGCATGCATGATTATGAAGATTTTATGATGTGATGGGTGTGCCTGGAATTATATAAAAATTTAATTCATTGGGTAATTTGTGTATATCAATAGATAATTTTCAATATGCATGAACATGATGCTATATTTTTTCACAATGATTTTCTTATTGTTATGCACATATGTTTTTCCTCAACATGATGTTATATTTTTTTACAACTACGTGTGGTAGTTGACCATTAAGATATGGTGTTTAATTTTTATGCATTTCCACATTCCATGAATTTATCTAATGCTTCCTATGATTAATATGATGATGATACAATACTTATGTTATGATGATGATGAATATGATCATCCATTCTTCATGTATCTTATTCATCCTTTTACTGGGCATTTATCTCACCCCTTCTTTTGATTTATATCCTCAAGTGAATACTTATACTAAAGAAAACACAATGGACAATAATATTATAAATAATAATGATTGAAAAAAAGAATATGTTTTATCATGTAAAAATTATTTTTGTTTTTAATTTTCCCATGACACTAAACCTTTGGATCCTGGTTTTGTAGTACTATTAGGTTGTTTATCATTAAAATAATGTAATAGTCATGTATGAAAAATAAGGTTCACTATATAAAGAGTATTAAATGGGGGTTTTGGTTTTCTTTATTGTGTATTAGGTTTTTGATACTTGATTCTACCTATTTTATGTTTTCTTCATCAAGGGAGATGAGATTGGGACCGATTTTTAGGAAGGTTTGTTTTTAATTTCACTTTCCTTAGCATACATTTAAATATCTAATACCCTTTGTTTTTTATTTAAATTTAAATTTAAAGGATATATTCTTCATTTGTACTCAATGATTGGTGTATTTCATGGATTGGATTTGAAATTTGGGTGTTTTAAGTTGGTTGTTCCAAATGGGTGTGGCTTGAATACCCATTATGTTTATGATAAAATAGATAAAATAGTTTTTTTTAATTTCAAATGTATTTATAAAGTCATCTAAGAAATTATTTTACCTTATAGAGGGGTGTTTTTTGTAAAATGGGAATTTTTTTTATAAAATGGATTGGGTTAGATATTGTTTGATGTGGGCACTTTCTTGTGATTTTTTGTCATTGTGTAGCACATTAGATAACCTGGTTTCTATTGAGAGGTTTGTTTTAGGGACCATTTGAGCATTTGGAGCGAGAGACATGTGAGACATTATTTATTTCTAAGGGACTTGGTGATCCTCTAGGTAGGAAGACCTTGTGGGTTCTATTTTGATTCCTTATATACTGTGTGAGTTCTTATAGTTAGGCCTGAGGAAGACCATGAGATATTCCACTACTTAGATAGCTATCATACATGTATACTCACTCACGTTAGGACTAATGATTTAACACCTAGGTTCACATAAATAATTATGGATTAGTTTATATTATTTCCCCATTTTATTAGTTCCATTTTACTGTGATGATATGTATCATCCCCATTTATTCATTTTCCATTTATATGTTTATATGATTTTTACATTATGCTCACATTTATTATTCCTTATTGGTTATGATGACTATATTTTTCCTTGTATAATTGTTAATTTATTTGATCAATTTTGAATTTTATTTGGAAAACTGTGTGTTTTCTTGAAATGGAAGACCAAAGGGTTTTAAGAGGTTTGCATGCAATTGGTTTAGTTTCCAATTGGTTTAGTTTTGAAACTCTTTTCATACTATTTTATTATTTATCATGGGTAAAATATTTAAATAAATTCATTGTAGTTTCCTATCAGTCATCGTTCCTCACACCATTTTTGGGCCCTATTTGGGGATTCGTATATTTTTATCAGGAGATAGGTAAGGGAAAGGTAACCATGTACTAATGTGGAACTTCTTGATTACCATCATCCAGTGTTTTGTGGAGGATATGTGGTCTCGCTGTGATGGACTCATGTGGAGTCATTTTTTGAATTTTTTACACATAGGGTTGTATTAGGCATTTTTTTTTCTTTTTACCCCTTACATTGAACTCAGATTGTTTATTTTGAGATACTATATATTTGTATATGTCATTTTATGGAATGATTATTCTATGATGTTTGTTTTAGTTTATGGATTCGATTAATCTTGTGTTGAATTTCGCTAGATGTTCTTTTGATAATGATAACACTAATTAGAGGCTTCTCAAACCTATTCTATTGATGGGTCATGTAGGTTTACTAGTGGTGAAACCATTCCAAATCTTTGTCTGGTTATTCCAGGTGCATGTTTCCTACACATGGCAGTCAGGAACATTCTTTAATCCATGTAGCGGGTTGGATCTGATGTTGGGTTACATCAGACCATGTTGGTTCATTGAAAAATGGAATCAGTGTAGGTTTTTTATATGGGACTCTTTGGTATATGGGATTTATGAAGATTTAGACTTGGGAGGTTGCAATGGGGGGGTGCTTGGACAACTCTTATTTATGTCGATACTCGAGTTTCCATGGGTTGTATGGGATTTTCGTTATGATTTGAACTAGGTTTTGGGTTTTTTATGATGTTTTCTCTCTTTCTTCCTGATGTTTCTTGTAATTCCATTATGGGGGTTTTATTTTATTAATATTTTTATGGTTTTATGTTGGATTGTTCTTGGTGAATCTTATTCCTTTTTCCTTGTATAAAAATCCTCCAAGAAGGACCTCATCTTGTTTTAGAGAGGGTACAGAAGAGAGTACCCCACATATGGACCCAACTACCAATCTAGCTTATATAGAGTTTTTGATTCACATCATCTAAACCCTGGGTGAAGAGAGAGGTTGTTAGTAAACACAAACCAAGGACCATGCTCAAGAGTTTTCTAGGAAGAACCTACCAGTGGTTTTTGGGAACAAGGGACCCAATGAGCCTACGGAGTGGTTGGATTATATGCAGAAGATCATTGAATTTTTCAAGACCCCAGGGAAATCTAACATTGTATTTTCCATGTATGTGATAAAATGAATGGGTAGAGAGTTACGGGAGTTGATAGTTCTATTGGGGAAGCATGAGGATATCACCTAGATTTCTATTAAGGTGGATTTTAATAAGTAGTTCTACCATGAGAACTTCAGATTATTGAAAGCCTTTGATTATTTTAAAGTTGTATCAGGGTGATAAATTAGAGATGAATTATTCTACTAGATTCACATATTTGGTCCATGTATGTCTAGATCTCCTCGTAAATGATTATCTCAAGGCTCTATGTTTTGAGATGGGCTTAAAAATGGAGATTAAAAATATGATCATTGTTCTATATACACTAACCTATTCAAAGGTTGCTGGAAAATAAGTGATGATCTATTTATATTTGACAAGAAATATTGGTCTTTGTGGTCTTATTTCTATGGGTAGGATCTAGATTTATTCTTCATGATAGAATCAGAAGTGGGATGAGTCCTAGAAAGTTAGTGGAAAGGGTGTCCACAATACTATAATATCAGCTTTAATAGCTCCTATAATGAATAGATAAGTTTTATGTTATCAGTGAATAAAGGAAAGAAATTCTAGGGAAAATTTCCTGCAGACTCTAAGGATGTGCCCCCAGTGTGGGATATCAAGGAATATCCAACGCTATTGTTAGTTGGCTTTACATGGAAGTGGTGTATAGTCAACCTTTTCGAGGGGCTCTTAGGTGAAGTTTTAGTCTTCTAATTGTATATTATCTCATCCTCAATGTATGGGGGATTTTTATGTGGAGAAAAAGACTCAAATTGGTTCTAATCCAGGTATTATCCATATAGTTAGGGTCATAGTAGAGGACTCATTTTCTTGGTCAGCCACTGTTAGAGTTACATTTCTTATCTATTCATCTATAGAATTGTTTTCACACTAGTGCAACTCATTCATTCGTTTCACTTAATTTGATATATTACATGGGAATATGGGATGAGTTTATTTCTTATTTAATGGATTTTTTAACCTCGTTTCATAGGAAAATTAACCAATTTTTTATGTTTCCTAAGTTTCTTATTGTGGTAGCTAGAATGGAGGACGTTTGGGGCTTCCTTGTTTTGGACATGGAAATTTTTTAACTCCTTATTGACATGGATATTTTGATTATATGTATGGTTCTAGTATAATTTTATCACTTTAGAGTCTATTTACTTCCTAGTGATAGGAGAAATCATATCTTTAAGTGTAATTAGGATCCGTAGGCAGGGTTTTTGGGACTAGTTACATCAGATTTGGGGGTGATCCCATGTTATTTTCCCTAGTTTTTTCTTCATTATATTGCGCAATGATACTCATTTCAACATCTAGTGTCCATGAACAGTACCCTTATTGGGTTTCAAAGGATGTTTCTGGACTTTCACAGTAATTTTAGATCAATTTTTCCATCACTCCACTCCCTTAGATGAGCCTAATTTCCTTAATTACATATCACATGGATCTAGCCAAGATGAATGAGTTGCAATTCACCTATAGGATCTTTAGGGAAAGGGTTTTATCCATAATATTGTTTCAATATGGGTTTTTCAAGTGCTATTTTCAAAGAATGTGGATAGTATCGTCCAAATTTTCATAGGCTACGATAAGAATAACTAGGTGACAGTAAAGAATAAATACATGTTTCCCAAAATTTATGTTCTATTTGAACAACTCAGAGGGAACCATTGTTTTTTAATGACTCGCCTGAGATTAGGGTACCACCAGTTGAGGTTCTGGGAATGGGATGTTCCAAACACCAATTTTCAATGTTGGGATGGATATTTTGACTATTTGTTCATTCTATTTGGGCTTACTAGTTCCCCAGTTATTTTCATGGCGCAAATGAACTGTGTTTTCCACTGCTTTTTGGAATCCCACATGGTTGTGTTTATAGAAGAAATATTTCTATATTCCAAGATGGAGGAGTATTAGGTTGACTATATTGAGTATTTTTTGGGTGTTTTGAGTGAGTATCATAAATATTACAAGTTTCCCAAGTGCTAATTTTGGATACAATTACATCACTTGTTGAAGCTTTTGAATGGGAAATGTTTGATGTTTCAATGGGATGATAAGTGCCAGAGTGAATTTGAACATTTTCATACCCATATGTAATTTTCTTTACATTTTATTCAACATGATCATGGGAGATATTAATAAGTATATTGTGATTATTTTATTGTGGTTTTGGGTGGGTGATGATGTAAGATTCCAATGTAGTGGCTAGTGGCTTGAAATAACTATTCCTACATGAGAAAAATTAACCCACCCATGATCTAGAATTGGCTGCTGTTATGAATTCAGAAAATATAAGGAAACATTACCTCTTTAGGGGGAATTGCATAGTCTATTATGATCATAATATAGTGAAGTATAATTTCCCTCAGATGGAACTAAATCTTATATAGGAATGTTGGGTGGAGTACCATCCAAATTTTGATCTCGAGATTGCGTATACACCTAGTAAGGGTAATGTGGCTTCAAAAACTTTCAGAATGATGATTCAAGTATAGGTTGTTCGGGAATCATCGAGTGAGTGGGGTTTGATTTATTTGTCTTCTTATCAAATTCTCTGAGCGAAGGAGGATGGAGGGATGGTGTTATTGTATTTTTGGTATATTACACACTCTCTCATCGATCGGTTGATAATAGGGAAGGTATCCAATCCTATGTGTCAGTAGAATATCATTGTTTTAAATTGTGTGGATTCCTCAGTGGATTGGTCTCAATCTCTCAAAGGTTCTCTTCTCTTTTTTAAGTTTCTGGCAGTTCTTATGAGCCTGAGGAAGTATTTGATGAATGAGGTGAATCATTATAGTTGGGTCATTCACCTCAGAGTGACCAAGATTTTTTGTACCTTGAGAGGCTGGTATTAGAGGTCCTAGATTAGGCATGTTGTGGAAGAATTTATTTCAAGGTTCTTGACCTACCAAAGGATCAAAGAAGAGCATTAGAAACCAGTCAGATTATTGTAGCCACATTCCATGCCAGTGTAAAGTTTGGATGATATCTCTATGGATTCCATGATTAGGATAGCTCATACTTCGAGTTGGAAATATTCCATATGGTGGATTTTTGTTCATCTAATAAAATCTTCCCATTTTATAACCATCAGGGAGGTGAAGAAGTTAGGGATCCTTAGATTATTATAAATTCAAGTGGTTTTTTAGCTTCATGGAGTTCCATTATCGATAGAGTCAGATGAGGATTATTATTTCAAATACAGTTTTTGGATGGGGCTTAAGGAGTATTGGGGAAAGAAGTTTTGGTTGAGCACCACATATCACCCACATATAGGTGGCTCATCTGATCAGACCATCCATAATCATGAAGATATATTATGGGAGTGTGTTTTTTGTTTTTGTGGGTTGTGGGAAAGGAACTCATTGTTGGATGAGTTTTCATGTAATAATTTTTATCAAGAATCGATCAGTACGACCCGTTTTAATGCATTATATGGGTGGTCATTCAAACCTCAATGTACTAGAAAAGGTGGGTGAGAATTCTTTGGTTGGAATGAGCCTCATCCAGAAGATGAATGAGATAGTTCGGATGATTCTTAATTGGTTAGTAATACCTTTGATTCATAAAAATTCATATTTCAACTATCAATGTCGTCCATTAGAGTTCCTGGTTAGTGAACATGTGTTTCGTTGGTTATTAGTTTTGTTGGGTCACTATTATTTCAGTATATAGGGGAAGTTATCACCTCATTATATTAGATAATTTGATGTTGTAGAGAGCCTTGAAAAGGTGGAGTATTAGTTGGATTTTTCTACATGGATAACACAAATAAATGAGATCTTCAAAATTTACTAGATAAACAGATACCATCCAAAACTATCCCATGTGTTGGAGTGGGAATATTCGGAGTTAGATCTCGATGTCAATTTTTTGGATGTTCATATTCATATCATGGGTTTTCATAATAAGGTTCTGTAGAGACCCGAAGCTTGACGTACATGAACATTACATTACTTTTTCGGAATACTTAGTACATAACAAAAACACACACACAAGGATCGTAATAGTTTAGTGTCTTTGGAAACTTGGAATAAAATCTTCTAATCGTGGTGAAAGATCTTCAACATCTCCCATAAAGATCTTCCTTTTTTTTACCTAAAACCTTTCTTTATATCCTGGGGAAAAGAAAACATAAAAGGGTGATCTCAAATGCTCAGTAAGGGTAAACAAAAGAAATATCAATCACATCGTATTCATAAGAACATAACATTTTGGAAATCATAACCTGCAAAAGAGAGCATAATTTCATAACATGGGATAAATCATGGTAGTGAAATGTAATCACAATAATCATAACTTAAAACATGAAACTTTGTGGCATTCACACATAATCATAGAGAATCATTTCTTGTTAGTCAAGACTCATTGCCAAGACTATCTTAGTGGACAAAGTCCCTTTCTGAATCGAGTAACCCTCGTTTCAGTCATGTTTCACTGAACCGGTATAACCTACCATTCCAGCCATGTCTATCTCATGAGATATAAAATCATTACCCAATGCATTGGAGGGAGATATAGGTCCCACCCATCTTATAATGAATCCTTTCTTATGTGTGCCCCATAATCATAAACCATACATCATAGCGTAACCCATGTAATAAAAATGGGATTCTTAAACAACATGACATCATAAAACAATTCATATAAGACAAATGAGTTCATTAAAATGTTTCCATCACAACATAATCAAATCCATGTAATAATAGGGATAAAAACAGAACCCTTTTATTATCTTAGATGGAAAATAATTTTGATAAAATACTTGAACTCCATTCTTGAGGAAAATATCCTTTCTACTTCAAAAACATTTTTCCTTTCATAACATGTCATACGACTTTAAAATAAAAGAAGATGATTAAAAATAAACATGAAAACTTGTAAAGGAAGCTTCTTGGAAATAATGTTTTAAAAATCCATTCATGCCGTATAAGTTAAAAAAACATTCTTCTCGTACTTTTGTCGGAAGTGTCAAAAAAGTACCTCGTACGAAAAACGACAAAAGATTCCTTTCATATCCTTTAATAAAAATTTACCGAGGGGTAAAATTGAATATAAAGTATTTTATAAGGATATAAATATTACATATTGAGGAAACATGGATGTGGATGATAAAATATACCCCAGTAAATACTTACGAATAAACAATTTCGGATACAAATGAGATTGTGATATTTCCCTTACCTTAGGTCCGACTTGCTTTGTAAGTGTCCGAACCTCCTGTATAATGATTTAAATAATGTTATTGACTTATTCCAGAATCATATTCATTGTTATTATATCATATATGGTCCACTTATGACTTTATATTACCCGTTCTTTTGTAAATTCATGTTAAAGTAGCGTTTTGGTTAGAATCGTCTCATTTGTCGTTCGTGTTTTTAACTTGTAATTATTCATATGATTACATAGATCATGATTACTTAATTCCAGAATATAAAACATGATTTATATATAATATATATTCAGAATATACATATATAATAAATCAGTAAATGGAATGAAATACACCGTTCATGGAGACAGTAGTCCGTACGTACGCATGAACGCTGTTTTCGTTTCCTTATTAAATTGAATGGAATTAAGTAGATGACATACATATAAATATAAATAATTCCAGTATCATTATAAGGTCATATATTTCATTAGTACTTATTATATATACTTTATAATCATTCATGAATGGTTAATCATTGAGAATGAATCTCATCGCGTCATGGAGACGGTAGTCCGTACGTACGCACGAGCGATGATATCGTTCCCATGGTCGTGAAATTGTGTTGAAGTGTATGTATACTATTTCAGTATCAATATCACTTTATAATAATCATATATAGTTACTAATTAAACAATTATACCCATCCAATTAAGGTGGTGACGGAAAATATATTACACCACGGCGTGGAGACGGTATTCCGTACGTATGCACGCGCGGTGATTTCATTTTTCCGTAGAATGGATAGAAGGTGAATTAGAGTTATTTAATATTTATAATAACATATCAGTATGTAAGTAATACTGATGTTATTACTTTATCATGAAACAACTAAATAAGAAGAAGTTGAAGAAGAATGAAATTGAAAAGATCGGTAATGGATATTACCTCTTCTTTGGAACGCCTCTTTGAATCCTCCACTTAGGGAACTAAGATTGGTCTTTGAAGAAGACCAGGACCACTAGGATTATTCTAGGGAAGTGGATAAGGGATTTTGGCAGGGGTTCGCCGAGCTTGAGTCCTCAAATTGGTGTGAAGAGGAGGGGGAGGAGGTACCCTTTTATAAGGGAGGAGAGGGGCACCTTAGGAATTCTTAAAAAAATTAATTTATAATAAATCTAACCCCACATAAAAACCTCCAAAAATGACTCATATTAGAATATTAGATAAGATATGGTTGTAATATCATCAACCAATAGAATTTATACATTTTAGGAATTTATTTTAAACATTATCAACATGATTTATCCTTATTTAATCAATTTAATTTTATTTGTGGTAATAACATTCTAATTTTTAAATTATAAAACATAATTACTTATTTGTTGTTAATTGTCCATAATTGGATTCTTAATAACATTTTAGATCATATAAATTTAAATTTATAATTTTGAAATATTTTGTGATTTTTAATCAATTTTATAATATGTTTTTTTTATAAAATAACAATAGTGTCAATTTTGACACTATTCATTTATTTGAATTTAAATAAAATAAATATAGAAGATATGTTCGAACTAAAAGTTTTAATAGATTCATAAAATGTCATATGTATCTTAAAAATTATTGGAGCACATTAAATAGTTCATATAATATTTATTTTATTATTTTTGAAACCATTTATTTGGTTTATCTCTTAATAAAATAAATACTACAACATTTTTGTATAATTATTTAATATACTTATTTGTTGCATAAAAATTAAAAATAAAATCCTATGATGAAAATAAATCTATTAACTTTCACAATAATACTTTTACTAGAATTTATCATCTTAAAATCAGAATATTTAAATTGTTATATTTATTAAATTATGAAGGTGACAACTTTGGCATCATTTAAAATGAAATAATATAAGTGTCATAATTGCTTTTATAAGGCTCCAAATGGTCAAATATTCTACCATTGGATGCTTATGGTTTACATTTACATGGAAAATAAGTTTTGGTTAGGTATTTGTGCATTTTATGGTCACTATTAGTTTAATAAAAACAATATTCTTAATTTTTCACTAGATAAACAATTTCTGCATCTCTATTGTGTCATAATTAATGATAATTATTTAATCTCTAAAAATTATAAATAAATTTATATGATGTAGATATTTCATTAGATTTCCGGAGACTATTCATGTTCGAAGTTTCATGAAGTTTATCACTAAATTAAAATTAATATACTTATAAGATTTAAGAGAGTGACATGTTGTCACTTTCTTTGGTTTTAATAATAATTAAGTTATTTTCATGGACAAATGTCCGATAAATGATTCTAATCAGACCCTTAGGTGAAATGGGTCGACTTTTAGTCATCCAATAGGATTTTGACATTTGTTAGGGTAATTTTAAAATATTATATTTACCCTTAATTACCTGATTTACCTTTAACTATGGTAAATAAAATTTACCGTAGTTACAATTCATAATTCCCAAAAATAAAAAGTAGCTTATTAATATAATTTGGACCCACTGATTCCAAATATGGAATCGATTTTTCCAAATTCAATACACAAAAGATGCAGAAATTAAATTAAAATTAATCCCGTTGTCGAAAGAAAACGGGTTTTTCTTTAAAACATTGCAAAAGATTGAATTGATTTAACCTACGAATTCAAGGTAAAATCAATGCTAATGACATACATTATATTAAATGGTAAAAATATATTCTATTTATACTTTAAAACCATTCAATATTATAATTTAACCACATAAGATATTATGATGAAAAAAGTTGTTTTTAATTAAAATATAGCGTGTTTTTACTATTCATTAAAATATGAAAGTTATCGGAAAAATATCAAAACATTATCTAATGTAAATTTTTATATCCTGATTCAAAAGAAGAATATTATTTTGTCAAATTGAAAATATAAACATGTCAAAAACTATATTTAATGTGGGTGCGCCATCAAAAGGCGGTAAAACTGCATTTTTTGAAAAATACTTATTTTACCCGAAAAATTTATTTTGTTCTTATACCATGTTCTAGAAATGTGTAAGATGAATAATAATGTTATAAAATTCAAAATTTAGTTAATACTATTCATAACGGCTAGTTCATGACAATATTATAATAATATAACATTGTTTATTAAAACCCGGTATTGCGTACAACACACGCTATCGTGGAAGGTCGCGATTGCGTGTAATGCAAGCCAAGTCAGGGTTGCGTGTTGTGAAAGAATCCTTCGTTGTTTCGTATAACCGAATCCAACGTTATTTCATTTATACATTTAATATATATATATATTCTCAATGTTGCATAGACTAACTATTATCAAAATTATGTGTAACACGGTCCAAGAATAGTGTTGCGTATACTGCAAGCTAATACGGTGTTGCGTATAGCGCAGGGTAATCTTGGTGTAGAATAGAACACAAGACATTAATGAAATTAAAATTATATTTTTCATAAAATCTCGGGGTGTTACATTCTACCCCCCTTAAAATGAATTTCTCCCTCGAAATTCGTCGGGGTTATAAATGGTTTACTATTTGAAAGTTTCTTTAATAGAAACCCACATCGTAAAAAGGAATACCAAAACCAATCTTTAAAAACAAAGGTATGAAACGTAATGGATACCCCAAATAAACTAATCACTGGGTTTCCACATAGGTGAAAATATGGATATGGAAGAGAAATCTAACCATCATGTTCTGATGGAGAGTGGTAGAGAACATTGCTATGGAAAAGCTAGCAATCACAAAGCCATAAATTTGTGATGATCTAAGGTACCATCTGATTCCTCAGATATAAGAGCACTAAGACAACATTTTTGGTTTTCAAGATCATTTCCCTAAAGTTGATGAATTTGAATTAGAATAAATACTTACTTTATTTTGGTACAATCTCACTGTTGTTCGTGCCTTGAACAATTTCTACTTCATCTCTTAAATAAATGATGTTGAATTTGTTATTCGTGAAGTGTTAGCAGATCATGTGATATAATGACGGGTCATTCCATCAGTCTCGAACAAAAGGTTAGCAAAAATTATATACATAAGTCGATCTATAGTGAGATTAATCATATATGGTTCCTAAAATGGACTTATACATCATATATCATAATACTTAATATAATAAAACTAGTTTCTACTAAACAGGGACTTCCTGTAGGCCAGTGGTATGCGATAAAGGCCAGTCGCACTTCGGTTGTGGGTTCGATTTCCACAGCCTTGTCCGACGCGATGGGCTGTCGCCCGTCCTGCAGGTTGTCCTTTTTCTAAAACTATATTACTATAACATCCCATCAATAATATCAAGAAAACTTATATCCTTATACAATACTAACTTAAGTCCAACATAATCCATTCCAATCTTTAGGCTATCCATAATACTACAGTCCACTCTCATAACATAGTGAAAATGATTACCAGAGATTTAACACCATCGTCGATCCCCATATATCATAAGATATGTCTTGTTTGTCACATTCCAAACATTCAAAGGCCTTAATCAAGTATTTTCTTGAATACCCATTGAACCTTAGTGAAAACATGATTGCAGTTAAAAGTTAACACCTTCCACATACCAAAATCCTCAAAATTATATATACTCAAACCATGATATCACTTAGTCCTTATATCAATCATGAGCTCATGAATACTGTCAAACATTTCATTTCCTCCTTATCCCTTCATTATGCGCATATCATATACTTTCCAAAATATTTGAATCACTTTTCATGGTTACCGGTACCTTAGAATTATTGAAAACCACAATAGACCAATACATAAATATTTCAATACACCATAAAAGTACCTCAACAACATTATTATTGAATAGAAATACATAAACACTTCAGTCCGTCCACTTCAATGATTGTCCTGGAATAAGTCCTTCCTTGATTTAGAAGTACCTTTTTAGGTCCGGGCATTGAGTTGGGTAATGCCCCTGTTCTCCACAAATAAGACATTGAACTCCATAACAGGCTGTCACTCTATGACCCTTTTCTCCACACAGATAACATCGGTCCCTCCATTTTAGGTATTCCTCAAGGTTATTCTTCCCTTCTTTAGAAATCTCAATCTTCCTTTCTTTATGCTCCTCAACATGAGAACATGAATAATAGTTTATCTTCCTCTTCTTTGATGAATTAGGCATACCACTAAATTTCACCTTGTTAATCATATATCGCGATGACTGATTCGGCATAATCACAATATCTTTCTCTCTAGGAATTACACAATCTTGTTGCTCATAGTCACCAATTTGTCCATTGGATTCAATGTTAACTGAATTCCTTCGGGTTCCCTTCATTAACTAAAACACAAAAAGAATATTGTGAGAGGCAAAAATCATGCTAGAGAAAACAACATAATAAAGGGGGAGTATCCTCAATATCTAACATCTTAGGTTAAATTCTAAGATCGTTACCGTAGTTCTAGGACTATATCCTATACGTATACTTATCCTTAGGGACATCCCTAGACATACCTTAGAAATATCTCTAGGGATCTCACTAACGTTTTCGCATCCTAGTTTCCAAAGGTTGACTAAACCTCCCTCTTATACCAACTGTAGAGACCCGAAGCTTGACGTACATGAACATTACATTACTTTTTCGGAATACTTAGTACAAAACAAAAACACACACACAAGGATCGTAATAGTTTAGTGTCTTTGGAAACTCGAAATAAAATCTTCTAATCGTGGTGAAAGATCTTCAACATCTCCCATAAAGATCTTCCTTTTTTTACCTAAAACCTTTCTTTATATCCTGGGGAAAAGAAAACATAAAAGGGTGAGCTCAAATGCTCAGTAAGGGTAAACAAAAGAAATATCAATCACATCGTATTCATAAGAACATAACATTTTGGAAATCATAACCTGCAAAAGAGAGCATAATTTCATAACATGGGATAAATCATGGTAGTGAAATGTAATCACAACAATCATAACTTAAAACATGAAACTTTGTGGCATTCACACATAATCATAGAGAATCATTTCTTGTTAGTCAAGACTCATTTCCAAGACTATCTTAGTGGACAAAGTCCCTTTCTGAATCGAGTAACCCTCGTTTCAGTCCTGTTTCACTGAACCGGTATAACCTACCATTCCAGCCATGTCTATCTCATGAGATATAAAATCTTTACCCAATGCATTGGGGGAGATATAGGTCCCACCCATCTTATAATTAATCCTTTCTTATGTGTGCCACATAATCATAAACCATACATCATAGCGTAACCCATGTAACAAAAATGGGATTCTTAAACAACATGACATCATAAAACAATTCATATAAGATAAAGGAATTCATAAAAATGTTTCCATCACAACATAATCAAATCCATGTAATAATAGGGATAAAAACAGAACCCTTTTATTATCTTAGATGGAAAATAATTTTGATAAAATACTTGAACTCCATTCTTGAGGAAAATATCCTTTCTACTTCGAAAACATTTTTCCTTTCATAACATGTCATACGACTTTAAAATAAAAGAAGATGATTAAAAATAAACTTGAAAACTTGTAAAGGAAGCTTCTTGGAAATAATGTTTTAAAAATCCATTCATGCCATATAAGTTAAAAAAACATTCTTCTCGTACTTTTGTCGGAAAAGTCAAAAAAGTACCTCGTACGAAAAACGACCAAAGATTCCTTTCATATCCTTTACTAAAAATTTACCGAGGGGTGAAATTGAATATAAACTATTTTATAAGTATATAAATATTACATATTGAGGAAACATGGATGTGGATGATAAAATATACCCCAGTAAATACTTACGAATAAACAATTTCGTATAAAAATGAGATTGTGATATTTCCCTTACCTTAGGTCCGACTTGCTTTGTAAGTGTCCGAACCTCCTGTATAATGATTTAAATCATGTTATTGACTTATTCCAGAATCATATTCATTGTTATTATATCATATATGGTCCACTTATGACTTTATATTACCCGTTCTTTTGTAAATTCATGTTAAAGTAGTGTTTTGGTTAGAATCGTCTCATTTGTCGTTCGTGTTTTTAACTTGTAATTATTCATATGATTACATAGATCATGATTACTTAATTCCAGAATATAAAACATGATTTATATATAATATATATTCAGAATATACATATATAATAAATCAGTAAATGGAAAGAAATACACCGTTCATGGAGACGGTAGTCCGTACGTACGCATGAACGCTGTTTTTGTTTCCTTATTGAATTGAATGGAATTAAGTAGATGACATACATATAAATATAAATAATTCCAGTATCATTATAAGGTCATATATATCATTAGTACTTATTATATATACTTTATAATCATTCATGAATGGTTAATCATTGAGAATGAATCTCATCGCTTCGTGGAGACGGTAGTCCGTACGTACGCACGAGCGATGATATCGTTCCCATGGTCATGAAATTGTGTTGAAGTGTATGTATACTATTTCAGTATCAATATCACTTTATAATAATCATATATAGTTACTAATTAAACCATTATACCTGTCCAATTAAGGTGGAGACGGAAAATATATTACACCACGGCGTGGAGACGGTATTTCGTACGTACGCACGCGCGGTGATTTCATTTTTCCGTAGGATGGATAGAAGGTGAATTAGAGTTGTTTCATATTTATAATAACATATCAGTATGTAATTAATACTGATATTATTACTTTATCATGAAACAACTAAAAAAGAAGAAGTTGAAGAAGAAAGAAATTGAAAAGATCGGTAATGGATATTACCTCTTCTTTGGAACGCCTCTTTGAATCCTCCACTTAGGGAACTAAGATTGGTCTTTGAAGAAGACCAGGACCTCTAGGATTATTCTAGGGAAGTGGAGAAGGGATTTTGTCAGGGTTTGGCCGAGTTTGAGTGCTCAAATTGGTGTGAGGAGGAGGGGGAGGAGGTACCCTTTTATAAGGGAGGAGAGGGGCACCTTAGGAATTCTTAAAAATATTAATTTATAATAAATATAACCCCACATAAAAACCTCCAAAATGACTCATATTCGAATATTAGATAATATAAGGTTGTAATATCATCAACCAATAGAATTTAGACATGTTAGGAATTTATTTTTAACATTATCAACATGATTTATCCTTATTTAATCAATTTAATTTATTTGTGGTAATAACATTCTAATTTTTAAATTATAACAAATAATTACTTATTTGTTGTGAATTGTCCATAATTGGATTCTTAATACCATTTTAGATCATATAAATTTAGATTTATAATTTTGAAATATTTTGTGATTTTTAATCAATTTTATAATATGTTTTTTTTATAAAATAACAATAGTGTCAATTTTGACACTATTCATTTATTTGAATTTAAATAAAATAAATACAGAAGATATGTTCCAAATAAATGTTTTAATAGATTCATAAAATGTCATATGTATCTTAAAAATTATTTGAGCACATTAAATAGTTCATATAATATTTATTTTATTATGTTTGAAACCATTTATTTGGTTTATCTCTTAATAAAATAAATACTACAACATTTTTGTATAATTATTTAATATACTTATTTGTTGCATAAAAATTAAAAATAAAATCCTATGATGCAATTAAATATATTACCTTTCACAATAATACTTTTACTCGAATTTATCATCTTAAAATCACAATATTTAAATTGTTATATTTATTAAATTATGAAGGTGACAACTTTGGCATCATTTAAAATAAATTAATATAAGTGTCATAATCGCTTTTATAAGGCTCCAAATGGTCAGATATTAGACCATTGGATGATTAAGGTTTACATTTACATGTAAAATAAGTTTTGGTTAGGTATTTGTGCATTTTATGGTCACTATTAGTTTAATAAAAACAATATTCTTGATTTTTCACTAGATAAAAAATTTCTGCATCACTATTGTGTCATAATTAATGATAATTATTTAATCCCTAAAAATTATAAATAAATTTATATGATGTAGATAATTTCATTAGCTTTCTGGAGAATATTCATGTTCTAAGATTCATTATTTTTATCACTAAATTAAAATTAATATACTTATAAGATTTAAGAGAGTAACATGTTGTCACTTTCTTTGGTTTTAATAATAATTAAGTTATTTTCATGGAAAAATGTCCATTAAATGATTCTAATCCGACCCTTAGGTGAAATGGGTCGACTTTTAGTCATACAATAGGATTTTTACATTTGTTAGGGTAATTTTAAAATATTATATTTACCCTTAATTACCCGATTTACCTTTAACTATAGTAAATAAAATTTACCGTAGTTACTATTCATAATTCCCAAAAATAAAAAGTAGCTTATTAACATAATTTGGACCCACTGATTCCAAATATGGAATCCATTTTTCCAAATTCAATACACAAAATATTCATAAATTAAATTAAAATTAATCCCGTTGTCGAAAGAAAACGGGTTTTTCTTTAAAACATTGCAAAAGATTGAATTGATTTAACCTACGAATTCAAGGTAAAATCAATGCTAATGACATAAATTATATTACATGGTAAAAATATATTCTATTTTTACTTTAAAACAATTCAATATTATAATTTAACCACATAAGATATTATGATGAAAAAAGTTGTTTTTAATTAAAATATAGCGTGTTTTTACTATTCATTAAAATATGAAAGTTATCAGAAAAATATCAAAACTTTATCTAATGTAAATTTTTATATCCTGATTCAAAAGAAGAATATTATTTTGTCAAATTGAACATATAAACATGTCAAAAACTATATTTAAAGTCGGTGCGCCATCAAAAGGCGGTAAAACTACATTTTTTTAAAAATACTTATTTTACCCGAAAAATTTATTTTGTTCTTATACCATGTTCTAGAAATGTGTAAGATGAATAATAATGTTATAAAATTCAAAATTTAGTTAATAATACTCATAACGTCTAGTTCATGACAATATTATAATAATATAACATTGTTTATTAAAACCCGGTATTGCGTACAACACACGCTATCGAGGAAGGTCGCGATTGCGTGTAATGCAAGCCAAGTCAGGGTTGCGTGTTGTGAAAGAATCCTTCGTTGTTTCGTATAACAGAATCCAACCATATTTCATTTATACATTTAATATATATATATATATATATATATTCTCAATGTTGCGTAGAATAACTATTATCAAAATTATGTGTAACACGGTCCAAGAATAGTGTTGCGTATACTGCAAGCTAATACGGTGTTGCGTATAGCGCAGGGTAATCTTGGTGTAGAATACAACACAAGACATTAATGAAATTAAAATAATAATTTTCATAAAATCTCGGGGTGTTACAGGTTCCCCTTTAGAAGGTGTTCCCATTGGTCTGTGTACTCTATAAAAATGGTGGAAATTTCCATGATAAATTGGAGTGGTCTGGTTAGGTGAGGGAGCGGTGGCCTCACCTATTTTCTTCTAGTTAATTATGATGATTTTATGGGGGTATAAATCATAATAGATACTAGTTTGAGACACCTTTAAGTTCACTAGTATATCTACTTTTATTTTATATTTATCTTTTAGTGTATTATTTGAGTTCTTGTGTGTTATGGGACAAAATCAAGAGTTTTTTAGGAGATAGAACAGGGCACACAGTTAGTGCATGGTTCATTAAGATCATATGGTAACCGTGTGAGGGGTGATTTAGTTTTTGACATTGTGGTTTCACACATTTTAATAACAGTCTCTAAAATCAAGAAACGCCCCAAAGAAAATCATATGACATATTTTTTTGGGTAGTAGAACCAACATGGCTATCGCACGGTTTGTCTAACTACGAATCCAAATTGAACAACCTTACCCAACTCATTAATAATTATGAATTTACAAAAAATCCCATATCTGGTTCTATTTTTTGGGATCTTTCTTCTCCCCATCATGAACAACCTACCTTTCTTGGTTGTGGAGTTCTCCCCCTCCTTCCATAATGATTTTTCTCTTGGATTCTTTGTGTATATCTTGGGTTAAGTCAATTCCTTATTGATTTCTTCTTCATTTTCCCCTCCCTAATCATTATTAATCCATTTTTGTGGAAGTGTGGAACCCTTTGGATGGTGTTGGACTAATATATGGTCTATTATGCGGGTTTTGGTTTGATTTTATTTGTCTTGGGTGTTTGAGGGTTGGTTCTACATATTCTATGTGGACTTCATTAAAGATGATGAGATTTTGATCAAATCTGAAGTAGGTGTGTCTATTTAAGGGTGTTTTCCTTGAAATAACATTAAATTTATAATTAAATTTTATTTTTTTTGTTTAAAATTACATTAAAATGATTTATTCTTGTTTTACTCCATGTTTGGTGTATTCCAATGTTTTTATTCAAAATTTTGGTGTTTAACATGGGGGTGTCAAAATTGTTGTTTCTTGTATGCCCAATATGTGATTGATAAAATAGTTCAATGAGTTTTTGTGACTTCATGTGGATTTATAATATTTATTAGAAATTATAATACCTTGTAAAGTGTCTTTTTGATAAATTGGTGATGATTTTTTTATGAAATGTATGGTGTTATAGCTTGATTAATGTGGGAACATGCTTGTGTTGTCTTGGCATGGATTAGAAGATGGGTTAATCGAGGTGTGATAAGGGGGCCTATTTGAGGGAACATGTGATACTTTGGAGGGAGGAGTGTGTGAGACCCTATTGTTTTACAAGGGAATGAGTAAGACTTTGGGTCAGAAGACCATGTGGGCTTCTATTTTGATTTTTGGGATATAATTTACACTCTTGGAGTTGGGCCTGAGAAAGACCATGAGAGATTATATTGCTTAGATAGATAGCATACATGTATAATCACTCATGTTAGTCCTTATGGTTAAAGACCTCAATGAACATTAATCATGTAGGATTGGTTTATATGCATTAAACATTTTATTAGTACCATTTGTATGTTATGATATGTATTATTCTTATTTGTTCATTTCCCATTTATATATTTATCTGATTTTGATGTTAAAATCACCTTTATTATTCCTTCTTTCTCATGTTTAGAATATTGTACCTCCTAGAATTTTTTATTTATCTATTCTATGTTTGGAAATTGGTTTGGAAAACCATGTTTTGTTCTGAATAGGAAAATTAAATGTGTTTAAATGTTTTACATGAAATTGGGTTTTTTCAAGTGGATTAGTTTTGAAAATCTTTTCATAGTAGTTTATTTGTTAGAATTGGTAAAATATTTTAATATATTCATGGTGGTATCCTACTTGTATTTTTTCATCACATCTTTCTTGGGCCTTTTTGGATGTTCATAGAATTTTTTTTCATAACATGGGTAAGGTAAAGGGCCCCATGTAATAGGGTGACTCTTCATGATTACTGGAATCCAATGTTTTTTGGAGGAGACATGGTCTCGCTAGGATAGATTTATGTAGAGTCTTCTTTGGTATTTTGGAACCATTGGGTTATAATTGGGACTTTTTTGGCTTTGTACAATTTCCTTTGAGTTTGGATTTTTTTAAGATACCATGTGTATGTATATGTCCTGTTATGGAAATTGTTTTCTATGATATAAGTTTTGGTTTAGGATATTGGTTTAGGCTATGCTACCTTTATATTTATATTATTTTGTTATTTCTCACTGTGATTATAGGTTTGTTCATCCCATTTTTGGATGCGTTGTTCTAGTTTAGAAATGGAGATATCATTCCGAAAAAACATTTGGTTATTCCCATTTCTTTCCATCAACCTGTGGTGATTGGGAACATTCTTTGGGTCAGTTTGAAGGATGACTAGGTTGATGGGTTAGGTCAAGAAGAGTTTGTTTGTTAAATTATTCTCTAAGAATAATCTAAATCTAGGGTTTCATCAGCTCAAGTTCCATAAATACGATATTCTGAATATAATGTTTTGGAGTAGCTATAGTGAATATGAATATTTCACCATGCCCTTTGGTCTGATTAATTCACATATAGTCTCTAGGGAATTAATAAATTGTATCTTCCATAAGTACCTTGAGTCTATTTTCATGGAATTTATAGATGATATTTTTTTACTCTTAAAATATGAATTACCATTCGGATCACTTGGAAAATGTAATTAGAAAATTGTGGGTTCACTGTCTATAGGCTATGTATTATAAGTGACAATTATAGATACAAGAATTCAGTTTAATGCAGAAACTCATTTCTGAAGAAGGCATATCAGTTGATCCTGAAAAGATAAAAGCAACCATCTCTTGGTTACAATCAAATATTTTTTTATATACACAATTTAATAGGAATAAAAATACATTATCAGTTATTTTTTCGAAATTTATCAACTATTTCTTCTCCCATGACTATTATAAAATTACATGGTGTTCCATTCACATGTACATATGACTCTCATAGATTCTTCTAAGATCATAAAGATTATCTCACCCCGACACCAATCCTAATTTTGACAGAACTAGGATAGGTTTTATTACTATATTATGATTTATCTAGATCTATTCTCAGATAAATTCTCTTCTATGAAGACCATATTATGTATAACATTCCGCCTTTTTATCACATAAACATTCATTACATTATACAAAACTGAGGATGTTTAAGGTTTACTGTCTTCGAAACCAGGAACTCAAAACATGAAAGCATAAAACATTATTCTTAAACACTTGAAAGTTTTGTCCTTATGTTCATCCTATGTTCATCACTGCATCTCATAACCTGGGGACATACATTAAAATAAACGGTGAGCTGAAGGCCCAGTAAGGGAAACAAGGGAAACATTTAACATGTGAATTTGAGATAGATCAATAAATTCATGGAAAAGAACTTTAAGGCGTGAGAAAGAAATCATGAGGCATTTCATAATAAAAATAACATATTTCATAACTTGAAGATGTGGCTACAACTTTTAACATAGACAATCATTTCTGTTTCACCAAGGTCCATCCCCAAGGTGTCATTAAAAATTACCAAGGTTATTCACCAAGGTATCAGTCAAAATGGTCATCTCAAGAGATTAAGTCTTTACCCAATACATTGGAGTTCTATCAGGGCGCACCCTTAAATTTTCCTTTTTTATCATGTGATCCACGTATATCATCACCAAAAATTTCATAAATAACCCATATAGAATAAAAGAAATGGGTTTCATTTCATAGTCCTCACATTTAAAAAACTGCTTTAAAGACATGATCTTTATGTCACTTTAAACCCACGGAAAAGGAATGCAGGTGTCATGTATGTAAATCCAAGAATTTAAAATATAACATTTTGGTATATATGTGAATACCCCTTTATAAGAATGAGCTTTGAGTATTCACTTAATAAAATAAAAGAATTTGAGAAAAAGAGAGAGACATTTTTAGACGGAAATTCGGCAGCATAAAGGCTTTGTTGTAGGGTTTTAGAAAACATTGAAAAGAGAGGGGAAATGGGTCACCCACTCATAAATGATCTATAAAATAGTATAGGGAAAAATATAATGTATATAAGAACTTGGTAATGAAATTTGAAATACATACAATATGAAATGAAAAACATTGAAGGAAGACAAAAATGAGATTTCTCTTATGAAAATTCGGCAGCCTAACGACATCTTTTAAAACATAAAAAAATGAATTGATGAGATAAAATAGGGTCTCTCATCATATGGACATAAAATATCAGTATTATAGATATACAGATCACACCCCAACTATAGCATCCCGCCATTGTATAACAAAAACTTTCATTACATTACACAAATCTGAGGATCGTTAAGGTTTAGTGTCTTGGAAACAAGGATCATAATACATAAAAAAACATAAAACATTCTTCTTAAACACATGCAAGGCGTCTCCTTAAGTTCATTCTAGGTTCATTACTGCATCTCATAACCTGGGGACATACATCAAAAGAAAGGGTGAGCAGAAGGCCCAGTAAGGGAAACAAGAGGAACATTTTACATGTGAACTTGAGATAGTTCAATAAGGACATGAAAAGAACATTAAGGCATGAGAAAGAAACCATGAGGCATTTCATAATAAAAATAACATTTTTCATAACTTGAAGATGTGGCTACATCATTTAACATAGAAAATCATGAACATATCCCCAAGGTCCATCCCTAAGGTGTCATTTGAAAATTACCAAGGTTATTCACCAAGGTATCGTGAAAATTGTAATCTCTAGTGGTTACATCATTACCCAATGCATTGGAGCGCTATCAGGGCGCACCCTTAAATTTGCCTTTATTATCATGTGAGCCACATATATCATCATAAAACATTTCATAAATAACCCACATAGCATAAAATAAATGGGTTTCATTTCATAATCATAACGTTTTAAAAACTACTTTAAAGACATGATCTCTACGTCACTTTAAACCCACGGAAAGGGAAAGCGGGTCTCATGTATGTAAATACCAGAATTTAAAATGGAACATTTTGATATATATGTGAATACCCTTGTAGAAATAAGAGCTTTGAGTATTCCCTTTATAACATAAAATAATTTTTGAGAAAAGAGAGAGGCATTTTGAGGGGAAAATTCTGCAGCATAACGGCTAAGTTTCGGGGTTTTAGAAAACATTGAAATGAGAGGGGACATGGGTCACCCACTCATAAATGATCCATAAAACAGTAGGGTGAAAGAATAAGAAGGACATATGGACATGGTAATGAAATTTTAGGGACATACCATTTGAAATGAAAAACATGGAAGGAAAAAGATTAGATTTCTCTTATGAAAATTCGGCAGCCTTACAGCGTCACTTAACTTCAAAAGAAAATGATTTGACAAGATCAAAAAAGGGTCCCTCATCATATGATCATAAGAGATCAGTATGATTGATATAGAGATCATACCCCAACATAATAAAAAGGAACTTGAAAGACTTGACATGAAAATCGAACTTGAAAAATGAGAAAGGTGAAAGAATCCCTTAAAAATTCGGCAGCCTAACGGCGTCACTTAAACATTCTTAAAACGAATTGATGAGAGAAAGGGGGGTCTCTCATCATATGAACATGAAATAGGCAGTAGGATTAATATAAAAGAACATCCTCCAACATAAGAACATGGAGTATAAAAGGAATGACATAAAAGAGATTACTTGAAAAGAAAGAGAGGGGTCGGATCCCTTACCTTAAAATGTGACTCTTGAAACTCAAAGGATTGGACCTTGAGGGCTTGGGGGCACCTTGGGAGGACTCTTTGGAAGGTAAGAAGACCATAACCTCGTTGGGGGAGAGTTGGGAGTGAAAACTAAGGGAGGAAAGGGTGGGTATTTATAGGGAAAGTGAGGGGACAAAGCATTAATGGCCAAGGGACACCTCACATGTGCTTTTCTCAAACCCATGTGCTCTCCCTTGGCATTTATCATGGAGTTAGGCCACATGGGGCCCCCAAAACAATAATTCATCACCCTTGGCCGGCCAACCCTCAAAAGATCTCATGACATCATCATGACACCGTTATGATGTAATTAAACACACTGAAACCCTAAAACTGTATTTTTACTATTCACTGAAAATTCAACTTTCTCAGAAAAATCTCAAAATTTCACATTAACCAAATATCAATGCTATGATTTCAAAAATGAACTCCATTTTATAAAAATAATTTTCTAAATATTTTTAATTTTATTTTTAAATAAATACACTATTCACCGAAAATTCATTTTTTCAGAAAAATCCCCAAAAATTACCATAACATAATATCGATGCTCTAAGTTCAAAAATAAAGTCATTTTTATAAAAATAATTTTCTAATTATTTTTAATTAAATTCTTAATTAAAAAACACTATTCATCCGAAAAAACTAATACTTGAATAATAATTTATGAAACCGTTATTTAACCATTTTATTGAATCACATTACTTAATCAAGGTGCCTAGATTATTTTAAAACTTTCTTTAAGTGACATTACTAATCCATTTGCTCACATTACTAATCCTAAGCGTAAAATCACTATTCAATATTTACTATTCATCAAAAATTAAGTTGATCTTATTAGACTCCAAATTCCTTACTGAAAACTTTTGTAGAAGACCATTTTTTGAAAATCATTACACATCATTAGTTATTTAGGGTTTACATAAATATTTCAAAATATCCCTTTTTCAAAATTCATCAATAAAATACATTCTAAAATTATCTAGACATTTGAAATTTCACAAACATCAATAAAGGAAGAAACCTCAATTTATTCACCCGAAAGGATTACATAAGGAAACTAGGGTCTCATCACATAGCCCCTTATAACACTGGCATAAGACCTAAGTGTAAGGTGTGCTATGGTGAGAGAATCTGAGGGAGTCTCAGATAACATTGCCCTAGTAGCAATCTCCATTAACTTGAACTTCTCCTGCAAGCGTTTTCATTCAAGCTTGACACGCTGGAGTTCGGCTTGGGCTTGGTCCAAAGCGAAGCCCACAGATGCTACCTCCTTCCCAAGTTCTGATAAGTGAGCTTCATAAGGGTTGAGTCTACTGGATGAAGCCATCGACTCCTCTTTCTGCATTAACCATTAACATCTTATTAAATCAATAAGAGTAAGTTAATATACTATTCAAAAAGATTGGGTCGTTACATTCTTCCCCCCTTAAGAAATTTCATCCCCGAAATTTACACTTGAGGCCTAGTCGAAAAGGTGAGGGTACTTTTGCTTCATCGTTTCCTCGGGCTCCCAAGTCGCTTCTTCGTACTTATGATTCCTCCACAACACTTTCACAAGGTGGGTAGTCTTGCTTCGTAGAACCTTGTCTCTACGGTCTAAGATCTCCACTGGCTTCTCCTCATAAGAGGGGTCATGTTCAAGTTGTACCACCTCTGGGTTCAGTACATGTGAAGGGTCAGGTATGTACTTCCTCAAGAGAGATACATGGAAGACATCATGAACTTGAGCTAGGTTCGGTGGAAGTGCTAGACGATAGGCCACTGCTCCTATGCGATCAAGGATTTCATAGGGGCCAATGTACCTAGGGCTGAGCTTCCCTTTCTTCCCAAACCGCATGACTCTCTTCCATAGAGAAATTCGAAGGAAGACTTTGTCACCAACACCAAACTCCAAGTCTCTTCGTCGATTGTCAGCATAGCTCTTCTTCCGACTCTGAGCAGCTTTTATGTGTTGTTGGATGGCATGAACTTGTTCTGTCATTTCTTGCACAAGATCAGGCCCAAGAAGCTTCCTCTCACCAGTTTCATCCCAACAAGTAGGAGTTCTACACTTCTTTCCATACAGAGCTTCATAGGGTGCCATCTGAATACTCGCATGGAAGCTATTGTTATAGGAGAACTCCACTAATGGGAGGTGTTGATCCCATCCACCTTTAAATTCCATTGAGCATAATCTCAACATGTCTTCGAGTGTCTGAATAGTCCATTCAGATTGTCCATCAGTTTGAGGATGATAGGTCGTACTAAAATTCAATTCAGTATTCAGAGCTTGCTGAAGACTTCTCCAGAATTTTGATGTGAATCTTGTGTCACGATCAGATACGATGGATAGTGGTACCCCATGCAGCCTTACCACTTCCTTCACGTATATCTTGGCAAGCTGATCCAGAGAGAAATCTTCTCGAATAGAGATAAAATGGGCTGTCTTGGTGAGACGGTCCACAATAACCCATATCGCATTGTTTCCTTTGGATGTTTTTGGGAGACCAGTTACAAAGTCCATGGTGATATTATCCCACTTCCATACTGGTATGGGTAGCGGTTGTAATATCCCCTTAGGAAGTTGTCTTTCTGCCTTTACTTGCTGACACACCAGGCACCTTGTAGTGTAATCGGCAATCTCCCTCTTCATGTTATCCCACCAATAATGATCACGAAGGTCTCTATACATCTTAGTGCTTCCCGGATGTATAGAGAAAGTAGAGATATGAGCTTCATCCATCAGTTCTTTCTTTATCTCCGGAATAGATGGAACACATAGTCTTGTACGAAATTTCAATACACCTTCTTGATCAATATTGAAATCTGGGAACTTCCCATCCTTTACAGCCTCGAACTTCTCCTGCAGCAAAGGATCTTCTTTTTGAGCCTTCTTGATCTTCTCTAGTAATGAAGGTTGAGAAATCATTTGGGATAGGGTTGATGATGTCCCTTTCCTTATAATTCCCATGTCCAGTTTTACTAGATCTTTAATCAAGGGGTCTCCCAGGATCCTCATTGTTGCCAGAACAACAGGATCTTTCCTGCTTAACGCATCCGCGACTTTGTTTGCTCTTCCAGGGTGATAATGAATTGAACAATCATAGTCTTTAATAAGCTCCAACCATCTCCTTTGTCTCATGTTCAATTATTTCTGTGTGAAAATATACTTTAGACTTTGGTGGTCAGTGTATATATCACATTTCTCCCCATAAAGATAGTGCCTCCATATCTTTAGAGCAAAAACAACTGCCGCCAGCTCTAGATCATGCATAGGATAATTCTGCTCATGAATCTTCAACTGTCGAGATGCATAAGCAATTACTTTGTCATTTTACATGAGGACGCACCCAAGCCCTTTCAGAGATGCATCGCTAAAAATAACGAATCCTTCTCCGATAGAGGGTAGTGTTAATACAGATGCAGTAACCAATCTCTTCTTCAGCTCTTGGAAACTTTCCTCGCATTCCTTTGTCCAGATGAACTTAACCCCTTTTCGAGTCAACTTGGTTAGTGGATTAGAAAGCCGTGAAAATTTTTTCACAACCCTCCTATAATATCCTGCTAAACCAAGGAAACTACGAATCTCAGTTACTGTTGTGGGTTGAGGCCACTCCTCCACAACCATTGTCTTTGCAGGGTCAACCGAGATTCCTTCATTGGTTACGATGTGCCCCAAGAAAGCCACTTGTTGTAACCAAAACTCACACTTGATGAACTTCCCAAAGAGCCTCTCCTTCCGTAGAGTTTTCAAAATAACCCTCAGATGATTTTCATGCTCCTCACGACTTTTTGAATATATCAAAATATCATCAATAAAAACTACCACAAAGTTATCAAGGTAGTCCTTAATGACTCTATTCATCAAATCCATGAAAATAGAAGGAGCATTAGTCAAGCCGAAGGGCATAACAGTAAACTCATAATGTCCATATCTTGATCGGAAGGCAGTCTTTGGAATATCTTCCTTCTTCACCCTCAGTTGATGATAACCAGATCGAAGGTCAATCTTAGAGAAGAATTGAGCACCACGAAGTTGGTCAAATAAATCATCAATTCTTGGAAGAGGGTATCTGTTCTTCAATGTGATCCCGTTCAGTTCTCTATAATCAATGCATAGCCGCATTTATCCATCCTTCTTCTTCACAAAGATAACTGGTGCTCCCCAAGGAGACACACTCGGTCGGATAAACCCCTTCTCCAACAAGTCTTGGAGTTGTTTCTTTAGCTCCTCTAGCTCCACATTTGCCATTCTATACAGAGTCTTTGATATCGGTTGAGACCCAGGTACGAGTTCAATGGAGAACTCTACCTCTCTTTCTGGGGGAGGTCCAGGTAACTCCTCAGGAAATACATCCATGTATTCCTGAACAATCGGAACATCTTAAATTTGTATGCTCCCTTTACCTTCTTCATCATCACCGATTAACTCCATAAAGAAAGCTATGGGAGGTGCTTCTAGATAGGGATCAGTTCGGGATATCTCTCCTCGGAAGATAACTGTAGGTTGTTCATTCAAGACTACTGAGATTTCCTTACTTCTGCATTTGATCTTAGCATTATACTTTGAGAGCCAGTCCATCACTAGTATAACGTCGAATTCCATTATGGGAATGACTACTAGATTTGCGATAAGATTGTGCTCACCAAAGTAAACACCAGAGTCTCTAAACACTGTTGATTCATGGATAATCCCACTTGGAGTCTTGACTGATAACTCTACCTCAAGCAATTCGGGGATTGATTCTATATTATTTGCAAACTTGGAAGAAATAAAGGAATGCGTAGAACCAGAATCAAATAAAGCACTTGATAGTTTTGAGAGGACAACAAGAGTACCTGCTACCACATCGTTCGGAACTTCAACTTCAGTTGTTGTGATAGCGAAAGCACGACCTTGCTCCCTTGGCCTCTGCTGAGGTTGATGGTGATTCCCCTCCACCGCCCTCGGATTTGGACATTGATTAGCAAAGTGCCCAAGCTGTCCACACTTGAAGCATGTGACTTCTGGTAGGGCCAGCACCATCTTTCCTCTGTCGTTAGTGTTGGGAAGTTGAGGCTTCACATCACCACGACAATTCCGAGAAATATGGCCTTCTTTTCCACACCTATAGCACTTGCCACTTCCGATCAAGCAGTTTCCCGGATGCTTCTTCCCACATTTATTGCATGTGGCATGTTGCATATGCTTTCCACCTCTTTCCTGATCAAAACATCTTCCCAGGCTCGGTTCTAGAGTTCTCTTCTTCTCATTATATTTGTGAGACCACTGTGTCTCCCCAAACTCTAGTTCAACTTTCATAGCACTTCGAACTATTTCTTCATAGCTATCGTAGTCCCTGTTGGCTAGATTCTTCCGCAGATGTGGTCGTAGTCCGCCAAAGAATCTATCAACCTTCCCATTAGGGTCCATGACAAAGCTTGAGTTATAACGGGAAATCCTTGTGAAGTTCATCTCATAGCTTCCGACAGATTCGTTCTCCTTCTGCTTCAGCTCGAGAAACTCTTTCTCCATTTTCGTCCTCATGGAACGAGGGAAATACTTGTTAAAGAAAATCCCCCGAAATTCTTCCCAATCCATAGCTTCCATCTCTCCTCGTGGCTTCGTGTTTTTGATCAGTGACCACCACTGATCAGCTTCTCCCTCTAGGTGGTAAACAGCAAGGGTGACTTTTTCTTGTTCCGAACAATGAAGTACAAAAAAGATCTTTTCAATGGAGCTTATCCATTGTTCCGCAACCAATGGGTCAGTAGATCCAATGAATGTTGGCGGTCGTTGACACATGAAGGACTCAACAGAAAGTTGTTCCCTTCGTGGTGAGGACGGCCTCTCAGCTTGATTCAAGTTATTACTCATAACTTGAGTCAGTTGGTTCATCATTCGCATGAATGTTTCCATTCCGGCTTCCATCGGAGGGCCGTCAGCACATGGTGCATTGCGGTCACCATCGGCACGGTTCCTCCTATTTCCCGCCATTTTCTAAAAGAATAAAACCTTAGTGAGAAACTTATTTCAATTATAAATCTTTTAACTAAGACTTCGTGCTTAGACAATTATACTTCTCTATTAGTCCTTCATAATGATTCATAAAAAGCTTGTGATTAACCAAACATATCCCCTGGGAGTGTCGTAACCAAGAGTGCTGCAAGGCCCGTTATCGTGCACCAGTTCTCGTTCGAGTCTTGCTCAAAGCGGTGTTTTCGGGTTTTACCCCTATGTACATCTGTGCTAGAGCCGCCTCTACCTGCTCGTATCCAGACAGGGATGTATTTGTTTGATAGATTACTTACTCAATACTTACCAAAATACCAGGAAGTTTTCCTATATTTAAACTTTTCTATAGGGTTCTTCCTAAAGTTTTTATATCCTAATTTCCACAAATAACTAAACCATCCTTTGATACCAACTATAGCATCCCACCATTTTATAACAAAAACTTTCATTAGATTACACAAATTTGAGGATCGTTAAGGTTTAGTGTCTTGGAAACAAGGATCATAATACATAAAAAAAACATAAAACATTCTTCTTAAACACTTGCAAGGCGTCTCCTTAAGTTCATTCTAGGTTCATTAATACATCTCATAACCTGGGGACATACATCAAAAGAAAGGGTGAGCAGAAGGCCCAGTAAGGGAAACAAGAGGAACATTTTACATGTGAACTTGAGACACTTCAATAAGGACATGAAAAGAACTTTAAGTCATGAGAAAGAAATCATGAGGCATTTCATAATAAAAATAACATTTTTCATAACTTGAAGATGTGGCTACATCATTTAACATAGAAAATCATGAACATATCACCAAGGTCCATCCCCAAGGTGTCATTTGAAAATTACCAAGGTTATTCACCAAGGTATCGTGAAAATTGTAATCTCTAGTGGTTACATCATTACCCAATGCATTGGAGCGCTATCAGGGCGTACCCTTAAATTTTCCTTTATTATCATGTGAGACACATATATCATCATCAAACATTTCATAAATAACCCACATAGCATAAAATAAATGGGTTTCATTTCATAATCATAACGTTTTAAAAACTGCTTTAAAGACATGATCTTTACGTCACTTTAAACCCACGGAAAGGGAAAGCGGGTCTCATGTATGTAAATACCAGAATTTAAAATGGAACATTTTGATATATATGTGAATACCCTTGTATAAATAAGAGCTTTGAGTATTCCCTTTATAACATAAAATAATTTTTGAGAAAAGAGAGAGGCATTTTGAGGGGAAAATTCTGCAGCATAACGGCTAAGTTTCGGGGTTTTAGAAAACATTGAAATGAGAGGGGACATGGGTCACCCACTCATAAATGATCCATAAAACAGTAGGGTGAATGAATAAGAAGGACATATGGACATGGTAATGAAATTTTAGGGACATACCATTTGAAATGAAAAACATGGAAGGAAAAAGATTAGATTTCTCTTATGAAAATTCGGCAGCCTTACGGCGTCACTTAACTTCAAAAGAAAATGATTTGACAAGATCAAAAAAGGGTCCCTCATCATATGATCATAAGAGATAAGTATGATTGATATAGAGATCATACCCCAACATAATAAAATGGAACATGAAAGACTTGACATGAAAATCGAACTTGAAAAATGAGAAGGGTGAAAGAATCCCTTAAAAATTCGGCAGCCTAACGGCGTCACTTAAACATTCTTAAAACGAATTGATGAGATCAAGGGGGGTCTCTCATCATATGAACATGAAATAGGCAGTAGGATGAATATAAAAGAACATCCTCCAACAAAAGAACATGGAGTATAAAAGAAATGACATAAAAGAGATTACTTGAAAAGAAAGAGAGGGGTCAGATCCTTTACCTTAAAATGTGACTCTTGAAACTCAAAAGATTGGAACTTGAGGGCTTGGGGGCACCTTGGGAGGACTCTTTGGAAGGTAAGAAGACCAAAACGTCGTTGGGGGAGAGTTGGGAGTGAAAACTAAGGGAGGAAAGGATGGGTATTTATAGGGAAAGTGAGGGGACAAAGCATTAATGGCCAAGGGACACCTCACATGTGCTTTTCTCAAACCCATGTGCTCTCCCTTGGCATTTATCATGGAGTTAGGCCACATGGGGCCCCCCAAAACAATAATTCATCACCCTTGGCCGACCAACCCTCAAAAGATCTCATGACATCATCATGACACCGTTATGATGTCATTAAACAAACCGAAACCCTAAAACTGTATTTTTACTATTCACTGAAAATTCAAGTTTCTCAGAAAAATCTCAAAATTTCACATTAACCAAATATCAATGCTATGATTTCAAAAATGAACTCCATTTTATAAAAATAATTTTCTAAATATTTTTAATTTTATTTTTAAATAAATACACTATTCACCGAAAATTCATTTTTTCAGAAAAATCCCCAAAAATTACCATAACATAATATCGATGCTCTGAGTTCAAAAATAAAGTCATTTTTATAAAAATAATTTTCTAATTATTTTTAATTAAATTCTTAATTAAAAAACACTATTCATCCGAAAAAACTAATACTTGAATAATAATTTATGAAACCGTTATTTAACCATTTTATTGAATCACATTACTTAATCAAGGTGCCTAGATTATTTTAAAACTTTCTTTAAGTGAGATTACTAATCCATTTGGTCACATTACTAATCCTAAGCGTAAAATCACTATTCACTATTTACTATTCATCAAAAATTAAGTTGATCTTATTAGACTCCAAATTCCTTACTGAACACTTTTGTAGAAGACCATTTTTAGAAAATCATTACACATCATTAGTTATTTAGGGTTTACATTAATATTTCAAAATATCCCTTTTTCAAAATTCATCAATAAAATACATTCTAAAATTATCTAGACATTTGAAATTTCACAAACATCACTAAAGGAAGAAACATCAATTTATTCACCCGAAAGGATTACACAAGGAAACTAGGGTCTCATCACATAGCCCCTTATAACACTGGCATAAGACCTAAGTGTAAGGTGTGCTATGGTGAGAGAATCTGAGGGAGTCTCAGATAACATTGCCCTAGTAGCAATCTCCACTAACTTGAACTTCTCCTGCAAGCGTTTTCGTTCAAGCTTGACACGCTGGAGTTCAGCTTGGGCTTGGTCCAAAGCGAAGCCCACAGATGCTACCTCCTTCCCAAGTTCTGATAAGTGGGCTTCATAACGGTTGAGTCTACTGGATGAAGCCATCGACTCCTCTTTCTGCCTTAACCATTAACATCTTATTAAATCAATAAGAGTAAGTTAATATACTATTCAAAAAGATTGGGTCGTTACACCAACAAAAAAAATGAACTTGAAAGACTTGGAATGAAAATAGATCTTAAAAACGTGAGGGGTGACAGAATCCGTTACAAAAATTTCGGCAGCCTAACAGCGCCACTTAAACATTCATAAAACGAAATGATAGGAGTAAGAGGGGATATCTCATCATATGAACATGAAAAGGGCAGAAAGAGGAATATAAGAGAACATCCTCCAACATAAGAACATGGAGCATAAAATAAATGATTTAAAAGAGAGTATTTGAAAAAAAAAAGAGAAAGGTTGGATCCCTTACCTTAAAACTTAACTCTTAAAATTCAAAGGATGGGACCTTGAGGGCTTGAAGGCACCTTGGGAGGAATTATTGAGAGGTAATGAGACCATATATTCGTTGGGGGAGAGTTTGGATTGAAAACTAAAGGAGTAATGGGTGGGTATTTATAGGGAAAGTGAGAGGACAAGGCATTAATGGCCAAGGGACACCTCATTGGTGGTATTGGAAAAACCATGGGCTTGGCCATGGTATTTTCAGATGGTATTGGCCACTTGGGAAACCTCATTCCTTATCTTACTATTCATAAGTCGACCATATTGATTACATACCTAATACATCATTTAATGATGACATTAAATACTCGTAACTTAAAAACGGTATTTTCACTATTCATCGAAAATTCACCTTTTTCAGAAAAATCCCAAAATTTCACCCTCACCAAATATCAATGCTCTGATTTAAAAAATGAACTTCATTTTATAAAAATACTTTTCTACATATTTTTAATTTAATTTTTAAATAAATACACTATTCACCGAAAATTCATTTCTTTCAGAAAAAACCCCAAAAAATACCTTAACATAATATTGATGCTCTAAGTTCAAAAATGAATTCCATTTTATAAAAATAATTTTCTAAATATTTTTAATTTAATTTTTAATTAAAAAACACTATTCACCTGAAAAAACTAATAGTTTACTAATAATTTCTAAAATAGTTATTTACCTATTTTATTGAATCACATTACTTAATCATGGTGCCTAGATTATATTAATACTTTCTTTAAGTGAGATTACAAATCCATTTGGTCACATTACTAATCCTAAGCATAAAATCACTATTCCTAATTTTCTATTCATTAAAAATTAAGTTGATCTTATTAGATTCTAAATTTTGTACTGAACATAATTGTAGAAGAACATTTTTTGAAAATAATTACACATCATTAATTATTTAATGTTTACATAAATATTTTAAAATATCCCTTTTTTCAAAATTCATAAAAAAATTCATACTATATTTATCCGGAAATTTGAAATTTCACAAACGTCATCATAAGAAGAAATCACAATTTTTATTTAAATTAAGGGATTACAAAAGGCAGTTACGGCCTCTATATATATCCCATTATAACCCCAGCATAGGACCTAAGTTTAATGTGTGCTAAGGTGAGAGAATCTGAGGGCGGCTCGGACAACATTACATGTATAGTAATTTCTATTAGTTTAAACTTCTCATGAAGGCGATTCTGTTCTAGCTTTACACGATGAAGTTTGTCTTGGGTTTGGTCCAGAGAAAAGCCTAGTGGTGCTACCTTCTTCCAAAGTTCTATTAGATGGGCTTCGATTGGCCCGAGACTACTGGATGAGGCCATTGAATCTTCTTCCTATATTAATTAACCAAGATCACTTGTCTTTAGAGACAAAAATCAAAACGTTTAGTTTCCAGCGGTCATATTGACCAACGGTCATATAACAGTCGAAACCCAATGGTCTCATTTTAATTATACTCATGTTATCAAATGAAACAGTTGTGTTGACTATAAAATAAAATAACACACAAAATTAGGAAACAAGATTTATTCAAAATTTCGAGTCGTTACAATCTTCCCCCCTTATGAAATTGCATCCTCACAATTTTTTAAAATTAGGTTTTGAAATTTCATTGAAAGTCCCACATCGGAAAAAGAGTCAGTAACACTATTACTTTAAAATAAAGAAAATTTAGTACAAAGGTCACCCGAGGTAACCCATACTAGGATTCCATGTAGGAAAAAATGGACATGGAGGAGAAAACAAAGGGTCATGTTCTGAGGGAGAGTGATAGGAAACATGATTAGGATAAAGTTAACAACAAGAAAATCCCAAACATATGATGGGTTAAACGGTATTTGATTTCCCAGTAGGAAACGTTAACATACAATGTTTTTTTTACGTTCCTTTTCATAGTTTTGGGGAATTCATTTCCTACATAGAATAAAAACACAGGGAAATATACCTACCTTCAAGTAGAGTTTCATAATTTAATAAGTTTCTACCAAAACTAATCTTTTCTCCAAATGATGAGCATTGAAAACTACGTGGTCTCATCAAAGAACAAGAATCATCTTCTAAAGAATCACATAATCCACCAAAGATTATCTATCTATTTCTTCTATCCTTCAACATTATCCCAAAAATAGAAGGGGTAAGATAAAACAACTCTTCCAAAAGAAAGAACCCCAGAGGAAGGAAAACTACTTTAAATCTTCAAAGTTTTATAGTACTACCCAAAGTTCATCATAGACCATTCCATAAACAACTGTCCCTAAAATTCCTCAAAATAAACCAAACTAAGATTGAAACCCAAATATAGGAAGGATTTGATAACATAGTCTTCCAAAATAAACTTCATCGTTCATCTCCAAACAACATCAACCACTCCTAACATCTTATAACAAAATTAGATAACCTTAACATATTTTCCCCAAGATAGGTTAATCATTTCCATAAGTAACCTAAATTACTATAAGTCCACCTTAAATTCCTCGATTCTACAAAATATATGTCAACCTTTACTCCTCAATGAAAATACCATAGTAATCTATTTAAGTCGATCATATAGGGTCCCAAAAATAGTGAACGTATTCCAATATAATAATCATCTTTTAATCCCCTAATCATCTCTGTCATATTAATATGGAAATCGTCACATTTCCTATCACATTGGTTGTTGGGACATGTTCTTCCATTTCCCACCATTAACTAAGAAAAGAAAGTATAATTAGGGGCGTAAATACTTAACCAATAATCATGAAGAGGAACTTAAAGCATATAAGGATAACTTGTAGAAGAAAAGTATACCCTAACTTATGATCTCCTAGGTTCTAATCTAGGTTATCCATGATCATATATTCTTATGTGAATATTTATTTTATTTTATATTTTTTTCTTTAATAATGGTTCATACTATGCTTATGAATTTACTAAAGCATATCCCCAACGTGTGTCATAAACAAGAGTGCAGCAAGACCCATTGTCGTGTACCAGTTACCATTTGAGTCTAGATCAAAGTGGTGTTTTCAGGTTTTATCCATATGTGCATCTGTTCCAGAGCCACCTCTACCTGCTCGTATCCATACAGGGATGTATTTTCTTGGAAACCCCTTACTCAATACTCACCAAAATACCAGGAAGATTTCCTATATTTAAACTTTTCTATAGGGTTCTTCCTAAAGTTTTCATATCCTAATTTCCACAAATAACTAAACCTCCCTTTGATACCAACTATAACATCCTGCCGTTTTATCACATAAACATTCATTAAATTATACAAAACTGAGGATATTTAAGGATTAGTGTCATGGAAACCAGGAACTCAAAACATGAAAGCACAAAACATTCTTCTTAAAAACTTGAAAGGATTCTCCTTATGTTCATCCTAGGTTCATTACTGCATCTCATAACCTGGGGACATATATCAAAAGAATGGGTGAGAAAAAGGCCCTGTAAGGGAAACAAGGGAAACATTTAACATGTGAACATGAGAAATATCAATAAAGTCATGGAAAATAACATTAAGGCGTGAGAAAGAAATCTTGAGGCATATCATAATAAAAATAATGTATTTCATAAATTGAATATGTGGCTACAACATTTAACATAGACAATCATTTCCATTTCACCAAGGTCCATCCCCATGGTGTCATTAAAAATTACCAATGTTATTCACCAAGGTATGAGTCAAAATGGTCATCTCTAGAGATTAAGTCATTACCCAATGCATTGGAGAGCTATCAGGGCTCACCCTTAAATTTTCCTATGTTATCATGTTATCCACGTATATCATCATCAAAAATTTCATAAATAACCCATATAGAATAAAATAAATGGGTTTCATTTCATATTTATCGCATTTAAAAAAACTTCTCTAAAGACGTGATCTTTATGTCACTTTAAACCCACGGAAAAGGAAAGCGGGTCTCATGTATGTAAATCCCATAATTTAAAATAGAAAATTTTGGTATATATGTGAATACCCCTTTATAAGAAAGATCTTTGAGTATTCACTTAATAAAATAAAAGAATTTGAGAAAAAGAGAGAGATGTTTTGAGACCGAAATTCGGCAGCATAATGGCTATGTTGTAGGGTTTTAGAAAACATTGAAAAGAGAGGGGAAATGGGTCACCCACTCATAAATTATCTATAAAATAGTATAGGGAAAAAATATAATGGGTATAAGAACATGTTAATGCAATTTTAAAGACATACCATATGAAATGAAAAACATTGAAGGAAGACAATAATGAGATTTCTCTTATGAAAATTCGGCAGCCTAACGACGTCTTTTAAAACATCAAAAAATGAAGTGACGATATAAAATAGGGTCTCTCATTATATGAACATAAAATATCAGTATGATAGATATAGAGATAAAACCCCAACAAAAAAATGAACTTTAAGGACTTGGCATTAAAATAGATATTGAAAATGAGAAGGGTGAAAGAATCTGTTACCAAAACATTTTGTAGCCTAACGGCGCCACTTAAACATTCATAAAATGAAATGATGAGAGTAATTGGGGATCTCTCATCGTATGAAAATGAAAAGGTAAGTAATAGTAATATAAGAGAACATCCTCCAACATAAGAACATGGAGCATAAAATAAATTACTTAAAAGAGAGTATTTGAAAAGAAAGAGAGAGGTTGGATCCCTTACCTTAAAACGTAACTCTTAAAACTCAAAGGTTGGGACCTTGAGGGTTTGGGGGCAGCTTGGGAGGACTTATTGGGAGGTAATGAGACCAGAGATTTGTTGGGGGAGAGTTGGGATTTAAAACTAAAGGAGTAAAGGGTGGTTATTTATAGGGAAAGTGAGGGGACATGGCATTAATGGCCAAGGGACACCTCATTGGTGGTATTGGAAAAACCATGGGTTTTCCCATGGTATTTGCCCATGGTATTGGCCACTTGGGACACCTAATACCTTATATTACTATTCATAAGTCGACCATATTGATTACATACCTAATACATCATTTAATGATGTCATTAAACACCCGTAACTTAAAAACGGTATTTTCACTATTCATCGAAAATTCACCTTTCTCAGAAAAATCCCAAAATTTCACCTTAACCAAATATCAATGCTCTGATTTCAAAAAAGAACTCCATTTTATAAAAATAATTTTCTAAATATTTTGAATTTAATTTTTAAATAAATACACTATTCACCGAAAATTCATTTTTTTCTGAAAAAACACCAAAAATTACCTTAACATAATATCGATGCTGTGAGTTCAAAAATGAAATCCAATTTATAAAAATATTTTTCTAAATATTTTTAATTTAATTTTTAATTAAAAAACAAAATTCAACCAAAAAAACTAATAGTTGACTAATAATTTCTGAATCAGTTATATACCTATTTTATTGAATCACGTTACTTAATCAAGGTGCCTAGATTATATTAAAACTTTCTTTAAGGTAGATTACTAATCCATTTGGTCACATTACTAATCCTAAGCATAAAATCACTATTCATAATTTATTATTCATTGAAAATTAAGTTGATCTTATTAGATTCTAAATTTTGTACTGAACATAGTTGTAGAAGACCATTTTTTGAAAATCATAACACATCATTAATTATTTAAGGTTTACATAAATATTTTAAAATATCATTTTTTTCAAAATTCATAAAAAATATGCATACAATATTTATCCAGACATTTGAAATTTCACAAACTTCATCATAAGAAGAAATCAAAATTTTTATTTAAATCAAGGGATTACAAAAGGCAGTTACGGTCTCCTTACATAGCCCCTTATAACCCCAGCATTGGGCCTAATTTTAAGGTGTGCTAAGGTGAGAGAATCTGAGGGCGGCTCAGCCAACATTGCACGAGTAGTAATTTATATCAGTTTGAACTTCTCGCGATGGTGATTCCGTTCTAGCTTCACACGATGAAGTTCATCATGGGTTTGGTCTAGAGCAAAGCCCAGTGGTGCTACCTCCTTCCCAAGTTCAATTAGGTGGGATTCGATTGGCCGGAGACTACTGGATGAGGCCATTGAATCTTATTTATATATTAATTAACCAATATCACTTGTATTTAGAGACTAAAATCGAAATGTTTAGTTTCCAGCATTCATATTGACCGACGGTTATATAACAGTCGAAACCCAACGGTCTCCTTTTAATTATACTCATGTTATCAAATGAAATATTTGTGTTGAGTATAAAATAAAATAACACACAAAATTAGGAAACAAGATTTATTCAAAATTTCGTGTCGTTACATTATGTCCTATGGTTTGATGAAATATTGAATGTGTGATAAGAAATATCAGATTAATGACAAAGAATTTATTGTAGTCATCCATTCCATAAATACCTTGTAGCATTAAATATTTGGAATAAATTTCAATGATTTCACTAACTATATTGATTCAAAATACATATTCTCTTTTTGAGTCTTGTACATGAGTCAATGAATATGGATGGAGTTACTTAAATGATTGTTTTCAACATGGTAGACACATCCTGTAACAGGAATTACAGGGATGATTTGTTGAGTCAGAAGTCATATAGTTAAGTTTTCCAAGACTCTCCTAAACAATGGTAGTTTATGAGTATCATTTCCAACATGCATCCAGACAATTCCAAATAGAAAAATAATGTAGTTTTCTATCCAGTTAATCTTGTTCTAGACATGACTAGAATTTTCAAAAAGGATCAAATCTTAGATTCAAACTATATCTCCATTAAATCAAAGCTAAATGGTGGGGAGGATTCTAAGGATATTATAGAGGGTGAAAACTCCTTATTACATTTTCATAATCAAATTTTAGTCCGTCAATCTTACTAGGAACAACTTATTTTGGAATATCACCAATCGAAATGGTCTATTCATATGGGCATCTAGAAGATGTATAAGGATATGAAAACTCATTTTGGATCAGTAGTTATGAAATAAGAAATGATATGTTATGTTATGAAATTTATAAGTTGTCTATAATTAAAGAATAAGAAAAAATTATTGTATGGTATGAAAATGTATATTCCTATACCTGTATGGATATAGGAGAAAACTGTTATGGACTTTGTCACATGTATACTGAGAATGTTGCAGAATCATGAATTACTCTATATAATAGTGGATGGAATCACTACATTAGCACTTTTTCTACCAATAAGATATTCCAATAATGAAGAGGATTTAGAAAAGATTTGTATTATATTTGTGGTAAATTTTCATGAAGTTAATGTTTCAATTGTCTCTAATATTTATCCTTGATTAACTTCTTTATTTTGGTGCTCTTTATAGTAGACTCTCAGAACTCAACTAACAAATATCATAACATATCATCCACATAAGGATGGGAAATTGTAATGCACAATTCAGTAATTGGAAGATATGATAAGATCTTGTGTCATGGACCTTGGTGGATCATGGGAGGATCACATGCCTTTTTTATAATTACCCAAAAATAACAATTATAATTTTTTAATATAGATGTCCATGATCAAGGCTTTGTATGGTCTTCCTTTTCATTCTCCACTATGTCTAGTGGGAAAAAGAGAGATGTAATTGATTATAATAAGTCTTTTCTATGAGACTACAGATAAAATCTAGATGATATTGAAAGATATGGTTGTGAATCATTGCTAAAAAATCTTATATAGATAATCATCATAAATTGTTATCTTTCAATTTGAATGATAAAGTATTATTTAAAGTTTCACCAAGACATGGTCATCCACACTTGGGGAAACAAGCAAATTTAGCACCATGGTAAGTGAGACTATTCGAAGTTGTTGAACGAATTTGCATTATTTTTTACCACTTCACCATACCACAATGATTTTTCAGTTTTCATAAAATCTTCCACAATTAACAATTGAAAAATTGTCATCTGGATCCTCATCATGTGATCATTTTACATCACATTATTATTGATCTTGATGAGAATTTTATTCATGACCAATTTTGGATCCTAAATAGATAAAACAAATTCCTTATGAGGGAGATATATTTCTGTGGTGTGAGTTTTAAGGAAGCATGGTAATGTCCAAGACTAAATAAGGGATTTATAACAGTTTATTCTGGAGTAGTGGAATGGACTCTTCAAATGAAACATTGATCTACAGTTTTTTGAGGATGTAATGACCAATGGTGGGGAGAATGTACAACCCTTGGATTGTGGTACTATATCATTTTATACTTTTTATTTTATTTTTATAATCATTGGGATAAGTTTTTTTTAAATAATTTGGATGGATAAATAAGAAGTAATTTGGAATATGTATATATGAAATATACATGTTGTGAATGGTTATTTCACGATGTGAATCTATTCTGGGAATATAACATGGATTGGTTTTAAAGAATGATAGGGTTTTTGTTATCTGGATTGAATATATTTTTCATGATGTGAAACACATTTATAGTGTGAGTTAGTATTATGTAAAATTAAACCAATTCAATGTAATATTTGGTGTATGTGACCTCTCAATTATTCACATTGTGAATTCTAGATTCACCCCATGAATTAGTTGGTTCCATCTTGTTTTTATCTAACCAATTCTTGTTATTCATCATTGAACACTCATTCTCTTATCTTGTGTTCCAGGGTTCCCTTAGGTTATTTTAGGTGATCTTTAACATCAAAAATCTGATTCCAATGAATTTTCAAGAATTCAATTGTTGAGATCAATGGTTATGACCTTATTCTTACAACTTGTCTCGTTCTCCTTGGTTTGTTCTAAATAAAACCATATATCAGTTTATAATACCCCTATTAATGGATTTTTATGTGTTTGAATGAGATATTATCAGGTTTTAATAAAGTGATATTAGGAATATGTATGAACTATGGAATCATATAATATCTATATTTCCAATGAACCCTAGGTGGGAGGTTTTTCCATCATTCCATTTTTATTGGAACACAAAGGCTTCAGATTTATAAAAGAATTGTCCTCTATTTTCCAATGTGTTTTTCATAGTTAAAATATGTTAACAATTCTATTTCTGGTTGTCTTAAAATTATATTTTCAATGTTTCCCAGAATGGTCTTGTTAATTGATTAAAGTAATTTTTTAAATGAATAATGTCTTTGATTCATGTTTTGGAATAACTGGTAGTGGGAGATGATTAGAATGGCATGGGTTACTGTTTATTCATGATATCATTTTATGAGGTATTGTTTAAATATAATTAGGGTTTGGTTTTAATTGGATAGGTACAAGGTGTAAATTTCAACCAAGAGATGGCTTGGTGGAGGACATACCTCCACCCTTGAGCATATGGGTGTCATTTAACATGCATGGGTGTGTGCATATGAGACCATTGATGAATATTACAGAATGGAAATTATGAACACCTTATAATTTTTTTAATGATAATATGTTTCCATGAAATATGAAAGGGACTAGTTTATTACTTTTTTAGTGGTTCTCCTTTATTTCATTATTATATTTGGTGGATTTTGATCATGTACTTGGTTCATATCTTGGTAAAAAGTGGTTTCACCTTGGTACACAATTCATCTTCTACTTTAGAGTTTTAGTTTCTATCTCTTACCATGTTATTGTTACCTTGATATTCGTAGCGAATTCATTTTTTTATGGATTTATCATATTCATTATATATTAGTTTTTTTAGAATACATAATTTATATAGATGTATTTGGTTTTTGTCAATTCATATATATTTTTGTGTGTGTGTTTATTAATGGGTAAACCCCCCCCCCATGTTTTTTAAACACTTCGTATTTATTACCATTCTTTAGAATCTAGGGAATATCAAATCAAATAAGGTTAGTAACACATATACCTCATTTTAAGCCATGGGTTGGGGTGGGATATTACATTCTAGTTTTATATATTGATATTTATTAGATCCCAAAATATAAAGACATATTATTTCCAGATAGATCTTTATTTTTATTTTCCACTGAACATAATCTTGACCATTAGAGTATAGATGTGTTTTTGGTTGAAAATCCATTATACATAGCATCCATAATAAAAAATTATAGAATATAAATAAATTAAAAAGATATTACTAAAATACTAATTAGTGTTATTGGAAAGAAAACATATATAAAAAATGGATCCTTTAATACAAATTTTTGGTCAATGTGGATAACTCAATAGGGGTGTCAATTGATTTTCCAATTAAAATTTATTTTTGAAAAATTTTAAAATTAAATACATAAATTTAAAATACAGCCCAATTAATTAATATAGTATGTATATCTTATTTAATGATTTTAAATAACCTCTCAAATGTTCAATAAAAATTTATTTGGAATAATCTTATGACTTTTTTAATATTTTGAGATTAAAATACTCCCATTACACAATAGATATATCACTTGTAATAAATGAATATCAAATTATAGTTTTGAGAAATATTTTTTATAAACTGTTTCAAATTATATTAATAGAAACAATGAAAAATAATAATAAACAAGAGTTCTAGTCGACCGTGTAGCAATTCACTGTTCATTTTCACCCTTACATCACTGTTTTAAATTAATTTTGTATCATAAATTCCAAATTTAATAAAAAATGGAACATCATGTTGTATTCAATTAATTTTTATTTAATTAAAGTTTAAAAGGTTAATGTCACTTTTTGGATTACTTCATTGTAGATGTAGGTGATTTGGGGGGCCCAAGATGGAGTTGAAGAAAAATTATCCAAAATGTTCAAGATTACAAGAACACTGGTGGACAAAAATAGAAACTAAAACTTATATGTTGGTTCAATTGGTCTGAAATTTGGTTATATGATACAAATTTCATTGTTATACAACACTTATGAATACAATAAATCCCAATTAATTCATCAAAGGGCCCAATCGAACTAATCTGTCCAAGACACTGAATTTACACGAAGATAAAAATGGTGTATTGTGATTCACCGACATCTAGAGCTGTAGACCTCTAAATGAGACTAAATTTTCTATGTAGATATTCAAGAGGTGGGGAACATATTTAGTTTTCTCAAAAGTGAAATAATTCTATCTAGATTACCAATACCATGGTCTAATTGGTTTTACAAAATCTTTGTTCCCAAAACCACCTTCCACTTTGCCTTTGAATTGGCTCCTTGGCCACCCTATTTGTATGATCAAACGTGGGGCAACACTATACCATTTTTCATACCCAAATGATTCCTCTACTCCTCCAAAAACAATTATTCCCCTATCCAAATTGGGGGTCAAGGATGAAGGATAAGTTCCACCCAAGTCTAATCCTCCTCTCGATGGATAGATAAATGGTGAACGGTAATTTTGAGGGAGCTATGCATACTTGGGTGGGAGTTATGAAACATTTTATGGTACTAGTTTTGTGTAATTTTTTTGAAAAATTTATTTTATTTTTTATCATAAGATGCGTCTTATTTGAATTCTCATTTTAGGTTGAATCAAGTGAAACAATTTTTATCTCAACGTCGATTGGGTTGAGATCTCAAGTGGGAATCAGGGGTTGATTTGATTAGAAAAAACAAGATTCCTTTTTCACATTCATGTTCATCAGATTTAATTATTTTTTTGTCCATTTTTATATTCCTTAGGTAAAAACCTTGACAAAATTATTGTTGTGTCAAGGGTTTCTTCTTTATGCATCATTTTAAGAGGTTGGTGGGGAATTAAGATCCTGAAAACCCTCAACAAAATAATTCAATTAAACCATGTGAAATTTTCAGAATAATGAACTATCCAAGATGTATAATGAACATTAAATGACCTCTTTATATCATAATTCTTCAAAAATTGCCTTTATTTATCAACTATAAAACACTTTAATTAAGTTATTATATTTTTTAATTTGGTTTCAAAACCACCCCATATTTTAGTAATCGTTATTAAAAATTCACACTTAAAAAATATAACTTCCCTTAAAGGATAACCTATGATCTTCCATTTATTGTAAATAAAAATTAAAAATATAATCAATTTGGAATTTCATGAAAACATGGTCAAATTTTCTCACCATTATCGAGGATCATTTCGGTTTTTTTCATGTTTTTATAAGATTTTTATATATTTGGTGAATATTTATTTGTTTTCTATTCTACCTTTTCATATATTTTTGTGTTCTAATTTATTTCTTGTGTAGGTTATGGTAATGAAATGTTATACTCTTGGAGATTTGCTACCTTTTTTAATTTAACATGAGAGGATCCAATGTTAGTGACACCAAGAAACCCATGACAACCCTTCGAAGGAGAAAACATCATAACTTAAGACTTTTTAAAACCCCTATTCTTCTATAATAAAACTAAAAAATTAACTTAGCATGTATAAAATTTCAAAAAATAAGAAAATTAATATAACTGGCCTCATCTGATGTCTATATCCAAACTTCATACATTCAAATACAAAGAGAGCAACCAAATTTTCAACTTAAATCCGATTTAATTCCCCTATTACCACAATTCCAGGGAATTGTGGGGGAAGATCCAGATAAGAACTTAAAATAATTTTGTATTGTGTGTTCTATAATAAAACCTAATATTGTGGATGAATAGAAAGTAAAGTTTAGTTCATTTCATTTTTCATTATAATATGCATCAAAAGATTGTTTGTATTATTTTAAATCCCCTATTAGAGGTTGGGCAGACATGAAACACATTTTTCTTGAAAAATAATTCCCAGCCTCACAAAATGAAACTATAAGAAAATAAATTTGTGTGATAAGACAATCGTAAGGGGAAAACGTCATGAATATTGGGAAATATTTAAAAGGATTTGTTCAAGTTTCCCACACCACTAAATAATTGATCAACTTTTAACGCAATGTATTTATAAAGGTTTAATTCATATTGATCATAACATGAATGATTATACTGTAGGTGTTGCTCTATGTGATAAATCCCCAATCGCTGTAAGCACACTCATTGAGAATATGGCACATAACACTAAACAATTTAGTCCAACGTCTAGTATTCCCATTCAAGGTTTCCATTAGGTAAAATTTTATGATTTCAGGAAGAAGGTGGAAATGAAGGTTTAAGAGGTATGTAGCCTTCTTCGATAACTTTCTCATTACCCAAGGAAATCCCAATCTCCTCATCCCATCCATTGTGTTATCTATTCTATCGACACCCATTGTCTTGACCAATTCCATAAATTGAGAGACCCTTGCGAGTGTGGTGAGGCAATTTTTCTATGCCTCCACTATAACCAAACCATTAGGAAAGAACCATACTATTCATAAAACCCTCGGTGGAAACACAATCATGCCTATAGTGAAGGGGGTTATTCAAAATAACATCAAAAACCATGGAACCAACCAGGACAGAGTAGTCATCCACCACCACCACCCCGAAATCTTCAATCACCACAAAGGCCTTTCCATCAACCCACTTCAAAATCCAAGACTATCCTAGAGGACATGATGAAAAAAAGGATTTAAATAAACTACAATTCCAAAAAAAAACACCCAATATACCATACAAGACATAAAAAACCAATTATGACAATACTCCAAATTGGTGGGGGAAATCTAAAGTCATGGTTTAGGTAAAATACCTTCTCAACTACTAGTCAACCCTATAGATAAGGGATTTCAGTTCCATCAAACTTAAGATTGTAACACAACAAAAAACCCAAAGAAAACATATATTAGATTCATCTAGTATAGAGGAAACCACCATCCCAACCAATGATAATAGTCTTAGAGAGAAAAAACATTTTTCTAAGAAAAATACCACCAAAGGAAATATAGTTTTAATTGATGAACCAAAAATCCAAACCATTCCTCTTCCATTTTCCCAAAGGATCTCCCAACTAATAAAAAAATATACCAAACTTGATAAATAAATCTTGAAAACTTTCAAAAATGGTCATGTTAAGATTCCAATTATTGATGTCATAAATAAAAGTCCATGTTATGAAAAGTTTCAAAGGATAAGTGTAAACATTTAAGGATAGATTGTGGTGATGTAATGGTGAACTTGGTGGGGAACATCGCATCATTTATACAACCATCACTTCAAACTAAATGAAAATATCCTAGAATATTCTCAATTTTGTGCACAATAGAAGATTATTTCTTTTCCAATGTTATTGTTAGGACCAAATGAACATTAAATACCCTGAGAGGGGGGGTGAATCAGTGTATGGATATTCTATTTCAAAATTCTTCCTACCCTACTAGATCTTGACCTCTTTCTTATTAGGGTCACTTTGTTTCCACTTGTGTGTTTATTTTGATCACTTATTTTTATCTTTATCTGATGATGATGAATTAAATGAAATGCAGGTAATAAATGAGGTAGATATAGAGATTTTTACTTGGTTCACCCTCACTGGGCTACTTCTAAGGAGCATACAAAAGCGATGTGCCGTTGTACCAAATCCACTAAATACCACTGCCAATAATGTTTCAGCTAGATCACTTCTATACCCAGGATCACTTCCTTTAAAATTTTCAGGGTCATATCACTACTTTCTCAAGGGTCACTCCATATTTCTCTCTATGGATCACTGCTGGTAGAAAGGATAACCTTCTTCCTCTTCCTTTGCTCACTGCACTTAGAAGGGATCCCCTCAAATATTACGGCCCTATATGTCTATTCATTTTCATGAATACGTGCATAATAAACTATTTATAGCTTCCCTATTAATGTCCCACATTCTTCCATTGATGAATACACCTTTGAAACTGATCCATGGGCAACACACTTTTGAAATACCTTCACAAACCACCCTACTACGTGAAGCTCTTACCTTTTCGAGAAGCACACGCCTTCGTGGAGATCAGACCTTCGAAAAGCTCACGTATTCGCAATGGTAAGGTATTCATGGAGCTCAAGGCATTGCAGAGCGACCTCCTTCGAAAATATCACTAAGCCAATGCGGAACCCACCACTTTAGTGGAGTTAAATTAGCCACTGCGAGGCTCCTTTTGTGAATCACACTACCTTCGCAAACCACCTTCGTGAGTTGAGACCAACAAATTTTTCTTGGAAAAACTCTTTACATATCTCGAGGGGGTCGAGGCATATTTTTAGGCAATTCCACCGAACCTCGAACCTTCAACAAGATGTTAGTTCCACGTCATCTCAATTCTCAAAGCTCTGAAATTTCTGCCGAAATTCTCTCAATATCACGAAGAACCATGATAATTTTCAGATTGGGGAGATCATTGTAATTGTGGAGTTTTCTGTCAATTACTTCACACCACTGCTGCAAAGTTCCCTTACATTTTCCTTCAACTCTGACGTTCGCGAAGCTCGTCATAATCGTGAATAACACCGTCAAAATTATTCTTATCTTCACGAAATCAAATCCATGAAGCCTATCTTTGTGAAGCTCATTCCTTTTCAATATTTTTATGAGATATTCATGGGAATAAATATTTTGTGATGCTCACCAAACTCCAAATTTTGGACCACAAAAATTTGGAAAACACTGGAAAACAACTTCACCTTGTATCTGCTCTTTTTGTACCGCTTCCGGATTGTCATTTCCTTTATCATAGTTCTTTGTCAACATATATTATCAACAATATCTCTGGAACTTGACATTTCACCATGGAAACCTACTATTTCAACAATCACAATCAACCAAAAAATCATGCAATCATACTTTGAGGGATTTTTTCCCAACAGTTATGATTGATTTGGGTTCTTGTATAAATCTTTTCCCTCACTCCATTTTCTATTCAGTGAATGTCAGGGAACTGAATCCCAATATAATATTTTTTCCAACTATCAAACTAGTGTACATCACACCCCACTTATGTGTTATAGGATGTTCTTATGAGGGTAAAATGTTATGAATTTTCCGGTTTATTTTTTTGTGCTTAAAATGGAATATTATGTGATGATTGGAAATGCCCCAATTATATTCGAAATACCTTTCTTGAAAATATTCAAAATCATAATTAATGCACATAATGGTACATTATCTATGGTGTTTTGTAGTTAAATTTTCCACTTCAACATCCTCGAGTCCATGAAGTACCCCTTAGAAGAACATTCTTCACATTTAGATAATTCAATTGATGTGCTCTCTTCCCTCGAAAAAACAACTTTTATTTCCAATGATCAGCTTTATATGTTTTCATATTTGATAAACATTCCTGTTAATTAATCATGAAATGAATGTGGTGGTGGTATAGAAAATTTCATTCATGTTTTTTAATTGATTATTTCTTGAAAACTGAAGATAAAATGACCATATATGATTCTTATATGTTATTAAAATCTCATTACTCATTTAAGGATATTACCAATGAGAAGTTAGATGAGATTAGTGACCTATTACTTTCACATTCACTCCTATCAATCAAAAATCTCCCTAAATTGGAACATAAACCACTGCCTAAAGTTTAGAAATATTCATATCTTACGATTATAAACATGATTCATATCATCATTACCAGTTCACTCCATCAAGATCATGAATTCCACCTATTTTACATTTTTAGGGAGTATAAACAAGCCTTGGGATGGAAAGTTGGTGACATTCATGGTATTATCCCATCAATTTTCACACATCATATATTATTAAATAATAAGGATAAACTAGTGAGGTATAAACAATGTCGACTGAACTCTAAACTCCTTGTTGTTGTTAAAAATGAGGTAACAAAATTATTTGTTGATTGAATAATTTACCCCATCTCGAACAGTCAATGGGTCAGTACAGTGAATGCAGCTCCCAAGAAAATAGATCTTACTGTAATTAAATATAAGAATATTGAATTGTTTCCAACCCATTTAAAGAATAGTGTTCATGCTTTATAGACTATAACTAACTAAACCAAAACACTAGAAATTACCACTACATATTAACTTTTACTCACCAAATTCTAGATATGATAGAGATAAAGTCCCATCATTGTTTTTATGATGGGTATTCTAGATAATTTCTGATCTATATTTCCCCTGAGGATCAGAAAAATTCAACCTTCACATGACCCTTTGGTACATTTCCATATTTGAGGATACCATTTGGTTTGTGAAATGCAATGAGTACTTTCTAGTTATGCATGGTTAGTATTGTTTTGGATTACATGGAAGAATTCATGGAAGTATTCCAAGATGATTTCAAGGTTTATGGATCTTCTTTTGATGAATTTTTAAGAATTATTGGTTTTTCCTATCTCTCTGAATTGAAAATAAGAGTTTATTAAATTTTTAGAAATTCTATTTTATGGTGCGACAAGGTAATGTTCCTGGGAATTCCATTTTTTGGGATGTTATCCCAATAGATAAATCAAATGTGGATGTCATTTCTTCCCTTCCATTCCCAAAAAAATGTATGGGAGGTGTGGTCTTTCTTAGGTCATGAAGGATTTTATCATCATTTCACCAATGTCTTTATTAAGATTTCGCTCTCCCTCTCATTCTTACTCCAAAAAAATAAAATGAATTTGATTTTAATAAATAATGTGAGAAATCTTTTAACAAATTGAAATGGAGTCTCACATCACCCTCAGTAATCCAACTACATTGGTGGGATTTACTATTTTATCTCTTGTGTGATACCTATAACTATGCCGTTGGTGTTGTCTTATCACAATAGGTTGATAGAGATCCACATTTCATTACTTATTCCTTATGTACACTGAACCCTATCCATGAAAACTACACTACAACTAAAAAACGATTCATTTCCATTTTTCCATGGATAAATTTAGTTCATAGCTCTTAGGGTATAAAGTAATTGTGTTCTCATACCATGAATCCCTCCGTTATCTCTGTAGAAATGAGAATCTAAACTAAATATCATTAACTGGATTCTCCTACTTAAAGAATTTAATCTTGAAATTTGGGATAAAAATGAGAAGAGAATGTGGTGGATGAACATATCAGTTTGAAACTCCCATTCATGGATATTAACTCATCCCCCTATATTCCCATAAAACACAGGTTTCTTAATGATAAATTGTACTGAGTACACGATGTTATTCCTTGGTATGCCAAAATTATAAATTATTTTGTAGAATATTTCCGTTCTACTGATTTCAACAGAAACCAAACTGATCATCTATAATACGAATCATGTTGGTTTATTTGGGATGACCCCTACCTTTGGGGCACAAGCAGTGGTCAAGTACGTAGGTATTTTTTCCATAGAGTTATTTTTAATATGTCATTTGGTTCTACTACACTCTTTCTTGTGGGGGACACTTTGGTCCCCAATGGACTGCTCACAAGATATTCAATTCTGATATCTTTTCCCTGGAATTGTTTTGGGATGCCCCTGATTTCTATAAATATTTTCCTCACTATCAAGGAATGTGGAATTTCTATAAAAGAAATGAAATTTCACAACAACCCTTGATCATCCATGACATTTTCAATGATTTGGGTATTGAATTTTTGCAGACATTTCTCAATTCCTTAAGAAACTTATACATTATTCTAGAAATTGATTACATGTCAAAGTGGGTAGAAGAATGAGATATGAAGAAAAATTATTCCAATACATTTGTGGAAGGTTTGAGGACCCAAATATTCTATGTGTTTGGATTACCCCGGTTCATCATCAGTGACTTTGGTTATCATTTATACACCCAAACAATGAAATCAATTTTTCATTGGTATGGGTTTGGGCATCAAGTGACTATGTAATTTCACCTAGAAACCAATGGTCAAGATGAATTTTATAATATAGAGGTAAAAAATATTCTTAAAAAAAACATTTCAACTCAATATAAAATATTGGAGTCTTAGACTCAATGATTTCTTATGGGCTTGTTCAACTACCTTTAAAACACCCATTATAATGTCATCCTATCAGCTTTTGTTTGGAAATATTTGTCACATACTTATTGAGATAGTGCACTGGTCCTACTGGGATATTAAACAGTGCAATTATAATCTTTCTGGTGCATGTGATCAATGGAAGATACATATTCGAGAGTTGGAAGAAAATGAATAGGGATTATTATGATATCTCCCAAATCTATATAGAGTGAACCAAGGCTTCCCATGTCTGTCTCATCCCTCATGGTCAATTGCACATTTGGTAGAAGGTCCTTTTTTCAATGCAAGTCTAAATTTGCTTCCATGTAATCTTGGTTCCTTCTAGTTTTTCCCATAAAATGTTATTAATTTCTATCAATTTGGTGTCATTCAGGACCATAATGAAAAAACAAAACAAACCTTCATTTTCAATGGGTAGTTATAGAATCACATTCATGATTACATTCTAGAGTCCCTAATAGAGGAATTCTAAGTTCAATAAGTATCCTACCAATGACGTACACCATTTTTAATCCCTCCTTCCCACATTCTCTTTTATTTTAGTGAGGAAACTACATGCTCTAGGTGTGCAGGGATGTGTATATTCCTCTGTTAGGAATTTTCATTCTCTTTCTTCTTTTTTCTCTTTTTTTCTTATTGAATGTTTTTGTTACCCCCCCCCCCCCCCCACCATTTTCTCCCACACTTTTGTTCCATAATATTCATTAATGATGACAAATCAATCTTGTAAAATAATTTCCACTTAAAAATGGGAAATAATCCCCACATAATCAAGAAATTATTGAAAATGCATTATGAATTTTCCTATTTCATGTTGTTTTAACCAAAAAAATTCACTAATATAATATGTGTTTTGGATTCAATTTAACAGTTTGGGGTTAATTTTTTTATTATATTTGTTTTTTAGATGATATAAATGGTTGTATCATTTTTAAAACTTTGTGGAGAATGGTACCCTTTTTTTAAGTAGTTTATGGGAAAGTGTGTCACTAAATATCTTCACACACCATTACACCCAACCATGAAGTGTGATTTTTTTTACTTAATATAAGTTATATATGCATTAGGTTACATTTAATCTACTTTAAAAAGGATTTTTCCATATGTTCATTCCTTATCTGATCTATTTCATTACTATACCAGATTGACCAGTGAATGTGTGCCTATTATCTGATTGTTGTATTCCCTAAAAAACTGAAGGTAAAAAAATTCTTTTTTCTTAGGTAGGTAAAAAACTACTCTTCCTCAACGTTTTATCTTGTTATATCTATTTTAATTATTGTCTTGAGGAGATCAAAAAAGGGTCGAGTGATGAGATTGAGATTTTTTCAAAGTTAAAATATAAAAAAATGAGTTGAGTGATGAAATGTACAACATATGAGTATATCTACATTGGGAGCTCAATGTTTGAATTTCATGACTAAAAATGTGAGTTGGTATATGAATTTTACAACAATAGATGTAGGGTAGGTTTGGTGGATAGAATCATTTAAGAAAAAACATTTTAAAATAACATATATTTACTAGATAGAAAGAGGAAAAAATAAAATGAAATGGTTTCCACGCACAAATGTGGATAATGGTTAAAATGGTTATATTTTGAATTATTTTCTCATATTTTTATCATTCATCTCTTATAGTTTCATTCTAATACAATCCATGAGACGTCTTCTTCCATGATCACTGAGAATAACTCTATAGTGTGATTTTTTCTATGATCACATTACTATCATGAATTAAATATTCAACAGTAAATATTCATGAATTTGGGAATATATCCATGAATATTTTTTTGAAATTTTAATTTTCAAATGGGTTAAAATGTTTAGGTGTATGGGTGTGATCGTGCAGCGATTTACTATCCATTTTCGCCCTTACATCATTATGTTAAACTAATTTTGTATCATTAATTCAAATTTTAATAAAAAAATTAAATTCATGTTTTATTCAATTATTTTGGTTAAATAACTATTAAAAATGGTAATTTCACTTTTTTGGATGATTTCATTTTAGTTTTAGGTGATTTAGGGGGGCCAATATGAAGTTGAAGAAGACTGGGCCAAAATGTGCAAGATTTCAAGAACACTACTAGACTAAAACAAATACTTGTGATGATCTTTGTGTTCAATTAGGATGAAATCTGGTGAGATAATCCAAATTTCATTAGTATATAACTCTTATGAAAACACAGAATTCCAATTTTTCTATTAATGGGCCCAACCAAACTAATATGTCCAAGACATCGAATCCACACGACCTCAATAGTGGTGTTCTATGTTACATCCAAATAATGAGACAAAGACCTTAAATTGATTCAAAATTTTATGTGAAGATATTCAAGAGGTGGGGAACAAACCTTTTGGTTTTTATAAAGGTATATAAGACTATATATATTCCAAAAACCATGGTACAAGTGGTTTTACAAAATCTATGTTCCCAGAACACCATTCCACTTTGACTATAAATTTTCACTTTGGGAACCCCAACAATAAGTTTGATCCATGAAAAAATTCTATCATCTTCGAGACCCAAAAGAGTCCTCTTCTCATCCTTGAAGTTATGGAGGACCCTATCCTCATAGGGTTCAGGTATGAAGATGATTTTCTACAAGAGCCTTCTTCTCCTCATTATGGTATGTTAAACAGTGGATGATCATTTCAAGGGATATACACAATCTTTAGAGGGATTCACAAAAATTGTTGTGCTATTGGTTTTTTATAATTTCTGTGTCAAAATTTTCATTTATGGTTTATCTTAATAATATTATTCTTTGAATTCTTTGTTTTGGTTTAATCATGTGAAATTCATTTTTCTCAACACCGAATAGGTTTAGATTTTATGTGAGAATATTGGGTTGATCTGATTGGAAAACATAATAATCCTTTTACACATTCAAGTGCATGATTTATCATTATGATTTTGTATCCCTTGTTCTATTTTTGAGGTCTAAAACATAAAAATATTATTTTTGTTCCAAGGGTTTATTCATTGTGAACCATTTTAAGAGCTAAGATGGGAATCAAAAGCTTTACAGCCCTCAAACAAAGAATTCCATTAAACCATGTGAAATTTTCCTAATAATGAACTATCTAACATGTGTAGTGAACTTGAAATGACCACATTATCTCTTAATTTTTTAAAAAATGGATTTATTTATCAACCATTAAACTCATTAAATAAATCATTTTATTTATAAAAATGTATTCAAACCCACCCCTAATTTAGTAATATGTTTTAAATATATACACTTAAAACATCCAATGCACCTTGAGAGAGGTCTCAGGGTATTCCCTTTACTATAAATCAACTTTAAAAACATAATAAATTTGACCTGTCATGACAAAAAAATGACTATTATAAATTGAAGACCTAATCTTCTTTACTTATTTTTCACCTACATCCAAGTATTTTTATTAATAAATAATTAGATCCACGACCCTAATCATGTTTTACAAATAATAGTGCACAGGGAAGTCCGAGATATTTATAGAATATTACACCATTTAATTTGGAGAATATATATAAAGAATCAATATGAGAGATTATATATTACACTTTAATAAAAATAAAGATAAAGTGATAATAAATATACCTCATAATACAATTAAATCTTTATCGTAATCTAATATAGTGAGAAATAGAAGAAGAAATAATTTTATCCATAAGAATATTGATGTTATGATGTTATGAAAATGTTTCTTATATTCTCTATCTTCATCTTTAAGTTTTAATATAATATGTGAAGTCACAATATTTTTTGAATATTTTTTAATTAAGTTATGATATGTAATATAATATTTTTATGTTCATGCTTTTGGAATTTGTAAAAAGTCTCGTTGACGTGCATATGTGTCCACCATATTTTCCCCTAACATCATTTGTATGCAAAAATACATGTTCTATAAAAATATCAATTGGAAACAAATCATTATCAATCATTTTACTCTGCATGATACTTGGAATCATTATATGTATCTAAAGAAGAATTTAATTCTATAGAGAAAGTGGTTGAAAAAATTATACTTAAATATAATACCCACTTTTATACATGTTGACATTAAGTAATATACATTATCTTATCCACAATAGGTCCAACACAAAGAAAAAACATGATCGGATTACTTGATAAGGATATACAATTGATTTTTTTATACTCATGGGTGATCTAATACTTTGTAAATTCTTCATGGTTGCTGGAATTGCATACAGTCGTTTCAATACTAGGCCATAAATATAATTATCTAGGAATTTTCTTCAAATAAACATGTGGTATATTGGATTCTCATAATATCTCTAATAATTTTCCAAAATCACAAACAAACATAGGATCACTTGACTCCATCATGTGGTTGCTTTAAGGCAAGGATAGATTTGTGATAAACAAGAAAATTATGTGGTCTCTTGGTGATACTTTCATTTGATTGAAGATTTGGTAATAAATACACCATGGTTGATCCAATAAATTTTTGGTTGATCTATTTATTGTTTGGTCGATTCCATCCTTTGTGAAAATACTGAAATTTATGGTCACTCTGACATAAATACTTAGGTCACTTGATTTGACTTGTAGTTGCTTGAGTTGAATTTCGGATACTTGATTCCTTTGAAAATATTTTTTCATAGTTGATCTGATAGAAATTTTTTTAATCATTCTCCATTGATACTTTATAAAATCTATCTTTTCTATATTCATTCATATGGTTGATTCAACGGTTCGGGAAATTTATCTTTTCCTAACTCATTATCAGTAGTCTGTCTTTTTTTTCTCTACCATCATTCCAAGACTTTGTGAAATTTTGAAAATTTCATAGAATAAATATTTTACATCAATGAATCATATAAATGTTTATTAACATAGAAACGTGATTTTTTATTTTTAAAATAAGGATTCGATAGACAAGGACAACACATGTGTGGGTGAAAACCTAAGTACCATATCGAATTCCACAAGGGATGGTTTCTAAACTATAATATTGTATGATCTACTTCTCTAATCACCCAATGGGTTTTAGGATATAACCCCAAAAGGGATTATTTTTTGGGCCTTTAAGACCTAGGTATTGCGGAAAATTAATCATGACAAGTGTACTTAAAGACATGTTGTATCTCAGATGTGGTGTAGTGTAAATTATTCCCCAAAATAGTTAACAAGGAAATATTTGGGTCATTTAAAATTTCTAGATTAATGGTTCCTTAAGTGAAAAGTCTTCCTGAGAGTTTTATTCAGGTGGTGAGTCACATTGATGATGAAAAATGGAAGTAAAATATGGCTAGATCTAGTTCATTATCATTGAAGGGAATCCCTAGTTTTGTCGAATTTTGTTTGAGGAGAGTATTGTTGGGTGAAAACCCAAGTCCCGCTATATATTCCACAATGTATGGTGGCTAAACAATAATCTTGGATGAGGTACTCCTTCTATCATCCAATTGGTTTATGGATGGTACCCTAGAATATATTTTTTGTTGGACCAAGAAGATATAGAGTTAGAGGAAAAATAATCCCTACACTATGATGGGTCCATATCAAGAAAATTAAGGATATGGTGTATATTAACTACTCTAAAAGTGGAATGGTGGAAGTCAATCTTGAATCTATGATGCTCGATGGTGGGGGGTTCTCCAATGTGATCAAAGGTTTCATAGTAGTGAGGGTGAAAGAGATAGTAGTGGAATATTCATGCTAAAGAAAATGTGGTCAAAATCTATTGTGGTGTCGATAGCAGGGAGATGGAGTGGTGACAATGATGTCGGTACACAATGGTGGGGGAGTCCTACCAAAATTAATGTGGCATGGAATCATATCACAGAAAAAATGAAACAAGTGCGGCTAGGGTTATACCAGAAAACTGTACGATATGGGTGAGAATAATGGGGGGAAACCCCTGTTAAATTATATTAAATTAATATTTGGAATTATTGTAGAACATTCATTCAAATGGGGATATTGTTTACTGAATTACATGATTCGATTGATAATTTAATGAATTATTTCTAAATATATTATTTATATTACATTGGAAGGTGTTAGGGGTGGGTTGGGCTTGTGTCATGCACTATAAATGGGAAATTTCAAAGGATCATGCATTTTAATTTGATATTGTATTTTTTACTGATTAATAAAATCACATTCATGAAATCTTGATGATTAATACAAGGATCATATTGAATAGATAATTTTGATTTGTAAAATGGGTTATGGTCCCTCTATGTAACCACTCACAATACATACTACCATAAAACTATGTTTTTATATGATGTTCACTTCCATTAAATGAGTAGTTTAAAGAATTTTATTTTACATTTTTTTCAATTTGTGATAATTCCAAACATTTTAATTATAATATAAGGGGTATTTTTTATATTTAAATACATTGTGTATTGAGATTAATATATACCTTACTTAAAATATTTCTAAGGGTTCTAATTTTAATAATTATTCAATTAGAAGATAATGGAACCCTTTGTTTTTTGATTTAGAGATCTAATTCTAACTAAAATTTTAAATTATAATTTTTGATGTGAATGTGTGTGTTTTTTAAAATCGATGATAATTTAAATGATTGTCATGAACAGGTAGATTCTACTGAGACAAAGAGACATGTAAATGATTAAATGGATTACTTTGGATAAGTGTATATTTTAAGGGATCATATTTTTTTGAATTATTCCATTCTATTTTTCTTAATCCTTGAGATATTTTGTGGTCTTTTAAATATTATTTATAAAATTATTTAATTAAAATTTAATTTTTTTTAAAAAAAATCATTTCACTTACACAGAACCCCTTTCTTTTATAACAGTAATTTTTTTTACCTTTACATGGTCATATTTGTTCATGTGTAAAAGTAATATTGAACTATATCATATATTTAATTGTTTATAACCTCATTTAAAACCCTATTGTATAGACGGAAATCTAATTAGCTTTATGAAAGGTTGTGCTCTATAAAGGCAGTCCATTTTACCTTTACATCGAGCCTTATTTTGTAATGGAAATCCATTTTACCTTTATTAAGATATTTTATGCATACGTTTAACTTAAAATTGGTCTAACATTAGATCCCTTCCAATGATTTGTAAGGATAAATCAGATATACCCTTGCATATACCTCCCCTTCAGTGTTAAGGAAACTTGATTTTATTGAAAATATATTTTTCCCTAGACTAGCCTTCAACCTGATTTTTATGAGAAATCAGAGTCTTTTTAAGTGAAAAAATTACAGGAAATAAATATTTAAAATCATGAACCGATACTATTATAAATTAAATAATTTAAACAGATGAATTAAAGAGAATAATTAATTAAATACCAAAGAAGTTTTAAAATATTACTACACCTATAATATAGTGGACCTGTATATTTTATTTTCCCATGCTGGTAGGTTTAATACCTGTTGTGGAAAATAGATTTGAATCACCAAATTCATTGCCTTGTTTTTATCGAATTAGGATGTTATTATAATCCTACCCACTGTTTTCATTTTATATTTTCCTTCACATCTTCTTCTTCTCTCTGTACCACTATAATTTTTCCTTATGTGTTCTCATCTGAGTTTTATGCTAAAAAATTTATTCCCTTGGTTTTTTGTTTGTTTTCATTCGTGTTTTTACCATTTGGTTCAAGATATCACCCATTGTAAACCCAATTTTACTTCTTTCATGAAGACCTGAACATGTGAATATTTCCCTCTCTTTTTCCTCGAGTGTTGCAAGTCTATCCGGCTTCATTTTTCAGTTAGGTTTGATATCTCTCTATTATTTAGGTATAAATGTGGGGATTCAACCTATAGTTTTTGTGATTAAATTAAAGGGATTAACATACTAATATAAAGTAAGGAATCATAATTTGTAAATGGTAAGGGAAATATGATTTTCATACTACCGTTTTTGAAATATTGAAGTACTTATTTATTATTTAGTGTGAAATATAATGTTATACTATCCTTCCAATATGTAATTTATAATTATCACATTAGAACTAGTTTAGTGAATTAAACATGAAAATATACGAGATATTTATGATTTAATGAAGTTCCTCTGTTTCCATGAATTACATAATGTTATAAATGTTGTTTGTCTATATTATTAGAATGACGAATTCTATTTTTATCATTGTTAAATAAATTTATGATTGTTGATATTTTATTATAATAAATTATAAGAAAACATTATAAAATGGAAGACTATTTAATAAAAAATATAAATTTTTTATATATACAGTTCCTATAAGTTATTTTCTATGATTAATTATAGAATATTAATTATCATTGATTTTTGTTTTCATTGTATTATGTTTTCTTACGACCATTTCTATGAATAAAATAATTAATCCATTTTATGGTTATTATATGTAAATAATTGTGATATATATATTTTAAAATGGGATGATGGTATGTTACAATGGTAAATGGATTCATTGTATGGTTTGTAATGTTTTTGGGTCAGCTTTGAGTTAGTTAGCATGGGTTAAGAGTTAGTATTTCCCATTTTTATTATTATTGATTGTGATATTTACTTTCAATTTTCTATAGATTTTCTTATTTCCTTTTAGTATATATGTCCATATATATAGATTATTTTGAGTCATAGAATAGCCAGGATTTGGAATCGTTAATAAATTATAACTGATCCCATGGGAATGAGATTTGATTATGGAAATTATATGATTACATGGAAACAATGGACTAGTTCTTAAAATGATTTAAAATAGTGGTATTAAAATATATAAATGACATGTTGAGGATTAAATCGTCAGTTTTAAACTAATTATGAAATAATTTAATATGATTTTTTGATGGGTTAATAAAGGAAGTGGTAACTGGAGGATTTCGTAATGAATATAATGATAAACCTTTGATGCTTCTGATTGTGTATATTTTAAAATTTTAGTCCATGAGATGGGAGTCAGTATATCTTGTGGGATGATAGTTGTGGCTCATGTCTAGGGTAGGTAGTTTCCACAAGGTTTTTTTGAAATATATATCATTAAATTCAATTATTTATTATGCTCCACAACAATATTCAGTTGTGGAGATCGACACCCATATTCCCCTTTTGTTCCAAGTGTTTCCCAACATCTAGGTTGTAGATGATTTGAATGGTTGGAAAATCTCCTTACTATGGTCTATCCTCTTGAGGTAGACTTAGTATATAAGATTACCTAAGGTTTTGTACCTTAATATTATTGGTTACGTTATCATATAGGTTGTAATGGATCTCATGCATGACATCGTTGTATATGGGGAAATTGAGGCTTAAGATTTTAGCTTATACTTATATAATATATATGTAATTATTAATAGGTTATAATGGCTTTAGGTATTGTGTATATTTACACATGTCTATAATGGATTTTATTTTATTATGGGATTATTATAATGATGATGTGGTTTTTATGTGTTGCATGTGGTATAACGAGAGATGATTATGTTCCAATGATATTATTATACAAACATTTGGTGAGACTATAGAGGGTATGTGAGTACTGGGAGATGAGGAATTGAGGATTATAGAAACTATATCAGTGGTAGAGGTATACCATTTTATTTATACATGTTCTATTTAGGTTATTATCTTTTGTTCATTATTAATTGAGTTTATCTATGTGAGGATGAGAAATATGATTTTCCTGATTTGGTGTTGAGTCGGCTCCTATATTTATTCACCGGGGCAATCGTAAGACTTATCCACAGTTACATGAGAGGTTTTCGGAAGGATCTTTCTTATTATAATTTTACAATAATATATATATATATATATAATGTTTTATGTCTTCCAAACGGATATGATAATCAATATGTAAAGGTTTAACTCAAGGATTGATCATGTGTTATATTTGATCATGGTCACTATTGTAGGATTGGTTCATGATATATATTTAGTTTTATTTCTACATTGTATGACATATCATGTACTAGGATTATGTTGATATACTATTTATGTATGTTATAAAGATTATTGGTGGATGTGTATACCTCTTGGGATTATTGAATGTATTTCCTCCCATTAGAATATAATTTTTACCCTTGATGATATTCTATAATCCAAGGAATATTAGAGGTGGGATTTGAGATATCACTACCAATCACCACTACTGAACTAAGATGGGTACTAGTGGGGGAGCTTCTGAAAAAAAAATTATATGTTGGGACCAAGTGGTAAAGAAGTGGTTTTTGGAAGCTGGAATAAAAATTTGAAGAATGTGTTGTCTCTTTGTTGTAAAAGAGAAAAGAAATAAATTCACTTTATAATAGTAGAATGATGGGACTCCCCATCATACTCAAATTATCAGACTCAAAATTGATTAAGAATTTTAGTCAGATTAGGAGGATGTTTTCTGGGATAAATGCTTCGTTGAAGTCACCACAGGTCCGATACTAAATCATGAATCATAATTAGGAAGTTTATCAGAGTATGAATTACTCTAATAGAAATTTAATGATTCATTTCTATTTATTAATTCAAAAAAATAATATGTTGTTTGGAAAACTTATGATGACATACTTATGAGGAAAACGGGATAAAATTACTACCAATCATATTGAGGTTTTGTCAAAAAGAAGAAGTGCTGGAAGGATGTGATTTTATATTAATTTCAAATGAAATTCCAATGATGTTATTTTGATCATAGATGTTCTCAAATTCATGAGGAAGTCCTAACACATGCAGAAGTTTTTAAAAGAATGAAGTTGCTGAAAAATAATATTTCTGGTCTTAGTTTATCTATTTTAGATCACTGGATGAGGATTTTTTTAAGTCTATAAAGTATTATTCATAATTAAAGATGATTAATATGTTGTTTTTCAGTCAGACTAATAATCCCCAAGAAACAAATTTTTGATGAAATAAAATTTCATGGACCATAATTAGAAAAGTAAATAAGTTGTTCAATCTAAATCTTCTCGTATCGGTCCCTTAGATGTGGTGTTCCACTGATCAATTATAGGAATAATCATTTATGATGGAAGTTATTGGGAATGATGTGAGTAAGAAATTTAGAGACTGATCAATAATGTAGTCAACCATTTCCCCCAGTTGAATTATTGGTTGTTTTTATTTGGTTCAAGATAAAAGAAAATAAATATGATATGTTAATATCAATTGGGTGAAGAGTTATTAAATTGGAACAGACACTGTTTATCGTAGTAAATAAGATATTGATCCATATGACATAGTTCGGCATCAAAAAAATCATCGAACCCAAGTTCACCTGTCAATAGAAATGAATAAAATATTAATTGAAAAATGTGATTAAAAATAGTTTTAAAGGGGATCTTGAAATATGATGAGAATATCGAATATTATTATCAAGAATTTTGAATTTAGTGATGGAATGTTATTGAGGAAGTACAGAAATCATTCTAAGTTTCCATCGTGTTTGAGAAAAAATAATTTCTACTATAATCAAATGATATAGAAAAAGGTCTTATGGTATAATGGTTTAAATTTTTTGTCAGTTAGTATGGAGCCTCGGATTGAGATTATAGATTTTATTTTGTGCAAAGAAATATACTAAAGGATCAACTATCAAACTTATTTCTTCATCATAATGAGAAAATAGGAGTAAAAAAATTGGACTCAGGATGAAGATTGTTTAGAAAGTATGAAGAATATTAAATCTAGGAAGATTTGAGAATGTTTGATAAGAAATGAGAATAGTTGAGAAGTGTTGAAGAAGTAATATGTGTATTCTAAATTTGAGGAAAATATATAGTTCAGGAAATTTGGTTGAATGGGAAATTTTTTTAGAATCCAACCTAAACCAAATTTGGCTCACATATAAACAGTGGAAGAAATTTTAACTTTCGGAAATATGTACTCTTTAAGGGAGAAAGAGGACTGCCCAATGATATTAGAGATAACAGGATTTGGAATTTAGTATTCCATGGTAATTCTATTAGACAGAATAAGGAAAGGATAATAGAGAAGATCATGATTAGAGTTTTAGAATCAAATCGAGAAATCACACGGGGGTTTTCAAATTGAGGCAGTTGTAGTTTTGATTTGTTTCAGTGGTATTATGGAAGAGTTAAATTATATGAAAAATTTATCCTATGGGGGAATCATAATTGGTATTATACTAAGTATCATTATGAATTCTATAGAATTTATTACCTTTTTTTTGGGTAGGAAAGTGAAGAATTGTTTAGAATATCATATTTATGAAAGTTGATAATGCGACATTGTATCCTATTTTTAAGAAACTCATGAAAGTGTCTTACCGGTTTACACAAACATTTATTACATCATTTCATGAAACATAATTCACAAGAAATTTTGTATTGATTATAGTATTACACAAGTATAAGGGAATATCCCACTGGTTTGTATCCACAAAAAGGATTTTTTTTCATGTTGATTGTGGGGTATTATATTTTTTCCAAACCATACGAAGGTCATAGACACTCTTACTGATTAGTGAAACTTTTAATTTTTATGTTCATGTGGATGTGTGATTATTTTGTTTTCTTCATATTCTTAACTCTTTAACAGGATGTGTAGGTTGTTTCAAAAAATTGGAGACTTTAAAGAAAAGAATATCATCTATTCACCCCATCACCCTCTTAGTGATTCATAGATCTGGGGTGGGTAATATCAAATGGTATTATAGGAAAGGTTATCTTAGTTTACTCTTTATTAAAGTTTTGAAGAATTTATTATGGATAATCTGAATTATGTGAATAGTATTGGTATTTTGGTATTTGATGGTAAGAACATTCATATCTAGAAAGATAGAATTTTATATTATCTTATATCTCTTGGTTAAGAAGTTCTTGAAGCCACAATAGATGGATTTCAACCTATTGTTGAAAAATTTCCTATCACATGTATTGAAAAGAAAAATGTTGATAATTATGGAAGAGGTAATAATTCGTTACTCTCATCACTTTCATAAAGTGTATTTTTACTTTTTAAGGGTTTTACCACTCCTAAAGTTATCCAAGATGAGATAAAGAAAATTTATGAAGGAAATAAAACGGTTAATAATGAAAATTTACAGATATGGAGGTTGAAGAATTAAGATCTCAAGATGGGTTAGTGTAAATATGTAGGTGAATTTATTACCATAGTGAATGGAATTTTCAGCACTATCATTTTTCTTGGTGAAAAGTTGTAAGATTCTACTATTGTTTAAAATATATTGATAATTCTTCCTAAATATTTTTATACAAAAGTTTCTTCATTATAAGACAGAGATCTAGAAACATTTTCTATGTATGATATTTATATTCCACTCATTACTTATGAAATGAGAAGAGAGAAATGTATGAAATGAAAAACAAAATTTTACAAAAAAATGATCTTCATCGATACCATGAAAGTAAAATATATGAAGGTTTTGAAGAATATGAATAATATACCAACTCGGATTCTGAAAAATAGGTATGTAAAAATCTTGATAAATTTTTTTCCCTATTTTCTAAAACTATGATAAGTGGTACAAGAATGAATAAAGGGAAACTTATTTTGAATTATTTTAATTTAGACCCGTTGGGGACTTATTGGTTAATTTTCCTTGAAGAAAGACATAATTGGATAATGATGAAGATCATATAAGGAATAGAAAGTTGTGAAAGAAACATGGTAATATGGATAAATATTCTTCCAAACAAAAATATAGAGAGTTCTACAAATAAAAAAGTAGAATATTTTTTTCTAAATATGTGCAAGAAAAAGATAGTGAACCTAAATTATAAAAATTTACTAAAAAGGATAGATAGAATACTTTCATTGAAATAGTTAATAATTAAGACTTCATAAAATTAGTTCCAAATAAGAAGAAACTCAACTTTAATTTAATCTAAAAGAAGATTTGAAAGAATGTATGATAATGATTGTGAGACTTGAAAAGGTAATAAGGAATTTGAAAACTGAAAATTATTTAATAAAAACCCAAGAATGTTTTTTTATGAGAATTTTCAGCTATTAGAACATATTGATTATTTGAAGAAATACATTTAGGAAAAAAAATCACAATGGACTTATGGATGTTATGTTTGAAGAATAAGAAGAATATTTGGAACATTTTCAACAATAAAATTATATAGCTGAACAGAGGTTTACAAGTTTCTATAATTCTATTTTTAAGTTGGTGAAGGCTCTAGAAATGGTAAGCCTATGAAGGATCAAAAGTTTCCTTTGAAATTTGAAAATAAAATCGAAATTTTTTATAATGGGAAAGCTATGAAATTTAGGTATTTATCCAAAACTAGAAAATTAAAGAAGAAATAAGTTTCTAAAAATTATGAGTCCAAGAAAGTTACTATCACTTCTAGATTTAATCAGAATGAACAGAAGTTTCATGCTAGAAAAGAATATTATTGTTGATAATAGAAATATTGGTGGTCACTAATGTTTTGATAAGAAATATTAGAAGGTTTTTGAAAAACATGCTCATAAATCTAGAAAGTATGAGAGTTTCATAGGAATATATTCTTTTTATGGATATTTTTGGTTTTGTGGAGGATTTGTGAAAACAGTAAATATGTGTTGGTTGAATCAATAAGATTACAACTTTTCCACTAATTACAAAAGGAAAAAATTAATGGGGTGTTAATCCTCTCAAAGAAAAAATTCTGATAAGTATTTTCTAAAGAAATCTGATAAAGTTGGAGTAAAATTTGAACATATCTTCAAAACAATAGAAAATATCTGAAAGATTTGAAAAACATTAAAATATTACTAAAGGTTGTCTTGTTTTGTTTCTAGAAAAAAAATGTTTTTTACCAATTTATAGAAGCTAGATGTTATGAAAGGTAGAGGGAAAGAAAAATCTATTCTTATTGAAACTACCCTCAAATATTCAAAAGAAGAATTACCATAGTTCTTGGATAGTGGTTTATCTTATAATATGATTGGATACATAAAATTATTAAATAATGTTAAAGAATTGAAAGAATGAATACTAAAATATTTCAATGATGAATCCCTCAGAATCAATGTTATTGGATTAACCATTATTTGAGTATAATAGTTTAAATCTAAAAAGGATTTTTTATGGGATTAAACATTACTTGTTATGTGTTTCATAAATTTTTTATGAATGAAACAAGTTTATTTTCAGAAAAGATAGGTTTTTTGGGTAAAAGAGAGGAATATGGGGAAATAGTTACAAGAGGCCAACATACAAAAAGGATATTTTTTCCAAGATGGTGAGGTTCAAAACTCTTGTTACTTGAATATTACATAAATGAATAAGTTATGGAATGAAATGCTATGACACATGTGTCATAGAAACATAATCAAATTATCAAATTGATACAGTGTCTGTGGGATTCATGATATGTTACATATAATAGATTAGTGTTACAAAAAATTTAAGAATGGAATGATTACGAAATCTATTCATAAGAAAGTTTTCATTTGTTTAAAATGACCCATGTAACTTATTCATTATGATATATGTGATCCAATGATAAAACAACCGTCTCATGGATATAAGTAATTAATTACATTCATTGATGACTTTACTTTCATTAAATATGTTATGTACATGAAAAATAAATAATATTCTCTAAAAATGATTAAAAGTTTCCTGAGGAAAGATAGTAAATAATGTTAGTATTCATTGAAGAAGTTAAGAACAGAAAAAATCAGTGAATTCAAGAATAAATAATTTGAATTCTATCTTGAGAAGCATGTAATTTGGAATGAGTTCATTACACCATATAATTCTCACCAAAATGGTGTTTCTAAAAGGAAGAATATAAGTTTGCTTGAAATGGGATGAATTACATTACATGAACATGGCCAATTTCATTACTTTTGGAGGAAATCCATGATCACTTATGTTTATTTTCAAAACTGATATTTCTACAGACCATGTTCTAATATGACTCTTTAAGATACTTTTTTTTACAAAACTACCAGATTGAATCATTTGAGTGTTTTTGGGAGTCCATTCATCATAAATATGAAAGGTTGAATACTTGGTAATGTTGATCAGTGTGTTTAAAATGGAATCTTTCATGGCTATGATCTGGATGGGAGAAGATATATATGTTTCAACAAAGATATAGGAATATTAGTTGACTGTATTTTTTTTGGAAAATAATGAGGAAGATGTTTAATAATCATGTGATGATAAGGAAGATGAACATTATTAAATAAATTGTGTTAAGATTACTGATAAAGATACAAGAAACTTTAATCCTACTCATAAAGATTAATCAAACTCATCTATTTATATTAATGAGGATGGATCTCAAAAATTTCATCCATGACTGTGGAATCTTGTGGAATCTCAAAAACATATTGATGATCAACATAAAAAGGTTAAAAAAAGAATAACATAAAATGATTTTACACATAATTATATATATTCAAATATTGAGCTGAAAATTTTGAATGGAAATTTTGAGAATCGAAAAATTATTTAGGCTATGAATAAAGACCTAGATTAGATATAAAATATTGATTCTCAGGAACTTGTACCTAAACAAATTTATAGAAATTATATTAGTACAATGTGGGTTTTTTGGAACAAACTAACTGAATATTTTAATGCTATAAGAAAAAAAAGAAATACTAGTGTGTAAGGGTTACTCATATATTGAATGTATTGGTTTTGATGAGGCTTTTGATTTATTGGAGATGTTTGAAAAAATCAGAATCTTTCTTTCTATTACTGCACAAAAAAGTTAAAAAAATATTTCAAATTGATGTAAAATAATCATTGTTAAATGGTTATCATGATGGGGAAGTTTATATTGAACAAACATTTTCCTTTTTTGTTAGGAGGGATGACAGTTATGTGTTCAAGCTAAAGAAAACCATGTATGGGATAAAACCTGCTCCAAGGGAATGGTATTTCGAATTGGATACTTTCTTGAGGAAGATTAGTTTTAAATAAGTAATAGTTAGTATTAATCTATAAATTAAATAATTTAAATAGATTTCCATCATCATAATTTTTAATGTTGATGTCATTATATTTATTGGGAATTATGTAATGACTAGTGAAATATTTTTTGAAGATATTAAAAGTTGAATGAGATTCCCATGATCGGTGAAATGAAATACTTTCTTGGGATACATATCATAAAAAATAAGATTTCTTTTTCTTTTACAACAAAAGTATGTCAATGATATTCTTAATTAGTTCAACAAAGAAAATTGAAAACCAGTTTCTACACTGATTTCAATGGGAACCATGTTTTCAAAATATTGAGAAGGAAAGGAAGTTGGCTATAATGAGTTTCCAAATCTGATTGGGTATTTTTTGTATTTAACTACCTCCAGACCCTATATTGTTTATGTTTTTACCTTGTTTGAATTATTTTAGAGTTCTCAAAAATAATCTCATCTATTAGCTGGAAAAATAATTCTCAGATATACAAAAGGCTCAAAAAAATTAAATATATATTATGAATGCTTTGAAATTATTGACTTATTTGGATATTCGGATATTTATTGGGTAAGAAATGTTGATGATAGAAGATCTACATTTTGTGGTGTTTTATTTCTGGGAAACATTTGTGTCGATTGGCATACAAAGAAAAAAATTAGTAACTCATTGTATTGATGAAGATTAGTATATTTTTACTACTCTAGCCACTACTCAGCTTATGTGAATGAGGGATCAGTTGGAATATTTACTTATTTATGTAAAGTTACCCTTTCTCTTCGGATGTGATAATTAAAGTGTCATTAAAATTACCAATAATCTAAAACAATATTTTGATTCAAAAAATATTGATATCAAATACCTACTTCATCCAAGAGAATGTGGAGAAGAATGAATTGAAGCTGCATTATGTTCCTACATTGGAACAAGTTGATGAAATTTTCAAAAAACCCTTACCGAAGGAATATTTTTATAAACTAAGGTTGAATATGGGTGTCCAAATTCTTTCTCATAATTGTTAAGGTATGTTTTTCCCTCCTATCTCATCTAGTAATTGGATGGTGTTTTCAATGGGGAGAATTGTTTCATAAATCTATCCACTGATATGTTCTAAAATTTTTCGGAAGCATATTTGTAAGGGGAGTTTGGGTAATCTGTAAATCCAACATGTTTTTGGGTGAACTATTCTAAGAGTTGTTTTGGAGTTTTTGTAGGAAACTTTTTTTAAAGGAAATGAATAAATGAAGAAATATTTGAAAACAAACTGAATATGTTTCATAAGTCACTACTTTTGGGAGACATTATTTTTCTATCAATAATTCTTGTTTAATACAGTGATTTATGTCGTGTAGGATTATAATTATTGATATGTTTTGTATAGATTAAGATTACAAATTTTATTGATTCATTAATCATGGTTGATAAAAAAATAAAAAGGGGGAGATTGTTGTGACCAAGTTTGAAAGAAGATATTTTTGGTAGTTGGAATAATTTTGTGAAGAAAGTGTATTATTTTGTTGTTAAAGAGAAATGAAATCAATTCATATTGTAATAGTTTGATGATTGGACTCACTATCGTGATTTGTTAATCGGACTCAAAAATACTTAATAATTGTCATCAGATTAGGAACATGTTTTCTAGGAGAAAATGATCATTAGACTCACCTCAGGTCTGATATGAAATATTGAATCATAATGAGTATGTGTATTGGAGTCTGAATGAATCTGATGGATGTATGATGATGATTTTCTGTTTTTTAGTTCCAAAAAAATATAAGATGTTTGGAAAACTTATTGTTAAAGCCTTTTGAATGAAATGGAGACATCATGTACTACGAATCAGATTGAGTTTTTGATGTAAATAAAGAGGTTTTGGATGGATGGGATGTTACAATACTTTCTAATGAAATTTAGAAGACTTTATGCCAACGTTTAATGTTATGAATGTCATGATGAATTCATGATATGAGCATAAGTTTTTTCAACAAGCAATTTGTTGAATATAAATCGTTGATGTGTCATTTAATTTATTCGAAATCAAAAGACTTAGATTTTTTATAAATATGTAATATTTTTTTCGAATGTAAGAAGATGAAGCTATTGGTTTTCAGTCAGAGCAATACTCTATAAGAAAAAAAATCTTCAGAGAAAGAAAATGACAAATACCATAATCAGAAAGGAAAAGATGTTGTTGAATCCAAAGCTTCCGGAACTTCTATAAATTGGGTCTTTAAAAGCGCTAGTAAAGGGGATTTATCATTTCTATATAAGAACTGATAATTTAAGCAATATTAAAGGGATATCTTTAACAGTGATCATAAAAAGAACTGATAAATTTCCCACTGATAAAGGGTATAATTGTTTTTCACACCCCCTCACCTTTATCAGCGCTCCCCCCCCCCCTTATCAGTACTCACCCCTTTATCAATGCTTTAGATAATCCCACCCCTAGCACGCAGCCCTTACCCCAACAAGTTTCAAACATGTGACCTCCAACATATACACCGGTGCCAATTCCACACGTCTATACTGTTTTTTATATATTTTATGATATATTTATATATTAATATATATTTCGTTATTTTTTGTTTTACATATATTAATATATATATATATATGTGTGTGTGTGTGTGTGTGTGTTTATATATATTTATATTTTTTAAAAAATATGTATATATTTATATATATTTTTTAAAATTGATATTAACTCGAAAAACCCTTAAAATCCAAAAAACTTTAAAAACTCTAACATCCCAACACCCCTAAAAACCATTAAATGACCATAAACTTCGATATGAGAGTCTGTTTCATCTCTAGAACTAGTAAAATCAAACATAATGAAATGATATTTGGTATGATATGTGGTATTTGTTGAACAGACAGACAGATCAGATGTTATATGCATTTTAATTTTATGAAATCAGTGTCGGTGACAAAAAAAATGTTTTAGAGGCCTTTTAGGACATTCTGGGATTGAAAAAATTGACATAGATCTTTTACCTCGGTTTGAGACCATGTAGAGCATAGTGATCATTGCAAGCTTTGATTTGATATGTGGTAGAGCCCAAAATGACACCCAAATCAAAAGATATGGACATTTGAAGTTTGAGTTCAGTTTTTGAAATTTTGAAAATATAATATATTTTATTGTAATGACTATAAAATTATTGAAATCTCATATTGCTTTATCTCATTTCAAAATCATCCATTTGACTAGTTTTGGAGGTAAAATGGACACTGGATTGAAATTTAACAACTTTTTAGGGTTTTTAGGGTTTTTAGGGGTTTTAATGGGTTTCCACAATTGATCGTCGTTCAAACGACCATATGTTCTTAACTGGGTGTCTGTTTTCCTCTACCTCATATCAAATTGATTATTATGAAGAGCTCTACACCTCGGTGACTCACGAGCACACTAAATTACCTATATTATGGTCAAAAAAGGCCCATAAGGCTTCTAAACGGTCGTAACTTCTTCTACAGGTGTATATTAATAATTTTTTTTAGAATATACCCTTTTATTAATTATTTTTAAAAATCATTCATAAATCCCCCCCCCAATATATTAGTACTTTTTTAGAATCATTGATAAATGCCCATTTTATTAGTTCTTTTTTACTAGCACAGTTAATCGTAGTTCCTTTATCAGCAATTTTTTACAATTGCTGATAAATGACCCCCTTTGATAGAATTTTTTAAGCAGTGTTAAAGACCTCTATTAACATCAAAAAAATAATTTTTAAATACCCCATTTAATATAACTTTTTATAGCACTGAGAAAGGGGGTTTTAATAGTTATTTTATAAAGTGTTGTTAAAACCCCAACACTAGTTAAACCCAGTTCTATTGTAGTGTGGTACCGGTCCATCAAAAGTGGTGTCCCACTGATCAATTAGTGGTCGAATCAGTTATATTGGAATTTATTGGGACTGATGTGAGTATGAAATTCAGATACTGATCAACAATTTAGTAAACCATTTTCATCAATATTAATTGTTGGTTTCATTCATTTGGGTCAAGAGAAAATAAAATAACTCTAATATTTTTTTAGTAATTGTGTCATAAGCCATTGGATTAGTGTTTACACCATTTATCAGAGTAGATTATAGACTGATCCATATGATGTAGGATGACATAGAAAACATCATATAATGAAAGTTCATCGGTCTGGGTAAAAGAAATAAAAGAGAGAATTTATTAAATAAATTACAAAATTATTGTCAAGGGGATATTGAAATACAAAGAGAATATATAATATTATTATCAAGAATTTTTAATCTTGTGATTTAGTGTTGTTGAGGAATCACATGAAACTTTAGGTGTTTCAACTATGTTTATGGAAAATAAAAGGAATATAAACTCTAACAAAGTAGAAAAAAAATTTATGGTAAAACGTTTTCAAAGTTTTGTCAGTTGATATGGAGAATCAGATTGAGAATATTGTTTTTCAATTGGTATGGAGAAACATAATTAAGGATCAAGTGATAAAAATATTTCTTCATCTTAATGGGAATAATAGATTGACAATCAGAATCAAAGGGAATATTTTTTAGAAATTTTGAAGTAATATGATGTTTTAAAGATTCAAGAAGGCTAAATAAGAAACAAGAAGAGTTGAGAAGCACTGATTAAATAATATATGTATCCATGATTTAAGAGAATTTATAATTTTGTAAATTTCATTTGGTGGGAAACTTTTTCAGAATCCCACCTAAATGACATTTGGATCACCTATAAATAGTTTAAGTACTTTGTACTTTCTAATATATGTATTATTGAAGAGAGAATTCATAGTGATGAAAGTTATTAGAGATAAGTATATTATGGATTGAGCATTCCTGAATAATTATATTGTATAGAAAGAGAGAAGGAGAGTATATAAGATCATAATCAGAGTTTCTGGATTGAACAAAGCAATCAGACTAGGGTTTCCAGACTAAGGTCGAACATTTTTGGTTTTCTTCAGTGGTATTTTGAAAGATCTAAATTATCAGACTGGGTAATTGAACTGGGGAATCAGACTGGTTATCAAATTTAGTATCACTATGATGTCTGTAGAAGATCTTACCCATTACTGGGTAGGAAAGTGAATAATTTCTTTTAATGTCATATTTACGAATGTTGAAAATGCAGCAAAATAAACTGTTTTGAATAAACATTTGAGAGTTTCTTAACTTTTTACACAAAATGTATTACATAATTTTTTTCTACTTGAAGCACAAGAATTGTTTCATTGATCAGTTTGTTAAAAAAGTTTAAGGGTATATACTTCTTGTTTTTATCTACACAAAAGTATTTGTTTATAATAGAATGTGTGGTATTAGATTGTTTCCAAACCATTCCAAGTATGTATCTACCATTTTTTAGTAGGGAACCTAATAAATTAATTTGTTCATATATATGTGTGATTTTTTTTGTCTTCCAAAAAAGTCATAACTCTTTAATAGGACGTGAAGGATGTTTAAAAAAGGAAACATGAAAGAAAAATATATCGATGATTCACCCCTCCCCCACTCAGTTATACTTAGATCATTTTTGGGTGATCTCATTGCAAATTATTTTTGTTGAGAGACTAAATGACACATGGGGATTGGAACTAATGGGGATTTCATGGGGTCATAGTGTAACAGAATCAGCTGAACTTAGTATGTGAGGTAATAAAATAAGGATTTCTAGGACATTATATTTTTATGGGACCTTATGATCCAATGCTTGGACCTTAATCTTACTAAATTTTATAAGAGATGTTATGTCACCTATGGGGTAGAGACCCTAGGTGAGGATCATGCATCATGATGTTTTTGGTATTGATTTAATTGAAGTAGTTACTGTGAATTTGGTTAAATATTAATTAATTAATCCTTAATTGTTTCATAATTATGATTTAGGTAGTTCCTAATATTTTTATCTTTTGTAAGTATAGATCAATTTTGACATCCATTTATATTTCATGTTGATGATGTCAATTAACATATGAAAATATTTCACTATAGTGTGGATCTCGTTGATACTGAGGATTCTTGATGAATGATGATCTAATACTTTCAGAACAATGGCTTCAAAAATTATGAGTTCTCTATATCAGATCAATAGATTAAGGATTTTTTATAAGAGTTAGATATTATATTCAATTATATATATGTTTGGAGGGAGAACTGGGTTCCACTTCTAGTCGTTATGTTGAATGGTGCAACTTGAGAGTGGTGGGTTTTCTTCCTTGGGGATCACTAGGAGTTATAGGTTTTTTGGGAAAAGTTTTATTGACCATTTTCAGCCGATTTTCATTCATCGACCATGAAGGAAGATTATCTGTAGGAGGATTCTTATAATCCTCTGGAGGATTTCATGTGTATGTGAGATTTGATTTATTTAAAGAACCTTATTTTTTATGATTTGGACCTTCTTCTAGATGAGGAGGCTAGGGAAAGGTATTTTGGGGTGTTTTTTCATCAGGATATCCAATACCAAGAAATAATATTTAATTTTTTAAAGTATCTTGATTTATTATAGAAGGTTTGTATTATTAATATAATATTGTCTAATACCAGATCAATTTTGAATGGTTGTTTTTTGGAAACTCAATGGAGAATTCTTGTATCCATAAGTTCTTAGTTTCGTAGTCAAAATAATTTTCAAATATTATGGAGTCAGTTCCAGCCTTCATCATTCCATTTCATTAAGGAAATTAGTTATCATATCAATTCCAAATGATTAATGATGTTTTTATTTTCTTATGGAGGTCATGGACATTAAGGGTTAGAGTGTATGAACTTCCTCAACAGTTAGTGTGGAGTTATCAGATTACTTCTAGTTCGTCCATTGGAGCAATATCCTCCATAGAAGAAGTTGTGCGGTACTATTTACTTTAATAAGTGTATAGGATATGAGGTGGTAAAAGGGTATATCAATAATGTTTCTCATCCTTAGGGACTTAGGGAAGAGAATAGTCAGGGAGGTGATCGTCACAAAGATCATAGGGGTTATACATAAATGTGTTGTGAGATTCATTCTGAAGAGTTTCTAGGTCTAGATAATCCAGACATCATGTGAGGTATTCATTATTTATATTCAATATTTATTTATGATTTATTTTATTCAAGAGATAAGAATTATTTCATTACTTCCACAATGGTCCATGTTTTGGGATTAGAGGTGGAAAGGCTTCCAATTCCCTTAGCATCACCTATGATAGATGGAGTTCGAGTTATCTTATATGATGTGTGTAGATATTGTTAGTTGATTTTAGGGAAGCATAAGTATTTTGAATATTTATGATGTTTGTGAAAAAAACATATCAAATCATCCTCATCATGGACTGGATGTATTTTTTGTTGGATACCATGTATTGATACATGAATTGAGTTTTATTTTATGATGTTGATATTGAGTTGTTCATGTTCTTGTGTGACTGAGATCATTGTATGGGTTAGAGGTGTTTTGGTACATTATCATTTTAAATTTATAATCTAATAATGAGTTTAGTATAGGACCAACCGATAGTTTTTCCCATGTTTGTCGATGAGTAAATTTATGTCTTCCCAGAATAGGTCATAACCTCCTAGAAGTTCAATCGAGTTTGGAATAACGTTGTAGTTAATTCCCCCTCTAGTCTTTATTTATTTATATGTGATAGTACCATCCATGTTGTAAGAGTTGTTGATCTATATTGATGATCTATTTTATATTGGTTTTATTCCATCTAGTGTATCACATTTGGGTTCTATGTTCCTGTTGATGAAGAAGGGAGATTTATGTTTTCAACTATGTGTCAATTATCATTGAATGAACTAGTTGATATTGTATAATCTCTATCCACTTATATGGATTGATGATATATTATATCAAATAAATGTATCTCATTAGTTCTATAGGATCTACATGTCTCTGACAAATCATTATATTCAATTAAATGTTGAGAATATTTAAAAGACAACCTTCATATGTCTATATGGACACTATGAGTTTGTAATAATGTCTTTTGGTTTCATAAACACACAATCAGTTTTAATTTGAATCATGAATTTAATATTCCATGGATTCCTATACTATCTTCTGGATGTATTCATTGATGGAATTCTTATATATTCTACCTCTCAATAGGAGCATACAAAGAATCTTCAAGATGTATTGTGTGTTTATTGATGTCAATATATATTTGAGAATGTAAGTGTATGTTTTGGTCTTGATAGGTCTATTTTGTGAGCTATTTGATGCCTCATTGGTTATTAGTTGTGGACCATTAAAAGTTTTATGAATTTTTTTCTTCGGTATCCTTCAATAATGTTATGGAGGTTTAGAGTTTCCTTGGTTTAGCAGGATGATATAGGATATGCGTTCATAAATTTTGTTGAATTGAGACTCCTTTTACATCCTTGACTAAAAAGGATGGAGATTTTATGTGGAAAAAATAGTGTCATTAAACTTTTGAGTGTCTGATGGATAGGCTGTATTGTTCTTATGTTCTCCATTTACTAGATGAAAGTGTTCAGTTTTAGGTATATAGTGATGCATTATACCTTGGATTGGGTTGCATACTGATGGAACCAAGAACTATTATCTCTAATGGTTCTCCATATTTGTGTCCTCATGAGAATAAATAATCCAATCATTATCTTTAACTGGTTGTGGGGGTTTTTTCTTTTATATTTTTGTATCATTACCCCATTGGTGGTCGCTTTTTGGTCTCTATAGATTATAAAATAATCAGGCATATATTCTCCCAATGTGACGTAAACTTTTCAAAATGATGGTGTATAGAAATATTACAATATTATGACTTTTATATTTTCTATACACAGAATAATAGGAATTTTCTAGATGATGTGATGACTAAGAATTAATGAGGTAGTTTCTTTCACAGGTCCGGTGATTCCTAGAGAGTGTTGGAGGATCTCTCAACGACACAACTAAAAATATGAGAAGTTGATGTCAGAGGATGTATCTTCTGAATAATAATATAGTTATATTTTGTGTACTAGGTGTAGGATTATTAGTTAGGGTATTTCATGGTTGATGTTTAGAGTGATTTATTTGTTTTTAGTGATTCTCCTAAGGGGTGGTACGAGAATGATCAGTATCAGGTGTTGAATAATGGAGGCTCTTCATTCCTTCATCATTGTGATATATGGTCTCTTCAGAGTTTTTTAGTATGACTTTAGATATACATCCTTATGTGAAAAATATGTGTCATTCCTTGAGGGGATATTTTGGTTTCCCTTGGATGAAGAGGATTCTTTTAGAGTTTTATCTCGGTGTTTAGTTTGCTAAAAGGTGAAGGCCAAGCATCATATTCTTGGTTGGTTGTTTCAACTTTGGGATATTCCACAGTGGGAGTGGGAGGATATCTATAAGGAATTCATCATTTGTTTCACTTGTCCATCATGTGGATATGATTATATTTGGGTGGTTTTAGACCACTTAATGAATTCATCCCACTTCTTCAAGATCAAGAAGTCGATCTTAGTTGATATTATAGCGATAAAATATTTAGAAGAGTTTTTCAGGTTAAATGGGCTTTTAATGAATATCATATCTGATCATAGTCCCCAAGTCACCTCCCAAATGTGGATAGGTCTCTATAATTATTTAAGCCCTCAAATGTTTCATTAAATAGCTTTTTATCAAAAATTGAATGGTTAGAGAGATCTAACTATCCATAAATTATAAGATATATTAAGCACATGTGTTCTGGTGTTTAGAGGCTTCTGTGTGTAGCATTTACAATTACATGAGTTTTCTTATAATAATAGCTAAGAATATACCATTTTTATGTCTCCATTTTAAGAATTATATGGACTACCTTGCTAACCTCAGTTGTGTAGGTACAATGTTAGATATTCATCTATTCTCAGATTAGAATTGGTGAAAAGAATAATAGAGATTGTGATGGTGATTCATGAGAGGATGAATGTGGAACAATATTAATAAAATCCTTAAGTTTTTCATAGAAGGAGACCTATATAGTTATATGATAGTGGTCATATATTATTGATGTTATCCCTTCAACAAGGGTAGTGAAGTTTTAGTCATGGGAGTAATATTTTCACCTAACCTTTTAGGCCATATGAGGTTTTGGAGAGTGTAGGTGTTGTTTGATATCGGTTATCACTTCCCCTATAAATGATCCAAATTCATGATATTTTCCATGTATCGTATCTTTTTCAAAATATCCATGATTATTATCATGTCATGATTTAGGGAATGTTGTATACTAGAGATGGTACAACTATCTCGGAACAACCTATTGAATTTAAGACCTTCATGAGGAGGTGTTCTGTGGGTATTTTATTCCATTAGTTTCCTTAATTTTTTAGAATAATTTTTTAAAAGATTTTACATAGGAATTTTAGTTGAAAGATGCACACTCAATATCTTAAGTTATTTATCTAGTAATATTTTTTTAGTTGATATGCATGATCTTAGTAGATCTACGAGATGATTGAGTTATAATAATGTTGTGTTATATTTATCTTTTCTTATGATGACATGTGTGTGACTATACTATAATGATATCTCTGTTTGGGAGGTATCTCAGGGGTTGTCATATTATCCTTTCTCTATATTCCATCCTAGGTTTGGTTTTGATTGCTAAGGATGAGAATAATTTGAGAGGTATGTAACAACCCAAAATTTTATCAATGGTAACTCCCTTATTATAATTGTTCCATATAGTAAAAATAACATAAAATTACATTATAACACAGATAAAACAATATAAATTAATAATTAATGTAATAAGACGTAAATATAGAAGTTAAAGAACCTATACCAATGGAATAGTAACTTCACCATTGGAATAGTAATATGACCATTAGGAATAGTAATCTGGTTGATAGAATAGCATCCTCGCCTATGAATGTATAAATAAAATTTTTGTATTTTATGAAAGAAAATAGGATATATTTAGTTCGTGATAAAAGTAAATAAATGTTATAGAAATGATAAATTCAGTGTTGGTATTTTTGTAAGTTATAATTATTTAATTAAAATTTTATAATAAATATTATTATTTAAAATAATTTTTATTTTTAAACAATGTATTCAAAAATTATTATTTTTTGACTATAAGATTATTTTATGAGGCCTCAATTAATTTTTCATACTCTTAGAAAATTAGTTATAATTTTAAAATTGGTATTTTTCAAATAATAGATGATTTTAATAAAATTTTAATTTTATCATATTTAGAAAATTATATTCATAAAATTGAGTTCAATTTTCAATTATACACATCTAAAAAAATGGTCAAGTTGAATTTTTTCAGATTTTCAAAAATAGATGATTTTTTATGAATAATGAAATACAATAATCTATGGTATTTAACAGATACAGAAAGTATTAATTCATAGATGATTTATGGAGTATGTAAAGCCATATTCTCAAACACTCAACTATTTTACTATATTTAGTGATACGGTTCAATATCTTTATAGCCTCGATTGAAAATAATTAACTATTTATTAAAATAATGAAAACAAAACACCCCTCTCCACCCCAATAAATACCACCCCTCACCACCTCTTCTCCTCAAACCTCGAATAATTTTAATCCTTTCCAATTTATACACAATATTATTCCAAATCCCATCCCCATTACCAAGATCCTTTGTTCTTAATAATAGAAAAAATCCAATTTTCTTAAAGAGGTTCTCAAGGAGAATAAGTTCACGAGGGAAATCATCTTCCGTTTTCATTTAAAAAAATTTGGATATATTAATTTTTTAGTATCTCTTCACCTCCCCTTATATATGTTGAATTATAACTCCCATATCTTAAATATACTTACCTTTTATTATGTTAATGTAATATTATATCATGAAACCTCTTCTCCTCTCCCTTTTATTCAAAAATGGAAACGTCATCCATGAGGTGTTATTTAATCGACATTGATGAGGGAAAGTTTACATTTTACAATACCACATTCAAGGATAGTCATAAAAAAAATTTAATGGTTGAAAAAAATATTAAAATTTATGTTATAAAAAAATTTATGTTCTGTAACAAACATATATACATAATATTAAATAATAAAACAAAACAAGTTCGTTGTGATCAAAAAATTCCAAAATCAATCTAAATAATTATCAATAAAATTTTATCTATGGAATCATACCAATATATAGAAATATATATATATATATAACCAATTAAATTTATTTAATTTAATTAATAAAATATAAATTCATTTGTATATAATTGTCCACATTTTAAATGATCTTGCATACATGTATACGAGTGAACTGATCATGAAAACCAATAAAAAACACTCCCAAAACGATGAATTTGAACTCTATAACACATCATAAGAGCCATAAATGAACTTAATAAAACCATAATAAATCAAATAAATTTATAATAGTTTATGTATTTTTTAATTAATGAATATAATTTTATTATCTGGGATATTAATGTAAAGAAATCATTGGATATAAGGTAAGGTGATTCTTGAACCCAATTTCCTTTCTTTGGGTTATTCCTCTCTCATGAAAAATTTCATTATGAATTTTTTTTAATATTCTTAAAATATAATTGCATTTTCCTTTTCTATTCATTTAGGGGATTTATATGTTTCTAATCAAAATTTATGAAAAATACAATGATTTTTTCAGAAGAAAACGTTTTTATAAAAACACATGTTTTACTTATCATGAGATTGTTTCTTCTTCACTAAAGATTTATTATTATTAAAGAAAGTATGTTATTAAATTTTTCTTTTGGTCACCACAAGGATTATTCATGAATTTAGTCTTTATAAAATTCTCATGAGACCAAATTCTTTTTATGGGATATTTTATTTCTAATATAGATATATGTTATAAATGGAATGCCAGATTATGTAAATGTTAAGATGTGATGGGTGCACTCGGAATTATATAGTGCTCTAATGAATTAGGTAATGTGATGTATCTAATGATATAATTTGTAATATGTGTGAACATGATGATATCTTTTTTCACAAGGATGATGTTATGATTATGCATAAAATTTGTGTCCGAACATGATTCCATCTTTGTTCGCAACTATGTTTGGTATTTTACTACTAAGACACGATGTTTCATTTTTATGAATTGCCACATTACATTCATTTATATAATTATTCCTATAATGGTTATTATTATGATACTATTCTTATGTTATGATGATGATGATGATGATTATGCTCTCCCGATATTATATTGATTCATATACTTATCTGTCCTCTTACTGGTCTTTTCGATCACCCCATTCTTTGAGGTATATCCTCATGTGAAAACTTTTACTATGGAGTGAATGAGGGAAAATAAGATGTTTTATAAGAAGGAATTAAATAATGTATATGTTTTATTATGTAAATGTTATGTGAGGTCCCAATTTTCCCGAGACACTAAACTATTAGATCCTGGTTTCGTAACACTATTATATTGTTTATCTTTATAATGATGTAATAGTAATGTAAGAAAAAGTAATGTCACTATAGTTGGTATTAGAGAATGGTTTAGTTAATTTGGAAATTATTATTGGAGAACATTAGTTAAAACCCTTGGTAAGAGACTAAGTATATGTAGGATCCCAAGAAGCTTAGTTTTAAAAAAGGCCAAACATAGGTATCCCACAAGATATGTATATAAATTTAATTTCAAAAAGGACTAAATTACTACTTAATTAATTGTTAAATAATTTTTTTTTCAAAAAATGTATATTTTATATAATGGTGGGAAGAAATAAAAACTTGGAAAACAAATCGTGTGAGGCAAATTGAAGCAATTTCTTTAAAGACATCCCCGATTTCATGGGATTTGGAGTTAAAAACTTTATAGTGATACTTACCCAGCTCACTTAGGATATGAACAACAACCAAAATAATGTGGAATGTACTCTTTCACCTAATAGGTAGAAATTTGTTGTCAAGTATTTTATATAGCAGCGGCCACTAACATTTAGTGTATCCTCCGATACACAAGTCATGGAATAGTGGGTCAACTCAATGGAGAAGATCTTTTTTATGCTTAAATAGTATGAGATGGATAAATTCACTCAATATGTTTATCATTTAGATGGAGAGGTCTATCAATGGTGATTATTTATTAATAACACAATGACGAAGGATAATTTTAAGAGATGGAGTGGGAAGACAACAAGATAATATTTATTAATAAGTATTTCTCTTTGTTGGGAAAAAATCCCTTAAGGTAACATTGCATCATTTTTGGGTTTGATTGTGTTTTTTGAAAAAGAAGTGTCACATACATGAATTAGTTTGAAGTTAAATTTAATTTATTTTCCTTTCATTCTTTTTTTTTGGATGGTTTCCAAAGGTTTTATGGAGAAATAGATGAGTTTTCATGAATTGGGCCAAACCGTGAGCCCAATTCCAGATTTAAAAATAAATTTTGTTTCCTTTATAACCTTTTCATATTTTAATATTTTTCCCTCATTCAAATTCCTAAATGGTCTCCTCTGACCTATTAACACCAAAATATAAATTTGGAGGCTTTATAAATACATAATCATGGTGGATATGGGTTTTTATTTAATATATTGGGCATGCCCGAAGGCCCATTTCCTGTAATAAAAATAATTTTTAATTTTTTTATATCTCCTTACCTATTCGCGTTATTTCATTGCTTCCACCTCCCTCTCGACCCTAAGAAACCCAGGCGTGCTCCCATTGCCTTTACCCACTCCTTGGAGCTCTTTGAAATATCGAATTAGGGATGATCTTCATAGGGTGTCTCAAATCGTCCAGAATTGAAGAGGTAACTTCATCCCTTCTTAACTCTCTCAATTCTTACTCTTTTCCCTCCATTCTAGTTCCTAAATTACTTCCTATATCTTGTACGAACAATCCCTGAATTTGGGCTGTTTTTAATTTCAGAAACTATTGTTTTTGGAGTGATTAATGTCGGATACTTCAAGTAGGTGAGTCTATTTCTTTCCTCTTTCAAATTGCTTAGGGTTTCTTCCCTAATTCTTGAATTATAAAAATTCCAGAAGTTAGGGTTCGTTCCTAGGTTCTAAATTATAGTATTCTGGGTGAAATATTGAGGTTTTAGGTTTCTTTTAACTTCCTTGATGTGCGTCGGTCGTGCGGTTGATGTTTCGCCCCAATATTTGAGGGTTTTGCCACATTCGGTAGGTGATTCCGTGGGTAACCATTTAATGATGAGTTAGTTTGCTTGATTAAATAAATTTTCATATTCCTTATATGTTTTTTATTATGTGAAAACCATTTTTGGTAGCAATAGTAAAGCATTTGGTATTAAAGTTAAATTTTTGTTTGAAGTATGTATTTTTCAAATGTATTTCTTGAGTTATCTCTTGCATTAGTTTTGTAAAACGTGGAAGTGATTTATTAGTTGTTGAATGGGGCTGAAAATTTTGGTTGGGTAATAATATAGTGTCATGTGGGCCTAAAAATGATGATCTTTTAATGGGTTTTATGTGTGTAACCTTGTTATACTCTTTGAAAGTGTTTTACGGATTTGTGTGTTCTCATGGGTATCTTTTGAGATATTGTTCAAGGTGATTATATAACATTTGAAAGTGGATTATTACATGTTGATTGGGATTCCAATTCTGTTTTGGTAAGATATTGGTGTAATTTTTTCTTAAAAATAGTTTTTTGAAATGAGTTTTTTGTGCAAGACATATTTGCACCACATGGGTTCTTTTTATGAAAATTATAAATGTTTTAGTTGGTTAAACAAAGTGGGAAAAGGGTGAATATGTACTTTTTGGTATATGTGTTCACGTATTATGGGTTTTTTAAAGGTGAAGTGGTTTTTTAAGATTTCAAATATTTTTAGACTATTTTGTAAATTTCTGTAATGTTTTAGTAAATTGTGATGTTGGAGCGAAACTTGTTTGTGGGCTCTTTCGTGTAAGTTTAATGATAAAATGATTTTGAAGGTAAAAGGGGTGTTATGTAACAAGTGAGTGGGATTTTATGAGAGTTGTAATATATTGGATTGGTTTTATAAAATTGTTTAATGAATTTGTGGAAGTGTTAAAGAAATGTGAAAAGTGTTGTGGGCTATTTTGGTGTGAGTCGGATTTCAAAATCAATTTGAATGAAAAGTTGGATTTTGTGACTTGTGTTGTATACATGTGGGATGTTTGGTGAATTTATGATATGGAAATATTATTTTTCTTGTGAATATTATATTCATTGACTTGTTGAACTTGTTTGAGCACAAAGGGAAAACCCAAGTATCTAGGTGGGTGGACGTGTACTAGTATGCTAGTGAATTCGTGGGGTTTGGTCTCGGTTTCACTTAGCAAGATTGGCGCTTAAAAATCTAACTAAATTATGATGATGATGATTTGGGACCACTAGGTTATGGGTATATACCCTACTAGTGGCTCGTGCACAAGAATGGATATTTGTGATGGTTACTCTCACCGAGATACGAGGTACCTGGGACCCACAACTAGCTAGTGCCTAGGGGTTATTTCCCATTGCTTGTGCTCACTAGATATTTTGTGCTTATCGTCGGCATATGGTATGAGTGGATGGAAAATTCAGTAGCCTTGGTATTTATTTTAAAAGTGTTTATTCTTTAAATTAGCCCACTTGAAAACTGATTTTTTTAAGTTGCATCTTTTATAAATTGTAACTAGAAATTACATGTTTTTGAAAACTTGCATGCTTTTCATATTTGAATGTTTACCACATGGAATCTATTAGTGGTTTTATACTACATAGAATTGTCTCACATCCTACTTACACCGTTGGGTGTAAGTAGAATTCGTTATTTTTGTTGTCGCAGGTTGGGTACAATTTTTTTTGTTTCAGTGGTTCGGGTTTCTAGCAGGTCCTTGGTGGTGAAGTCTTGCGGAGATGGATTGAGGGCAGTGCCCCATGCCAGGAGGGTTCTTGGGATATTTCATTTTGGTTTTGTACGTTTGGTATAGTCTTTTTTAGTTGTTTTAAGCTATGTAATTCAGTTCTGAATTTTTGTAAAAGATTGTTTGGTTTGAAAAATCCAGATTCATTTTATTGGATTCTTTTATTGTTTTAAGTTTATAAACTCGGGTAAATCATTCCCAATTATCATTTTATGATACCCGTGCACTTGTTCCAGCCCGTGGGGATCGGGAACTCCCTTTGGGCCTTGTCACGGGACGGGTTTGGCACTGGTTTTGGTGGTGACCATATTTGGTTCATGACAAAATGGTATCAAAGGGTGGTTCGCTCTCTTTGGGTCATGTTATTTGGGGAACAATCAGGATAATATGGAGTTAGGATTTATGGGACTTTGAATCTCAGTTATGAGTAGTGTGGCTGATCACCACACCTCATGGAGAGATTCACATCTCCAGGGGAAGTTGGGACCTTTCGGAGTCCTTTGGTTTTCTTGGTTTAATGATGATTAGGGGAAATGAAAAGAGAGTTGGGTTAATGGTCTCAGTAAGCTCACAGGGCCTGGCAAGCCATGTGGAGCTGAGGATACTCCCAAGAACACTCTCTGTGAAATTTAAGTGGTTGGAATATGGCCGCCAACCATATGTCCAAGTCACCCATAGAAACTAGTTTCCTCTCGCATTGTTTTGTGTTCTTTAGTTTTGAAATATTGGAACTTTGGTTTTAAAGTGACTTGGTTTTAAAAAGTGTAATGTTTTTGTGAAATTATTTTCAAATAAATGTGGAATGGTTTGATTTATGAAATAGTGGAACTAAATATTCAGAATTATTTTGAAATGGAAAATGGTGTGCTTACACCTCTTTTGAAAGCAGAAACTATACTGAAGTTGGTTTTGAAAAATTGTTTCCAATAGTGTTTTCTAAACTATCATAGGGTGTTTTGTTGGGATGAGATTTTATGAAATTGATGTGAATAACATGAAATTGAGTTCTTGTATAAATGGTTGTATCTTTATGAAAATTTTAGTAATATTTGAATTGGGATTTGGATCCCTTGGTTAGCAGTTTTGAGAAAAAGGATGTGTTGGTTGGCCATTTTGGTTTTGAAAAGTGGAAAGAATATTTGTTTTAACCTTTGGTATTTCCATGAGTGACCACATGCATGGGGTTATATGGGATGATGGATAGTTGATGGCATGACTGGATGAGTTTCGGGACAGATATGAGGAGGGTGCCCAGTGTGGCAGAAAAACATGCATGTGTGGGGCCCATGGGGTACCATTGGTGGATACGCTTACTACTAAACTGTTTGTTCTCAAAGAATTACATTTAAAGAAAAACATGATGTCTTGATGAATATTTTTGTATGGTTTGTATTATGGTTTTTTGAAAATGTTGATGTTTTGGGATGTTTTGATTCCAAGAACCCCTTCTATTTGAATTGTGTTTTGGGTTTGTGTTTGGTCGGTAAGCTATGTTGTAGGGACGGTTAGTGGTGTCTTTTGAAAAATGTTTTGGGATGCCATTACGGTGGTTCCCTTCATGTGTTTGGAGCTGGTTTATGGCTTGTTTTGACCAATGGACCAGATTGGTTTGGTCCTTGGGTTCTCTCATTGGATAAGGTACGCCTCCATTAAAGGTTAATTCATAACTGAAGCGCAACCCAGATTGTTTCTCCATTGGAAAATCCCCCAGTTGATCAATATAAGGAATCTATTTCTTCAGCTTTTTAGATTGAGTATACAACCTTTCCTTTATTGGTTTTTTGTATCCTCTTGTAGTGCGATATTGATTATGGATGGTTGAAAGTGACCTTAGCCTCTTAAGTTTCCTAATTTTTCGAAGGTGGAAGTGTTCTGGGGTTGTTAGCATGGATGAGTATTTGGATAGTGTCTAAGTGGAACTCTCGGTCCTTCATAGTCTCTTCGAAGAAGGAGTTCATGTTAAACTACTAGTGTGGGAAATCTGGTCATGAGAGGATATTATGGCCACTTTCTAGAATTGTGTGTTGTCTGGGGATGTTGTACAAGTTCCCTCTCTATTAATTGTTTATATCAGTCGCAATGGTCATGTTCGGTGATTCTTTGTGATGTCATGTGCTCGATTGACTGTAAAGGTGAAAGTTGGGAAATCATCTGAGAGTCTCTATTATGTTGGGAGAATGTCTCCCTTGAAAAAAACATAAAAAAATATTCCATTTTAGAGGAAGATGAGTACAAGTGTTCTTTATTTCTATTGTTTATCACCCGAACAAACAAGGTGTGATGTGTGTACAGCTTTTAATCCCTTGTTTCAGTGAAATATCAAGTTAGGGTAAAGTGATTTTGGAATGTGTTATGTCTTGGAAAAACTTATCGGGGATTGTGGTGTAGTTGTTGTTTGCAACGAAAGAAGAATTCTCATTCATGAGGTTTCCAAAGCCTAATTGTGAGGCCTAAGATGCTTCAATATTTTGAGCTCTAGCCATAGGTCCCGGAGAGAAGCCGGTGCGTAGTCAGGGGAAACCCCAGTGTCATTTAAACCCTTGTGCAAAGTCTTATCCTCAATATGAAAGAGAAGAAGAGTTTAAAACTATGGTCTCATCATATTTCTTCTACTATTCATGTTTGGTGGAAATAGGTGGAGGGCCTTGTACCCATGTCATCTCCCAATGTTATTCCCTCCCACTTTGGTTTCCATTGAGTCTTTAGAGAAATGTATGATGTTTGGCTAGACAGGTTGACCACACAGTTTGCACTTGTTTAGTAGTGACCATGCCCCAAAAAAACCATGTAGATAGAAGAATCTCCACTGTTAGTTCATGGTTTCCCAAACCGTGCAGACTAACCATGTGGTCGTCCCAACACTTTATATTTTGGGGTCTTTCTGTACCGGCCCATGCTGGTCGATTAAGATTGTTGGTCCTTATGGTGGGGAGCCTATTTTTTCCCTCGTACCAATAACTTATACTTATCCATGGTAAAGGATTGGTGGTAGGTAGTCTCATTTAGATATAACAAGCTACCTAAATCTTCCTTGGGTAACCATTGAGATTGGAGAGTGCCCAATGGTTTAGTTATAGCAAGGTATGTGTAACCTTGTTCGATGTTGTTGTTCGTTTGAGTGAATTCCTTGAGTCTTGTTCGAATAGTGTTTGATGAGTTTTACTTTGGGATAAAGCATGAATGTGATTGATTGTTTCAGGAAAGTGGTGTATGATTTTTTTTTGTGAAGTATTCCTTCCTTAATTGATCAATGGAGGTGTTTTGGCCTTTGGGGGCGAAACCTGGAAAGGGATTACATCTTGGTTTATCAGTTGGGTTTGGCTTTCGTATCTGGCCTTTCTGTAGCTTTTCGGAGACGGAAAGTTTTCATGGTGGGGATAATTGGGACATACATGAATTAGTTTGAAGTTAAATTTCATTTATTTTCCTTTCATTCTTTGTTTTGGATGGTTTCCAAAGGTTTTATGGAGAAATAGATGAGTTTTCATTAATTGGGCCAAACCGTGAGCCCAATTCCAGATTTAAAAATAAATTTTGTTTCCTTCATAAACATTTCATTTTTCAATATTTTTCCCTTCTTCCAATTTCTAAATGGTATCCTCTGACCTATAAACACCAAAATATAAATTTTGAGCCTTTATAAATCCATAATCATGGTGGATATTGGTTTTTATTTAAGATATTGGGTCTGCCCGAAGGCCCATTTCCTGCATTAAAAATAATTTTTAATTTTTTTATATCTCCTTCCCTATTTGCGTTTTGTCGGTGATTATACCTCCTTCTCGACCCTAAGAAACCCAGGCGCGCTCACATTGCCTTTCCCCACTCCTTGTAGCTCTTTGAAATTGCGAATTAGTGTTGATCTTCATAGGGTGTCTCAAATCGGCCAGAATTGAAGAGGTAACTTCATCCCTTCTTAACTCTCTCAATTCTTACTCTTTTCACTCCATTCCAATTCCTAAATTACTTCCTATTATCTTGTTCGAACAATCCCTGAATTTTGGATGTTTTTAATTTCAGAAACTATTGTTTTTGGAGTGATTAATTCAGGATACTTCAAGTAGGTTAGTCTATTTATTTCCTCTTTCAAATTCCTTAAAGTTTCTTCCCTAATTCTTGAATTATAAAAATTACAGAAGTTAGGGTTAGTGCCTAGGTTCTAAATTACTGTATTTTGGGTTAAATATTGAGGTTTTAGGTTTCTTTTAACTTCCTTGATGTGCGGCGGTTGTGCGGTTGATGTTTCGCCCCAATATTTGAGGGTTTCGACACATTCGGTAGGTGATTCTGTGGGTAACCATTTAATGATGAGTTATTTTGCTTGATTAAATAATTTTTCATATTCATTATATGTTTTTTATTATGTGAAAACCATTTTTGGTATCAATAGTAAAGCATTTGGTATTAAAGTTAAATTTTGTTTGAAGTATGTATTTTTCAAATGTATTTCTTGAGTTATCTCTCGTAGTAGTTTTGTAAAATGTGAAAGTGATTTATTAGTTGTTGAACGGGGCTGAAATTTTGGTTGGTTAATAATATAGTGTCATGTGGGCCTAAAAATGAGGGTCTTTTAATGGGTTTTATGTGTGTAACCTTGTTATACTCTTTGAAAGTGTTTTATGGATTTGTGTGTTCTCATGGGTATCCTTTGCGATATTGTTCAAGGTGATTATATAACATTTGAAAGTGGATTATTACATGTTTATTGGGATGCCAATTCTGTTTTGGTAAGATATTGGTGTGATTTTTGCTTAAAAATAGTTTCTTGAAATGAGTTTTTTGTGCAAGACATATTTGCACCACTTGGGTTCTTTTTATGAAAATTGTAAATGTTTTAGTTGGTTAAACAAAGTGGGAAAAGGGTGAATATGTACTGTTTGGTATATGTGTTCAAGTATTATGGGGTTTTGAAAGGTGATGTGATGTTTTAAGATTTCAAATATTTTTAGAATGTTTTGTAAATTTCTGTAATGTTTTAGTAAATTGTGATGTTTGAGCGAAACTTGTTTGTGGGCTCTTTCGTGTAAGTTTAATGATAAAATGATTTTGAAGGTAAAAGGGGTGTTATGTAACAAGTTATTAGGCTATTTTGAGAGTTGTAATATATTTGATTGGTTTTAAAAAAATTGTTTAATGAATTTGTGGAAGTGTTACAGAAATGTGAAAAGTGTTGTGGGCTATTTTGGTGTGAGTCGGATTTCAAAATCAATTTGAATGAAAAGTGTACTTTTGTGACTTGTGTTGTATACATGTGGGTTGTTTGGTGAATTTATGATACGGAAATATTATTTTCATGTGAATATTATATTCATTGACTTGTTGAACTTTTTTGAGCACAAAGAGAAAACTCGGGTATCTAGGTGGGTGGATGTGTACTAGTATGCTAGTGAATCCGTGGGGTTTGGCCTCAGTTTCACTTAGAAAGATTGACGCTTACAACTCTAACTAAATTATGATGATGATGATTGGGGACTACTAGGTTATGGGTATGTACCCTACTAGTGGCTCGTGCATGAGATTGGATATTTGTGATGGCTACTCTCACCGAGATACGAGGTACCTGGGACCCACAACTAGCTAGTGCCTAGGGGTTATTTCCCATTGCTTGTGCTCACTAGATATTTTGTGCTTATCGTCGGCATATGGTATGAGTGGTTGGAAAATTCAGTAGCCTTGGTATTTATTTTAAAAGTGTTTATTCTTTAAATTATCCCACTTGAAAACTGATTTTTTTAAGTTGCATCTTTTATAAATTGTAACTAGAAATTACATGTTTTTGAAAACTTGCATGATTTTCAACTTTGAATGTTTACCACATGGAATCTCTTAGTGGTGGTATCCTACTGAGCATTGGCTCACACCCTACTTACTCCTTTGGGTGTAAGTAGACTTGGTTATTTTTGTTGTCGCAGGTTGGGTACAATTTTTTTTGTTTCAGTGGTTCGGGTTTCTAGCAGGTCCTTGGTGGTGAAGTCTTGCGGAGATGGCTTGAGAGCAGTGCCTCATGCCATGAGGTTTATTGGTCTATTTCATTTTGGTTTTGTACCTTTGGTATAGTATTTTTTAGTTGTTTTAAGCTATGTAATTCAGTTCTGAATTTTTGTAAAATATTGTTTTGTTTGAAAAATCCAGATTCGTTTTATTGGATTATTTTGTTGTTTTAAGTTTATAGACTTGGGTAAATCATTCACAATTCGCATTTTATGATACCCGGGAACTTGTTCCAGCCCGTGGGGATTGGGAATGCCCTTCGGGCCTTGTCACGGGCCAGGTTTGGCACTGGTTTTGGTGGTGACCAGATTTGGTTCGTGACAAGTAGTTTTCTATGGTGAATTTCCAAGTTCCAGAGATGTTGTTGACAATCTATATTGACAAAGAACCATGACAAATTAATAGATGATCTGGAGGTGGTAAAAAATAGCACTACAAGGTGGCACCGTTTCTCAGTGTTTGCCCAATTTTTGGGGTCCAAAATTTGGAGTTTGGTGAGCATTGTGAAAAGTGAATATCCTGGAAGATCATATTTAAATATGGAAAAGGCATGAATTTCGTGAAGATATACTTCATGGATTGGATTTCATGAAGACCAGTAAAATTATGGCGGTGATTCTTCACGATTACATCGGTCTTCGTGAATGGAAGAGGTTGAAGTGCCTTGCGGTGGTGAAGGGCTTTGTGAGGGAGCTATGTGGTGAAGGAATGAAGGGACTTACGGTGATGCTTTACGAATACTTCATGCTTCATGAACGACAGAGGTTGAAGTGAATCACAGTGGTGAAGGGATTTTCAAGGGAGATTCATGGCGAAGGCATGAATGGATTGATGGTGATGCTCCTCAATTACGTCAAGCTCTGCGATCAGAAAATATCCATGGTGCTTCGCGATTTTGAGAGAACTTCGACGGGAACATTGGAACTTCGCGATTTGAGATGACGTGGAGTTGAATTTGCATGGAAATATTGAGGGTTGGTAAAATCCCCTATAAATAGGCCTCAACCCCTTCAAGAGAAGCAGAAGAGAAGAGAGAGTTTTTCAGAGAAAATATTTTGATCTCGGTTTACGAAGGTAGTTCACGAAGGTAGTATGCTTCGCGAAAGGAGAGCTTCGTGGAGGCTAATCTAGCTCCGTGAAAGTTGGAAGCTCTATATTGTCTCAGTGAGCTTCATGAGGGAAGTCGCTCTGAGAATGCATCATGGAAAGGTAGGAGCTTTGCGAAGGCTTGTTTGAGCTTTTCAAATTTGGGAGCCTCGCGAAGTAGGGTGCTTTGCGAAGGTTGTTCCAAAGGAATTGCCCATTGTTCAGGGGAAATGGGTATTCATTAGTGGACGAAATTTGGATTTTAATAGATCATATACATACAGTGGAGGATGCATTAATTATTGGTAATGAAGATACCTACAGGTCTATAAACTGTAACTAGATCCCTTCAAAATTTAGTGAGAAAAGGAAGAGGAAGAAGGTTATCCTTTCTATTGGCAGTGAGCTAGAGAGAGAGAAATAGGGAGTGAACCTGGGGAAAGTAGTGATCTAACCCTAAACTTTGTAAAGGCAATGATCCTGGGCATAGAAGTAATCTAGAACGAACATTATTGGCAGTGAGATTTAGTGGATTTGGTACAGTGGAACATCGTCATTGTATGCTCCATGGATGTAGCCCAGTGAGGGTGAACCAATTAAAAATCTCTATGTCTGCCTGGTTTCTTCCCTACATTGCATCCAAAGAATCACCATCAAATAAAGATAAAAATAAGTGATCAACATAAACACACAAGAGAAAAAAAAGTGACCCTAATAATAAAGAGGTCAAGATCCAGTGGGGCAGGAAGAATTTAGAAAACGAATATCCATACCCTGATTCACCCCCCTCCCCCCCCCCCCCCCCCTCTCAGGGTATCTAGGCCCCTATTGGTCCTAACACCCTTAAACTCTTTAGGAAAATATGGAGAGAGAACTCATAGAGAAGAATAAACAAAGAAGGTTAACCTGTCATAGATTATGAAGAAAATTTTACAAGGATTCCATGTTGTGCCTTGGGTTTTTTTATCAATAATGAAAGAAAAATTGATAGATTTGTTAGTAGTTTAAAACCACACCTTCGAACCGATCTAGCAATTTGAGACTTCTGGTGTTATGAAGAAGTTGTTCGATGTTATCTCAAATTATAGATGGAGTTTGGAGAATGATCCCATGGTTGTTGAGATAATAAATTAAATAAGTATTTTTAATTAGGAGTATCTAAAAAGTTGTAATGAAATATCAACCAATAAAATGTTAAAAATATTGAAAGAATCATCATGGAAACTACCTAAAATGGATGGAGAAATGGTAAGTGTGAGAGAGAATGCCACCAAGCTCATGAATTTCGAAGAGGCATAAGGAAGATGAAAACTTTTGTGGAATAAAGGAGAGAACAACCAATGGTTCAATGATTCTATTGATGGGGTAAATGGAAATATGCAATCTTGTGTACTAAACCCCGAGTCCTTGAGGGTAATCAGTGTTAGAAGCCACCAAAAACAAAGGAACAAGGGAAATATTATTCCAGCACTATCGCGGAGTTGGATCCTGAAAATTATGTGGTGACAGGTATATTGGTTATTCATTCATGAATCGAGAATGTACTATTTTATTCTAGTTCTATGCACTCTTTCATATATTGCGAGTTTAGTAGAACTATTCAAATACCACCTCAAAATATGGAGGTTTAGTTATCTATGAGAACAATAAATGGTGAAATTATTTCATCCAAAGTATATAAATCATCCCCAATTAAGGTTTTTGGACTGAACCTATAATAAAATCTTATCTTACTTACTTTGGTGGAGTTTGATGCTATATTGGGATTGGATTGGGTATCTTTGTACAAATCCAACGCCAAATTTTAGTAAAGGGATATCACTCTTCACATCATAAATCATCCTACAATTTTGTATAAGTTTAAGGATGGCGATGAATCTATTTCAAATTCATCATCTCATGTGTGAATATTATTTCCTTATGAGAAAGCATATCTAGATCAAATTATTTACACAAAGTAGAGAATCATAATGAACAACATACCCATTGTGGGTGACTACACTAATGTGTTACATAAAGAATTGTTGAGTCCTCATCCTAGATAAGAGGTTGAGTTATCGATTAAACATCTTCCTCAGTATCTTTTGATATCAAAGACTCCTTGCAGAATGGTCACCATTGAGTTAGAAGAACTAAAGAATAATTTACAGGAGAATCTATACATGGGTTTTGTAATCATATGTGCTTCACCATGGTGTTCACCAATCCTCTTCACCATGAATAAGTATAGATCAATGTTCCTCTATATTGGTTATCTTGATCTCAAAAAAATCACAACAAAGAACACGTATCCCATACCAAGGATAAATGATTAGTTCGATAAGCTACATGGGGACATGTATTTCTCTAAGGTGGACCTTCAGTCGGGATATCACCAAATAAAGGTGAGGAAGGAATCTATTCCAATGATAACCTTTTTAATGATATGTGGACACTATGAGTTCATAGTGATGCCTTTCAGAATCACTAATGGTCTGGAAATATTTATTGACATAATTAATATATTCTTTAGATATTACCAAAAAAAATTATGGTCGACTTTATAGATGATATTCTAATAAAAACCAAGATAAAGAGGGGATATTATATGTAATTGAATATTATTCTAAAGACTTTGAGAAGGGTGAAAATTTATGTAAATTACAGTAAATATGAGTTATGGTTGTCTATGTATCATTCTTGGGTCATGTTATCACCATCAGAGGAATATCTATGGACCCTTCAAAGACAAAGGTAATCAAATATTGGACCATGAAAACATCTATAACTAATATCCATAGTTTCCTTGGTCTATCTATGTATTACCGATAATTTTTGAGGAACATATCCTGATTGTCAAACCCACTAAAAATATGACTTGGAAGGGAGAAACGTTTCTATGGACCATTTAATGTTAAAACTGCTTCAAAGGGTTTAAAAAGATGATTATCACTATTCCATTACTCACACTTTTGGAAATTTGGGAAGTTTTTTGGTATATAGTAATTTTTGAAAGAAGGTCTTATGTTGTGTACTGATGAAAACTGATAAACGATAGCATACACCTCAAGGAAGTTGAAAATTAAGGAAAAAAACTTTCCCACATAAGATCTAGAGTTAGAAGCTTCGATCTTATTATTGAAAATATGGTTGCATTATCTATTTAGAGAGAATTGTGAAATATATACTTATCATAAGATCCTAAAATATATATTCACATTGAAGAAGCATAATATGAACCAATAAAAATAGTTTGAGCTCATCCGGGATTATTTCTACTCAATCCACTACCATCATGGAAAAGTGAATAAAGTGGTGGATGCTCTAAGTGCAAAGGATCATGCAATATTATCAATGATAAAAATTTAAAAGGATCCAATCTTGTTATATTTTCAAAGTAAGTACATATGAATCATTAAGGAAAGAACATCAAAAATTCTTTCCCAAATGGTTTCTCAACAATCCCTCATGGAGAATATAATGGATGCTCAATGAAATGATGTGGGAATTATAAATAAGGTGGAATCCATAAGAAGGGGGAAGCCTTTATGGTTTAAAATTGATTATGAAGGATTTTTATTATTTGTGTCAAGACTATGTGTACCATCCAATATTGATAGTTTCTGAGTGACAGAAATATATCAACCTTCTCTATTCAACTAGGGATCATAAAGATGTTTTGAGATCTCTGATAGAATTATTTTTGGGGTAATATGAAGATGGATATCACTAAATATACGTCACAGGGAATGGTACGTTAGCAAGTAAATGTAGAAAAGCAATATTCTAAGGGGATGATGAAACCATTACCTATACCAACATGGAAATGGGAAAACATCACAATGGAATTTGTCAACAAACATCTAAATAAATCTAGAGGAAACAATACTAAATGGGTTTTTGTGGCTCATCACACAAAGTCATCTCAATTTATCACAATTCAAGAGGACTTATCACAAGATCAACTTAAATGGATATAAATTAGAGACATAATAAGGTTTCATGGAGTAACAATATCTATTGTATTTGTTAGGTCCACTAGGCTGAATACCCTGAGAGGGGGGTGAATCAGGGTATGACTAATTAAAAATTAATGCCCGTTCTGATCTTGTTTCGCTGTTAAGCAAAACACTCTTCTCTCTCTTTCCTGCTGCACAATATAAACAGAAAGTAAAGCAAGCGCAGAACACAAAAATTTTACTTGGTTCACCGCTAAGGGCTACGTCCAAGGAGCATACGCCGATAGGTTTCAGGTCATACCAAATTCCACTAATCTTCACTAGTTGTGGATTACAAGGTTCAGGCTAGATCACTTCTATGCCCAGGCTCACTGCCTTTACAAATTTAGGGTCAGCTCACTGCTTTCCCAAGGGTCACACCCTGACTCTCTCTCTCTGGCTCACTGCAGGTGGAGAGGATCACCTAATTCCTCTTCCTAAGCTCACTGCACTTGGAAGGAATCCACTCATAGTTTATAGACCTGTAGGTCTCTTTGTTTGCATGAATGAATGCATCTTTCTCTGTGTGTATATGCTCTGTTGAAGTACAACATTCACCCGTATATGAATATCTATTTGCACCGAAGGTATCGGGCAACGTACCAGCTTCCACGCAGTCCGAGAAGCACTGCTGGAACAAAACCTTACTTGGCACGCAAGTCAATCTCGGCGTGCAAGTATCGGCGCGCAAGTCACAACGGGCGCGCAAGTCCTCCTCTGACACTTGCGCGACACAAGCTTCCTCAACTCCAAACTTGCGCGACTCACTTCCTTTTACGCCCAAACCAATATTGGCGTGCAACTCCACACTGGTGCGCAAGTTCTAACAACGGCGCACAACTTCTACTACTGGCGCGCAACTCCACCTGCGCGAACCACACTCACCACTTGCGCGACCACCACACCTGCGTGACGGGAGCTCTGATTTCTCAAAGAGTTGAACTCCGGTAAAAATGAGGAGGGGTGGTCCAGTATTTATAGGCAATCTGACCACCCTGCGTGACGGCACGCAAGTCACCTGCATGACCCAGTTTCGGCGCGCAAGTCCCCTGTCATTTTAGACACTTGCACGACCAACTCCCAAACTTGCGCGAACCTCTTTACTTTTCCATATTTTGATCTTCTGATCTTGAAAAACATATGGCGCGCAAGTTTCCTATACACCAAGTCCTCAGCGCGCAAGTCCTTTTTCCAAAAACACTTTTCTTCATTTGCCGATTTTCAGGCCCTAAAATTTGGAAAACACTGGAAAACGGTGCCACCTTCTATCTGTTCTTTTGTACCGCCTTTAGATCATCCATTCCTTTTATCGACGTTCTTGAATCAAACATGGATCGTTGACATCAGCTCTTCAACTCGACATTCCACCATGAAATCCTCTTTGTCAACAAATTTGTATGTCATTATTTTGCTTTGTCAACAATCACTACTCAGATGTCCACTTTGTCAACAAACACAATCACCTCAAAAATGCTTCAATGATACCTTGAGGGATTTTATCCCAACAATCTCCCCCTTTGGGTTTGTTGAAAACTCTTCCAAAACAAATATACGTCGTTGATTCTTCAACCTTCATTCGCCTCATTGCGATTCTGATAGCGATCAAGGATTTACTCAACACATACTCTAAGCCCACATGAGAAATGCTCGGCGTGAGAAACAAGAGTAAATGAAAAGTTCATCAATGAATCACTTTATCTCTAATATCCACTGATGACACCAAACTGATACCAATTTGTACTAAACTGATACCAATTGTTGATGGATTTTTTGGAATACCAATGTTTGGTTTGGAAATAGTCTTACCACTTTCCAACACCACTCTTCTGCTTTTATCACGATCCCCAGCTGTCATGATATCTGTTCTTTGATCGATCACTTCTAGCATCGTCAAATTTAACACACTCCCCCTTTCTCATTGCTCCCCCTTTCTAGCTGCTCCACCTGTCAGCTTCATCTCGTATCAATTATGATTTATCAACAAATCTCCGCACTGTCTCCCCCTTGAACAAACACTTTTCTCCCCATTTGTCAACGAACCCAAAGGACACCCCTTTGTAGTCTGCAACATAGTAGAGAACACATATCATCATATTAGGGAAAAACACATCATACCTCGGGGAGAGGGGGGAGGGGGTCCACACCCACACTATTTCAAGTGCGGGGAATCGACTGAACTCCCAGAGCCAGTCGATGCCTCTCAAAAGCTTCCTTGGGTAAGGCCTCTGTCAGAATGTCTGCAACCAGTAGCTCTGTAGGCACGTACTCCAACTTCACGATTCCCTGCTCAACCTTATCCTTGATAAAATGATACTTAATATCAATTTGCTTTGTCCTTGAGTGATGGATGGGATTTTTGCTGAGATTTATAGCGCTTGAGTTATCACACTGGATTCCGATCGGAGACTTCACTTCAACTCCCATATCATCAAGCTGCTGCTTCATCCACAATAACTGTGTGCATGCTTGAGTGGTCGCAATATACTCAGCTTCGGTGGTGCTCAATGAAATGCAATATTGTTTCTTTCATAGCCAAGAAATACACAATCCAACAAGATAGAATGCACTACCTGACGTTGATTTTCTATCATCTGCTGAACCGGCCCAGTCTGCATCAGTATATCCCAATAACTCTGTCTGAGATTTTTAATTGTATGTCAAGCCGAAGTCCACCGTTCCCCTGATATACCGAAGTATTCTTTTCACTGCAAGCATGTGACTTTCCTTCGGATTACTCTGATATCTCGCTGCTTGGCATGTGGCGAAAACAATATCAAGCCTTGGTGCGGTTAAGTATAACAGACTTCCAATGATTTGCCTGTATTCTGTGATATTAACTGCCTTGTCATCCTCATCTTTTGATAATTTCATCCGGGTAGCAACCGGAGTCTTCATTTCCTTGGAATTATCCATTAAAAACCTTCTTAGATCCTCATTGGCATATTTGGATTGAGAAATGAAAGGTCCATTCCTTCCTTGTGTCACCTGTAGACCAAGGAAAAACGTTATCTCTCCAATCATTGACATTTCAAACTCATTTTTCATGAATTCGGAAAACTGTCTGCACTGAGCTTCATCTGATCCGCCAAAAATTATGTCATAGACATACACTAGCACCATCATCCTTTGATTACTGTCATTGCTGAAATAGAGGTTGCAGTAAACTCCTCCACGCTGGAAACCATGCTTCTTCAAGTACTGATCAAGCCTTGAGTACCATGCCCTTGGTGCTTGTTTCAGCACATACAACGCCTTCTTCAGCCTACAAACATTGTTCTCATCCTCATGAATGAGAAAACCATCTGGCTGCTCAATATACACCTCTTCTTCCAGAACCCCATTCAAGAATGCGGATTTGACATCCATCTGGAACACTTTGAACTTTCTTTGCACTGCTATGGCCAAAAATAATCTGATTGTATCCAGCCTTGCAACCGGTGCAAATGTTTCATCAACATCTATTCCCTATATCTGGGAGTATCCCTTTCACACTAGTCGTGCTTTGTTTCAAATCACTGTGCCATCTTCATTCATCTTGTTGCGATAGACCCATTTAGTCCCGACAACATTCTTGTCTACTGGCCTCGAAACAATCTCCAAAGTCTGGTTCTTCTCAAACTGATCAAGCTCTTCGTTCATGTCCTGAACCTAGTTTTCATCTTCAGCTGCATCAGAAAAACATTTCGGCTCCACTTGAGACAAAAACGATGCTTGCTGTGATGATTTCATTCTTCGAGTCTGAACTGGAGCTGTTTGATCACCAATGATATTCTGCCTATCAATTTCAGCTTGACTCTTTGGCTTCCTCGCTGACACCGACTTGACATTTTCCTCTTCATCATCAGTATCTTCTTCTGAGTTAGCTTCTGCCACTTCTGCTCCCCCTGGGTTGCTTACCTCATCATCACTTTCATCCAGGAACTGTTCACTGGATCATTGAGTATTCTGCTCATTTTCAACTATAGTGACATCATTGCTTTCAATGATTTTTCCCAGCCTTTTGTTGTAACATTTATACGCTTTGCTTTTCCTGGAATAGCCAAGGAATATCCCTTCATCTCCTCGTGCCTCAAACTTCCTATTATGTTGTTTGTTGAGAATGAAACACTTACGTCCAAAGATTCGAAAGTACTTCAACGTTGGCTTCTTTCCGTACCGCAGTTCATACGGAGTCTTCCCTTGCTTCGGACATAACAGGGACCTATTTGAAACATAGACTGATGTCAAAACTGCTTCCTTCCAAAATTTCTCTGCCAGGTCCTTATCAATAAGCATTGTTCTGGACATGTTGTTGATGATCCAATTTCTCCTTTCAACTACTCCATTCTGTTGGGGATTTCTTACTTATGAAACTTGATGCCGTATCCCATGTTTCTCGAGATAGTTTTCAACCTGACTGTTTGTAAATTCCGTACCGTTATCAGTACGAAACTTCAGAAATTTCTGCCCAAGCATCTTTTCTGATTCCCTCCTGTACTGCTTTATGCAACTGTACCCCTCTGTCTTATGGGTTATGATGAATACCCAGGCCATTCTGATGTAGTCATCAATGAAAAGAACATAGTACCTTTTCCCATTTATAGCTCGTGGTGAGATAGGTCCACATACATCAGCATGCAACAATTCAAGCACTCTAGTTGATTTCTGTTCCTTTGGCCTGTATGTATTTCTGGTGATTTTCCCTTGTTGACAAGCATCACACGTATGAGTGCGATCACGTGATAGTTTGGGAAGGTCTCTAGCAGCATCACATTTAACGAGATCCTCCATATAGGGTTGGCATAGATGACCAAGTCGCTTATGCCACATCTGATTTTCTTCCTCTCTGGATAAAAGAAAAGTATCTTCTTCCCCACCTACAAGATAGAGATTTCCCTTTGACCTTTTTTCCTGCAGAACAGCTGCTCCATCTTTTCCTTTCACAACACACATCTTCTTGGTAAATTGGATAGAGTGCCCAAAGTCACATAGTTGACTGACACTGAGTAGGTTATGACTGAGACCCTCTACTACCAAGACATCAGCACGTCTCATCTCTTTGCCCCCAAACTTGGCTTTCCCTGAGCCAACAATCTTCGGGCCTTCATCATTTCCAAATTTGAAAACTCCTTCTTTGTCATATTTGATGCTTGTAACAAGATCCTTATTACCCGTCATGTGGGATGTGCAACCACTATCAAGGATCCAAACACCAGATCGGTCTGATGCTTTAAGGGAAATCTCCGCCACCACATCCTTATAATTTTTCTTCCTATTGGTCCATACTTTTTCTTTCATACTCGGCATGGATTGAGACTTCTGTTCTTTCTCAGAGTATGATGGACCACCCTCATCTTGCAGAGCTGCAAATCTGTTCTGAACTTTTAACTCACTTGTTGGTTTATTGATCTGATTCTTGCAAACATTTTGATTCTGCTTTGACACATTTATATGAATGGTTGAAGTGCAATACCTAGACATGTGTCCAAATCCTCCGCACCAAAAATAGTGTCCTTCAAAATGTGTTCTGGAAAACCGTTCTCTGTTTGGCTGCCATCTCTATTCATGTCCCATTCGGTATCTCTTGGTTATGGAACACGCATACTGTGAATGTCCCTTTTTCCCACAACAATAACACCTGATATAGGATGAATTCCCTCGTGATATTTCAGCACTATGATTTTCCCTTTGAGATCTCTGAATATTCTGATTCTGTTTTGTGCCCAAATCAACCTTCACTTTCGGGATGAGTGCTTGCGGTCTGGCTGCAATTGTCGCAAATTTTTTGTCTTGACTAAGTCCAAAAACGACCTTAACATCTGAGCTCAATTGATGCTTCTTCCCTACTGAACTCCTAGGCTCCGCTTTCATCTTCTCTGTCTTCTGAATGGCCTGCTTTTCGGATATCACATTGGGGGTCAAGATTTTATCTTGATCCTTAAGTTTTTGTCGCAGACTGACCACTTCTTCTTCAAGATCATTGATACGTCTAACCTGCTCCTTTCCTGTGTTAGTCAAACAATCAATTTCCTTCTTTTGTTCCTCAATTTTAATCTTATACTCAACAGTATTTTCTGAGCTCTCTGGTGTTGAGGATTTTAGTCTTTCAATTTCTTCTAACAGCTCAGACTTTTCTTCATCCTGTTGTTTCATATAGAGTTTGGCATCACGAACCACTTTATTGGCTTTCTTCATTTTGGATCTCCAAACATCTATCTCCTCAAGAGCTGCTTCCAATTCGGCTTCCATATCAATTCTCCCTTCAATTTCTTCTTCTTCTTTAGCATCAGCTTCTTCTCCCTTTTGAGAACTACCAACAATTTCCACCAAGGCATTTAACCCACGATCTCTGCAATTTTCTATTTCCTCAACTTCTTTATCCTTAGACTCATCTGAACTTTCAAATTCTTGTGAAAGAAGATTCTTTTTCTTGAAGAAATTTCTCTTGAATTGTTTCTTCCCTTCCAAAAAAGCTGAAGTCTTCTTTTTGGGAATTTCAATGTCATCATCATCATCATCATCTTGAAACTTATTGGGGCATCTTGCCGCAAGATGACCAATCTTTCCACATCTAAATCATGCTAGTGGAAGTTTACCTTTAAACTCTCCTCCTCCTCTTTGTAGATTTGAAGGAAGGAATGACATCACCTCATCCGTCTCTTCTTCTTCATTATAATCTTCAATGGTGAGATTCTTCAAGGCCTTAAATGCCACCTCTTTAGACTTCCCCTTTTCCACAGCCTCATTATCATCGTTCCTCATTTCATATGCAACCAAGGTACTGTGCAAATTGTCCAATGTCAGCTCTTTTGGATCATTATCTTCTAGTACTGAAACTTTTGGATTGAACTGAGGTGGAAGTTTCTTCAAGATGCGTTTTACAATCTTTATGTCTTCAATGACTTCTCCAAGACCTCACATATCTTCCACAACAATGTTTACCCTGTCAAAGAATGCGTCAACAGACTCATTCGGGTTCATTTTCAGATCTTCATATTTGTTCCACAACACCTGCAGCTTTGCCTCTCTGACTTTTGTGTCCCTTTCATATATATTCAAAAGTTTTTCCCACATGGCATGTGATGTTTTTCATGACATCACCTTCGTGTAGATGGGATTGGAAAGGGCTCCCCCTAAGGCATTGATTGCTTTGGAATCAACATCCAACTCTCTATGCTCAGCTTCTGATAAAGCACCACTATTAATATCAGCTGTGATACCATGCATAGCTGCTAAAAACACATCCATTCCCAAGGATCGGAAATAGTGTTGCATCCGATTCTTCCATATCTAAAAATTATATCCGTCGAAGATCAGAATCCCTTTATTATTGGTTACCTCCATTGAGAGAAGAACAACTTTCAACCTTTCCCTCTGATACCACTTGTTAGGTCCACTAGGCTGAATACCCTGAGAGGGGGGGTGAATCAGGGTATGACTAATTAAAAATTAATGCCCGTTCTGATCTTGTTTCGCTGTTAATCAAAACACTCTTCTCTCTCTTTCCTGCTGCACAATATAAACAGAAAGTAAAGCAAGTGCAGGACACAAAAATTTTACTTGGTTCACCACTAAGGGCTACGTCCAAGGAGCATACGCCGACAGGTTGCTGGTTGTACCAAATTCCACTAATCTTCACTAGCTGTGGATTACAAGGTTCGGGCTAGATCACTTCTATGCCCAGGCTCACTGCCTTTACAAATTTAGGGTCATATCACTGCTTTCCCAAGGGTCACTCCCTGACTCTCTCTCTCTGGCTCACTGCCGGTGGAGAGGATCACCTTCTTCCTCTTCCTAAGCTCACTGCTCTTGGAAGGAATCCACTCACAGTTTATAGACCTGTAGGTCTCTTCATTTGCATGAATGAATGCATCTTTCTCTGTGTGTAGATGCTCTGTTGAAGTACAACTTTCACCCATAGATGAATATCTCTTTGCACCGAAGGTATCGGGCAACGTACCAGCTTCCAAACAGTCCGAGAAGCACCGCTGGAACAAAACCTTACTTGGCGCGCAAGTCAATCTCGGCGTGCAAGTATCGGCGCGCAAGTCACAACGGGCGCACAAGTCCTCCTCTGACACTTGCGCGACACAAGCTTCCTCAACTCCAAACTTGCGCGACTCACTTCCTTTTACGCCCAAACCAATATTGGCGCGCAACTCCACACTGGCGCGCAAGTTCTAACACCGGCGCACAACTTCTACTACTGGCGCGCAACTCCACCTGCGCGACCCACACTCACCACTTGCGCGACCACCACACCTGCGCGACGGGAGCTCTGATTTCTCAAAAAGTTGAACTCCGATAAAAATGAGGAGGGGTGGTCCGGTATTTATAGGCAATCTTACCACCCTGCGCGACGGCGCGCAAGTCACCTGCGCGACCCAGTTTCGGCGCGCAAGTCCCCTGTCATTTTAGACACTTGCGCGACCAACTCCCAAACTTGCGCGAACCTCTTTACTTTGCCATATTTTGATCTTCTGATCTTGAAAAACATATGGCGTGAAAGTTTCCTATACACCAATTCCTCGGCGCGCAAGTCCTTTTTCCAAAAACACTTTTCTTCATTTGCTGATTTTTAGGCCCTAAAATTTGGCAAACACTGGAAAACGGCGCCACCTTGTATCTGTTCTTTTGTACCGCCTCCAGATCATCCATTCCTTTTATCGACGTTCTTGAATCAAAAATGGATCATTGACCTTAGATCTTGAACTCAACATTCCACCATGAAATCATCTTTGTCAACAAATTTGTATGTCATTGTTTTGCTTTGTCAACAATCACTACTCAGATGTCAACTTTTTCAACAAACACAATCACCTCAAAAACTCTTCAATGATACCTTGAGGGATTTTTTCCCAACAGTATTTGATCAATTATCTAAGATTCTCCTTAAAGTTCTATAAAACTCTCTAAAATTCTCTAAACACTGAGATAAAATTTAGTACCACTTATCATCCTCAAACCAATGGCCAATCAGAGCAGAATATTTCAAAATTGGATGGAATGTTGAGAGCATATTCTATGGATTTCAAAGAAGTATGGGACCAATATCTATATCTATATGAATTACCTTAAAATAACAGTTTCCAATCGAGCATCCAAATAGCCCCATGTGATGCCTTTTATGGGAAAATATGTAAGACATAGAAATTTTGGGGTTAATCCAATGAAAGTATGTTTCTAGGACTAGAAATTGACGAAGAAATGGTAGAAAAGGTGAAAATTATTATGCATCACATTAAGGCATCCCAAAGTCGACAAAAAATAAATGCATTCAATCATTGATGAGACTATTAATTTGAGGTTAGATACATGAAATTCCTTCACATATCTACATGTAATAGGATCATGATATTTGAGAAGAAAGGAAATATGAGTCCTTGGTACATCAGCCCCTTTGAGATTTCATGTCACGTAAGAGTTGTGTCCTATTGACTATAACATCCACCAACCATGTTTCAACAACAAGATGTATTCCATGTATTCCTATTTAGAAAGTACATACCAAATCCCTCATATGTAGTGAATCTAGTGGTTTTATGATTGGAAAATGATCTCTCTTATGAAGAGAATTTAGTAAAGATATTTGACCATAGACACAAAGTCTTATGCCATTAGACTACTCACCTAGTACAAATACTATGGAAGAACCATAAGTATGAAGCAGAAAAATGGGAACTAGAGGAATTGATGAATGAGAAGCCTCCTCGATTGTTTTTAACATTATATGTAAAACGAAATTTCAAGGGAAAAATTTCATAAGGGGGAAGAATGTAACAACCCAGAATTTTATCAATGGTAAAAATCTTATTATAATCATTCCATATAGTATAAATCACATAAAACCACATATAGAACACAATAAAAACATCATAAAATAATAATGAATAAAATAAGTGGTTTTTCTAGAAGTAAGGGAACAGATAAAAATGAAATAGTAACTTGAAATTTGGAATTGTAATGTGGCCATTAAGAATAGTAATCCATCCAATTGAATTGTAACCTCAATTTTGAAAGTATAAATAAATTTTAGGTATATTATGAATAAAAACATTATATATTTATTTCATGTTATATGTATATAAATGTTTTAGAAATGATAAATTTAAGTGTTGGTATTTTTGTATGTTATAAATAATTAGTTAAAATTTTATAATTAATATAATGATTTAAAAAAATATTCAAACATTAATATTTTTTTGTCTTGTGATTATAAGTTAATTTTATGAGTCCTTAATTAATTTTTCAACATGTCATAAAATTAGTTATAATTTGAAAATTGATATTTTTTGAATAAATGATGATTTTAATTAAAAAGTAAATTCATAATATTTAGGAAATTATTTTCCTAAAATGGATTTCATTTTTTAATTATACATGTGAGAAAATTGTTATGGTGGTATTTCTCAAAAATAGTTTATTTTATGTGAATAGTAAAATATGCCAATTTATGCTATTTAACAAATACATGAATTATAGAGTCATATATGATAATGGATGATTTAATCCCATAGTCTCAAACTCTAATTCATTATTTTAATTTATTTAGTGATAATTTTAAACTATTGATAATATTTATCTAAAATAATACACTGACGATTAAAATAATCCATAAACACCGCTCTCCTTCCCTATAAATACCACCTCTTATCCTCACACCTCCAAATCTCTGAAGCTTTTCCAATTTTTACACAATAATATTCCCAAACCCCTCCCCCACGTCTATAATCATTTTTTCTCAAAAAAAGTCCAAATCCAATTTCCACCTGGAGGATCTAAAGGAGAATAAGTTCAAGAGGTAAAATCCTCTTTTGTTTTCTTTTAATTTGTTTTCAATTTATTTTATTTTATTAATCTATCATCAACTCCCATTATCAAAATTGAATGATAAATATAGTATCTAAAATATATACTATTTTTATTATATTCATGGAATAATATATCATCAAACCTATTCTCCTCTCCCTTTAATTGTTAAAATTGAAACTTCTCCTTTGAGGTGTTGATTTATCACCTTTGAGGACGAAAAATTTTCATTTCACTTTAACTACATTAAAAGTTCTCATAAACCCATTATAATTGTTGAAAAGTATTTTAAATTTTATATTATAATATTTTTTATCTTATGGAACTAACATATATACACAATATTAAATAATCAAACAAAACTAGTTTTTTGTGATCAAATACCCCCAAAATTAATTTAGACAATTGTCAATAACATTTTACCTAATGAATAATCCTAATATGTTGGAAAAGATAATATATGAGACCAATTAAACTTATGTATGTTCATTAATAATATATAATTTTAATTTTGGGTTATTATTCCCCTTTTACATGATCTTTCATATATGTATATAAGTGAACCGATCGTGAAAACCAAGAAATGAACACTCTAAAAACATAAATATTAAACTCTATAACTCATAATAATGGCCATAAATTAAATTAATAAAATCATAATAAATAAATTAAATATATAATAGGTTCTTTATTTATTTATTAATTAATCGGATTTTATTCTCTATGATATAAAAGTTAAGAAAGCATTTAGATATAACATAAGGGGGTTCTCGAACCGAATATCCTTTCTTCGGGAAATTCCTCTTTTGTGCCAACTTTCAGTATTAATGTTATTTTAATATTCCTAAAATATATTTTCATTACTCGTCCCTTTTCATTTCTGGGATATACATGATCCTATTCTTATTCTATGACAAATGAAAATATATTTCCAAAATAACTCTTCATTCTAAAAACTCATGTTTTACTTCTCTTTAGAGTGTTTATTCATCAATAAACATTGATGATTATTATAACTAGTATGTTATTCCGTTTTTCTTTGGGAACCAAAAGGTTTAGTCATGACTATATTCTTTATGAAGTTATCTTGAAAACAATTTCCTTTTAATGGGTTATTTTATATCTAATATTTATATACATTCTATGTGGCATGCATGATTATATAAATGTTTTGATGTGATGGGTGCACCTAAAATTATGTAGCTCTCCAATGCATTGGGTAATGTGATATATCTCATGATAAAAGGTCAAATATTCATAAATATTATTCTATAATTATTTACAATGATTATGTTATGATTATGAATATATTTTATGCCTGAACATGATGTTAGCTTTGTTTACAACAATATGTGGCATTTTACCACTAAGACACGATGTTTCATTTTTATGCATTTCCAAATTCCATGCCTTTATCTAATACATCTTGTTGTGATTATAATGATGATCCTATGTTTATGTTATTATTATTATGATTATTCTCACCCCATGTTTTATTGATTCATGTTCTTATCTATCCTCTTACTAGGATTTTAGCTCACCCCTTTCTTTGATTTATATCCTCATGTGACAACTTATATGAAAGAGTACCTGAGAGACAATAAATATACAGAGAAAAATGAGTTAAATATTATTTAAGTTTTATTATGTAAACTTTATGTATGGCCCTAATTTTTTCAAGGAACTAAATCATTGGATACTGGTTTTGTAACATAATTATATTTTTTATCTTTAAAATGATGTAATAGTAATGTAAGAAAAATCATGTAACTATTATGTATTTGATGTGAGGTTTCAGATTTTCATAAATACTTCCTCTTCCTTTTTACTAATTCTTGAGGGTGTTCGGGTTCTTTTATTCGTTATTTATAAGATTCTATAATTAAGTTTTTTTTAAATAAATTCCTTAGCCTTGTGTAGGACATCGTCCCAATGTACCCATAATCATGTTTATCCTTATGCAAGCCTCTTTCCCGATGCATAAAAATAAGGCCAAACCACTACATAAATGTATGTATGTTTACCCTTATATGATCCCCAACAACATTAAGGAAAATCTTATTAACGTTTCATAATGTTATACTATATAAAGGTAACTCTATTTACCTTTATGTAGATACTTACTACAAAAAGGAAATCTATTTCTTCTTTATGTATAGGATTTATATGTAAAGTTAACTTCAAAGTACCCTTACAAGAGGCCACTTCCAATGATGCATAAGGTTAAATCATATATAACTTTACACTGACCCCCATCCATGTTAAGGTAACCCAATTATCCATGAAATCTCAAACTTCTTCATAAATATTCCTAATACTTAATTTTTATGGGAAATAAAAGTATTTTTAAGTTAAAAAAATCAAGGTAATAAAATAGCTAAACTCGTTGAATCATAATTTTATTTTTTAAATAATTATATATATATGAATTAAATATAAACTTAAATAATTAAATTTTTAAAACTTTGTAATATATAACTATTCTTGTAATGAAGCAGACCTATATATTTTATTTCCCATGATGGTAGGCGTAATACGTATTTCAATTTGGATATCTGAATCATTATATTCCTCCCATTTTTTTATTAAATTTGAAGGAATCGGTGAGACTCTCTTCTCTTTAGATTTTATATATGCAAACTCTTCTTATTCTGTCTCTTTACTTTTTACTTCTTATTTCACCATCAAGAGTTGTGTGAACATAGTTTCACCCTTGGTTTTTTTGTTTTTTTCTAGTTCTACTCATAATTTTCAATATATCACCTATTTTGAACCAAATTTTGATTCTCTCAAGATGACCTATACATGTGAACCCATTTCCCTCCTTATCTTCGAGTGCAGTGAATTTTTCCATCCTCATTTTTCAGGTATGGGGTCAATTATCTTACTATTATTTATGTGTAAATATGGGGATTCATACTTTGGTTTTCACTTCTTAAATAGAATTTATTGGTATAATAAGATAAAATATGGAATAATAATTTGGAAATGTGAAGTGACAAGAGAATCTCATGCTACTATTTTTTCAAATGATGACTCTAGTACTTAATATTTTGTGTGGTATCTATTATTTTACTATCCTTATTATATATAATTTATAAATATCATATTAGAAATAGTTAAGTTATTTATTGAAGACAATATAAGAAATATTAAATATGGAATGAAGATAATTTCCTTCCATTAATTACTTAACGTGATTAGAACTAATTGTACATATTATTAGAATGCTAAGTGTAGTTTTCACACTATTAATTAAGTTGATGATTTATAGTATCTTATTGTAATAAATTAAATAAATATTTCAAAAAAATATTTTTGTAATTAAATTTATAAATTTTGAAGGCATATACACCCTATTAATTATTTTTTATTCTTAATTATAGAATATTAATTATTTTTTATTTATATTACCATTGTATTATGTTTTTTTCTTACATTGATTTGATTAAAATAATTAAACACTTATTTTGGTTCCGGTATAGAGAGAATTGTGATATTTTTATTTTAATCAGGGATTTCTGAAAGTTTTGATTGTTAATGGATTCAATAGATAGTTTATAAATGTTTTAGGTTGGCATAGAGTTGGATATAATGAGTTGAGATATGGGATTTCCCATTTCACTTATTCTTGATTGAGATTCAAACATTCCTCCTACTACATTTTTTTTGTTTCCATCAGTCATAGTTGTCCATCAAGATGCATTGTTTTGAATATTAGAATACCATGATATGGAATGATAAATTACTTATAAATTATCTAATGGGAATGAGATTTGATCATGGAAATTATATGATTTTTTAAAAATAATTAGCTTGTTTCGAAAACTCTTTTAGATCATATTTATAGAATCAATAAATGATATTTTAATTTTTAAATAATTAGATTTAAAAGAATTATTAAAAGCTTAAACAAGATTTTATGAAGGGTTAGTAAAGGAATTAGTAATTGATATATTACTTCATGAATATAAGGATAAACATTTGATGCTTACAGGCTTAGATCATTCATCAGTTTAGTCTTAGATATGTTGGTCGGGATTTCATATTGGACGATAGATATAGATCAATTCTTGAGTAGGTAGTTTCCCTTAGGTTCATATTTTTATATCTATATCACTATGTTCTATGATTTATTATGCTCCACCACCTATGTTTTTTGGGGTGGTCGATGCACATATTAGCCTTGGGTTGTGTTTGTTTCCCATCATATATGATATGTTGGTTTTAAATGGCTGATTACTTCCCCTTCCACGCGCTCTCCTCCAAACATAGGATTACTATGTAGACATACTTGATCTATAGTGTCTTAATGTTATAGTTAATGTTCTAATATAGTGTTTAATGACTCTCAATGACAGAATACTTATATATGAAAATGGTGGTGGTTTAAGGCTATACAATATACTTATATCATACATGTTTAATTTGTAATGGGTTATAGTGGCTTGAGGTATTGTGCATATTTACACAGGGTTGTAATGGTTCATAGTTTACTATGGGATTGTTGTGATGATGATGGTGTTTTAATGTGTTTCATAGGGTTTAGTGAGATATGATGATGTGGAGATGTTATGAAGGAGGTATTGTGCATATTTACCAAGGTTGTAATGGTAAACAATTTACTATGGGATTGTTGTGATGATGATGTGGTTTTAATGTGTTTCATGGGGTTTAGTGAGAGATAATGATGTGGATATGATATGAGGGAACATAGGTTTTTTGAGACTATAGAGGGGATGGAATCATCAAGACATAAGATGTTAGGGTTTAGGTGGACTAGATTAGTGGGAAAGTGGTATTGGTGTTCCATTTTATTTATAGTTGTTCCATTTATGTTACGATCTTTTGTGTGTTATTTGGTGAGGGGGGCTTGGAGGAGTTGGGAAATATAGTTTATCTAATTTAGTTATGATTTGGTTACTATATTTATTCATTGTGGATTTTTCATACTTCTTCCATATTTTTACTATAGGCATTAGTGAGGATCCTACTGAGTATACTTGTATACTCATCCATATATATATATATATATATATATATATAACTATTTTTTAATTCAATTAGACAGTGTTAGTGATCTAGTTGGTCGAAACTAGATTGTGGATTGATCATGAGTTATTGGTGATAATGGTCTCTACTATAGGTGTTTTTCCTGCTTTGTTTTTTGTTTTTTTCTATATTTTATAACATATCATGTATTCGGATTATGTGCAATTATTATTTGTGTATGTTATGGAGTTTATTGGTGTATATTTATATTTCTTGGGATTATTAATGGAAATTTATCCTTTTATAATAGGCTTTATACCCTTAGTTCTAGTCACCAACCATGAACTATTACAGGTAATATTCTGAGGATTATTGTCTTTCTTCACTGCCGACCAAAGAGGTGTACCAGTGTGGTTGGGTCCTTACATCTATGATATGATATAAAATTTTGAAGTTATTTATATTATTATTCCCACAAATTCCTCCTACTTTATTTTAGTAAAGGTATCAATTGTCAGATGGGAATTGATTATGATGATAAAAGATAACAAATTTTTTCTTATCCGTAATCAATAATATTGACATAAAATATTCCTTACCAAGATTCCTATCTTGATGAGAGTAATGGTTCAATTATACTAATGATGGTAATGAGTAATATTAAGATAAATATATGTTGAAAAATGATGAATTATTGAGATTGATAATGCAAATCATGATGATTATGTTGAAAATGTTGAGGATAATGAAATTTATAGTGATTATTACATGAATTATTAAATGATGTGATTGATTAGTGGTTGGTGATACATTTTACCACATTCTATGGTCATATTGAATTTTGTTTCTTTATAGACATTGGTAGAATAATTTGGATTGATGTAGTTTCCCTAAGTTGTTACTTCTGAGGTAAAGGGTAGTGAAATTATTATAGGTATGATTACATTAACTTTTTGGTAGATGAATGTTGGTAGGAAATGATGATATTGGTGGTCACATGGACCAGTTTAATTGGTTGATTGAATAGTTACAAGGATTAGTCAATCGGGTTTAGTGAATAGTTATAAACACTAGTGTGATAAATATTACTTATTTTATATTATTTGCATGTTATTTCGGTGATGTGAGTACCATTCTCAAGGAAATCTACCAGTAGATGTAGTCTTCTCGGGCATAACCCAACAATCATTTCACATGAGGCATTTAAATTGATATCTTAGTAGAAACTCAATCAACCCACTTATTTTTTTGTATTTGATATGGATTTGGTTTCTGCATTTCAATTGATTATGATGTAATTATGTATCCAATTCATGAATTTAAATTATTTTTTGTGTTATTATATGTAGTCGGTCATAGAATTTTAGCATTGGCAGGATACAAGGTTCTAAATGGTGGGAGCTGATTATAGGCCTCATTATATATTATTATAGTGTGGGTTATATTATACATACATCATTATGTTGAAAGTAATATAATTGTTGAGTATGATAACAACATAATTAAATGAATTAGGATCATTGATAATGATTCACAAACATATACAATTAGATTTATTTTTTCATAATATCAAATGATCCTTAAGTATAAGATAATCCCAAATTTTATGTTTGATCTAGATTACTCTTAGGAGGTTCTGATTAGGAATGATAAAAACATTCATTATTATTCAAATGTTTTGATTATTATTCATGCAATATATTTACATGGTTTTTCATCCTTATTTTATGTCCTACTGTTAATAGCATTTTCGTTACTCCTAATTTCACTCAAAATTTTGGCGCATTTTTTGGTATAGTTTTTGAGTGATGTTAGGTAGATGATCTGGTTGATAGATGAATCTTGGTGCTTATAGATTTATTTAATACAACTTTGGTATATATATTAATAATTTTTCATATCATTATTGTGATTTACTGATTATTTTTCCATTTTTATAGTCTTCTTGTATTTTAGTTATGTTTTATGTTATTCGTGAATTATATATAGTTGTGATATTAATTAATTATGGATTCAATATTTTTTATTCTTTGGTGGATTAAATTTATTTTATAGTCTTCTATTTGGTTTCTCATATGATAATTTCTCTCATTATGATATTTTCAACCTCATCACTGGTATTTAGCCCATGGCTTATTGGTTACGGACTCTGGGGGGGCACTCTTGGTTTCCTTTCCATCCCATGCGGTGTTCTGTTTAAATCTGGTTTGGACAGTCATAAAAAATAATTTTATTATTGGATTAATATAATTATTATAAAAATTAATTAACATAATATTACTATAATTCCTAATAATTTCTGATATTATTATAATTAGGTGGATGAATCTTTTTAGTCCAAAAGATAGAAAGAATTGGTTTCAATTTTCTTTATCAAAATTAATTTAAAAAAATTAATAAAATCATAAAAAGAGTATAGAGTAGAAATAAAAATCAATAAGAATTTATAATTTATGTTTAGAAAGAAATTATTTTACAGAGTTTATGAAGGCCTCCTCCTTTCACTCTCTTAATCGAATGGCTCGATTTGGTTCGATTTGATCTGCATCGGTGTTTTTTACAAGCATGTGCATTCTTCTAGGGCTCTGTAGGATTATTATTTTGTTAGCTTTCTTAGACCCCATCATTTTTCTATCCATATATCTTCATAGAAGGATTTTTCTCATTCCTAATGCAGAAGCTCGAGATCTTTTGAAGGATTCCTCTTTCTTCTTTTTTTTGATGACGGAGATTCATTCTAGTCATTATCCTTCCAAATAAGTGCTCTCATTGAGACTCCCCAGACTTCTCTTCCTCTAAAAAATCAGGATATTCTTCATAAATTGCATAACATGATTTTTATTTTTCATTATGATGATATGAACACTCTCACTGGAAAAATCCTTCTTCATGATCCCTTGTGTGTGGAAGCTGATAATTCTAATCATCTCCATGTTTTATGATTTTTTCTGCTGGGGAAATTTTCATCATTAAGAATTAACTTATTTTTTAATATATGATAAATTTTTTATCCTTATAAAACCTTCAAGGGCCTTCAGATGCATTATGTATGAAGATTTATCAGGTGAATAAGAGGGAGATGGGTTCAATAGCTGGTCATATGGCCTCGAATCGGTGGTCATCTAATGTTCCTATTATACCTCATTGTAATGGGAAACAACTTATTGTTGAGATGAATCACATGTGCTTGGATAATTCATTAATGATTATGGATTTGTCTTCAACTTACATCGATCGTCTATTTGAGAAAACTTCTCTACCAATTAATGAAACTTTTGGGGATGCTAATATTAATTAGTTGTCTCCCCATAGGGAAAAGGTGTGGGGCCTCATCGATGAGAAACCTATCCTGATAATTTCCAATGTGGCTTCGTCCTGGAAGGGTGAACCTCTAAAATATTGATTTTTACCTATCATTATGATAAGAACACAAGTTTACATGAGTGAAGTTAACATCTTATTGATTGATTTACTCATTGAGAAATTATTGAAGGGGGTTATTCAGGTTTCAACAACCCAGTATGTGGGAAAGTTCCTCAATCGGGGGATCAGAGTGGATTAGACTTGGATTTTGATTCAATGATTCCTCAAGGGTCCCATGTAAAGGATGGTCTGGAGCTTAAACCCATGGATTATATTTTATTGTTTCCACTCTTTCAGGTTCTCAAATCGTAGAGTTGGTCAGCAAGATATGGAAATTAAACACTATTAGTGAAAATTGAGAATATTTGGTCTTATAAGTTTATTTAATTAATAATTGTTATAGAGGTGTTCTTTCTATAGAAATGAATAACGATGATGAATGTTTTTCACCAATTCCTAATAAGAATTATATAATGTGTAATTATTACTAAAATCTTCGAACAACTATGAGAACTAGTCCTACCACTTTTCATAATATGTGAAACCCACTGGATAACTTCTTTAGTGGACTATGAGAGGATTCAAGAAATGATTGGGACTATGAGTATTATAACCATTTGGATTATGATATTTGATGATTTTCCTATTTCTTGTTCATAAATGTGCTTAGGTATTTCATGTTCAACCCCATTCAGTCCCTTTTTTCTATTGTTATTGTTTTTATTTAATAAAGTGGTGTAGTCTCAACATTCCTATAAAAATAACTAACACTTTGAACAACAACCAAAAATTGTACATTTCATGAACATACTTGGGTAACCCCTGAATATGGCACCCATGTCTTTCTGTGTTAAGTCCCTATGGTCATTCCTAATCCCCATAGACTGGAAACTAGTTCATGGTCATAAAGAAACACATCATGGGAATGGTTTTCCAAAATGATTCACTATATAGTTCCAACCAAATAGCCTGACATAACCTTTCCATATCTTGGAAATTCATGATCTAAATGGAAAAAAACTAGATAAAGAAAAAATAACAAGTGATAACAATAAATAAATCCTTAAAATACAAAGAAACAATATATGTCATAACATATAAATTAACCTAAAATAAGATTAAATATCATAGAAGTATAAAAGGGGTGATATGGAATTCTGATAAGGCAATATGATTTACAACGGTAAACCAAAATTAAACAAAATAACATAACCATCTCTATATGAAATGAGGGTATAATCTCTACCATTTCACCACCTATAAATTAGGCTCCAATAATAAGAACACCTAATGCATAATTTTGGAACCCTTCTTTTACCTTTAAATTATAATATAATGTCTTCTTACATGCATTGGGTGTATGTATGTTGTGAGAAACACTTTCTCAGTAGGATCCCAAAAAGTGTTTCATTCCTTATAATTAATTCTTTTACTTTTAAAAATCCAATTTTAATGGTAAAAATCAAAAACCACACCCATATCCTCAAAAACATGATAAGAAACCAAAAAAAACAAAAAACCAAATAGCATATTTCAAATTCAAATAAAAGTAAAAAACTTAAATAGTTATTCAAACTAGAAGACCCTTGATCCTAGAACAATCATCCACCCTTAATTAAAACTACATGTATCATGTGTAGTCACTGGTCACCATCTGGATGGAGCACTTCTAATGATAACCACTATTTTCATCATCTCCACACCACTGAAACCACCAAAATCAATTTGAATGATCTTTTCATCTGAAGTGGATTTGATCAGAAAATCCCTAATAAACACAATCGTCAGGAACATGAGAATTTTAAAATAATCACTAAAATCACATATATGAAAAAGGAAAACCATGTCATGAACATCCATCTTCATATCTTCCACCAATCTGAGACCATCCATATGAATCTATCCACAATGCAGCACAAGCACCATGGTGTTGGGTAACGAAAATTGAACAACCCAAAAATTCTGGCTCCATTCTCTCTATGGAGATCCCCAGAGTTCCCTCTTCCTTCCCCTATGGTTTTCTCCCCCTAGAGAAGATGCATCTTCCTCCAACCTCTTCCTTATTCTTCTTTTGTTCTCCGTGATTCTGATTCTTCTTGTATGGAACTCTCTCCTTTGTCACTTAGGTTTCTAGTTCACTTCTTCATCGACCTTTGAGCGTGATCTCGGCTACTCTGCTGACCAAATCCACCCTGTCGGACTGCATGTTCGATTCTTTTCAGCATTCTTCTCAGTGTTTTGGGATGTGTTGATGGTTCACGGTTATGATTCGGTATTGAGGCCCTTGTCTGGATCTTTATCTTTTCCACTTATCTTCTATGGTGTTTCATTTTCATTGCTTTTGTACCTCAGCCTCTCAAACCCCACTCTGCCCTGACGTTATTCTATGCCTCTCTTTGTTGGAGATGGAGCAATTGTAATAAAGAGGGTTTGGGTTTTGCAGTTCGGTGGTGGATGGGTTTTAGGCGCTCAAGAGTTGGCTTTCTTTTGTTCTATTAGATATTGGTTGTCCTCTTCATCGATGATTCCTATGATCATAGCCCTCAGCCGCTCAATACCATGCTCTGGACCTACGTTCCTCATCACCTCTCCCAGTCAGATCTGGAGTGGTGGAACTATGAGGTTTTGGGATATGGTTTGGTGGTCGTCGGTGCTCCAAGCGCAACATGTGTCGTTGTGAAGGTGATTTCCAGTTTGTTTGATCTACTTGTTGATTTATCATATTTTCCATTTGTGAAGGCTTGTTCTCTTTTTCTGTGAGATGTGTAACCCATTTTATGTTCGTTCGGGGAAGAACTTGATTTTTGTTTCTGGTTGAAGATTCTATGGTGGGATATCTTTGGTGGGATTTTCTCTAGAGATCAGCTTCAGCTGCGATGCCGGACGGTGATGGGACCAGGGTGTGTGGCGGACGGTGGTGTTGTTTGACGTAGGTGGTGTCCAACGAGGCTATGGCTAAAGATGATAAATTCATTACGGTGATAATTGGGATGATAAGATGATGGTGAGGTGTCGAGCCTGTCCTTTGGAGTAGGCGGTGGTCATCAAAGAAGTCTGATGGTGACGAGGCATGGATGATGCAGTCCTTGATGATGGGTTGATGTGACTTCTGTGATATTTATTTTCCAGCGGCGTTATGATGGAGGTGATTGATTGTCCCCAATGGTTGGTGTCTCAGAAAGATCACACCACATGGTTATATTTGGTTTGAGGATTTGGTGATCATTTTGAATTTTCAGTTTGGCTAATCTTCTAGGCAGTTTTTGAAATCTGTGATGGGCAGTGTATGAAACATGACTTGGGCTGGATAATTTCTTATATGTTTTTAATTGGTTGAAACGGTAAGGTTCACATGTACCCTTAAAAGTGTCTTTTGAAAATCCAAAAAATATTGATTGGAAGCCTGAGGCCATCCATAGTAGAGCTCACCTCCAAAGTGGAACCACAAAGACTAAACGAAAAACTATGAATAATGAAGGCAAATCATAGGGGGATGACCCAAAAAATAACTGTTAATGAAAAACCATTAAATATAGACCAAAACCTCATTTTTTTAAAGAATATGTCTAATGATAAAGGTATTAAATGTATTTTAATTTGATTTGGTGGTGCTCTTATATAGAAGACCTAATAATAAAATCCAATATACCTCATCAAAATTGGGGACATAGGTCAATCTGATCTAGAAACAACACATTTGGATGAGATACACACTGATTGAGGCTTGGTAAAAACTATCACAATGGATCAAAAATAGAAATAAAATCCAAAATATGTGGAGGGTGAAGGAAATGTTGAATTTAAAAATTGATGGAGGCCTGAGGAACTAGGAGGATCATGGGAAAAGGAAAGAGTTTAACCAAAAACACCTCTAATGACTAAGTATCTAAGAGAGAAACAAACCTCCATAAAATAAGCGACATGATTATCTTGAAAGATGTGTGATTCCCTTCAAGAAGTAGTGAGGATGAAATTGATCCAATATGAAGGATGGAAACCCTATATCCCTTGAGGTGGAATCCAATAGGATAAAGAAAAATAAATAATATAGTTTGAAAATAATATTTATGAAAACAATATTTTCATATTTAAAAATAAAAAAGAGGAATAATGAAAAGTAATCAAATTAAATAACCATAGTACAACTCTAAGGTAGTCAAGGTCAATTAAGAATCATCATATCCCCACACTCTCAATGGTCGGACCATTCACAACTATTCCAATGCATGAGCCATTAGAGATGACCATTCCAAATACCTAACTATTACCACATATATATCATCATTTATTTATCTAGTGTTGTGTCATAGTACATGTTCTATGAATGGTGGGCCATACCTAGTTCTACTTGTCCTATTATTCCCACCTTGGTACTCAGGGTTCCCATATGTTATCCCCTTTTTTCAATTCCAATTCCACTTTCAATTTTTTTATTAAAAAGAATCTGAAATCAATCCACTTCCACTTCAAAACAAAAAGAAATCATTTTTTAATCAAATAAACATATATAATCAGTCTTTAAAATACCCATTTTTTATCAAATCAGTTAATACATACTTTAGACATATAGGCATGCACATTTAGTTTATCAATAAATGGTATATCATTAAACCAACTACCTTTGTCACTTGAAGTCACCAAAATCCAGGCGAAATCCACAATAAAGGGAGAAGAAAGACCCTCAGAATGAAATAAGATACTATCAACATCAATATTAACCCAATTAGGTTATGTTTTAGTGAACCTTACGTGGATATGGTAATGGGGAAGAGTGAAAACAAATATAAGAAGGAGGACAAAGCCAATGAAATGAAAAGGAAGGCCTTATATGATGTTTTTTAAAATAACATGAATAGGATCCCCCCAAAAATCCACCTATGTAAAGGATAAGAATGGGATATCATGTGTGAAGGAAGAAATATTTGATAAGGGGAATAAATGGTGGTGAAATAGGGTTAAATAAACCAAGGTAAAAATTATAAATTCATTATTTGTGATTTTAGGCACACCTCATGGCTTGGATACATGGTTTTCTAAACTGTTATCCAACCATATAGATCACCACTACTTCACATAGGCACTGTCATAGTTGGGTCACATGGTTATGTAAACTATGTTCCAACTATGTACAACCACATAGTCAAAAAGTGAAGACCTATTACAAGGTTACCACATGATTACTCATAACCATGTCCTAACCGTGTAAACCCATTATCTTCAAAATTTTACAATATTATTATGAGAAAATCCTTAGAAAAAAATAATGAAAATTAAATCTAGTAAATAGAAAACCCATACTTAAAAATGAAATATTGTGTGTGATAATTTTCCCCACCATATCACTTTATTCCCTCAAAAGGTATATTTGGCTTCCCTTATGAGAAAGAACCCAAACAAAATGTAATGAAAAACACATACTCTCAATATAAAAATATGTTGGGGGATCTTCCAACCATATTAAAAATATTATTATATTAATAAGACCATAAGATTTAGTGTTTGTATCCCTTTCATTGAAAATGTTGAACTAAATAATCCAATTAAATAAAATAATTGAAAACCAAATTATAATAAAAAACTAACCTCATAACCCAAAACTAAATCAAAACATTATTATAAAAACATTAACAAAAATTTTCTAAATAAAAACTCTATAAACAATATAGTAACTGAAATTTAATAACACTATTATATGAAAATATTTCTGAGACAATTCAAGTTAAAATTTTTCTATAAACATTCTAATAATTAACATTAATCATTACATATAAAATATGAATGTGATGGTTGGTAAATGAATTTTATGTAGAGTACCATATATAAAAAAATGAATTGATTCTTAAAGAAAGAAAAAATATAATTAATTTTAAGGAAAAACTAAAATAAAACTCAAATCATCTTCTCTTAAAAAACAATTATGTTATCTTGAATTTTAACAATGAATACAAATTATGAATTGTATCCCAAACACCCCTTGAATCATAATAGAAATATTTATTATATCATCCTATGAAAATGGGTATCTCCCAATCATATTTTTCATTTACATTATACAGTAACCAAATATCATTAAAATGGATAATTATACACATTAATATTAAATAACATGAACTAATTTATTATATGTTCAATTTTAAATAATCAAAATCACATAATGTGCAATAAAATAGCATTCATACCAAAAATTAAATTCATTCATATCTTGTAGAAAATAAAATACAAATAATATAAATAAAACAATTTGTAAAAAAATATTATTCGTTTATGCATCCCAAAAGGTCATATTGAAATAAGAATTCACTCATTTTAGAAACCCAATGTGGAATAGCCTCTAAAGAAACACCAGATCCCATAACACTATAAATTACAATCTCAAAACACACAAATACATAATCATAATATATGGGTGAATTAAAAAAAATAAAACATGTAAAGAGACCAATGAAAAAGATAATATGAACTATTTCCGAAAACCAATAATGTATCCATAATTCTTGTTAATGTGAAACTAAAATTTATGAGATAATCAAATAAAATAATGTAATAAACCAAATAAACATTCTAAAACTACATTTTAAAAGGTCAAATAAGGTCCTAATAATTATAAATAACATCCTTTTACAAGAACTTCAAAAACAATTAAAACTAGATTAAATCATAAAACAATTATAATAATAAATACAAGTCTTTATGGAATTATTAAAACAATAGGATATCCCCATGTATCCTTCTAAATAAATGAGACATAATTAATAAGGAAAAAACATAAAACATAAACACCCTAAAAAATTTAATGATTTTTCCTATAAATAATTTCAAATAAAACACATTTATAAATAAAGAATAAAGAATGATAGTTTTTCTCTTTTAACATCATGAATTTATTATAGGAAATTTCATTACACTTTTTAAAATATAAATATTTCACCATGGTTTATTAAAAATGGAAAAGATTATTAAAGAATCTAAGAAAACCCATCGGTTCTCATTATATAAAATTCCTACCATAAGGTATAAAATTTTATCTTTAAATATATTTTTCAGAAAAATTATAATATGAGGGACTTAACTTAAATAGAATTAGTCACATTTAAAAATCAACTTCCACTCAGAAAATAACTGCATTGATCTTCGAAAACCCTATAGTCCTATTTAAAATAAACTAAAAATTTTTATATCTATCCTTCAAAACTCCGAATAATTTTTTAAATCACATCACCAATTCGGATAGTGAAAAATTTATATATATTAAAGGGTCAAAATTCCATATAGTTAAATAAAGAGTAAATACCCAATATAAGAACACCATTTGAAATTAAAATTCAAAATTTTGAAAAACTATAAAATAATAAATCCACTTAAATGAAATAAAAAATAATTTAATTATTCAAAATTCTTAATTAAAACAAATTAATCCATAAAACAAAATAAGAATAAATTTTTTATTATATTTCAACTTTAATAAGTCATTTTTTCTAATTGATGAGACATATCCAACATTAGTTAAAATGATGAAATTATTACTTTATTGTATAAAATAGATACATTTAAATAAATTATTTCTTGATTAGTTATAATTATTGTTATTATTTTGAAAATCTTCCTATGTAACCCCTTTTAGTCAACAGGATTATAAAAACACCATGTAAAATCACTATAAGTACTTTAAAATACTTCTTAAAATTCTAAGATGGTAAAAAAAATTATTTTGTAACCCTTCCTAAAACCATTTATTTATAAAATTTTTTAAAAATATTCATGTAATGGTTTTTAATAATATTTGAGTATAAAAAAATAACCTTATAAATTATTGAAAACTCATGATTTGATCATAGAAAAAATATTACAATACTATGAAACTCTCTTAATTGTAAAATTTGATAACTATACCAATTCTAATCGAATATTTTGTTGATTTCAAATCCTTTCATCAAAAATACAATTTCCTTTTAAAACATTTAAAATATAGAGAACATAATATCCCTTATTATAAATCCATTATCTACTCATCAAGTGTAGATATTTGTAAAAATCAATGAAAATTATTTTTTAAAAATTTTCAAAAAAAATAAAACATTAAATTTGAGTTTTAATAACACCTATTTTGATCAAAAATCATCACAGAACAAGTAATATGTCCTAACATATTAAAATAACATCACCTTAAAAAATAAAAAATTCATTTCCGAAAAATCATCTAAATCAATTTTAATTTTCAAATAAATTAGGATAAATCAACTTTATAGCATATAGGTGTCCTTAATTTAAATTAAAATAAATCCATAAAACAAATATAAAATATTTAAAATAATTTAGGAAGATAAATATAATAAAAACAAAAACATTATATACTCTCATCCTAGGTGCACGGTCTACATCTTGCATACCCTGACTATGCACACATGGGAAAACTCTAGGGTAACTAAGGCCTAATAATAATCCTAGGATCCTTGTATTATTTTTGATTTAACCCTTTAAAATTATTCTCAGGAATTATATTTTAGGGAAGACCATTCAAAAGTCCTAGTGGTAACCACATCCATATCATCATTTGATTTGTTAGTGAAATTTAATAGTCTGAGGGATATAAAGGGTGGTTCATAGCTGGTGGTATGTCTCTTTTTATTTCCACCTAGGTATCTAAGGATCTCATTTGTTATCCAATTTTTATTCAATTAAAATTACACTTTCAATTGATTCCATAAATGATAAATCTAATCTCAATCAATTTCAACATCAAAACCAAAGTAAATAATTTTTTAATCAACCAAAAAACACAAAATTTTCTATCCAAATAATTAACAAAAACATTAAAATTGTATAAATGAACATTTATTTCATAAATAAATGGAGTTTCATGAAATGACATACCTTAGTCACTTGAAATCGACCGAAACTGGGTGGAATCTACAATAATGGGAGAAGGAAAACCCAATAGAATAATCGGAGACCATAAACATCAAGACTGAAAATGTTATGTTTTAATTTAGAAATCCAATACCACCAAGTATATGGGGAAAATATAAAACTAAAATAGGAAGGAAGAGGAATCCAACATATTGAAAAGGAAGGCTGTAATTGATGTTTTCTTGAAGAACATAAACAGTGTCCATCCTAGAATTCACCATAGGAGAAATGGATAATAGGAGTGCAAGTTTTAGGGATGTGAAAATTGAGAGAGGGAAATGGGTGAAAAGTAGGGTTAAATCGGTTAGGGGGAAGTTATAAATTAAATATTTTTAAATTTTTGAGCCGAATACACAGTTTTCTAAACAGTGCACAAAAACTTTGATCATTGTTTCTTCATCTAGGTACATATATATTTGGGTTACACAATTACGTAAACTATGTACCAGCCATGAAAATTTATACTATAAAAAATTCCTAATCTTTTCATGCTTACTAGAAGATAACGCCTAACCATGTAGTATCTTGGTTCTTCTAACATTTTAAAATTTCAATGAAAAACAACCATAGAAAAATGTAACAAAAATGAAATCCAAAAAATAGAAAATCCATACCTAAAAAATGAAATTATGGTTGTGATAATAAAGCATTTATATAGGATTAATTTTTGATTCATGACCATTATTTAATACATTCTAACCATTAGAGCTTGAAAAGATTTATTATAGCTTGAATATAGTTATTAGAGTTAATAAATTTGAGAGGGTTTAATTTAATGGAAATCTATCAAATTGAAGTTATGATGTCATAGGATTTTATAAGATATCACCAAATTAAGGTTAAACTCTCCTAACTCCATTAGAGTTCAAGTATATCCCTCCAGATCTCCAATGGTGGATGAAGTTTCAATTGCCTCTTCCACTAAGCTTCTGAGGGATTTCTACCAAGCTTTTAATGGGAAGGAAGATAAACACCAAAACAATTACATCCAAGTAAATTATTTGATGATCAAGTGGGACAATGATACTTTTTTATGATTAATATATATTTTTCATAATAAAATACTTAAAATAAGTTGTTAGAAACATAAGAAAGAATTTTTGATCATTAAAACAAAAACATGGTTCAATATCCATGTACTAAAATACCCTCATTTTCAATTATCTCAAATTATTCAAAAAATAAATATTAATATATGAAATTAATAACAGGCTATAAAAAATTTAAACAAATAAAAGGAATCAGATATTAAAATGAAAAAAATTCCAAGATATGAAAAAATAATAACCATTACTTTAAATATAATTATTTCTGGGAAAATAAGTGATTAAAAAAAGATTAATTTAATCTCTAAGACCAAATGGAATTAAGAAATTGTGATTTTAAACACATTAGTGTTTATTGAAAATATACCATAATATAACTTTTTCTCCTTATTTTTTATTATAAAAATCTATAAAAAAATTTCTAGAATATATAGGAATACTTAGTATTATAGATAAGGTAACAAAAAATAATAATAAGATACTCAAAAAGGATAAATTTACACATAAAAAACAATGAAGTATCGAAGATAAATCTTAAGAAATCTTAAACATCTCATTAGAAAAAAAATAAAATGATATAATAACAATAGATCAATATAGTTATGTGCTTACAGTGATATAATTAAAATAGATCAAAAGAGTTAAGAGCTTGGGTAGGATGGGAGCTACCACAACAAGTATCTCACTGAATTGAATGCCCAGTTGCCTAGGTATCTTCAGTTAGAAACTCTAAATTATCTTGAGGAATATTTTTTTCAATTTCAATGAGAAAATGTACTTATCCACTAAAGTACTATGATATAATTATTTTGATCTAAATAAAATAATAAAAGATCAAATTTTCTCAAATATTTCATATCTGATTAGTGAAGTAAGGACACTTTAGTAGTTGATAATAATGTTTGAAATACTATCCAGAATTTGCAACCTCGCTAATTATTTTACAACCTTTTTCTCATCTTCAATAGATTATTTATCACATTCCCAATGAGATTCTTCAAAATCATATCTCTCTTCTTTGTCCTTCTCTTTTTCTTATTCATTTACATTATAACTACTAATTGGAAACATTTCATCCACATTGTGATGAATTTACTCTTTGGTAATTTCACAATGCCTATAATGGTAGTAATCCCATAACAATCATTATTGATCATACACCCACCCTTGTGTCCATGGGCTCCAGTGAAAAAACATTCATTTGATCAGAATATTATCAATTACATGTTCTTTAAGATCTTTCTCATATTTATAAAAATTTATATCTAGATGAAAATTCCTAAATATTTGAGTGAGAATATAACCAAAATTCAAGAATATGGATCAATTTTAATGAGAGGTATTTTAATTCATATCTCTAAATATAAAATGAATAAGATCAATATGAAAGTATTGAGTTATGAAGTATAAAATATAAATTTCAGTACACTTCAAGGAGTCAAAGTCATCCAACTGTGGTGAAACAATGTTTGGGATTAATATTATTTCAATGAAATTAATTTCAACACAGATATTCTTTAGTTTCATATTTGTTGACTTTGATTTACCATAAATAAATTGGAGAGAGAAAAAACATAAACTGATGGTCTTTCTAAAAATACATGGATGGGTGAAAATAAAACCCTTCAGTATGTATGTTCATAAACACACCAAAACCAGAAGAATTATTTTCAATGGGAACACCACTAATAGTAGATACTATTGTATCATACTAATTGAAAAATTTAAAATATAAATTTATATAGAATTGGTGTATTTAAAAGGCATAAAAGATAAAAAAAATTATAGATTCAAATAAATTTTTCCACAATTAAAAGATAATAAAATGATAAAGGATAAATAAAGATAACATCATCCATCTAAAATTATTTATGTGACCTATAATAATAGTTTTTTTAATCCAAATATTTTCTAGTGGTGGGGTCAATGGTGTTTAGGATGGTTCATCGATCTCTTTATTTCCCCTAATTGACTTTTGGGGTCCCATTATAATGTATCAAGGAAAAAATAAGGTTTTATAAGTTGAAACTTATCACAATATATGTCATTATTTGGATATAGAAAGATAATCAAATGAAAGAAAGAGGTTAGGATATTAACAATATCAATCATAATTGGAAGGAAATGAGTGAGGAACCTTAGGAGACCTAGTGAGGGTGAAAGGAGATAGTATGAGAGTTATTCTAGTGGAAAAGATAAAAATATAGATAAATTAAAACTCATTTAATGTGTTTCTAGTCCTACCACAATAACTTCAGTGTAGCGAACTAGAGGTTTAGTTGTAGAGATAGTATCCATTCTCTCCTTCACTGATACTTTTTTTATCTAGCAAAAGTTCAATTTTTGTCTTCAATAAACAAAAAATAAAAAAAAACATTTATAAAAAAATATAACTGGGGTATTAAACTTCTACCAAAATTATTGATGGAAAGAGTTATGGTGTTCACTAATTTTGGGATTCCTGGACACTAACTCGGTTAAGAATTTGATAACCAAACTAGAACCTGATCTTGTTAAAAATTGAAAATAATTTCTTAAATATGAAACTAAATAACAAATATAATACCCATTTTTAGCATAACCTATTTATTAAATTTCTAATAAATTTTTAATTTTTATTTTATATATTAATATTTTGATCTATATGATATATATATATATATATATATATTTGAGAAAATGTAATAATTATATCATGGTGAAGAAAATCATAGATATGTTTATAAATAATGATTGGGGATGTTATTAATGATTTATTTTTTAAAAAATAAAAAAATAATTATTATGTATAATTGGGGTTATTGATGGTTTTTTTGGGGATTGAAAGCTTGATACACTCACCATTTGACTCTTCACACACACCACATATTTCCAATTGAATACATATTATTATAATATAGTTATAACATATAAAATATTATAACTATATTTTATATATTTTTTCATAAAAATAAGTATTATTATTATAATACTATTTTAGTTCCATATATCCTATAGTAGTTACTCAAAAAGAACATAATTAGGAACCCTTTAGTATATTAAAAACTTGAACCCTACTCAAACACAAATTAATGTTACATAAACATGATTTTATCCAATAAAGGAGTTTCTATAGAGAAACAAATACATAGTAAAGTGGATTTCCTCTCCTAGGGGAAAACATAGCTTCATATAACACTCACGTATTTTTGATTCAATTATTAGCTGATTTAGATCAACATAAGATTCTCCAAGAGGTGAAGGGTGGATAATTTATCTGTAAGAGTAGTGAGATTTAAAATTTTAAATGGTTTTGAACTATTATTGATAGTGAGTTTAATTAAAACATTATAACAACCATGAGAAATAGTGGATATGGTACATCGGATAATTTCCTTTGTATACGCCTTGGATATGGACCAATGATGGTGAACCAAGTAAAATTGGTGTGTCCTTTTCCATCCAACGTTAAAATTTTTATTCATAGAAAAGAGGAGGCCCCAGAGGACCAGATAAAGAAAGGGAAACCCATATTATCTGGGCCTAAAGTAATACATCCCAAGGGCATCACCCCAGATAATATTCACCCCCTCTAGTTTAAGATGGGAAACATTAGTAAAACATGACATCTGAGAGCCAGGTACCGATATTGAGGCCATATGATCCGCCACATTGTTCCCCCCGCGCCACGTATGCGATATTCTAATGTTATGTTTAATGAGAGCCTTACACTTTCTAATCGTGTAGGTAATAGATCAGGGGATGGTTCCATTATCATGAAGAGCATCATGGATAGACATTGAGTCCGTTTCATTGTGGTCAATGGTGATGCCCCTGCGGTTGCTTAAGGAAAGGTTGGTCAGGACCACCATTGCTTCCGCTTGAAGTGAGGATCTGCAACCATAATGCACTGTGAAGGCCAGGACCAGGCTCCCTTTGGAGTCCTGAATGACACCTCCTCCTCGCATGTCCCCCAATACACAGGATCCATCAGAATTGAGTTTAATACCGACTTACGGGGGAGTCCACTGAGCCCTCCTACCCTACTCCTCCTCACTGTTCCAAGTGACCCTCCTGGGGGTATCCTGCAACACCCCAAGAGAGAGCGCCCCCCTCCCAAGGCCCGAGTTTCCAAGCAAGTCAATCATCATGAAATGGGTATTCGCCACAATGGTTCAACCAGGGAAGCTGCTTCCCTCATATTTGGCCTGGTTCCTGGCTTTCCAAAGGAACCAGCAGGCTGCATTAAAGATGACGTCTCACACCTTTAGCTCCTCCTTTATCCCACTTTCCTCCTGTAACCAATGCTCCATAACCATCTCAGCATTTCCCTCTTGAGTAAGGAAGCCTGTATGAGATCCTAAGAACCTCCAAACCTACTGAGCTCATTCTCCCTCAAAGAATATATGATTCATGCTCTCTTCGCTTTTATTCTCGTAGCACTGGCAACAGGACGCGAGACTGATACTAATCCATTTAATGTGATCAACGAAGGGGATGGATTTTTTTACGATCCTCCATGTGAGGAATTTGAGTTTATCCGAGATCTTTTTACACTAGTCAATATTATTCCACCTATCATGTTGCCCCTGTGGTGCGCTCCTGCTGCGGAAATCTTTTGAGTTGAACCTCCCCGAGGTAGAAGGAGTATACACGCATCAATTGTGCTCTGTATTAAAAACCACAGAGTTGAAAACTTCATCCTGAGGGGCGTCAAGGACCGATCTAAAGAACATAGGATATAGACTTTCCTCCATGAAGGAGATAGTCGGGGCTGAACAACTTGGGTAGCCCAACACTTTTCCCACCCAATTATGATGCCATAAGAGGATGCTCCCTTTCCTGATAATCCATTGCGAGGACGGTAAAAGAGTCAGTATAATGTTAAACACTGAGGACCATAACTCTGACCCCCTTGCAGTGCCATAAACTGTATCGGACTTATATCATTGATACATATGTTTCGCCCACAAGGATCTATCTTCAATGTCCTCTCATGCAAGCTTCGCATTCATAAAGTGGATCGTATCCTCCATACTCCTGACATTGATTCCCCCTTCACTAGTGGTTCGGGCCATCATGTCCCACTACACCCACTGCCTCTTCCCCTCTCCTGCTGCATCCCATATGAAGCACACAAGCATCCTGTCAATGAACCTGATAACCCCCTTCGGCATGAACGATGAGGCCAGAGCGTGCACCGGGATTGCTGATAGTACACTATTCACCAAAGTGATACGACCTCCAAAGGATAGAAAGTGGTTTTTCCAATTCAAAATGCATTCTGTAGTCCTTTTCACCACCCTGTAGAAGTCTATGATCCTAAACCGTCTTACCGAGATAGGGGTACCAAGGTACTCCCTGAGAAAGGATCCTCTCCCCATTCCCATCACGTTTCCCATCCTGGCCACCCTACTCAGGTTGCATGATGAAGGGACATAAAAGATACTCTTCTCTCTGTTGATAATTTTTCCCCTCTAGAAGCAGTATTCTATGAGGATCCTGTTCATCTCTCTAAGGGACTTCCACCCACCATTCATGAAAACAATCACGTTATCAGCAAACATCAAATGTGAACCTGGGGTGAGGTAAAACATCCTCCGTTAAGGTAGAATGGACCCTTCGCAGACTCCCTTGTTGATCATCCTACTCAGTTTGTCTTGTATGATTATGAATAAACATAGAGAGAGCGGGTCGCCTTGGCAAAGGCCACAGATGGTTTTGAAAAATCCATAAGTTCTCCCCATAAAAGACACAGACATCCACGGCGAACACACACACCTGAAAACAATGTCGCAGGCCCATCGAGAGACTCCCATATTCACAAGGACTCTGTTCATGAAACCCCATTCCATCTTATCATATGCTTTATTCATCTCCAACTTTATTTCCACGTTAGAACAACAGGATGGGGTGTTCAAGTCTCTCAATATCTCCTGTGACATTACCACAGCTCCCTGTATTGATCGGTCTTTGACAAAGACATGTTGCTCCAGAGAAATCCACCGAGGAAGGATGCTGGACATCCTCCTATTGATTATGCTCTCCAAGACCTTATAGAGGAAACTGCACAAGCTCACGGGTCGGTAGTGGGAGAGGGAGGAAGGATATTTTTTCTTCGGTAGTAGAACCAGAGTAGTCGTAGAAGCAATATGAGGAAGGCCGCCCCCTCGGAAGAAATCCGAGATGGCAGTAATAAGATCACCTTTCACCTCCTCCCAGGAGACCTTATAGAAGGATCATGGGAATCCATCGGGCCCTACTGCACTATTGGGGATTAGGTTCCACATAGTCGCATGCACCTCCCCTTCTTCTGGGATGCTTTCCAACAATGCATTCTCCTATGCAGAGACAGTATTCGATATGCCCTCCGAAAGGGTGGTCGTCCCAGACAAGTATCCTCCATGCATGTTCACACTTATGCCCGCAAGGAGGTCTTTAAAGAAATCACATGCCCTGCCCCCCGACCACCTCTACATTGTCTGAAAAAGATCCATCCTCCATCGCAAGATTGGGTTTCACAACACGCCTCCTCTCCCTAATACATGCGTGAAAGTATGCAGTGTTCTTATCCCCTTCCTTCAACCATTTGAACCTGGACTGGTCCCTCGCTTGTCTCTCATGAGCGAGCACCAACTCCTCCATAGAGCTCTTCAACTTTGAAAGTTCATCAAAAATCCTGTCATCCCAACTATCCTCAATCCGGACCTGCAGTCTTTGGATGTCCTATTGCATATCCACCAGCTCCTGGTCCAGGGGGGACGAGACCTAGCCCACGCCAACAGTTCCTACTTTAAACACCTCAATTTTGAATGGATAACCACCCATGCATGTCCCCGAGGAGGCTCGTTCCATATCCTCATATCAACGTGATGATAGTCTGGATCATTCGACCACTGGCTGGTGAACTTGAAATTCTCCTTCACAACTTCTGTCCAGCAAAGAGATAACAGGAGCGGTGAATGGTCAGAAATGCTTCGAGTTAGGTGATTGACCTTCGCATTCGGATACTCGGATATGGCATGAACATTGGCAATGCATCGGTCCAAACTACTCCAAAAATAGATTATACACCTTCTGTTGTTTCACCAGGTGAAAGGATCACCTGAATACCCCAGGACCGATAACCCTTTCCCTTCCATAAACTGCACAAAGGATGTACTTGCCGCCTCGTGAATTTTCCCCGCCCCTTCCTCTCATCTGGTTGCATGATGATGTTGAAATCCCCTCCCACCATCCAGGGTTGGGCCCCTGGATCAAACCCGTTACGCTACGCCCACAACACCTCCCTCCTCTGAGAATCGTAGATACCGTAGATAAAGGAAATATACAACTCTTCTCCATCACTTGACAGCTTCGTCATGATATGACGTTCCTCGGCCTGCAAAATCTCCACTGAAACTTCCCTCTGCTAGAATAGCCATATGTGGTTGTTAGTCGGGGTCGCATCCATGGAGGCATACATTCTTAACTTGAGGTTAAAGTATTGGATCTTGGAAATATTCGGCTTGTGCTTGATAATTTCCAACATCTTGATTTTGTGGTTCGTGGATTCCGAAGAAATAAAATCGGTCTTCACCCTAGCCCTGATACCGCGGGAATTCCAGATCATAATGGGAATCATTAAAATAGCCATGTCCTGGCTTTGACCCTAGGTACTTTGGTCGATTCCGTTGGTAATGAGGGGCTCTCTCTTCCCATTAGTTTCTTCTTCATCTGCCGGGTGCAGACTCCTAGGCTTGAGCTCAAAATTACTGGGGGTGGAATGTTTGGAGAGGTATTTTCCGTTGGAAGGAACCCACTCACCTCTTTAAGATCCCCTTGGGTCGGGGACACCTCCCCCACAGGTCCTTTCTCCTCAGGTGGGTTCTTATCCCCATGACATTCGCTTCTAGGCATAGGGCCTACCCCCGGGGATGGACGTGCTCCGGTGGAGATTTCTCACGCACATGGAGTGAATGGGGGCATCATCCTAGGGCCTCATGCCACTCCACCATGATAGAGAAATCACCTCGAACTCTGACCTTCTTGATGTGAAAGAAATCTCTTGCACTGGAGGCCAGGATTGTACCCGATAGCCGCCAAGCAGGGTTGATGCCCTTGGGCACCCACAGGTGGAAATCCATGAAGCCACCTGTCTGCAACTTCCCCATATAACACTGGTCATCATGATCATAAAAGGGGCCATGAGGGGAGCTTGGCCGAAAGAACGGGGCTACGGCCCAGCTTCTGGGACCTGCAAATCCCACATCAGAAGATCCTGGTGACAAGCAAGGATGTTCTACCGTAGAGATGCTAGAGAGACCATAGTTCTTGATCAAGCTCGAGGGTGCGAGCACACCTATACGAGATGGACATGGTACATGAAGGTTCTTGGAGCCGACATCAGCACATTAGCACCCTCCGGGGTATCTTTTCCGGCAGTTCTGAAGAGAGTGACCTTGCAATAGACAAGACACACAGTACCTGGGGAACACTGGGTACACTACATCCTGGTCCCAGACCACTGACTTCGGCACTTAAAGAGTTATCTTCTCCAGAACTAGTAAGGCAAGGTCCAGATCCACGCATATCTGTGCCACCAAGGTCTCCTGGTCGCGTCGAGTACGCTCATCTGAGCAGAGAAATCCCCCCAAAGCATCCCTTATGGCCTTCAGGAAAGCGCCATTCTGGAATGGAAGAGGAAGGCCTGGTAGACTTACCCAGACCACTGCACGAGAGTTTTCCTTACCCTTGTGAGCCTCCATCGACCACCTGGAAAGGCTAAAACACCATCGGACCATGGACCTTGGAGCATGACACCAGGCCTTGATGAAGTCCACCTCTAAAGATAGCATTAAGAAAAAAGAGCTTCGGTGCACCCCCGAGACGTGAGCCTCCCCCTGCGACCCCCAGGAATCCACAAAGTGTTTAAAGACATTAAGAGGGGGTTTCTTAGCACCAAACCGACCCACAAGATTCCACTTCAAGCCAACGGAAGCATCGAAAAACTCCAACATAGGCGCCACCAACGTCACCCGCGATCCATCCCTTTCCACCGAGTGCGAGAAAGCCCAAATATCCAAGATCCAAGGACGCTAAGCGCCCAAATCCTGCCTTCACAGAACATCCCTAAAAGAACGTTCCACATGACCCACCATAGGAGGCACATCCGAGGGGCCCAAACAGGGGAGGAGACTGATGCCGAGGTATCGCGGGCCGAAACGATCGTCGGCGAAGCAGAAGACGCCATGGGAGGACAGAGCTCTAAGGAAGAAACGGTCGGGAAAATTTGAAAAACACCAGGCGTGTGAGGCACGTTCTACGATTCATTTGAATCCTTTTATTCCTTTTCAAGTTTTAATTTACCCTTATTCTTTGATATAGTAAGTAGAGAGGAAATGTTTTTGTTTAATAATGAAAAAAATCCAAAGAGGTTCTTGTTTTAATCTATCATACCCTATACTTTCCTACTGAGTTAAATAATCTAAGAGAGGGGTGGAATCCGGGTATGAAAGATTAAAAAACATCCCCTTTTGGATCTTTTTTCATCATTAAACAAAACATTATTCTCTCTAATTCTCATAAAAAATAATAAATATAAATTAATGAATATACAAGACAAATTAATTTTATTTGGTTCAACCATACATGGTTACCTCAAATGAGAATAAAAAGTAAATGTTCCAATGTAAGAACCCCACATTAACTCACTGTTATTACCATGTTTAGAGTAGACTCATTGTCCCTCTCAATTCATAGTCATCCACACATTTAATTCTCACTACTCTCACAACTAATGTATACACACTAATCCTCCAAGATAATATTTTTTTGATCTGAATCACCTCAGAATTCAATCACACATTTTTTAGTGTTCCATGAGGCTCTATTTTTTCTCAAGATATAAAATCCACTTTACTACATAGCATTTTCTCCATAGAAACTCCTTTTAATAACTAATTATTTCCCTCTTTTAACTACTATAAATACATTATGAAATTGTTGTGTACTACGTAACATGAGTGATTCAAAAACTAACTTTTATCAAAAAAAACATTTTTGTTGACCCCAAACTCCTTCATAAAAAAACCCTGTCATGTGAACTAAACCTCCTTCATGAATGGAACTGTTATTTGGTCCTTTTTCTAAAAAAACTGCACAAATTTAAAAACTAAATTTCCTTCATAGTTTTTACCTCAGAAACTAATTTCAAACTTATCTGAATTCATCAATTTATGATACTCTATATGTATTTTTCTCATTCACTACCACTAATGTGATTAGGGGTGTTTTATATAGGAAAAATAATCTAGAAAAAAATACTCATCAAAATTATGGTTAATCCCTTTTTATCAATTTTAATTGTGTAATTTCTCTACTATATGGTTTTCAAAGAACAATAAATCATTTTTGGAAGCATAAAAATGATACCTTATTTTTCAAAAATTACTGTCCACCTATGTGTCACCCATTTACAATTTGTAAATATTTCCATCAGGTTAAAATTCTCTTCTGTATTCCTTTATCAATTTTCCTTTTTAGTGATGCTTATTTTCTATGTAAATCACATAGAAAATACCTTATGCCTTAAAAATTCCTTATTAAAAAAAACAAAAACTCCTTTAGGTAATATGTTATATTTTCATGTTTCTTAACATTATATGTGGAATTCCTTTATTTTATATAAAAAATGATAATTGAATCCAAAAAAATAAAAAACACTGGGAAACAACACCCCCTTTCAAATTCCTACTTCATTAAAAAACTTGATTGAACTTTTTCAACTTGATTTATAAAAAAATTCCAACCAACCCAAAATCAATAATATATCACCTTGAGGAAAATTTCTAATAATATGTCTTATTATGTTTATTTAAAACACTTCAAACCCACCTATAAAATTCCATTTAAAAATCCACCACCCACCCTCTAGGAATCTGGATAGTAATCAATGATTTAGTCAATATATACTCTAAACTCCCATTAAAAAATCTCTACATGGGGAAAAATAGTCCTATGATGATATCATAAATGAATCACTTATTTCCCGATATCACATAATGATCAACATCAATTGTTTCACATAATTAAACAATCAAGAAGAAATTTTATTCATACATGAAAATTGTGTTTATTATGAATATTAGCATATATATTCATTGATTGAACTTATTAAGTATCGTCATTGTTAGAAAATCCCACTATTTCATTACTCCCCTAATAAACTTTACCCTTATCTTGATCAATAATACTACCCCTTTTTCAATGAACCCAAATTTTTCACTTTTACAGTCTATAACATGGTAAAGAACACATATTAGAACATATAGAAAAACAAATCATACCTTAGGGAGAGGGGTTCCCACATTCATGTTGTTTAAGTGTGGGGAGTCAACTGAACTCCAGGATCCACCCAATGTCATTAATATACTTCATTGGATAATGTATTTTTTAGGATATATATAACATGTGGTTTAGTGGGCACATACTTAAGCTTCATAATCCCATTATCAGCTTTATTTTTGATAAAGTGATACGTTATTTCATTGTGATTTATCCCTGAGTGGTGAACTGTATTTTTTATAAGATTTATTGGACATAAATTTTGATAATGAAATCTTATCAGAGACTTAAATTCAACTACAATATCTTTAAGCCATAACTCCTTCCATAATATCTGAATGCAATCCTGAGTAGCCAACAATGTATTCAGATGCTACAGTAATAAGAGAAATGAAATATTGTTTCTTACTTATCTATGAAATAAATATCCCAAAAAGATACAATTCACCACTTTATATTGAATTTATATTTTTATATAAACTATACCAATCTATAACTATATAACCCAATAACTCTTAGTGGGATTTTTCATTATATAGAAAAATGAAATCCAATATGACTTTGATATACTAAAGTATTATCTTACCAATAATTAAGTGTATTATTTTGTGATTAATTTGATATCAAGCTTCCTGGAATATGAAAAAAATATTATCTGGTGTTGCTGTTAAATAAAGGAGGATTCCAATTATCCATCTATATAATGAGACATTGACTACTTTGTATTCATAATTACTTGATAGATTAATCCAACCAGAAACTAGATTCCTCATCTATTTTGGAATATCCATTCCAAATCTTTTAATAAACTTACTAACATATTTTTATTGTGAAATAAATGATCCGTGAAATACTTTCATTAATTTCAACCAAGGAAAAATATTATCTTGACAATCATCCGCATTTTGAAATCGTATTTCATGAATTCTATAAACTTTTTTCATCATGCTTATTTTGATCCACCAAAGATTATGTAAAAAATATACACTATCACGATAATTATTTGAATACCCTCATTATTTTTATAGATATTTTATTTAACTCCTCCCCATTTGAAACCATGATTTTTCAAAGACTGATCATGTTGTTAATACCATGATCTCGAAGTCTGTTTTAATCCATATAGCACCATCTTCAACTAACAAACATTTTTCTAATATTGACGAATAGGTAAATCACCTGTTTGTTAAAGATACACCACTTATTACAGAACTCTATTTAAAAAGGATGACTTGATAACAATATAGAAAAAATAAGAATTATTTTTCACTAAAATGGATAATCATAATCAAATTTCCTCTAGCCTTGATACAGGTGAAGACACCACATTAACATTGATTCTCTAAATTTGAGATTATCCCTACCACAATATTTACGAATTTTTTCTAATAACCATCTTTTATACATTATTTTTCTTATGAAAAACCCACATAGTCATGATGATTTTCTTATCTATTATCCTAAAAACAATCTCTTAAGTATTATTATTCTCAATTTGGTCAAGATCATTATTTCAATTATTGACCCAATTCTCATATCTAGTGGCTACTTCAAAACATTTCATCTCTAACTAAGATAGGAAAGTTGGTTTTTGTAGATACATCATTCTCCATGTCTATACAAGTGTTGTTTGGTTTCTAATGATGTTTTTCCTATCAATTTTAGCTTGATTTTTTGTCTTATTTTTAGATACACTTTTGACTTCACCCAACTCACCATCAGAATCATATTCTTAATCTACCTTAGGTATTTTCACTCCCCCTATGATTCCATATCTTCAAGAATATACTCCTAGAATTTTTGACTAATTGTTTAAATATTATGTTCATTTTTTACAAAAATAACATCATTCCTCTCTTCAACCATTCCTATGATCTTATTAAAACATTTATATTATTTTATTTTTTCGGATTATCCATGGAATATCCCTATATATTTATTACATTATAACTTCTTATGTATCTATTTATTGATAATAAAGAACTTACATCTAAAGAATCCATAGTAATTAAATGTTTACTTCTTTCCATATAATTTCTCATATGAAGTATTTTCTACCCTTAGACATAAAAAAACTCTATTATAAATTTTGATCAATGTTAAAAACATATTATTTCCAAAACATCACTGGAAAGTATTTATTAAAAAGAATCATTCATTTCATATTGTTAATGCTCCAGTTTCTTCTCCAAACCACCCCATTTTCTTGGAGGGTTCTTATGGATGATACATGGTGGCTTTTCTATGCTTTTAGAAATACTCATTAACTTTGTTTTTTGTGAAATTTATTCCTTTTTTAGTTTTTACCTTCTATATTTTTTTGACGAAACATATTTTCAACATCCCTCTGAAATTTTATTATTTAAATGGACACCTTAAACATATAAATTATATCCACAATCCATTCCATACTGGTATAATAATAAACTAAAAGGATATAATATCTCTTCCAATCAATATCTATTATTAAAATGGGTTCACACATTAATATGAACTAGTTAAAGATCTCTTTTTGAACTTTTCTCCTTCACCACATATATCATTTTAGTGATCTTACCTTTTTAGATAGTATCATTTGTATGAGTAAAATATTGTGGTAACCTAGGTAGATATTGAGAAATATCACATTTCACTAGGCCTTCAATGGGTAGTTGGCTCAGATGACAAATATATTTTTTGCTACAACCTATTTTATTCTTCCTTGGATGGAAATCACATCCTCTTCTCCACTCACACTCACAAGGTTGAGATTCCACATCATGTAATTCACATGCATCTCCATTTTACCATCTATGACATTTATGAAACATATATTCTTGGTAAATATTATATAATATCCAAAATCACACAGTTTACTATACCTAATAAAGATGTGACTGAGACCTTCAAATACCAAGATATTTATACATATCGTATATTTTCCCAAACCACTGATTTTTTATGATCTAATAATCTCCGGACCTTCATCATTTCCAAAATTTGATGGTACCTTCTTTGTTTTACATAATTCATATAACAAGATCTATATTTCAATTCATGTGGGATGAACCTCCAATGTCACGGGTCCATACACCAGAACAATTTAACACTTTTAGGGAAATATTCACATCCAATACCTTCTCAACTCTTTTATTTTTTATTTGTTCCTTTAACATGATACTTTATACTGACTGGTACTCTTGATATTTCTTAAAATATTATGGAACATCTTGATCTCAAAAATTTGAAAATTTATTTCTCATTTTTATTTCATTATATTATTCCTTCATCTATTATATATAATCAATTTGGGCTTGTTTCATCACATTAATATAAATTAATATTGAGAAATATCTACATATGTATTAAATCCTCCACACCAAATCTAGTGACCATAAAAAGTAATCCTGTAATATTGAACTCTATTTGGATACCACTTTTTCTTGTGTTACCTTTGATAACTCTTGAGTATAGAACATAAATTTTTGGATTTTCCCATATTTCATAAATAATAACACCATATTATATGTTCATTTCTTTGATTCATTTTTTTAACACCAGTTAACCCTTAGTTTATTTGAATCTTATAATTCTGATTGATACACAAATCAATCTTCAGCCCTGAAGTAGGTGTTTCTAGCCTTGAAACACTCATCACTACTTTCTATTTGGGTGAAACACCGATAATAGTTGGGTCATTATAATGTGTCATTTACTTCTTGTAATAATTATTTGACTCTATTATTCACCTCCAAACTAAAATTCCAATTCATTTTGTTTCCTATATAACATTATTTCTCAATATCATACTGGGGGTCATAAATTGATTATTATCTTATATTTTTCATCATTGTTATAAAACAGATTCTTAAATATCAATGATATGTTTAAATATATATTTTTTATTATTAAAACTATCAATGTTCTTAGTATTTTTTAAATTTTCAAGTTATACTCAATGATTTTCTTTGAGTTTTCTATATTTTCATATTTGAGTTTTTCAGTTTCATCATTCAATACAAACATTTCTTCTTCCTACTAATATATATATAAATAGATATTTTTTCATCATGAAGCACTCGGTTGGATTTATTTATTTTGTTTCTCAAAACTTTTTTCCCTTTAAGATCCAATTCTAATTATACATATTTATCAACTCGTCCTTCAACTTCTCCTAAATCATTTTTATTCTCTTCCCTTGTCTAGAAATGTTCTACAACCATCACCATAACATTTTCTATATGGTCTTCATAGTTCTCAATTTCCTCCTTCTCAATTTCTTCTAAAATGTTATTTTATTATGATAGTAGGTTATTTTTCCTAAAGAACGTTAACATAGTTATTTTTCTAATTTTCACATTTGATGATGACTTCTTCATGGGAATTTCATCATCATCCTTATCATCATCTTGAGACTTTCTGGGGAACTCTAGTATAATATTCCAAAACATTCCATAATAAAATCATTTAAGTAGAATTTTATCATTAAACTTTCATTTTACCCCTTTATATATTTGAGGAAATAAATGAAATCAACTCATCCACTTCTCCTTATTCCTGGTCATCTTATATGTTGATATTTTTTATATCCTTCAGTTCCACCTCTTTATAAATCCATTTTTTACATAGTCTTATTATCATCATTTCTGATCTTCTATGTGAAAATGGTATTATCTATGGTATCCAATTTCATATCATTTAGATATTTTTCCTCATTTTTAAATAATGTTTTATTGAACTATGGTGGAATTATTCACAATATGATCTCAATGGCCTTCACAACATTGATGATTTCTCTAAGACATTTCATGTCTTCCACTGCAACATCCCTCAAATCAAATAATGGAAAATAGACTAATTAGGGTGTATAATCAAGGCCTAATACGTATTATAACGAACCTAAAATTTATCTTCTGTGATTTTTATTTTCCATTGTAAATATTTGTCATATTCTCCTACGTAAAATTCAATTACATACATGAAATCATCTTCATTTAGATTATATTGGATAAAGATCCTATTAAAGCATTGATTCCTCTGGAGTCAGCAACTAATTTAATTTTGACTCATTTTGATAAAATTAATTCACCCAAAGTGGATGAAATTCCATCCATATTAACTATTATAATATCCATGTCTAATGATAAAAAGTAATGTTTTGTCTGATTCTTCCATATATGGAATTTTCTTTCATCAAATATCATAATCCCCTCCTGACTAAAAAAAATTATTGTTTCAAATGAGAGAGAAACACTGACTTTAATAACCCTCAGATGATAATTGTTACCACTGCCTAGTTAAATACCCTGAGGGGGGGTGAATCCGGGTATGAAATATTAAAACATTTTCCACTTTGTATCTTGTTTCATCATTAAAAAAACTCTCTTATACTACCTTCCCAAAGAAAATAAAAAAATACATAGTACACTACAATTATACTTGGTTCACCCTCACTTCGATATATCCATAGTGAAAATAAAGGAGATAAGAAGATGTACTAAATCCACTATAATGAGTTGTTGTCATAATATTTGTATCAGACTTATTGTCCCTATTAGTTTACATCCATTCACAATTTGAATGATTACTACTCTCTCTACTGATGTGTGTGAACTAATATGCCATATGAATATTATGTTGATTTAATCCCCTCATAATTAAATCAAACATATGTAAGTGATCCATGAAGGTTTTTTTTCACCCTGGAGATAAAAACCCCTTTACCGCCCAATATTTTCTCTATGGAAACTCCTTTATTTCATTGTTTTAATTCCTTAGGGAAACAGATGTGTGAGTGCTTGACAAACTTTCTTTTCTCTATGAACAACACTTGTTGAACCAACACTCCTTTTAAAAATACCCCTACCTTTTAAACTCAACCTCCTTCAAAAGTGTCACTAATATGTGGTCCCCTTTTATATGTGAACACCAATGCTTCATAATGTAAATTTCCTTTAAGATTTACACTTTGATTGCTACCTTCAAACATAGAAGAATTCCTGAAGCAATGATTCTATCTATGAATTTTTCTTCACTCACTACTTATTATTTTATTAGGATCCATTTAGATAGTATAATTAATATAGAAAAACTATTAATGATAATTACTATTAATCCCTTATTTAATAAGTTACATCCTATATTGTCACTATCATTCGATTCACATAGTTCAATAAATCCTTTTTAGATGCCTAAAAATCGTTACCTTCATTTCACAAATGAACGGTTACGTCTATAGAACCCCTTTGTTATTTTTAAATACTTTTATGCGGTCATAATTACTTTACTAATTCCTTCACTAATATTTATTTTAGGTGATTTTTATTCTCATAGTAAAGAAACTATATGGTAAAAATAAATTATCCAAGAAACATTGTGAAATCATTTATATTTTATGTATTATTCACATACTATGTCACATTCTACTCCAAATCCATTACTTTTATATAATATCAAATATTGAATTTCAATCACTGGAGTATGAATAACATTGGGAAACTCCAATACCTTCTGAAATTATTCTTTGGTAAAAACATTTATTGGAATTTGTCATTCGGCTTTCTTAGAAACATAATCAAAACAAAGATACTAATACATCACCTTAAGAGATTTCTTTTCTATAACCGATTACCCACTTTCATACCTAATAAAACTATCCTAAAAAAATTATAATACAAGGGAAAATATATACAAATTTTCAACAATATAAATGGATATCAAATATTAAATTTCACCAATGAGGTATAATTTCAAAATAATTTTAAATAATAGAAATAAAAAATGAAAAAATATCAAATCAATAAATCAAAGATGTGGTATGAGACTATAATAAATGGGAATTTATGTCAAAGTCATTAATTTTATATAACATACTTATAAAGAGATAAAAACTTTTAGAATACATATAATTTAATCTAATATTCAATGAAATTCATGTCAGTGTGGGAGTTACATTCTAACCATTCATATTCACCTTAATAAAATCATATTTTTCTTAAGTGATAGTTTTTTAAATTTATGAGTGAGTTGGAGATTGTTTCTTATAAACTCAAGTAATATATATATCATATTTTTTAATTTTATCACTCAAGTTGTGGTTACTATGGTCAATTTTCTCAGTTAATTATTATTGAATGGGATTCCTAGATATACTAATTACATGAATTTTGTATTTTTTTAATGGTAAAATGATTATAAGATAAATCATAATATTATTTTTTGTTCTCGCCCAAGTGATTTAATCAAAACTAATTCTGGGGGATATATATTCCAATTTTGTTGTATAAAGTGTTTGAATTGTGTAATAAGGACATCATCATGGGGTGGTTCTTTAGAAAATGTTGTGGTCTATATTGGTGTGGCCATGACATTTTAAACACCACTAGGTTGTGGTGTTGTGAACAGAATTTTATGTGTTATACAATAAAACATGACTTGGATTCCTACATCTAATCCAATATATCATACTCAGTTATTTAATCATGTAATTATAGAGTAATGATTTTAAACATCACTAATTATTATTTAATCAATAAAAATATTTATGAGAATGTAACAATATGTTTCAATGAGTTATAGAATTTGAACATTTTTGGAGTGCTCCATCTATATAACCCAATTTTGGAAATCCATAGGGTCTTAATAGATGTATGTATAAACAGGTTCAACTCTTGGTCGATGCTGTTGATTTGGCTATAGGAACTCCTTATATTGAAATAATTTTAACTCTCAATTTATTTAAGACTTTAAAAAAAGGTTCTATCATGTTATAGGTTAATAAAGATATTTTACAAAAAAATAGAGATTCACACATACCTTGGATACCCTTATAAGAAAGAGTATATTGGATAATTTTTGGTGAATATTATTAGACTCATAATGAAGATCTTGGACATATTCAAGTTATCAGAGAAAATTTATATCGTTATTCATTTTATTTGTTTTAGTCTAATTCAAATATAATATCATCTTTCTGTATGCTTGTTAATTGATTTTTTTCACTGAGTTGGGATAGTTTTTATCCCCTCAAATCCCCTTCAATAGTATCAAAACCACTTAAATTTAAATTATATTAAATTATCAAATGAATGAAGAAACTATAAAAATAATAATCTAGTAACTGTAGAAATACCAAGACCAAAATAGTCATTGTTCTTAAATATATTCGAGACCCTAACATAATAGTTATTGTAAGTGGCAAAGATTATATAAAAATTATAATATAAAGTAACAAAATATGTAAAACATCCATATTAAATCATCCTGAAAAAACAAAGAATCATTTTTCAACATCACTATTCCATGGTTAGCTAAGAACTATGGCATTAGTGACATCATCCATGATTAAAGGCCATTCCATAGTAAATTTTAATATGGGTTGACCTAAAAAAATATTTTCTTGGGATGAAACTATCATGGTTTGCATGTAATTTGACTCCATAAGACCACTATGACATAGTCAAGCACATAATGTCATATTTTATCTAAAATGTCCTTCAAAATAGTATTATTCTCACCAAAATATCATGGTATCATCAAAATGAATTTCATAGTAGTTATAGTTTATTTTATGACAATTAAACTAAAATTCATTTCCAAAACCATCACGTTGACAAGCCATTGTGTGCAAAGTTTGAAAGAAACATTGGTTTTTTTAATTCTCAAAGGCCTTCACCGATATAGAGGGAGACTTTAAACAAAACCAAAAACATTTTTGTGGATTTTATCTAGGTTGAAAGTGGATTTAAATTATGAATAAGTGTTTATAAATTATTAAATGATGAAAATTATAAAATTATTTATATTTATTAATTAATAATTAATAAATTAAAATATAATATATTTATATTGAAATAAATTGTTTAAAAATTATTCAAACCATACCAAAAATTATTTTGGATGATTTTATAGATTATTTAAATGAAATAAAATATTTTCTATTGGGTTTATGTACAGTGTTTATATAAAATATTAAATGTTTATATGATTATAAAATTTTTCATAAAATCCCACCTATTTAAATATATGAAGGAGTCAGGTTAAAATCCTTGTATATTAATAATATTAAATAGTTCACATAAAAATAAATGTGAAATATTTATATTTATTTATTATGGAATGTATGTAAGAGAATGCTAAATTAACATGTATTTATAATTTAATTAATTTATTAATTTTTCAAAAATTCTTATCTCATGTAGAAATTTATGAATTATTAATTTATTTAGTATTATTATAAAATTTATTCATACATATATATATATATATATTATGAATTTGTATATTCTCTAGTTTAGTTTTTTAAAACTACTTCTTAAATTATTATACATGAATTTAAGGAGTTTCTGGTTGGGTATTCTAATTGACTTATTTTTCTTCAATAAAAAATTTGGATTTTTCATGAGTTATAAGATAGAATTTTAATGTTTATTATATATTAAAAATACATGGTGTTAGTATTATGATGTAATTGGGGTTTCTCTTGAGTAAAAAGACTAGGCAATAGGGACCTTGGGTCAGACTACTCACTAGCTCGGGAGGTTAGGCACTGTCTAGAAAAGTGGAGGTCAACTATATACCACACCATGCTTAACCTTATGGGGATTTTTTATTTAATATGATTCTAACACATAACATTAAATGATTTTATTAACCTTATACATGGGAGACACTTACATATTTGTAAATATAGTTTTATTTTATTTTGGTTAAGTAACATAAGCTATAAATTTTGAAAATGGTTGCACATTAATATGGTTAAAATCAAGAATACATGTAATGGGAATACATGAGATTACATGGTGAGATAATAAATCCCCTTAAAATTTTATGTTTTATATTCCTTTTAATGTAAACACATTTTAACACCGTAGTCATCCAATTGGGTAGTTTCATGCTAATGTTCAGTGTCTATGGATTGTCTTATGTATGGCTTGGTGTAAATGGTTGACCCTAAGAGTGGAGAAACAATATCATGATATAATATTTTGGTTACACTTAGTTAATAAAACCTAGGAGATTTGATACCAAATGGATTGAGGTAAGTTTATCAATATGATGGGTTTTTTAAACTTAATTTTCACCAAATTATCCAAGAATAATATGTGACATGATTTTCTTAAATGTCAACCAAAATAGAAGAAAAATTATATAAGAAATAAAGTAGACCCAAAAAATCATGAAATATGGATACTTTCCCACTAATATATATTTTGTAAGTTAAAAGGGATAATAAATTTAGTTGGGGTATATTTGATTAAATTAATAATTAAATCAATATAAAAAATGATACTTATGTGATAAAAAAATTATAGATCAATTGAATAATAAAAAAATTAATTTTAGATCAATATTATAAAATTGAAAACTCAATAGAAAAAAATTATTAGACTAGTATACATACTTAAGAATATTTCTTAAATGTGAATGAAAATTCTATGAATTAGAGAAAATACTTCCAAATTAGCTAACTATTTAAAATTTTATCAATATAATCTAGATTCTTATGAAAATATATAATAATTAACCTTAGGATTAAAAGTATTTAGATTAAAAATGAACAAAGAATATTTATTATCTACTCATATTCTTGACATGATTGGGTATGTTGATGATTTAGTGATTATGAAGGTTTCTATAAAGGATCTAGATGTGGAATTAGTTTGGGAATTATTTTAAAAAAGGTTCTAAAAATATAAATGAATTACATAAAAGGTTTTCTGGATGTTATAAAAGGGTTAAGGATGAATTACTAGAACATGGGATTCCCAAGATCTAGTGTGGTATTGAAAGTTAAAATGGGTAAACATTTAAGATAAAAAAAAGATTTTATGGATTAATTTTCATCCTAGGACATTGAAACCTAGAGGTGTTAGGAAAAAGTTATGGTATTTATATTAGATGTAATTTTTAAATAATATATAAATAATATTAATAAAATATATTGAGATTATTGGTCATGTATAAATGTTTTAGAATTTAATTCTTCAATTTTAAAGGGTATATGATATCATATGTATATTTAACAATTTCAGTAAATATATAGTAGTTTAAAATCAATGGGAGAATTGAAATATCTTATAATTTTTATTAAAAATTATTTTAAAAGGTTAATACTATAGATATTTTGACTTAAATAAAATATTTCGTTCTCAAATGTATCTAATTAAAGGACATGTATCATAATTACTCTGACCTGGATACTCTCACCATACCTTAATCAGGATGACACATACCATAAAGGAATTATCTTATCCCCATTGTATAGAGACTAGAACCAAGGATAAAGGTATATTGTTGGGAAATTATTTACCCACTTTTGTTTAATAAATATTTTTTGACTGTATTCAAATATAATTTTTTCATTACATGTTTGTATGTATGATGTTCTCAAACACTAAACATAAAGCATATTCGTGGGGAAAATCTAGATGAATAACACTTATGGGTACAAAATATCACAAGATTAATCAAATAACATTAAATAATTATAATCTGATATATATAATAGACCATAATAAATGATCAATCCAAATAGGGCCTAAACATGTGGAAACTGGAGATGAATTGGTGATGTGACAAAAACATATTCAAAATGACAAATCACCAACTCTATCATCTAAATGGAGTCTGAACCTACCCCTATTTCCTCAAAATACAACCCATGAATATAAAGATTCTACTAATATACCTTCTCATTCATAAAATTAAACAAAGTTGAGGAACCCTATCCAATGGGGCCTCCATCAAATGTGTGAGAAACATTACTCACTATGGAACCATCAAAGATGTCTCAACACACAAAATGATGAACTTACTTATCCTTGAAAATTTATATATATTTACATAAATATAATGAAACATATTTTCAATAAGTTATGAATTATGGAACCGACCATCAAACAAGAAAGTCAATTTAATATCAAGAGTTAGAAAATTAATGTAGAAAAACTTTTCATTGAATCAAGTAATCAAATACCATGTCACAATAGAACAAATAGTATTTTTAGTTATATAAGTCCAAACTTCTTCAATCGATGCTCAAAATCAAGATATCACACTTCTCTACCTTAAGGTACTTTCCCATTGAGGATTTCTATTATAACCCATCCTCTATAGTAGGAAACTTACATATATATTTGTGTGTTTTTGTGTGTATATAATAATTCCCCTAGAGGGGTCTACTTATTTCTCATAGGTAGGAACTATAGATGTATCATCTACCCCTGGTATTACACTCATCTCTTTATAAGGAGGAATTATATATATATTGCATCCAAACTTACGAGGCCTTATATTCTCAATGAAAGGTAAGTATATATGTATAGTTATATCTACATATCCATAATTATATTAATATATTTAATCTTTATCTAGTTTTATTAATGTTTTTGAAAACCATTTTCTTGGTAAAGGGTTATTCTTCTAGTGGGAGGAACTCGGGAATAAAACTTATGTTGGTTTGGATGGAAATGGTGGAGCAGTATCTATGAATTCCAGATGACTGGAAGTTATGAAGTCCATATTATGTTGATTAAAAGGTGTCACTAAAAGATATCTATTGAATGTTACCCCCTTAACTCAGTATTATGGAGTTGTGAGGGAAACAAAAATTAATCATGAGAGTTTCAGAATGTGCATAGCGTACTGGGTGATGAATTATAGGTGGTGAAAGTCTTTGATTGAACAAAGTGTTTTTCATAGAGATCAGATTATTTGAAATTCTCCCTATGAAGATAGAAATATGAAAACTTTTAGATGTCATGAGAGAGACCTTGTTATTTTGTGTGGTGAAACCACATATGATTGGTACTGTATTTAATGAAATTGGAATCATCTTATATTTCATAAATAAAATAAAAGAAATTTCCTCCCTTGTAAAGTTGGGATGAAATATAAACCACATAGTTTCGTTATTATTATTTTCCTTCATTATTTTGATCAATTTATTATGATAATTTAGGTATAATTTCATTTATATTCCGTACATTTTGAAGAGGTTATTTGGGTTTGATGTGTCTTATTTGTTCTAGAAATCATATAATGAGCTCGTAGAAGTTATTTATTTATCCATTTCATGTTCCGGTGGGTATCTTTGAGTGGTTTAGTAAAAATATAGTCATGATTCTAAAATTTTGTATTAGAGATTCAGTTGGAGTTGTGGATGATCAAACCCTAGTCAAGGTGTTTTAGAGCTCAGTTCAACCACATCATTTCACCCTTTCCCTTATAGGATAGTTGTTGATAATATTTTCTAACCACCTATTATGCATATCATAATTTAGTGTGAGTTATTTAATTATTATAAATAGTCTTGTATATGGGTAATGTCAAGTTAGAGAAGTTTGATGACATAGATTTTGGGTTCTGAAGAATTATTAAGGTAGATTATTTACTATATAAGGACTTTGATCTTCCATTGATGAGAACCAAGTTGGAAACTATGACGAAGAAAGAATAGGAGATACTAGATAAAAATGAATTGGGTTTGATACCAATTCCATTAGACTAAATCATGGATTATAATATCATAGAAGTAAAAATTAATTCAAAATTATGAACACCCTCACTGATAGGTATGAGAATCCAATAATAATGAATACGGGGTTGTTCTTATGGAGGTTGTTTGGTAAGAGGATTATAAAAGGTAAACCATTGTAAAATAATATCACTGACTTCAACATGGTAAATTGTTGTTTAGAGACAGTGAAGGTGGAATTTATGGATCCAAAATGGGATTTTTTTTGTTCCTATAATCACTGTTTGAGCCTTGGTATATAATGGCCACTACTATAATCAATTCAATAAAAAATATTGTCATGATGGTAATGGAAGTTACAGACCTGTTATTGAATAAGTAACTTCATTATAAATATTTTTAGGTGTATTTTGGAAACACCGATAGTTTTGAAAGAACGGGGAAGTTTATAGAACATAAATGTTAGAGAAAAGGAATGGTAAGAAGGTGTAAAAGTAGCGTATATCGATGGAACATGGTCCCATGTTTTTTAATTGTGAGAAGAAAGGTAACCTAAAAATGGATTATAATAAGAAGAGGTTAAATTCTAAAAATGAACATTTAGAAATAGATTTTTGAATCCTGTATCAGAAGATAAGAGTGGTTGTTTGGTGAGTGATGGTGGTTTACTTTTGTCTTGTATCAAATATTCTGGATCATCATTTCACCCAACATATAATGGGGAGATTATAAGTAAACATACCTCTAGAAGACAAATGAAATTTCATATTGTAGATGACTAGGCACCCTAGACTATAGAATAGGGTGAAATATCCTTTAAAACAAGAATGAAAGCATGCTGGATTTCAAGGGTGTATGACACATACCTACATTAAATAAGAACATATTTTCCATTGGAATGTTTCAAAATTCTTATTTGTTTACAACGTTCATGGAAGAAGAGTTGATGATTTCATGAAGTTAAATGGTTATGGACAAATAAGTAAAGGACGGGTTGACGTAACTCACAAGAGTATTGGATGTTATGATTCATAACAAATAAGTAACTTCTATAAAGTTATATCATGACTATTTTGGTCACTTAAGGGAGAATGGGATAAACATACCCACCATAGAAGGTATACTAATGATCAGTAACATGGATTTAAAGACATAAAAAGATTTTATCTTTAAAAAGAAGCAGAAGGTATCCATTGAAACCCAAAGGTAATGCATAAAATAATAAAAAGTTTTATTTGGTACATATAAATGTATGGGGGGTTATCTCTGGTTCATTCTCATGGAGGATTTTTATTCCATGTAACATTCATTTATGATGTGAAATAAAATGTGTGTTTGTTTTTAACAAGAACAAGTCTATGGTATTTTGAGCCTTAATCTAATATAGATCCATGTTGGAATGAGAGGATGGTTGAATTATTTAGTTCTTGTGGTCTTGTATTGGAGGGGGGAACGGAATCAGATAATTTTGGAGGTTCTACTAGAATAAAGAATATCAGTTTATAATACCATATAAGGTACTATGGAACATAATAGATTCTTAAATAGTCTGAATAAAAAATTATTCTAAAATAAAATCAGTATGAAAATTCATATAGTGTTCTCCATGGCCTTTTTGGGAAAAAAGCTGAACATTTAAACATAATAGATCAATAATAGTCCCTCTTATATATTGGTGAAGGAACTATCAAAATTAATTTGGTATATAAGTAAAGTTGAATTAACTAATATCAGAGCCTTTAGAGTAATTAATTTTATCCACATTAAAGTTAAGGATAAGGAAAATATTGAAGTTATGTCCCAAGTATGTTACTTCATATCATATGATGATGATTTTGTTTTTCAACTCTTGTAAAATAACCGTCGGAATGTGGTTATAAGTCAAAATGTTGCATTCAATTAAGATATTATATGGAAGGATCAAAACTTAAAATAGAATATTGATGAGATAAAATTATCTTTAGAAGATGAATTTCAACTTAATAGAAATCCATAGGTTATAGATGGGTCAAAAATTGAAGAAGTAGATTAGTGTCTAGAAGACCTGACTATATAAATGTTACTGTAGATGAGAGTCAAGTTCTAAAGGTTTTTTTGAGGTGGGAAGTATTATAATGATATCGGAATATAGAACCTTGGGCATGAGTTTCGAAATAAAAAACTCCAGAAGATAGATATTTATAAGTCATGCTACCAGAGGAGGCTGATTTGTAGAGGGAGTTGAGAATATCTAACATGGTAATTCACCAAGATCGGATAAAAAAGATTTATATGCATTGCTTGTTACTCATGGGTGGTGGAGATTATGAGATCATATAAGATCTTATAAGTATAAAATGATGGAGTCTGTGGGATTTATACATTAGGGATCAGTTTTATTCCCGTTATATTTATAAAACATGGGAGATAATAGAGAGGCCTAAAGAGAAGAAATTCATTTGGAAATAAATGGTTGTATAAAATAAATGATAAATCAAATAGTTGATGGAGATATAAGGCATGAATTTTTTAAAGGGGTTTTAATAAACATAAGGTGTCTATTTCATAGATATCTTTTCCCTAATAGTTAATTATACAACTACCCATATTGTACTTAATTTGGTTTTCACGAATGGATTACATAATGATTAGTTGTATACAGAGATCTAATTCCTTTATGTTTTCTTATATGATCCATTATATATGGAGTATTTTTTTGTATTCATGATGCATCAAAACCATGAACTTGTGTGCAAGTTACCACAAAACCTTTATGGTATGATAAAGGTGACAAGGTAGTGGAATCATAATATTAATGACTTAAAAATGAAGCAAAACTTCATCCAGAGTTTTGTAAGCAGTAGATATTGTTAGTAGGTACATTTTGAATCCATTAAGTGAACATTGGGAGGCTTTGGAGTAAATTATACAATACTTAAAGGGTTCTAGAAGATTATTATTTTTCTTTGGAACATATGATTATTTTACTGGTATTTTTAAATATAACATTGATGGATATTGGGACACATAAAAGAGAACTACCTGATATGTGTTCACTTACAGAGGTATGGTTGTGATCAGGATGTCGAAGCTTCAACTAGTAGTTGCACTCAATATAAAAAAAAGTATAATAAATTGATTTAATGGAAGATAGGAAAGAGTGGAACCTACTAAAGGGGTTTTATGAAGATAATTGAATAGTAAATATTATGAGATTATATTTTTTGTTTCACAAATTGTGAATCAATTCTCCATAAATATAATGTTACTTTCCCGGATGAACTATATATAGCTAAATTATCACTTCATTAAAAAGATGATAGAAGATGAAGTGAAACTTGTATGAATGGTTTACAGGGCTCATATTTGAAAAATATACTTAAAATGCTATAGTATGGGATGTTATAAGTTAGTTTCATTCCTCATGTGTGATGCGTTTAGTGGATGCATCATGGGAGAATCATGCATCTACAAGCGATCTTTGAGGAGTGGAGCAGGTTTGTTGGAACTAGTGAAGGAATCAATAGTGAAGCTTAAAAAATGATTCTCAATTTGGAGATTGTAAGGTTTTAGACATGTTTGTGAAACAAAATTACATATAAAGGGTTATTATACCATATGGAGTACATTTGTTTGATAAATTATAACAGTTTGGATAGAAATTATAGAGAATAATTTGTAAAGTGGAAATGACTATAAGTTATATAAACCAAACGATATTGATCGAAAGTTGAAACTAAAAGATGTTAAGTAGAATTTACCACCTAGTATTAGTCTTATGGAGTATAAAAAACATAAAAGACTCATGAGAGTTTCAGAATGTGCATAGTTTACTAGGTGGAGGAGTGGTGGTGGTGGAAGACTTTGAAGAAAATAAGAGTTTTATGTATAGATAGAATTAGGTAAAATTCACCCTATGAATATTGGGATGTGGTGACTACGACATGTTATGTGATGGACTATTTTATTTAGTGGTTGAAATCACTTTTGATTTATGTTGTGATGAATTCAAATATAATCCAAATTAATTTACATAACCAAAGAAACGAATTGTTCCACTCATAGAGAAGGACATACATCTGAACCATGTAAATTATGTTTATCTTTTGACTTAAATTTTGTAAATAATCGTATTTAGATAAAAAATAATTAATTTTTTCAGAGATTCTCCATTATGAAAAGATATTTGGCTGTGATGTGTCTTCCAATTTCTACAATTTCTAGATTCATCTCACATTGACTCTTTTTTTCTTCCTTATTAGTTATAGTGGGTATCTTTTGGTGGTTTAATTGGAAGATAGTAATGGGCCCAAAAATAATTCCTCTTTAAGAGGACTCTCTCCTTGTATGCAGTAATTATATATATATATATATATATATATATATATATATATATTTGTGTATCTATTACACAATTATCAATCTAGAACCTATAAAATAAGGTCCACAAACCACATATGTAATACATTGATAACTCAAGGATATGCATTTGAAATATAATGAAAGGTAACCTATAAGAATTATTTCCACATTAACATTGAATGGGAGAATCATAACACAATTTCCTTATATCAAACAAAATACATGGTTTATATCACCTCATTATACAATCTCTAACAATAGTATATATTCTCGAAATCAAATAATAGACGTGGCATTCATCGTGAAATAATATTAATAGTTTAAATTCAAACATTTCACAAGAAATGATATGTTAAATATTTAAACATAATATTAGGAGAAAAAACATGGAAATAGGCAATCCATAAGAAATAATTTAACATAAACTAGACAATCCAAAGATTGAATATACACATAGTGTTCCTAGTGAAAAAACATAAATAGCATTAGAGACAAGTGAATTATATGTTTATTATTTGTTAAGACAAGTGAAGTGTACAACATGTATGAGATTAATTTTGGAGTGGGTACCCTATAACCAACCACATTTTACTTTTTCATACATGAATATTCAAAAGAGACAATATTAATATAAATATCTTATCACATATTGATTATTCTTCTCCATAACATTAATATGATAAAATCCTAGAGTTTCTATTGAATTAATAAGGTCGTGGATGTTCTTTGATATGATGAGAAAAATAAAATTTCATGATTATATTCTTAACATAGTTCTATGTTCGGATAACATACTATGATTGGACACATAGTATATAGATTGTCATGTGTGGGTAATTGAGAGAAAATAAGGTTTATGCTCATGAAGATCACACTTGCTACACTCCATGATAGGATATTATGAGAACAAATCCTCCAATAGTAATTCCACATGTTTTGGTGTCATTATATATTCTTTTCTGTGATCATGTGTAATGGTCTGTAAAATTCAATATTATCATTAATTCATGCAATGACTCACGCACTTAGATTTTATGATGACAGCCTTGATGACATATGTACACAATGAGGTAGGATGTATTTGGTGCATCATAAATTACATGTTATTAATGGATAATTCAAGGAAGGGTTTTTTTCCTTATATATTTATGAAATTTGATATGTCAACCCTTTGATTTTAATAGAACCATTACATTAAATTTCAATTCCATGGTGTTATGAAATGATTATTTAAAATAATAAAAGAAAGATATATCAAGCACATTATTTGACTACACGGATGTGAAACCTACTTGATGATAAATTGTGACAAATGAATTATATTATATAGTGAGTGTTTGTATATAGTTTTCATTGTTGTGACATTATGTTTTTACTTTTGGGTTCCTTGACCCACTGTTATATAGTAATATTGTACATTATTTGTGCCTTCCTAATGCCAACGATAAACAATCCAAAAGGGACACACACTAAGTGTTTCCATTTCTCTGGATTAAATTTTATTTGAATTTAATTAATGGAATAAACATATTCTCAGTATTGGGAGAAATAATTATTCATGTTTTATTTATCACATAAATTAAATAAATATTTATTTGAAATATTCTGAATAAAATATATTTTATTATCTTATTTAATATTTAATAAATATTTATTTACTCTTTTTTGAATAAAATATTTTATTTGGTAATTCAATAAATTTTGAGGAGTTTAAATGGGCTAGGACCACATTTGTTGATGAATATTTATTATCAAATTGGTAATTAATATTCATCGTTGTCTATGTTAGTGCATGGCCTAAAATAATAATATATTTATTATTTTATGTCATGGGGTTTTACGATGGTTATAATATTATTTATGGGTCGGTATATAATTAAATAATATTTTAATCTATCTATAAATAGATGGTTGTATCTATTGTGTAGGATTAATCTAGATATAGAAATTATTGTGCACAAATAATTCTCTATCAAAATAATTTTATCTCGCCCTCTCATTAAGGAAAAATTTAAGATACATTCTCTTGTTATCGAAGGATGATCAATATACAAAAATGATGCAATACAATTGGTTTGCTGCACTAGCACCTAAAAATCATTTGGCATTACTCAGAGATGAAAGGAGCATGTGTGGACCACCACTAGAGGGATTCTACCCTTGGATACTCACATCATAACAAAGTCATATTGAAAGGGTTTCTTATAATATCAACAACATCCGTGAAGAGAGGAACCTAAGATGAAGTATTAAATTTCATTAGATCTTAATATATTAATTTTTAATTTAACATGAAATATTTTTGCTTGAGGTTTTGGGAGACCAAATATTAAAATAAATTTTAAAATATGTCCCACAACTGAATGCTTCCTATTCCAAAAAATATTAATTATGTATGAGAGTGGTCACATTTTAAATTTATAATTATTTTTTTTAATCAATACACAATTATGGTTTAATTTTTCAATTCAAATTATTTTTTCACTGATATTATTTTAATTAAAAATTTATCAATATACTAATAATGTTTTTTAGGTTTTTCAGTTTTTTTAAAGGTATGATAATAGATGGATGGCGCCCCAATCACTCAGCACCTCTCTCCTCTCTCACTTTCCCTCCTAGGGTTTCTGAATCCCTCTTCGACAGCGATGGATATCCACTTTGGACTTCCTCATTTTCAGTGCTTCCCTTTTCTCTGTTCTACTTCTTCATAGCAGTTCCTTATTATTTTGGATTTATCATTCTTTTATTAGATTCTCAATGTTGTGAATATTCTTCTATAACTCTTTCGGTCTTCCCATCGATGGTTGCTTCATGTGGAGCCCTTAGCCGCTCAATCCTTTCTCCAGCCTCAAGTTCTCCTGAGACTCTCCTGGTCAGAGCAGGATATGTGGTAACTAAGAAGCTTTGAGTTATGTGGATCAGTGCACTATATGTCTCCTACTGCTACTTGACTCGACCTTTTTTTGTTCTGCTACTACTGGTTTTCTACTGCTTTGATGATTCTGGTGTTCAGAGTCCACTACCGCTCAAATCCTTTCTCTGGCCTCGTGTTCCTCCACACATCTCCCAATCAGATCTAGAGTGGTGGTCACGTTGAGACTTTTGATGTGTGGCTCAGTAGGTGTTGGTCCTCCAGGCGTGACATTAATTGGTTTTCTCCTGTGAATTTTTGTATTTGTTTTCGATTTTTTTTTTGTTTTTTGTTTTAGTGATGATGAAGGCGTAGTGACGATGGTGTGAATGTTTTCTATAATAGTTGGAAGATGATGGAAAAGTGATGATGTTTTGTAGTAGTTTGATGGTATTTGAAGGACTAGTTGAAGGTTAACAGTGAGAATTGTTGAAGGATGCATTTTTTTCTTCGTTGATGGGATACAACGCCGGTGGTGGTTTCCTACGTTGATGATGGCAATAAAAGGTGATGTAGTGGTAGTTTACTACGTTGATGATGGCAATAAAAGGTGATATACTACTTAAGACAATGATTTTATGATGATGATGGTGTTGATTCATTAGTTCCATAGATTCTCAGGGGAATAACATTAATTTCAAGATTTTTCATTGATTTACATGATTTTTTGTATTTTTAATTTTTCATGTCCCGATGAATGGTGTATTCGGTTGGTTCCCACTACCCTAAATTGGTTGATATGAAAAAAAAATAATGATTTGGACATAAAAACGTATGATAATAGATGATGAAGGAATATATATTCCATCAGGACGTCCCAAATTTTTGGTTGGTAAAAATGGGTTACATAACATGTATACAAAGTACACGTTGTGTACCCATGTTCATTTCACTTGGATGTATCGTGAGATACACATCACATCGAGAAGTTAATTACACATGATGCATTAATTTAATATTTTATGTAGATCAAGTCAACATAGAACATTTTACGTCATATTATATAATTTGTAGATAGCATACATGCCATTTAGTCTATATTGTTTAGCGGCGAAATTCACGCAATCTGTGTGGTCATTATACATGGTCAAACCATGTAGACCAACAGGCTATATAATTTATTATATATATAATTTGTATGTAGTGTACATGAAATTTAGTTCATCATTTCCCACATATAAAATACTCATTGAGTTATTTTGTGAGTTATATGGATGCATGATATGATCAATATACAACATGTAGTTGGATTATATACGTTATGTATTCATGACCGAAGAATATGATGATTTCATCAGTGGGTTGCATGATCACATGAAATTGGGGCCACGTAGAATTTTACTAGCGTGTAGAAACCATGTAGTATTTTCAAGATATACACCTAATCCTAGATATTTATCCTAGTAACATGAAATTAATATAAATGATGTGTATCTGGCATGTATATGTTGTGTAGCTCGTCCAACTTAACTCACTAAATCCCTAAGCATCTAACTCAAATACATGGAAACTGAGATATATATCATGTACCTAAAAATTACACTCTATGTAGTCTCCAAATAATTTAAAGAAATAAATTACATTAAATTGAAAATTGCATCATTAAAAACCTAATTTATTGATTAACCCACATTGTGTGTTTGATAATTTAATAATTTTTTTAAATAATTTCAAATACTCAATTAATTTATTTTAATATTTTTTAGTTATTTGTTCTTTTTTTATTTTCCATGAATTCCTATAATGAATGGGATATAGAAGTATGTTTGGATAGTAATTATGATGAAAGATAATTAATTAAATAATTAATTCAAGTATGTTTATCTTAATAATAAATAATGAATAGAAATGAGTGTTAAACAGTTTATGATTTTCATATACGTTGCATGTATTACCATTCATGAACATGAATAAGAACTATGTATGTGTTGGATGTTTTAATTTAATTTATTTCATGAATTTTCAATTATTTAATATTAAATTAAATTTTATGGCATGTGAGTCATCACACCCTCTATTATTATCTTGGAAGTTCATTTTCATGGTTATTTATGGAATCCATATTTACCAATACTTTGGTTCAACTAACCTTCATGTGAGTTATAAGTACCTGTAATTAATGGACTATCACATCGAATGTGTAGGTGGTTCAAGATGTCGTCATAACAATTCCAACCCAGGTGATGCCCATGTGGATAGATGGAATTCTATAAATCATTCCAATACCAAAAAAGAGTCATTCCCCTAGTTTATAGGTTGATTTATTTTATGCTCAATATATCAATATTTAGATAAGATATTGATCGAGTCGTTTATTTTTTATTTTTTTATTTCTTATTCATTATTTATTTTATGGATATAAGAACACAATCACATAAATATATGAATTAATGTGAAAATATTAAATTTAAATTATTTGATTATTAATAAATGTTTAATCCAACATGTATAATTAATTTATTAAAATCCAATTAATATTGACAAGTTATTTGATGGATATAATAAGATAAAATTTATGAAAAATTAATTGAAATTGCTAGAAAATATATTAAGTCATAATTGGAATTCCCCTAATTTATTGAGAAATAAATCCTTATAACTAAGTGTTTTACCTACCCTCATTGTAAAACATACTTTTAATATGGAGTTATTATGAATTTTATGGGTTCACAAACCATCTTACACCAAGAGAAGTATTACTCACTATACTTGATGTAACTTAGAGGAAAGTGATTATGAAATCCACATCAGGATTACATGATTGGGGAGTCCACTCAATGGATCAAGGAGTTTCAAGAATATAGTTGGACAAGAACTACCTACCTATATACCATTAAGTACCTTTACCATCCCTCATTAGGGTTATGCGAAGCTAATTATAGATCCTTTCCACAAGAATATCTTAGAAACTAGACATTCCAATTTCAATAGTGAGGGATATTGGGACTTGATAAAATAGTGGGAGATTTAATAAAATTAATTTTAATTATTTCTTGCATACTTTTTGATGAATTCAAGTACTAGTCATCTATTTCAATTTTTGAAGAAAAATGGTAAGAAAACCCAAATAAATAGTGCAATAATTCCTTAAATCAGAGTATGTAATTAAAAATTCAAATTTCTAGATTTGGTACAATTTTATAGTCAATGAATTCTTATCAAAAAAGTTGTATTATGTGTTTGAAGTACCGAATTATATTTTCCCACCCCAATAGGTGATAGAAGGTGAAAAGGATGCCTACCGGAGATATATTGATGATTCTTCTTATGCATGTTGTATTATACTGTCAATTATTCCTTAAGATTTTATGATATAACATAAAGAGATGAATTATTACACAAAAATATATCATATCTAATATCTTGGGAAAGATAAGAAAATTTTTCTGATAAATAAGATCATCAATACACTATATAATTGTAAACTGAAATAAGGCAATCTAGAGGTTGATCATGATTTCAAAATGCAAGGGTATATTGATTAGATAGAAAAATCAGGCTTTAAATTGGATAATAAATTATCCATTATTCTTATATTGTTATCCTTAACACTAATAGTATGCTCATTTTTTCAAGCATGGATAAATGGAATGGATACGTCACTCGGGAAACTTTTTTCTATACTTTACTAAGAGAATAAGGATTGGATGAAACCGTTTTTCACCCATTTTGGAAATAAGTTTAAAATACAAGGCATAAAATCTCATGGATAATATATATTTAAAATATCCTTTACGGTTTCCATTAAATATAAAAAAGATTCAACAGTAGAAAAATGAACTTAAGTCAATTTTCTTCTTATGTGGAAATTATGGACACTGGAAAAGAAACTTCAATGAATTAAAGAAGTAATCAGTTTCAACTACACTAGAAATATTCATTTAGTTTCTATTCACCACTTCTATATTAAATACAGTATGCATACAACATATATATATATTTAAATATAGGAAATGATCAATAATAGAATTTTTGTAGAGTGATCTCCAAATGAGATGAAAAGGGGTGATTCATATGTCATCCAAGGGGGTCTTAAGATTTCTTATTACTGGATTTGATTGAATAAATATTGTAATAAGTGTTACCAAAACATTTATCATTGTGTCCCGCTAGAAAAAATGAGACATTATTTCATTTTATAATAAATGATTTTTGTTTTACTTTAATACCAAAACAGAAGTTTAATATCTCTTGAATCAAAAATATCCATTTCAACGAATGGTGAATATAGAGTATAAGACTCTTACCCTATTATGTAAATATTATTATTTTTAAAATAAAATTAAATTTAGTTGACTTTTTTGTTTCCATTAATGTATTTTTCTCTCAATTCATCTAAGATACTGAATATACAAAAAAAATTACTTATCATGTTTTATATAAGGAGGAATTTTTAAATAACTATATGTTATAAAATTTTAGGGTTATTTTAACATATCCATATGAACTATTATGAAGATAAAGGTAAACTCATATACTTCCTAAGAAATTTTAGAAATTCTCAATGACGTAAATTTGCACACTTGGAAAAAGGAATATCTGAGTTGGTTTGTCTAAGTATATCTTATCAAAGTAATCATTGATCATTTATGTTGTGTAAAGGTTATACCTAACTCAAATTTCCTTATATACTTCAATTTAATTATGGTAGTAAAAGGAATATTTATTATGAGTCTTATATATATTACAAATCTTATTTTTCTATTTCAAGACATATTTTTTAAATAGAAGAACAACAACCTACCATATTCCAACTATATAGTATAATTGATATCATATAAAAATTTTGATTTGATAAGAATTATTTATAAACTACAAAAACTGTTTCCTGAAAACCATTTGTTAAAATCATTCCTTATCTATAAATAAACATCAATAAAATAAGGTGCATCTGAGTTAATGATCCTAGAGAAACTAAGGATATTTTCATATAGTCAAGATTAAATATATTTCCTTAAAGGAAGCATATATTTATATATATAGTGGTGGAAGACATAAATTCTCTAGTCTAAGTCTCTGAATACACATGAGTTAGTATTGGAATACTGGACTCCTCTGATCATAGTGGGAGGATTAGATCTAGAAACACATAGTGCAATGGAAGTTATAACCAAGGAGATGGTTTATGTTCACCATGGTTTGTGATACTTGTATGATTATTTTAGAATAATAATTCCAAAAAATAATCACTAAATGTTATTATGATAAGGTTGAAAAGTATAAATAAATTCACCACTCATCATAACTAAAATTAATTTTCAATTCTACTTGTCAAATAATGTTTCTTTAATCATCATATAGGAAAATTTATTATCAATTTATCAATATTTAGGGGATTCATTAATGAATATGTCTATAAAATGTGACCAAAAAGGATACCCTATTATATATGTTTACTTGGAATAACTAAAAGTGTTGGTGACTTCAATAAAGTCTGATAGGATATGAAAATTTCATATATTCATTTTTTAATAAATCATGTATAATGATAATAGAATATTAATTTGGAAAGGAATCAGTGAAATGTGTCTATAACTGGTTAGTGGGAGAATTATATGTTTTTATGATAAATTTTTTGATAAAATATAGAAAACAGTTTTTTTTTGTATTACCAGTTTGTTAAGACTAAGGAATGATATTTATCCAAGTATGCATTAAAGTAAAAAATTGTGTTCTGTGGAATGAGATCTAAAAAATAGATCTATGATTTTTCAGAATCTAGTTACAATATATATATTAATAGAGTATTGAAAAATAAAATTTGAAATGATTATAGACCTAATTGTTTTTGGAATATAATTATTTCATTAGAACATTCATGTGCATGGGAAAATATTATAGAAATTAAAATAATTTTACAATCTTAATTTCTAGGTATTCATATCATGTTCCATTTTATGTATTAATGTTTTATATTATTGATACATAAATAATAATATGTGAATATCAAAAAAATCTAACATAATTTCATACACTTTCAATTAGAACTATCTGACATTATTTTTAAAAATAGAACTAGATGATTTCATGGTGTTTGGAGAAGAAGGAGTACTGGTAATTATGGGAATTAAACACTTTTATTCACTTATTTCAATTTGATCTAGCACATAGAAAAGGATAAGGTAATAAGAAAGAAAAACATATCATATCCAGTGGTAGCCAAATATACGATATCTAAGTATAATATGGATTATGGTGTAGCTTAATAATTGGTTTTGGAAATATCATGTTCTGATTGTGGGTCATAAAAAAATAAATATATTTATCATTTTATGATTATCTTTGAATGTGGATTTTTTTAGGATGTCAGGATTATGACATGGAAATAAGAGGTTGATATATGACTGCTTGTGGGACATTATCAAGATAGTAAGGTTGCATTAAAAAATTCACCACACAAGCTCATGGATTTACCAACCCTACCCATAGAATCATGGTAGGACTATTATTAGTAGACATACTCAGTTGAATTTTTAATATCATGTCAGTACTAACCAGTAATTAAGACATTGTCTCTAGTGAAAGTGGCAGTTTTTTAGAGTTGGTTCCTTATAAACTGCAACATTATACATTGGATTACATGAATATTCAATGGAGTAAATTATAATATAAATATATTATCATATATTAATGGTTCTTCTGAATACATTGATGTAACACTATCATAGAGTATCTTTTTTATTAATATGGTCATAATAGTTACCCGCTACCATGATAACCTTGAAATTTCATAAATATATTATTAACATAGTTCTTTAATCAAATAACATATTATGATACAACACATACTATATAGATCATTAGGTGTTGGTAATGTTATGTAGATGAGGCTTATTCTAAGGAAGTTTCACTTTGTAATATAAAATGTGGGATATTAGGAGAACAAAACGATAATTATGAATTATTAATTTTTTGGTTTCATGGGATATTCTTATCTGGGAGTGTGTATAATGATAATTAGACTTTAATATAATCATTAATTCATGTCATGAATAATGTAAATCGATTTTATAGTGAAAACTAGATGTCATATGTCTATGATGAGGTAGGGTTTCTTGGTTGTATCACGAATGACCTGTTATTAATGGATAAGCCAAGGAATAATCTATCCCATCCATTTCTATGGAAGTTGATATCTCAGACCTTTTATTGGAATTGAACAATCACATTAAATTCCATTTCCGTGGTGTCATTATGTTTTTATTTCACATAGTCAAATAAGTACGTATTGAGTATATGAGTTGATGACATAGATGTGAGAAATTCTTGATGATATATTTTTAAAAATGGATTATATTAGAAAATTAGCATTCATATGTGGTTGTAATCATTGTGAAATTACGATATTATCCTAGTTTCCTTGACCCATTTATAAATTTTAATCTTGGACTATAGGCATAACCACATAATGACAACGAGAAAAAATCCTTGAGGGTCACACACAATGTTTTTCCATTTATCTCAATTAAATTATATTTGAATATAATTATTTTAATACATACTATTCTTAAGACCGAGTGGTGATTCCCCAATTTACCCAATAAATATATGTGGTTTTTTTAATAAAGGTTGGGACTGAATCCATATGGACCAAATATTTAACCTTGAGACACTCAAATTTGATGGAGGATTGACTATAGAGTGGCAGAATTTGGGGTTGATTTCAATTGGGATAGAATAATAATAGAGTAACTAGTGTAATTTATTTAATTTAATAACTAAACACCTAATTATTTTAAGTTAAGTACTTAATATATATGGGTTGATCCTTGGGTGATGTTAGGGCTTAAATGAATGCAGTTGTTTTTCTATGAAATAACTTCTCACTTGTTCAAGAAGAATCCAATAAATCTGATAAGTCCACAACACCATTAACTAATTTAATCCATAAAATATTCTAATTATAATCATCAATTAACATATAGGATAACTTTCATGATCACTCCAAGGAATTGGATCAATCTATCACCCAAAATCTGTAGTCCTTAGAGTCTTCGAGGAGGAAGAAGAAAATAAGTCAAAGAAGGGAACCCTCAAACCATAGAACAAATTTAAGGATTTAATAACATAAAATAACATTTAATATAACCCTTATAAAATACCTAGAATAAAACGATAATATTTTTATCCTTCCATTGACTTAAGTCTCTCAATGGAAGTTTTAATTTGACTTATAAATGAGGAATTGAAGAAATGGAAACAATGAACACTCCCCCACTGTGTGAGGAATTTCAAAATTGTTGGTATTAATAAATTCATGAATTGATTCAATAGAATAAACATAATAATAAAAATTATATAAAATTTTAATAATAATAGGAATAAAAAAAATTTATTAATAAACTATAGGGGCTAAAAAATACATGATAAAAAACTAACTTGCGATTACAAAATGAGAGTGTAACATTACAATTGAAAGAGTAAAAAATATCCCAATAATTACTTTACCACCTACAGATTAAATAAAAAACTTAGGAGCATTAGGTCTATAATCAATAATTAAATATAATACCCATTAATTTGGAGAGTCAAAATTTTGGTGGGAAATAAAGGGAAAAATATATTTAATCTTTGATCAGAAAAATCGGAGCAGATTCATCTCCCTTATGGACGTGAGAAGTTTACATTTAATATGGTAGAATCAAGGATGGTGATAAGAGATAAATATGTTCATCAATATTTCCTATAATTGGTGTATAAATTTCATCCCAATTATATATTCCATTTGTATGTTATGATGAAATTGGTGAGATGACGTTATGGCCTTTCAAATAAAGTCCACAAATTAAACTTCAACTTGGTTTTCCTAGATATCTTTGAAAACCTAATAAGTAGATTTTGACATAGTTTAACTAAATTTTAACCATGATTTTCCCTATATAATGTTAAAATATGAACTTCATTGGAATTCAGTTGGTGTCTCCACTTTTATTTGATGGGCCAAAGGCCCATTATGCTTTGATAAAATAAATTGCATCCATGGGAAAAAATGTCTATCTTCCCATGTGATTCATCTACTGATCCTAAAAGAAAAACTTTTACAACAAATTTTTTTAATAATACTAAAAAATATTAAATTAAAAAAATTAAAAAAATTAATTCCAAAATCTTATGATTAAATTGGACCAAATTTTATAAACTTTAAACATGAATTGAATAATAATGAGAAATGATAATCAATTTATAAATTGTAATAAAATTAGAGTTTATGTAATTTTAAAAATATGAATATTAAAATATAATCAGTTAATATTATCATATTTTAGTGGATAATCACACCCTCCAATTTTATTTTTTCTAGTCCCATGAAAATAGTATCTCAAAAATATGAAATAGAATTCCCTTTCTCAAAAACATTTTAACATACTACGCTCATCAAAATACATCATGACAAACATTCATGAAACCTATCAAAATAAATTCACATCAGATGGATTAAAAAGAATATAGAAATCTCAATACCATTCCATTGTTCAAATTCATTGACATATTTCATTTAATTTAAATTTAGTATGATGATGTGATGTGCATTAAAAAATACATGGGAACTATTTTCTTTTTCAAGGGGATAGAAAATAAAATATCTTGGTAGGAATAACATTAAACATTAATATAAGAATGCAATTTAATATTTTTCTTTTTTTTTATCTCTTGTTTGTTATTTTTTAACTATAATAGATATAAAAATACTAACTATGGGAAAGAAAACTATGGATTCATGATCCCCAGGTCTCGGAAACCACACTTTTTTTCAATTCCATACTCTAAAATAAATATGTAAGGAAAATAATATCGGTGATACAACTATAGAGTAATGATCATCAAGTGTTAGACACCATGTATCTGGAAAAAAAATTATCTTCATGGTCACCACTTTTTAATTTTTTTTTATACAATCAAATTAAAATATAATTTTCATGAAACCCTATTATATGATGAAAGGTACCCAAAAACTCAAACTTACACCTAAAATCCCATAGAAATGCATTGTATCTTTTGGATTAAGAGGATGGAAATGTGAACATTGAAAATAACATTAAACAACTGTAATTTCCAAAAATGATTCTAACAAAGAAAAATGAGAATTAGAATAATAATAATGTCATTAAAATTCACTTGAAATTCTTTTTTCATGTTTTAAAATGTTCATTAACACATGCATGGATAAATAATTGAATGATTCCAAAAAAAGCCAAATTTTTCCCAATAAAATCATAGATTTTGAATCTCTACAACTTAGAATGAATCATCCCTCAGTGTTGAAAGAGAAGATAATAAAGAGATTAGAATTTGGAATAAATTTTTGTAGATGGGTTTTGAACTGATATCATGAAACAAAACCACTTGTTTTGATGTTTATGATCCATCAATAAGAAATTGATCACTTTTTTTCATGTCATAAGTAGATTCCTCAAGGATTATTGATGTTAGGTTAGAATTATAGTATGAATGTGTTTCATTTGAAATGACTAAACTTATTAAACTATTAAATATCACAAACAGTGAACATTAGATCACAATAGAAACCCTAAAGGGGTTATATAAAAAAACACAAAAAAATCACTGTAGAGGACAAGTTGCCTCTCGAAAATCACTTATTTTAAAGTTGTTAGATCAACATGGACCCCTAGTAACGTATCCAATATAAAATTTCAGAATATTAAGGATTATATCATAAAAAATATATATTATATCATGATTTATTCTCCATTGGGGTTTGCGAGAGGGTTTTGAAATAGAATCAATAAAAATAATTTCGGTCCCAGTGAATGGGATAATCACATGAATTTTGAAAAAGATCCATCCAAATTATTTCTTAAACTTTCCTAATACATAATTGATAATTTTATTATTATTTACATAAATAGAGGATAAAATGGTGATATATTTTTTTATTATCCTCTATGAAGGAATATTTGAGAGGGGATGTATGGACCATGAATTTGAGATCAGGTTTCCTAACACTTTCATGAACAAATCGAAACTTTGAATCAAACTCAATTTCATTTACAAAATGTTGCAAAAGAATTGGTAACTTTTTAATAGAATATTACACCACAAAATTGGAAAAATTCTTGTTAGGAATGGGTATGGACCTAATTTTTGTAATATCTCATAATGGTCTAGTGGTTGGCAGTCCTAAGAAATCATCCTTGGAGATATATTACGAATATTCAATCCATAAAAAAACATTTCCCTCTTAAGAATATAGAAAATAACTTTCCACTAGATTTAAACACTCATTAACAATTACCTTAGGTTTTTCATGTTTAATTTAAAAATTTCTAAACCAACTCACCCCAATTTCCAGAATTTATTTCTTATATTCTAAACATGTTTCTTCAAAATTCACATCTAATTTCATAGCCTATTATGGTTTTAGAATCATTACTTTATCTTTTTTATTATTTTTCCCACTCATGGAAATATTAATAGGTTAGAGTTTTTAATTAGTGTTTTTTGTGTAACAATTTTCTTCAATTAATGATGAGGATGGGAAAACCTAAGTGGGAAAGGGTTCCATAATTTTTTCAATGCTTTCTAGTTCCAATCTCAATGATGATACTTCTAAATTTAGTTTAGTCATTTTTCAAACAATTTTACATGAATTTTTTGGGGATTAGGTTGGATAGGATCTTGTAAATCATATACTTCCCTAATATTGACCTTTTTTACCATCCTTGAGAGGGAAGGAAATGTATCCATTAAACATTCATCATCAAAATGATTATACATATCACCAGGAGTGGGATAATCTTTCATGGTTTGCTCAAAACAATCTCTCATGCAAGTGGATTCCAAATATTAATTTATAATTTGATTTTAGTATGGGATTATGATGGGGTAATGTGGAAGATACTCTATTACAGTAGACTAAAATTAAGAATATTGATTCTCAGGATGAACACAAATATAAAGGGGAAAAGATAAAATAAATAAGTTTGAGCATATATATTTTTTGGCGAGAAAAGTAGTTTATTGTCTAATAAAACAAACATAGGTCCCTAAAAATGGTGCCAACATTTGGTGATGTCCAACATTACCCTACAGGTAGAACAAATCATTGTATTATATATTGGGTTGTCGAATACTTAGTGACCTAAGAAAAAACCTAAAGAAACATACATTCTGTGGGTGTGATTTTTCTATAAAGTGTCCTACTTGGGTTTGACTTGAGTGTATTATTAAAGTGTTTTAAAAACTTAAGAAAATTAAATTTAAGATAATTATTTTACAATAGGTTATTTCTTTGGCTGGATTTCATGAATTTATTTTAATGCTTTCAATGTCTTAAATTCTAGAGTGTTTCTTTGAATGAAATATGAACTTCACAAATCACTCATTGATTTTGTGTTTTAACTACACAAAGTTCAATAATATATATACTTAGATGATTATATTAAGGATTAGTATTATTTGGAGTATAATTCTACCACTTAGGATATGTTTTCTTAAAATTAGTGAGATCAAAGGAGAAGGTACATCATTGAGTTAAAATATAAACAAAACAATTGATTAATAATTACTAAATGATTAATAAAAAAATTCATCCAATTTATACTCACTTAAATTAACCTATATTTCAGTTATCCCTTCATTGATTTTATTCTATCCAAGGAAGTGATAAGTCAAATTATAATGATATAATTGAAGAAATGAAAAAATAAAAAATAAGAAACGGACACTCCACCATTATGTGAGAAATTTCAAAAAAAATGTGAATAAATTCATACCTTGATTCAAAGATATCAACGTGATAATAAAAATGATATAAAATTTAATAATAATAAGAAGAATAACTATTATTAGGAAACTAATTTGATTGTAAAAACATAAATGATAAAAAATAAACATGAGGTTACAAAATGTGAGTACAACATTACAATTGTAATAATAAAACATCTTCCCCCAATTACATCACCCCCAAAATATTAAATAAGAAAATTAGGTCCCATAGTGTGATCCCAAACCATTAAATATCATCCTTATTAATTAGTAGAGTAAAAAAAGTTAGTGGGAAATAAACGGAAGTTGAACTTTTTATCTTTAACAAGAAAAAATGGACCAGATTTATCCCCCTTTTGGAATTGTGAATTTTACATTTAAGATCATAGAATCATGGATGCTCGTAAAAGATAAATATGTTATTATATATGTTATATAATATTTTCCAAACATTCTTCCCAATTGAATATCCAATTTCAATGTTATCATGAAATTAGTGGAATGACTTTTTGGGCCTTCAAATATAGAATACAAATTAAACATAAAATTGGGCTCTCTAGATCTCCTTGAAAACATTAAAATTTGATCAATCCGTAGTTCAATGAAATTCTCACGATAATCATCTATATCTACAGTTAAAATTTTATATTAATTTGGATTTAATTATGGGTTCTATATTTATTTCATGGTTCAAAGTTTCATTATGATTCGATCAAAAATTTATTCATCCATGGCCTAAAATTTCTATCATTCGTTGTGATTAATCCATTGGTCTTAAAATAAAAAAATTACAATCGAACTGATAAATAATATCCTAAAATATAAAATTAAAAAAAATAAAAAAAAAATTCCAAAAGCTAATGATTAAATGGGACCAAATTGAACAACTTCAAACATTAATTTCACAATGATGATAAATTAAGTTCAATTTATAAAATTACCTAAAATTGATGTTTATGGATTTGGAAACACTTGAATATTAAAATATAATCAATTAATATTACCCTCTTTAAATGGATAATCTTTGAGGAAAAATTTTACACACTTTTTATTGATCACATAAATTAAATAAATATTTATTCACCAGATTGTGAATAAAATATAGTTATTTATTTTATTAAATATTTTATAGAGATTTATTTACTAGTTTCTAAATAAAATAAAAAATTATGTGAATAAAATATTTTAATGAGTTATTCAACAAATAATGATTATTTCAAATAGAAAAAGACAGCATCTAGTGATGGATATTTATTTTCAATCCAGTATATAATATTCATCACTCTGTAAGTTAACAATAACTATAAAATTATAATATTGTTATTATTTTTTGGAATTGATTTTTATGATGGTTATTATATTATTTAAATTTCATTATGTAATTAAATAACATGTTAACCAAAACCTGATCACATAAATTTATGGTTACATATATTGTGTAGGGATAATTATGATATTTAGAATTCTTGTGCATAATTAATTTTCTCTCGAATTCCTTTTTCTCCCTCCCTCTCAAGAATGATAAATGTAATATAGATTCCTTAAATATCAAAGGATAATCAATAAACATGAATGATAGAAGATAATTTATTCCACATGAGAGCACCCAAAAAATGGCGTGCATTTCTTAGAGATCGAAGGAGCATGTGGGGATTACCACTAGATTAATTCTACCCATGGATCATCACATCGCAATGAAGAAAATTTGAAAATGGTATTTTGGGAGATGAAAAAATTCATCGAAGAAAGGATCATTAAACTAGAAATTTATTTTCACTATATTTAATAAAATAAATATAAATTTAATTTAAAATATCCTTACTCAGGGTTTTAGGAAACAAAATATTAAAAAAAATAAAGCCCACCACAGCTTTCTTCCACTATGCCTAGATCCTTCAATTAAAATTTCAAAATGAATGAAAACAAGTTTACCCAATTTGTTTCCTTGGTAAATCGGATCTAATAACAGATAAATTATACCCCTTTTACATTTCTAGGTTCATTTCTAAGTAGGGTTCCACAAATAAAAAAATTATTGAAGAAGGAAATATTTTCCACTCCCTCATTGCTTGGAAACTAATTTGATGGTACCCTTTTTGAAAATATTTTTTTTGGGTAAATTAGTTTCTCAAAACATTTTTATGTGGGAAAGAAATTGTTTCTAAAGGGGTTGACATTAAGGGATGTAAGAATCTACTAAAAGGGAAATTTTAAATAACAACCACTAAAAAATTGAATCATTTCAGAACCCAATATAAGCTGAAAATTTAGTTTTTAAAACAACGTCAGGTATTGTATAAATAATTTAATTCGGATTTCACAACTAAATTATTTATAATTTCCCAAAACGTTTTCCAACTTGACTTTATCAATCATTATCACATCACTGAATTAAGTGTTTAATTGAATTTTAAGAATGGTTATTTGAATTATAATTCATTTGGGTTAACATAGAAAAAATTAATGCAATTTTATGTAACTCAAGTAAGGTCTAAGGAAATATTATTTACCAAAAATACACGAACTCCCTAAAGGTTTAGATTAAGAATTATTCAATGGTAAACATCCATTCTTAAATTGGTATGAGTATAAAAGATAATAATTCCCAAAAAATAAGGTAGTTTGATAAACCAAACTCACTCAAGTTGACCCTTAAGATAAATCACATGAACTAAAAAGAGAACATCTTTTCACAAATTCATATACAATGGTCTTTTAAATAATTAAGGATGAATTAGTTTTTATATATAGTTTTATATAAAAATTATTGATCATAATTTAAATTTTTATCACAAAATACCTTTGGAAAATCCACCAATTCATATTTTTTAAAAATATAAGTGCATCCTTATTAATAATTTATTAAAACATAACACTATCATGTCATATAAATTTCCAATTAATCACTCATAGGGTAAATACTTCCTATAAATACAAATAGATAGATTTACATACTTCAATAATCACCAGGGTACGACCTAAAAATCCATAAAAAAAATTCATAATTAAAAAGTTAAAACCCACATAAAACAAGAGTCATCAAAAATAAAAATGAAACACATGTGGAATACTCCAAAAAAATTTATAATAATATTAAAACATAAGCGTAAAAAATATCTACAACTCCATAAATTGTAGCCCCTAACATACAATAGCTATAATAAATCACTACAAAGTCGTTTACCGCCAAATAAATGATGAATGAAAAATGGATTCTCAACTTCAACCACATCAATATATGAATTTATGAATCCCCTCCATTTTCTACTAAACATCAGATCATCTATATTATTAATAAACTATTTTTAATAAAAATATTTCATTACTTTAAACAATTAACAGGCTCTTCATAACCAATCATTTTTTGAAATCCAATTACACATCCTATTTTAGGTATTATGACACGAAAAATATAAAAACAAATCTAAGGAAAAAATATATAATATGATTGAATATATTTATATATATGTGTATTTATATATATAACAAAAAATATGTAACGTGCTTAACTAAAGATCGCTAATAGGAAAATAAATAGCATGCTCAAAAAACACAACTAAACAAAAATTTGTATCATTTTTAGAAGTTTACAACAAGAGTTAAATAAATTAAATGATTAATAGTAGAATATTTATGTAGGTTTCAATGGTCATACTCAAAAATGATGTTTAAACAATGAATTGGTACCATTATGGAAGTATACAGTAAACAATAAATATTGGCCATTAGTAAAAATAAAAAAAAATCAACCACAGTCAATGGAATCAATTATTAACTCTTATTATCTAGTCATCACTAATAAATAGATAATAAAACACTATTTTTGTATTTTTTGAGGTTTTTATTAATATATCACTTAAATTTATTCTCAATATTTTATAATAAAACAAAGTAATGGAATTAATATATCATGTTTTACTATCAGTGGAAACCTATAAAAATTTATTAAAGATGATTAAAAACCCAAGGAATTTTTCTCTCAAATGATCCCTATATACCTCTCGAATTTTTTCATATCATAATATAGACATACTAAGAAAATCATTATAAAAACCTATTGTTCCTTCAGAAAACACTCAAACATCCCTTGTAACTTGATATTAAACTCTATAGAGGTTGATCAATCCTTTTTATATATTACTTCCCAATTCCTCGTAGTATTATATCATGTTTGGGAAAAGATAAAAACCCCAAAAAAATCCTCACACACTTCTCGGATACCACTTCTAGAGACCCTGGCCTATATACTCTCACCATACATAAATCAGGATGCTAATGACCCAAGGGAATTCCCTAATCTCAAGGGGATGGTGACTAGATTTGTGGTTTAAGGTATATGGTTGGGAAACCATTTACCCACTTGGGTTTAAGAAATAAGTCACAGTGTGATTTTATAAAAATTATGATATGACACATCTTCATTTTTTGCATTCTGAAACACAAATAATACAATATATTCACTTGTAATACCTAGATAAACAACACAAATAGGAACCAAACAATTCTAGATGAATAAAATAAGAGTAAATCAAGTAAATTCTAACATGTATAATAGATCATAATAAAGGACCAATAAAAGTAATCCCTAAATTTATGGAGACTAAATTTGAATTGGTGATGTTCCATACATGCCCTCTGATCATCCAACCATCCTCTCCATCACCTATGTGGAGGAAAAATCCAACCATATGTCATGCACAACCAAGTTATGAAAATCTGTGTGTTATAAATATACTTTTTCATACATTAAAGGTATAAAAGGAGAGGCTTCATGTTCATTTGGGTTTCCATGAGGGGTGTGAGAATAAATACTCTATAGAGAACCACCAAGGGTGTCTCAACACACATACTGACAAATAGTTTTGTGCATGAAAATGTATACACATCTACATAAATATAATAACACAACAATACATGTAGTTATTAATTATGGAATAAACCATACAACAATAAAGTAAACACAATATTAAAATCTAGAAAATTAAAGTCGACATTTATTATGAATTAAATAATTTGATATCAAACCACAATAAAATGTAAAAGTATTTCAATCGAATCATCCTACCCTACTTCAATCCTTACAAAAATCTAGATTTTATACCTTTCCACCATAAGGGACATGTACTTTGAAGATGCAATCGGAACCCAACTTTTGTAGGAGACAATTTAAATATATATATATATATATATATATATATTTGTGTGTGTGTGTGTCTTCAACCATTACCTCTAAAATGGGACTCTCATCTCCTCATAGGGAGGAATTATACAAGAATCATTTTCCCTTAAGAGGCCACTCGTCTCCTTATTATGAGGAACTATATATATATATATACCATCCTAACATAGGAGGTCTCATAATCTCATAGGAAGGAACATGTATATTTATAGATATATATATATATATATATCCATAATCATATGCATATAAATAATCCCTTGTTTATAGGAGGCCTCTCTACTAATAGGGAATAAATGTGTACACACACACAGATATATATATATATATATATATATATATATATATATCTTTATGTGTATGCAATACACAAGGCTCAAGTAGAAACCTACATGATAAGGTACATATACCACATATTCAATACATATAAAAATAAAGGTTATCCATATGAAACATAATGATAGGAAACCTATAATAATTATTTTCATACCAACATGAAATGAAAACATCATGGTAAATGGAACACATATAAAAAATTAGACATTATTTATTTAATAATATTAAATATGAACTTTAATAATAGTATACATGCTAGAAATCGAAAAATATAAATTCCTTTCATCATGCAAGGATTATACTATTTTAGATTCAAATATTTCACAAGAAAATATTTTCAACATAATAACAAGAGTCAAAGCATGGAAATACAAAAGGAATAAGTAATAGTTTAACATAAACTAGACAATATAAATTAGGGTTATATACAAATAATTTCTAATGAAAATTCATTTTTATTATAAACTTCATGGAACATTAATCAAGGATGATATTCCTTGATTCATATCACCTTATGAATTTAACAAATTATTTTAAGAACCTTCTCTTAACTACAATTTAATATGATAGGAATCACTTATCATTACCCAACATAAGATTTTTCTAATCAATTTTTGAAAATATAAAACACCAAAAACACATTGTAAACCTATTTAATATTATCTATTGGCTGACATGAAATTCATTCCATGCTTACCATTTTTTCAAATAAGTGTATCTCACATGTATTATATTTAAACCTTAAAAGGGAGGTAAAAAGTATCCCCAAGTGATATCATTATAAGATTAGATGTAATAAGGGATAATTTACCTTCTTAAATTCATTTACAAGTATAGTTTCTCAAATGTAATTTTTTATAATAAGGAAATAAATTCCACCATCTCATTAATTGAAAAGTAGTAGGGTAAACCTGTTTTTATAAATAGATTTAAATGGGAAAAGTGATATGTGAAAACATTTTTAAGTGGGATGTAAAATAGTTCTAAAGGGGTTAAATTTAAGAAATATGTAAATTTCCAAAAATAGACAATATAATGAAACCCCATTACAAATTTAAATATTTTCATAACCCAATATAGGGTGAAAGTCCATTTTTTTATAAAACTTCAACTAGAGTGAAAAAAACATTATGTAGAATTTGAAAAGTTAATAAGTTCTAGAATCCCAAAACATTTACAACTAGAATATCCCAATAATTATCACCTAAATAGATAAATAACTTTCCATTAGATTAATTATGTCTATTTCACTTATAATTAATTCTAGTTCAAGTGGGAAGAAGTGATTCCATTACGTATAACGTGTTTAAGGTCCTTGGAGATATGATTTAGCCAAAATGTGGGAACAACATATAGGTGTAGTTAAAGAATTTATTACATGATCACTATCCATCTTCAAAGTGGTATGGGTATACAATATGACCATATACAACAAATGTCCATGTTTTATTAATGAAACTCAATCATGTATGTGATGAACATAAATGAAAATAACTAGAAAGTGATCAAAATTTTACAAATTCTTATAATAAGATATTTTAAAGAATCAAGTATAAATCAAAAATCATATATATTTTTACAAAAAAAACATTAACTGTAATCTGAATTTTTATAAAAGACGCATTTAAAAAAACACCCATTAATATTTACAAAAATATAAGTTTATCTTGATTAATAATTTTTCAAAAAATAAGGTAGTCATATCACAATCATAAATCAATAATCACTGAAAGGGTTGATACCAAAAACCAATACCAATTATTATCTTTAAAATGTTTTATTATTCATCAATTAAGTACCTAAAATTCCATAAAAATTATTTTATAACCGAGATGTTCAATTAAAAATCCACCATAAACCATAGGTAAACTAAAATCCAAACATAACATGTGTTCAACACTCTAAAATCAATAAAATAATATTAATACAAAAATCACCAAATGAATCCATATAAAACTCCCATAAATTTATAAACATAATATTAAATCCTTAAAATAATTCACTCTAAAGTCCCTTATCACTGAAACAGTGATGAACGATATATAGATGCTTGACCTAAACCTCCTCTAGCTATGATAAAATTAATACTCTTCTAATTGAATGAATTAAACTCTGATATTTTTGGAATTCATTCAAAATATATCACTTGGAATATGAGAGATCATAAAATGGCGATGGTATAGGTGATAAGATGAAGGTAGAAGAGGGTTATAATAGATTGGGATGAGAAAAAATCACGTGGATCAAGCCTAAATCATAAATAATATGGATGGGAAGAATAAGTCCTAATGAATCCAAACGGAAATCCCTCCACCATCTAAGATGAAAAGTGGTTTATGGGACTCAATTTTGGAGTAAATATGTAGGATATAGTGATTAAATTACCCTTTCAAAATTGAAAATTTTACATGGGAATATTGGGCACCATGTAGAACCCCCAAGTCCCCCCTATCACCAACTCTCAACCTTATTCAAAAACTCAAACCCGATATTAAATGTTAATAAATATCCAAAAACATTATTAAAGTCACCATAATAAATCATAAGTTTAGAATGAATCCTAGAACAAAATCCATGCCTCTCTTTGGTTCTGATAATTTGAATGAGCTCGCATTTCTATTTCTCTAAATCACCAACACCAACCAAAAATACAAATACCTATAACATGGTTTATTTTATCTATTCTAAAATATTTATATTTTATTATAAGAGATGTTTTTATCAAAAAATTATTGTTATGAAAAACATTAAATGAGATTTTTAACAGAAATTATTTGTGGTTTATTATATTCTATAATTTTTTGAAAAGAGATAATGGTAAAATTGTTTTATCTATGATAAATGAGTTTATTAATGATTTTTTATAAAATAAGATGTTAAGATTTACCACCACCCCAAAATAGAATATTTTAATATATAAAGTCTTTTTTCTATAATGAATACCTAGCAACACATATAATATCATATAAGATATGGATGTTAATAGTTTATTTATAAAGTTTCCCCACTAAAGTAAATATGTTTTATTTCCTAGCATAAAGGAGTTGGTATATCCCAGTATGATATTCTAGGGATAATACAATTTATAATAGGATAATGGGGATATATTTTTAATTATATAAGAATATTGTATAATAAATAAAGGACTAAACAAGTCAAATACAAAGTAAAAATCAATGAATATCCCAAAATTGTTTAGGATGTGTTGGTCAAGAAAGATAATGTAATGTGTAATATTTAATTACAAAAGTGAAATAAAAATATTTAAAATTAAATTTTACAATGATAATGATAATGAACAATGAATGAAATATATATATATATAGACATAATAAGTAATCAAAATCATAATTGTCTTGGCCTGCCCCCATTGAAACACCCTAGGGTCGGAAGAGAAGATGAGCATGACCCCCAAATCCCACCTTCAATAGGGAACAGGTTGGGAACTATCACTAATGGAATCTATCATACAAATGGGAGGAATCAACATCATAAATCCCAATAAAATAAAGAAAAATCACCAATTAACTCTATATAGATTGAAATCAACGTAATTCACAGGCACAAGACATCTCTACATTCCAAATAACATAATATAATCAAAGATAATGCAAGACCACACTCCTAGAACTCCACTCCAACTAATTAAACACCATTATCTAAAATCTCTCTTTAACTATCCTACAAAACAACATAAGAAAACATTATAAGACTGAGAATCTAGAATTAATTAGTTGGATAATATTTCTAAATAATACAACATCCATGCGAAATAAATGTATTAGGATATACATATATGAAAACAACTAAGTGAAACAAAAGTAGAATCAAGAATGAGTTTCTGACAAACACTCATAATCAAGGAAAACTGTAACATATTAAGATATCATAATCTTCACCAACAACTAACTTAACTATAAACATCTATTTATATTAACAAATAATAACCTTAAACCATTTAAGGAAATATAATTAACAATATAATAATATTTGGAGACCTAAAAAAGTTACCACCACTCTTAACTACTACCAAGAGGCCCTTCCAATTCAAACTGGTAGCAAGAAAATAGGGCAATCCCCCACAAACCAACCTTGAATTCTTGGATGAAATAAAAATAAAATAAAATAATTGTTCTATTTCACTATCACAATATCTTCTATGTACTCAATAATATAATCTTCATCCATTATAACTGAAAAGCACATTACAAAAAATCATATGACCCAAACAACACATCATATCAAATATCAATCCACACATGATACAATCATTATAACCATGATAAAGACTTTTTAATAACTAAGAAACATGGTGGTAAGTGAGAAATAACTATCATAAAATAGGATACTGCAATTAATGTAGTATTAATCACTACTATTAAAGACCACATCATTCATGTTACAGTATTTATTCATTCTATATTCATGTGAAATAAATCATTTTGTTAACATTTAAGCATATCATTACACAACTCTTTAAAATTCCTATAATTTAATCTATAAAATTCAATTAAATAATTATTTATCACATTCATCACATAACCCACAATCATGGAATACCATTTTATTTATTTAGTTCATAATTATATAGTCCATCCTATTAATTAATTCTTAATCATATTACCAACAATTAAATTTTTGTTTCAATTATTCTTAATAGGAATAACATATGTTAAGTAATCAATTCATTTGATAATACTACTTCTATATTTTTTTAGTTAATATTAATAGATCGACCCATATTTTTGGATAACTATTACATACATCTCACATTAATAAACATACTTCCCCTTATAAAACATCATATTGTACTTGTAGTTATGAAACTCTTCAAGCACACATAACTTATTAAGTATTATGTTTCATGACTACTAAAACCCTACTTATAAATATATATAACTCCAATACATAAAATTTATATCTCTCTTAAAAATAATTTTACACTTTCCCCATAATTTTTAGAAGTTTAACCAACATATCCTTAAAATGAAACCAGAAGCCCCACCCTAGGAAGAAACACTAAACCACCTCCTTAAAGGGACCTCTAAATCCTCACAAAAAACCCAAAGTTCAAGACGTCATCATGAGAAATGTAAAGACCTAAAACTTAATGAACACAATAAAAGATACTAACAACATCACCCTATATCGCTCCTATAGATTAAAAAATCATAGATGACACAATTGACGAGAGGAACTTGTGTAGGGGTCTCATCAAACAAAATTAATAAAACTCCTAGAATTTTGAAAAATGGATGAATAGGGTTTTTAGTCATGGATTTGGGCCTGGAGGCTCACAATACTTGAAATTATGATTTATTTTTTGTTATTATATTTTTAATATAGAAGAGGGATGAGGGTTAATTCATGAAACATGAATGAAAATAAAAATATAGAATTGAATGCACTATATAAATGAGAAACACCTCAATTAAAGATCAATGATCAATTATTATCTCACATGTTTGACCCTCAATAATGCTATTAGTGTGTTATAATTGATTAGAAACAACCTCATTGAATCAATGGTGTGATTGGATATCACACATAGGAAGTACTTTGAGTGATCACCCAACCAATCACTCAAATTTACCACAATAATGAGTCCATTAATCATCTAAAACACTAATCCCATCATACATTATTAATAAAAATAATTATAGGGGAATTAATTTTAGAAATTTGAAAGGAAATGGAATTAAGAAAAGTGAGAGGTAAAATAATAACCTATATTCCTTAATCACCCAAAACCAAATAATAAAATTGAAAATAAATTTTAGTGCATGTAATTTGATTCGATGGTTTTCATGTATTGGGTGTCCCTTAGGTTATCCTCTCATCATAGATAAGAGTTTGAGAATCACCATTGATTCACTGTTAGAGAAACATGAATAAAGGGGGCAGTTTAGAACAAGACAACATGAAGATGAATATAATTGAATTAAAATTGTAATTTATAAATATACTAAACCTAAATAAATAAATTAGAGGATAAATTCCATGTTTTGAATATTATATAATGGAATAGGATAAATAACTTTATAATCCTTAGAATATTCTTCTTCATACTCATATAAATTCAATGTGGCAGGAAGTTAACACCTTTCTTTGGATGAAATCCTTATATACCAGACAAGGGGTGAGGATTATCTATATGATCTTATATAAAAAAAATTAATTCCTTAAATCCTTCCCACGATCACTATCTTATTAATTTCATGCATTTGTGATGCATGAAATAGTTTAGAGAATCTTCTCGATTTGGTCAAACCAAGGAACAAGTTTTGATTTCAATTTTTTTCATTTTTTGAATTTTAGTGTATAATATCCCTATATAAAATGGAATGACCTACATGTATCTTTTACATTGTATATGGGTGTTATTTTATGCAATTGGTTGATAAAAGTGATATATAGTGGTTAAAATTTGGTTGTATCCATACACAGATGGCCCGATTAACCATTACATAGGTTGGGTATGTGGGATTTACCTTAATATAGTAGTTTTTAAAATGGATTTACCCTTCTGTAGTGGCTGATGAAATTTATATAACTACATTTGAAGTTTCAAAAACTATCTTCACACAGTTGTGAGTGGATGCTTCTGTATATGACCTTTAAGAATAATGTAAATCCATGGGGTTACTATTTCTTATCTAATTAAAAACAAAATTCACCCATACATATCCTATAGATCACACCATTTACCCTCATGTAGCTCATATATGACCTTTATAAAGATGATTGAGTCAATTTAATATAACATCGAAGTCATAAAATCATAAAGTCTCACTCTAGGGACTTTTAAGTCTGGAAATCTACTATATATATTGATGTTTTATGATAGAATTCATATGATGTAGTTTTTAATTTTTCATTTTTTCCAAATTTAAATTAATATGAAATGAAATGAAAATTTATAATCTATATTGTAGAGTCATCTAATGGCGATGGTGAAGGTGTCACTGATCGCGGCCATTCAGGATTTCGTTCATGGGGGTATTTTGCCTAGGGTGGCATGTGCCACCACCCTCGTCCTCCTGCCCAAGACTAAGGACTCATCCTCGCTCTCGCATTATCGCCTGATTAGTTTCTGTAATGTCCCCTATAAGATCTTGGAAAGTCTTATCAACTAGAGCCTGGTCACCCATATTCCTCAACAGATTTCTCCCAAGCATCATAGGTTTATCGAGGGTTGATCTATCAAGGAAGAAGTTTCCTTGGTGCAAGAGATAATTAACGACGTTAACATCAAAACTTGTGGATCAAATATCGTCATCAAACTGGATATAAAAAAGGCTTACTACCGGGTTTAATGGATATTTATTAACTGAGTCTTGGCGGGTATGGGCCTTAACTCCTGGAACATGGATATTCTCTTCTATTTCTTCAGCGCTGCATGGTTTTCAATTTTTTTATGGGTAAATCTTATGGTTTCTTCAAGTCTACCTGAGGAATCATGCAAGGGGGCCCTATCTCGCATAATTTTTTCATTCTCATTTATGACATGTTGAGATGACTCATTCAGAGAAGTAAAAACAATGGGGGAATCCTCCCATATCGATGCCGGCTGAAGGCTCCAGAAATTTCCCACCTAATGTTCACTTATGATACCATCCTTTTACAGAATGGAAAACGTATATCCCTACATATCTTAAGAGAGATGCTAGATGTTTATTGTTGTTGGAGTGGGCAGAGAATCAATAATGGGAAGAGTGAATTATTCATCTCCAACAGGTGCTCGGTCGAGAGGGTGGAGTCTGTCAGCAGATTTCCAGGCATACAGAGGGGTGAGTTCCCTACAACCTACCTCAGCGTGCCTCTATCATCTGGGAGAATTCGTATTCGGTACTTCGACACCATCCTCTCCAGGATTACGGAGAGAGTGCTAAATTGGAAAAATAAGTTCTTATATTTTGGTGGGAGGATTACCCTGGTGAATAGAGTCTTGGTGCCTTCCCCCATTCACGGCCTCTCCTCTAGCAAGTTCCCCAATGGTGTGATCAAATCCATTGATAGGATCCTCACCTACTTTATCTGAGACCCGTACGCAGAAGGGAAGAAACACTGGGTGTCATGGAATATAATGGCGAAACCTGTGGGGGAAGGGGGGGAATCAGCGTGTGCAACCTCAGTGATACCATCTTCTATAAGAATGCAAGGCTTGCATGGAGCGTGATAGAAATATGTACTCTCTGGGGATCTACAATGAACAGGCACAAGCACGCGTCTTGGTTTCAATGATCAGTGGATGGGGGTCGCTCTACCCTCTGGTTGATGGTTGGTCCAATTGTTGAGGTCATTAGTCACTTCGCCCGATGGTTGGTTGGGAGAGGCGACCTCTCTTTCTAGAACCAGGACTGGGGTAGAGGTGTACTATAATTTACTGGGTTCTCGACCATGAATATAGTGTTCAGGTAAGCGAGCCTCTTCCCATCTTTTATCTATGCGGTTTTGGATAAGAGTTAGAGGGAGTGTTTCCATCTCATTGAGATGAACTCAGAAGATGATAGATGTGTCTTCACTGATTCCCCCTCAGGCCTCTTCTCATCGAAGGCCTTCCGGGGTGTGGTTCATGACTCAATGCAGCTAGGGGGTGGAATGAGATTATCTCGGTGAAAATCATTCCCACTAAATACAACTTTCTCAAATGGAGGATTTATAACAGAGCCCTTTCGGATGATGATAACATCCGCAAGTGTGGCGTCCAACTGGAATCTAGGTTCATGTGTTGTAGTGTTCATATAGAGGAGAGCTCTACTCATCTATTCTTATATAGTGAATGGACGAGAGAGGTTTGGAATTCCATGGGATAATTCTCAGTGGTTCTTGCTATGTATGCCTACATCCTTCCATTTTTTGAGGATTGGTTTCATGTATCTATGGAAGGTGGGGTGGAGAAGGTGGACTGCTTGGTGTTTCTGCATGTCGGTTGTTGGTGTATTTGGAAGGCGCGGAACAATATGAAGAATTAGAGTAGGGAAGTGACATCCTGAGTGATTATTTTTTGGGAAAAAACATGTTGCTGGACTGGAATAAGGTAGTGAAGTCTTGGAAGGTTGCTCCCTAACTCAAATGATTTCGATCATATTCTAGGGTGAATATGTCTTCTAGTAGCATGATAGGAAACTGGGTAAGCTAGCATACTCTTTTGGGTGGCTTGAAACACAATATGGAAGGTTCTTGTATACAGGGGTACATGAGCGGCGTAGGGGTGATCTAGGATGTTTATGGTGCTATTTACTTAGCATTCTCAGCCAGGCTGGGTCAGGGATCCTCTCTTCAAGCGGTGGCTCTGGATATGCTCATTGGCCTCAACATCTGTAGGCAGCAGGGGATGGAAATTTCAGAATTTGAAATAGAATCCTTTTTTGTTCACGATTCCTTGAAAGGGGGTGGTGTCGCGCCTTGGTCGATATGCTAAACTATCCAAAAATGCAAAATAATTCTCAATAGCAACTTTAGTGTACGACATACATGGAGGGAGGGAAAGAAGGTGGCCGACTACATGGCCTCAGTGGTGTACCCTGGCATGGTGTATCTGTTTCTACACATGGATGGCAGTATTAAATCCAAGGGGATCAACTTTATTAAAGGGGATTCCCTTGGGTTACACTACTTCAGACCCCCGTAGGTTTCTTTTTTGGGGGAGGGTCATCTTTTGGCCACCCTTTTTTGACTTTCTTTTAGTTTCTTTAATTTTAAATAAAATTACAATAATGATGATGATTATTATGTAGATTTATTCAATGGTTATGCTAATGTCATATGAGCCTATTAATTCCATTTTTAGACCTTCCAACATGAAAATCATTTACTTAATGTAGAATTTCATCAAATTTATATTAGAAATGATTTAACAAATAAAAATCAAAATTTACAGCATAAAGAAAAAGAAATATTGAGGTTAATTTATGCATTCAAAGTTAATCCACAAATTAAATATCCCATTTAGAACTAATATTTGATCCAATAATAATTTATTTCTAGATTTTCAAGATTAACAAAAATGAGTAATTTTATTTGTATTTATACTATTTGGGGGTTATTTATAAATGAAAAGGATTTATGAAATATAGAAATATTGTCACTCATCACTCTCCACACTTGCACTATTTCAATCCTAGGAAATTAAAATAATTCAACCTTTTAAAAATATTTTTCTTACCTAGGTTCAAACACATATACTAGAAAATAGGGAATATAAAAATTCATCCATTATTGAAAATTTTCATACCTCATATATGAATCAATCTTACCACCTTCCTTAAATATAAGTCAATTTTTTAGTTTCAAGAGTGAAATAAGTCATATATTAGTGTAATTAAAACATTAACAAGGGGAATATTCAATTATCACTCTCCCCTTATGTTCCTTATAACCAATTTCTATTTCACAGTTCTATGATATAACCCAAATGATATTCTTATAATTCAATTTCCCCCTTCTTCATTTGGGTTCAATATACCCCTCAAATAAATTCCATAATTTTTTTATAATTAGAAACTTATTGAATTTCTATTATCCATGTATTGTGAAAATATGTTATTCAATATAAAATGAAATTTATTACTCACACACCCAATGCCTAACTCTCTAAAAACATCATTATGGGATACTAATTTACCATTTTAATCTAGATTGAAAGGAATTATATGTCTATCATTTTATTTGAATCCTATAGGTGTTTTATTAACAAATGAAATGTTACAACATTTCAAGTTGAAAGATATAATTTCCTTATGTTATAATTGTTGGTTCAAGGCACAGTAGAAGCGTGTTGGTGGGTGCACCCAACTTTAATTTTAGCATTAACAATGATTAATACGATATCTTTCATGAAAATAAAATGTCGGATCCTTGGAAGAGAACTAAAAGCGAAAAAGAAATAGGGGAGTCCCCAAACCACATATAGGGTCATCATATATTGGTTATAATTAATTTAATTAATTGACAAGAATTACCTTGATGGAATTATTTCTTTGTTGATGTTTCCGGTCACAATCCGATGTGATCTTTCATTTCATCATAGAATCCAAGTGTAGGATTCCTCTAGTTGTGATCCACATATCTCTTGACATCATCGTAGGGATCTCCGGGTGCTAGCACGGAAGAGCCTTCACTTGTAATATCCGCCTTCGATCACCTTGATCTAGTGGAGGTGGATCTCTCTCTCATAGCTTGAGAGTGTTCTTGGTGGAAAAAGAATTATCTCTTGTCTTAAGTGATTTTCCAAATACATTGTTCACAACCACAAAAATTTATAGGCTAATGAGAAATATATAATTGGGATTTTTAATTACATATAATAGTAAAATGAAATAATTACCCGAAAGAATTTATTCATTTCCTTTAATTCTTAGTAATACCCCAAGTATAATAATTACTGTTGACTATTATTATTACCAGACATGTGCCCAGAAAATTACACCTAATATTATTTAATTAAATAAAAAATATTATTTAACATAAATTCCTAGAAAAAAATACACGGCATGTATATTTAATATACATGGTGTGTACTTTTGTTTTTCCATTTTTCTTTATTTCCTCCACCACATTTATTAGACATTGAATAATGTATATTTATTTATCAAATAAATATCTCTACATTAGTTGCTAATAAATATATTATTTTACCCGAAATATATTCTCTTGAATAACTAGTGTTGAAATAAATGTGATTAGGAATTATTGATTAATTATTATACCACAACCAGGAATAATATTTATTCAACTTTTTAAATTAATATTTAGCTGAGATACTTGGACATGCTTAGTGTGTAATCCTTTAGGCCTATTTCTCAATGGCATTAGGCAGAGCCTACCTAAAGTCCAAGGTTAGCATCTAGAAACACGCCAAGGAACTCATAGAGAAATAAGTTAGTGCCATAATGACATGTCACCTCCTACGAATTCTTGACGTGTAATGTAATCCCTTTGTCTCGATATCTCGAATCAAGCGGGTATCATGCTAGTGACATCAACTCATGTGCTTGATTATTCTTTATTTGACTTCTTGGAATTAAACTCACCCATTCCTCACCATGGCCATTGATTTATTTAGGCTATATCAATTCCATCAATCTTTCTAAGATATCTACTTCTATTATCGAACAGAAGTTACAAATCCTTTCTCGCATTATCTATTAATGCAGTATTACTCGTGATGCACCCAACATATCCTACCTCACTGAGAACAGTGTGTCATCATAGTTTTCATCAATACATCTAAGTGTATGAGTTGTAATACCCATTAATAATAATATTAAAGTCTAAGGATCAATACACACATCTGCAGATAGGAACATCCAATGACACTATGAAATGTGGATTTCTTACTGGCGCGTCTCATTCTCATAATATCTTCATGAATATTACCAAGGGTACACACCATCTGAAGGTGCCTGAAATTTTTATGAGTCCTCACCCCTAATGGCCTGTGTTATTTGTGTCCCTAAAATAACATCATCCGACCATAGAACATATATTCAAGAACAGTGTTATAGCACTTCTAGGTTCTCATCATAACAGGGATCCATTGTGACCCTTTAATGCAACAGCTATCCTTAGGACATTATCACATGAATTTTCATACATAAGAACTATCAATAGGTGATAATGTATTTATTAATGAATAAAGTACAAAGTAGTTGGTTCTAGGCCACCAACTCCAAAAGACTCCCACTTGGACTAGAGCCAACTGCTAACAAATTTTAACTCACTAACTCTCACATGATATTCAAAATTCTTCTGAGAAAGGCCTTTAGTCATGGGGTCTACCATGTTCTCTTCTGTGGATACTCTTCTCACTATAACTTCACCCCTTTGATATAAATCCCTCATGAGGTGATACTTTCGATGTATGTTCTTTGTCTGTTGATGTGACCTTGGTATTTTTGCAAGATCCACCATTGTAGTATTATCACAACACAATGTGATAGGATCTTTACTGCTAGGAACCACATCAAACTCCTCGAAAAACTTCTGAATCTAGACGACTTCCTTGGCTATATCATAAGATTCTATATATTCGGACTTCACTGTAGAATTAGTGACAACTAGTTGCTTTGAGCACTTCCAACTCAAAAATCCTCCATTGAGATAGAAAACATATCCAAATTTTGAATATTCATGACATAATTGGATAAGAATAAGAACAAGCTGAAAGCCTCAGGGGTGACCTCGTGAAGACCATCCGCAGAGCCCCCATCGCATCATGGCCACCGCTAACAAAGGAGGCGGGATACCCCACGAACCCATTTGACGTTCGTGATCCCGAATGGCCTCGCGTTCATCATGAACCAAGGAGGTGCGATGCCCCGTGAACCCTTTTGATGTTCGCAATCCCACCATGGAGCAAGGAGGAAGGATGCCCCGCTAACCCCTTTGATGTTTGTAAGCCCCCCACGGTGCAACGAGGCAGGATCCTCTACGAGCCGATTTGATGTTCGTGAACCCACCGCGAACAAGCTTCGTCTTTGGCCGAGCGATCTCTAATTCATGGAGACTCTTGCCTATAAATATTGGGCTCCCCTCAAGGCCAACAGACGGATGATCCGACCATTCACCTTATTAGCTCCTGAATTGCGAAGCACTTCCTGCTCAGTGAACCATGATCTTTTCTAGGTACTTTTGCATCGCGAAGTGTCTCCCCCCCTTGATTTAATTCCTCCCCTCTTTAGAGAGGGATGCCTTTCACAGATCCCACAGGCCTCTGTGAAGGAAGGGGATACCCAAGGGAACTTGGGTCCTCGCAAAGCACTTATGCTTCGCGAATCACCCTCCATACACATGTGGCCCACAACCTAAGGTAGGGTCACTATACCTTGCGAGGTACATTGCTTCCCAAAACTACACTTCGTGAGGCACCCTTTCTTCATGAGAAGTCACTCCGCAAAAGCCTTTCCACTCCATAAAGCACCTACCATATATGCCTATTCCCTACTCCAAGGTCAGGCCACTTCACTTCGCGAAGCATACCCCTTCACAAAGCCCCTCCAATTCATGGAGCACCAGAGCTTCACAAGGATCCTACCAATAAACCCCTTTGCTCTACAATTTTTTTCCCGTGCAACCTTCTATGTTTTCATGAAGCAATTTCAAATTCCCTTGGATGATACTTATCATTGCGTTACTTCACCTCATTCTTCTTTGCATAGGCATGCTAACGGCTATTGCTTCTTCGTATAGTCATGCTAATGTGGACCCCCCAATGGATCACTCCATAAAAACCCCTCGCCATGGAATTTTTGATGCCTTTCATTCCTTAAGGGGTGGGAGGTACTAGTCATGTAAGTCCTACTGGTGCAGAGTGAACTTACCTCATCCAAGATGCAGGACGTTAAACTGCCAAGAACCATCATCCTCAGCACATGATGTTAAACTGTGACCTCACCCCAGTGTCTGTCCATGGGGAAAGGTAAACCATCTTGTTGTAATCCCCTATCTTTTCTTGCAGGAGGCATAACCCATGCTCCTCCTCTCTTTTTCTGTGCCAAAGCCTAAGAGGAGAGATGTGGACAGGGATTTTGTTAACCCTTACTTCTCCCTCAGGGCTTTTCCACCATCCTAGCTTCAACCTTGGAGTATTTCCCAGTCTCCACTCCCCGGGGCCACTCCTTGGATAAGCCCATGTTTCCACTTTGGGCCACTCAATGCATAAGCCCATGTTTCCTCTTTGGGCTACTTACCACATTTAAGCCCCATTCTAGTTCCACGAACTCACCTTTTGTGACATGATCATCAGGTCTCTACTGCCTCTTGTTTCTCACACCAATCATGACTGACGAGGACTTAGAGTAAGCATCGACCATGAAATCCTTTCTGGAAAGCCTAGAGTGTAATCCCCACACCATCCCTAAGTAAGTGAACTTTGATCCTTTCCAAGACAAGGTACGTAGGAAGCCTCCCTAAGGTTCAAGCCCAACACACGGTCATTCCGGCCCCCTTCATGTTGGTTTAACACAACCAACCAAAACTACGTAGGCTTTAATCCCCGTCTCCTAGACAGGGTAAGTAGGAAGCCTTCCTGAGGTTCAAGCCTAATAACCACTGGTCCTAAAAACCACTCCACGTTGGTCCATCCCTATCCTACATGACATTAAACTGTATTCCCCTTTTGTGCCCCATCCAGTGGTAAGCCATTGTGATCACCTACCTAATGGAAATCCATTGTGAACATCATGAAACGATAAGCGGTTGTGATCCCTACTCAAAGGTAAGTCGTTGTCAACTTCAGTCAGTGATAAGTCATTGTATACCTAAACCTAGTGGTAAGTTGTTGTTATCCCCTTTCTCAGGACTCATATATCTAGTCCATCCTAGTGGCGTCAGATCAACCTTGGGCTTCTAACCACGCATAACCACAGTAAATCATTAGGTCAATGTTCTTTGCACACACCCTGATTATATACCCCATCCTAATCTACGTTGACTTTGATTCCCTACCACAGGGATACGTTGGAGGTCTCTTCGAGGCTCAAGCCCAACATCATCGTCGCCCTCAAGTCAACTTCATTTCATTCTCCATCCACTTCACTTAATCATCCATCATCCATCCTAATTCTTTCCTAGGCCACCACATCCGGGTGAAATCATGTAAATTCACCCCTCCACCACTCCTAGCAGTAACTGGGTAACTAACCATGTGTTATCCCATACATTAGTGTTCCCTCAAGGGGTTACACCAATTTGATCAACTCTTGTCACTGTTTCGATCAGTCTGATCCACCTATGCTAAATGTTAATCTTATGGAATACCCCATGTTAAACATGGGAAGATAAGGAAAACCTTAGAGACATGCCTATGACATATAATTCCCCACATGCGATGTGGGATTCCTCAGGCTTTCGCACCTTCGAGAATCCCTATAATAAGGCGAAGAAACCTAGACGTGCTAGTGTTCCAGTGTCCAAAAACACCAATGATTTCCAATGTAAATACTCCCCTAACCAAAGGTTGTTTCCCTGGCTAGACCCCTTGGAATGTCCCAACAGAAGAAATGTAATTAACCGGTGTCCATGAAGATATATCACTGGGAAGAAATTCACAAACAACGTCTTAAGACTATAAGGGAGACCCAGACTAGGTGACGAGTTCCGAGGAGAAATCCATGAATGGAGGAACTGAAATCCTGTCATCCCATTTCAATTAAGGGGTAAACATATCTGAAAAAGTGATGGATGTTTCAAACCTTTGGAAAGCGGGAATGTGAGGCAACATCCCGCGCGTCCTCGTCATCCTCAATAGACGGATGCGCACACCCCGATGAAAGCATCGTAAATAGTGAATTCAGATCATTCTGATCTGTCTGGAAGCCGGCATCAGCATACCCGCTGATGACAAGCTCCTCGTCTCCTCCATAAACCAAGAATATATCCTTGGTTCTTCTCAGATACTTAAGGATAGTCTTATCAGCAGTCCAATACTATTCTCCTAGATCTTCTTGATATCTTCCTACCATGCTCAATGCATAGGCAACATCAATCCTAGTACATAACATTTCATGCATGATTGATCATGTAGCCTAGGAATATGGGATCTTACTCATTCTATCTTTCTATTTTTGTGTCTAAGGAAATATTTTCTTGGAAATATATAGGCCATGTGACACTAGAACTAATCCCCTCTTGGATTGTTCCATACTAAATCTCTTTAGTATATAGTCAATGTATGTACCCTGACTTAGCCCAAGCAGCCCCTTGGATCTATCATGAATGATCTTGAACTATAGAATGTAGGATGCTTCACCCATGTCCTTCATAGAGAAACACTTTTTCAACCAGTCCTTAAGAGACTGTAATACTGGTACATCATTTCGAATAAGAAATTTTTCATCATTATATACTACTAAGATAATGATCACATTCACATTAAACCACTTATAAACAAATGGAACACATTCATTCTTAATGAAACCAAATTCCTTTATGGCTTCATCAAATAGAATTTTCCATGACCTGGATGCTTGCTTTAATCTATAAATGGATTTTTGTAACTTGAAAACCCGTTTGGATTCACCTAGTCTCATAAACCCTTCTGGTTGGGTCATATAAAGATGTTCCTGAAGGTTACTGTTAAGGAATGTTGTTTTAACATCCATTTTCCAAATCTTGTAGTCATGGTAAGCTGCTATTGAAAGTATGATCCTTATGGAATTAAATATGGAAACTGGTGAGAAGGTTTCATCATAGTCAATTCCTTGACGTTGTCTGAATCCTTTAGCCACCAGCCTTGCTTTAAAGGTGCTAACTTGACCTTACAGGTCCAGTTTTCTCTTGAATACGTATTTGCATCCAACAAGCTTTACATCAACTAGCTCATTGACCAGAACCATGATTTGGTTCTAATACATGGAATCCATCTCAGAATTCATAGCTTCTAGCCATCTTACAGCTTTTGAGACTTTTACTGCTTCCTTATAAGATAGATGTTCATCATTGTCCAACAATTATGATTCCCCATCTTGAGTGACTAGGAAACCAAATCCTTCTAGTTCCCTTACCTCTCTTCAGATCCTACGCAGTACTTGTGTTTCTAGAACCTCTTCCATGGGGACCTGTGGAACTTTTTCCCACACCAACTCCTACGTATCGTAAGCATTAACTTCTTCTAAGTAAATCTTGCTCCCACTATCCATTTTGAGGATGTGTTCCCTCTCAAGAAATATGTATTGTCTAGCAATAATCACTTTCTTGTCTAAAGGGTTATATAGGTAATATCCCTTTGTTTCTTTGGAAAATCCTATAAAGATACACCTCGTTCCTTGGTGTTCTGGTTTGTTGCCTGAGAAGTCTTTAACAAACTCCTCGCATCCCCATACACATGTGTGCGACAAAATGGGTTTCTTTCCATTCCATAACTCGGAGGGAATTCCATTTTCTTCCTTAGTTGGTACTCAGTTTAATGTGTATATTGTAGTTTTTAATGCATATCCCCAAAATGATAATGGAAGATCTGCATGACTCATCATTGAACTCACCATGTCTAAAAAGGTGTCGTTAATCCTTTCACTAACATCATTCCAATGTGGTGTATAAGGAGTAGTGAGTTGAGATAGAATCCGAAACTCCCGTAGAATATTGATGAACTCTTGGTTCAGATATTCTCCACCTCGATCTGATCGAAGATTCTTTATTTTCTTACCATGTTGATTCTCTACTTCATTCCTTAATTCCTTAAATTTCTCTAAGGACTCTGACTTATACCTCATTAAGTAGACATATCCATAAATACTTAAATCATCATTAAAAGTAATTAAGTAAGAATATCTACCTCTAGCTTCTTCTAGAAATGGTCAGTACACATTCGTGTGTACCAGTCCTATAAGCTCTGTGGCCCTTTCACCCTATCCACCGAAAGGCATCTTGTTTATTTTACCTTGTAAACAAGTGTGACATCTATCAAGTGGTTTTAGCTCAATAGAGTCTAAAGAGCCATCTTGGCAGAGCTTTATCGAGCACTTCTCGTTTACATGACCAAGACGGTGATTCCACAACTCGGTGATGTATGAGTCATGTGAGTTTGTTTCATTATCGATTCCCAAAACTTTTTTGTCGTAATTTAATACATACAAATCATTATTTAAATGTGCCATAACATAACATATGTTGTTCTTATAAAATAATCAACCATTATTTCAAAACATGAAAATAAATCCATCTATATCTAAACATGATACATAAATTATGTTTTTGGTAACACTAGGCACATAATAACAGTTATGTAAAACCAAAATCATCCCAGTTGGCAATGAGAGGTGGTAATCTCCAATGGCTAACGCAAATAGCCTCATGCCATTTGTAGCTCGAAGATCCACCTCTCCTCTGGTAATATTTCCAAATCTACTTGGTTTCTACATTTGAATACATATGTGATCCCCACAAGATGTATCTAATACCCAATGTGTAGAAATGGAAAGATTACCCTTCATAACGAACACGCCTTTAGCGTCCCGACACTTCTAGGTGCAGTTCCTCTTCCAGTGGCCTTGCTTTCCACATGAAAAACATGTCACCTCACATTCCTTGCCCTGCCACTAGATCTTCACCTTCTTGGAGGGACAGTGCTTAGGGGCTTCAGATCTTTTATAATTCGTTGGCCCTTTTCCCTTGTCCTTCATTTTCTTATTCACTATAAATACTATGGGTTTTTCATGCCCCATATCCTTATCTACCTGGCGAATTAAGTTCAAAAGTTTCGATAGACTCTTCTCATTATTTCTCATGATGTAGTTGAAAATAAATCTAGAGAAGGTCTTTGGAAGTGATGATAGGATGAGATCTGTACGCAACTCATCCGTAAACTTAATCCCTATGATGTCTAGGTGTTCAATGTAGCCAATAGGATTGACTACATGAGGCCCATCTGGCGCAGACTCTCCAATATTAGTTGTAAACAAAGAGTTGGAGATATCATATCTTCTATGTCTCTCCTTCTCTTGGAAGATATCCTTAAGGTGAGACATCATGTTATACGCTTCAATATTTTCATGTTGCTTCAAGAGCTCATTAGACATGGCTGATAGAATCTAACACTGGACATCTGTGGCATCATCCATGGGTTTCATATAGAGAGATAGTTCCTCATCACTGGACTCTTTTCTAGGTGCAACCAGAATAGGCTCTTCCAACACATACAATTTCCTCTTGTGGAAAAGGATTACATGTAAACACCTCTACCATTCCTGGAAATTGGTGCCGGTGAGAAGATTTTTCTTCTCGAGTATAGTTCACAATGATATGTTTGAATTCATTTTTCTTGTCCTTTCTAAAAATTAAGATGATAAAAGGTTTTTTACTTTATCATGATAAAACAAAGACAAATAAATAATTAATACTTATTTTCTACCACTATTTTATCAAAATCCAATAGCCCTCACCATTGACTTCAGAATATTCTATTGCCTGAATATTATAGTGTAAAGGATACATATTTCACTTCGAATTACCCCAACTAGGGTTGGTCAATAAAATTGAATGGTTTTAGGTAGGCATTCTAAATTCCAACTGCATTAACTCACAGCTCCTTGATTTGTTGAGTGAACTTCCCAATCCTGAAACCCTTTTATTTTGGATTTCCTCAAACATTTCCTCTTGGTCACACCAAGTCCTACTGTGGCAGTCAACCCTTTTTGTGAACCAAGTCAACTCAACCCAAATCCTTGAATTAGAATTCCCCAATAATTGAAAACACCCCAACTAGGGTTGGTCAATAACTTTTAACTATGATTCGATTCTAACTAAGATTATAGAAGGCCATACCGACATAATATTTCATTAAGGGGTTTTATCCCTATATGTAAATTTACAATTTATTATCTTTTATTACATTATTTTTAATATTAAGAGGGATATAATTAAGTTATTAACCATGTCTAACATAATATTTATGCATAAACTAGTCTTATTTTTATTCCATCTTGTATGCTTGTTTAATTCATTAATTGTGTGATTATGACAACACACCCAAAATAAATAAACCATGCAACTGAAATAAATAAAATAAATGGTATAATCACGAGCTTATTATGTTGGTTAGTTTATCTAGCAGTTGATAAACTAACCCAATACCTAGGGTATAAACACCTTGAGCCTTTCGGGTTTGTGTTTATAGCTTTTCACCTGTCCACCTTTGTATCTCCTCGGATTGGTTTCACCTTGGCTCCTGACTTGAGCCGCCTCCACTAGATTGGGCGCTCCATCTATTACATATTCATTTATCTCACATGAAGGTTGGGGGTAAAATGGGTTTATTAGATAAAATAATCCTTGGGCACACAGGCCTTACCTATTAATGAGGAGAAGGCTCGTAGGCCAACAAATTTAATTTAAATAAATAAATTAAAAAAAACCATTCATATACAAACATCTTGGTATAGCTCATGACCATCCATAAATACAACGATATTTACGCATAAATAAAACAATGATTCAATTATCTAATCATTCTTGTTTATGATAAATCACACTCGAATCAATTAATTATCAATAATTAGTCATTCCTTTTATCATAAACCCTTTAATGAATTTCCTTGAGATTCTCATCCATCATAATTTTAGACAAATAAATTCATTTAAAATTATCTTTGTACGTAACTTGTACCTTGGATGGAACCTGGTGAATTCTCATCCATAACTACCCAATGAGTAGAAATGAACATTATGCAGATGTAAAATTAAATACATATATATAAAACACTTATCACGTATCATGCCTTAGATTTACGCCTGCACTATGGAACACGTCTCAAGGGTTTGTATAATTTAATAATACATTTTAATAAATCTGAGTAATTTGGATGAGTACAAGTCATGTAGTACAGACTACACGATGTGTAATTTTTTTCACCATCCATCTGAAGTACACGCTCAAGGACATGGTGTGTAGATGTAATTCGGAAATATTCAGAGTACACGGCATGTTCAGTGGGACACATGCCATGTAGTATCCGTGTTACATGGTTTCCATCTGGGAAGTGGTGTATATGGTACATGGTCCAACCCTAACCCGAATGGACTACATGCCATGTTCAGTGGACCACACATCATGTAATCTGAAAATCGTGTGCCACATGTTCATGGTCAACACATGGTGTCATTTATGACTTAGAAATACTCCAATACATGGACGGATTTGGTAGAATAGTCTGATTCATTGAACCTAGACTCCACGGCATGTGCTACCGAATACATGTTGTGTATTCTATTTTTGTATGGCCAGGAATGTTTCCCACCTCCGGATGAGATCCTCTATTTTATTTTAATCAAAATTAAAATAAAAATTCGTTTCAATAAGGTGAACAAGAAACAATAGAGGGGGAAAAGATCTCAAGAATTAGATTTAAATAACGATTAACTTGAATTGAAACAACTAAATTATTAAATACGTAAATCACCAATGAAAAACTAAATAATTATAATCAATGATATGACCCCTCTGATACCACTTGTTGGTTCTGGACGTAGTGGAAGCGCGTTGGTGGGTGTACCCAACTTTAATTTTAGCATTAACAATCATCAATCTGAGATCCTTCACAATAATAAAATGATGGATCTTCAGAATAGAACAAAGAATGAAAAAGACATAGGGGAGTCTCAGAACCATAGATAGAAATGTCATATGTTGGTTATAATTAATTTAATTAATTTTCAAGAATTACCTTGATGGAATTATTTCTTCGTTGATGTTTCAGGTCACGATCTGTTGTGATACGTCATTGCATTGTAGAATCCAAGTGTCGGATTACTCTAGCGGTGATCCACACGTACTCCACGTATCTTTGGAAATCACCGAAGGGATCTCCGAGTGCTAACACAGAAGAGCCTTCGCATACAATATCCACCTTCGATCACCTTGATCTGGTGGAGATAGATCTCTCTCTCATATCTTGAGATCATTCTTGGTGGAAAATTAATTCTCTCTTGGCTTCAGAGATTTTCCAAATCCATTATGCACAACCACAAAAATTGATAGGATAATGAGAAATATATAATTTTTATTTTTAATTACAGAGAATAATAAAATGAATTAATTACCCAAAATCATTTATTCATTTCAATTAATTCTTAGTAATACCTCATGTCTAATAATAACAGTTTACAATTATTGTTACCTGACATGCGCCTAGATAATTATTCCTAATATTATTTAATTAAATAAATAATATTATTTATCATAAATTCCCATAAAAAAATAATGGTTTGTATATTTAATATACACAGTGTGTACTTTTGTTTTTCCATTTTTTCTTTATTTCCTCCACCACATTTATTAGACCTTGAATAATGTCTATTTATTTATCAAATAAATATGTATGCATTACTCTATAATAAATATATTATTTCACCCATAATATTTTATCTCGAATAACTAGTGTCGAAATAAATGCAATCAAGAATTCTTGAATAATTTTTAAATCACAATTAAGAATAATATTTATCCAACTTGTTAAATTAATATTTAACTGAGATACTTGAACACACTTAGTGTGTGACACTCTAGGCCTCTTTCTCAGTGTCATTAGGAAGAGCCTGTCTAAATTCCAAGGTTAACATCTAGAAACATTCTGAGGCACCCATAGAGAAATAATTTAATGCTGAAATGACATGCCACCTCCTACGAACTTTTACCGTGTAATGTAATCCCTTTGTCTCAATATCTAGAATCAAGTGGATTGCATGCTAGTGCTATCAACCCATGTGCTCGATTATTCTTTCTTTGACTTCTTGGAATTGAACTCTCCAATTCCTCACCATGGATATGGATTTATTTAGGCTATATCAATTCTATCAAAGGCCTGAGATATATACTTCCATTTTGGAACAGAAGGGAAAAATCCTTTCTCTCATTATCTATTAATGCAGTATTATGCATGACACACCCAACATATCCTACCTCGCTGAGAATAGTGTGTCATCACAGTTTTCATTAATATGTGCGTGATTTGTAATACCTATTAATATTAATCTTAAAGTCTAAGGACCAATACTCACGTCCCCAGATAGGAACATCCAATGACACTATGAAATGTGGATTTCCTACTGGCGGGTCTCGTTCTCATAATATCCTCCAGGATATTACCAAGGGTGCACACCATGAGAAGGTGCCTCAAAGTTTTATGAGTCCTCACCCCTAATATATTATGTTATTTGTGTCCCTAAAATAACATCATCCGACTATAGAACATATATTCAAGAACAGTGTTATGGAACTTCTGGGTTCTCATCATAACAGGGATTCGCTATAACCCTTTAATGCAACAGCTGTCCTTAGGACATTATCCCATTAATTTTCATGAAGAATAACAATAAATATGTGATAAGTTATTTATTAATGAATAAAGTACAAAGTAGCTGGTTCTAGGCCACAAACTCCAACAATAATTCAAATTCTTCTTCAACCTTTTCAAACACACTCTTTTTATTAGTTCTAAAATAAAAATATCCCTGAAAATATGAGTAAAATTCACTTAGTAATCATAAAAAACTAGAAATTTCATAATTAATGAAATCGATATACTAGTATGAATTAATCATTGGGAATGATAGTAATTATAGGAAAATTTTAGTAACCTAAAAATAATCTAAAAATATATAAACAAATTAACATATATAATTTTATTTAAAAATTATAAAAAATAATTTTAAAAATCTTTTATACTAATTGATAATAGTTTTCAAACCTCACCTATACTTTTTTAATGCAACTCATCTTAAGTTCAAGTTAAGTTCACATATAAAAGTGAATAAATATATGAAATAGGGAATAAAATAACCTAGTTTATTTTTTCATGTAATGTTCAATTATGATCCCTTATTTGTGCTTTGTATATTATTTTGTGCTAGAAACCAAGATTTTTATCCGCTTTGGTAAACCTACATTTAATAAATTAAATGTAAAAAATGTTATTGAAATCTAAATAAATAAATATTGGTATGATTCCCATGTACGTACAAGGATTTTATCACCCCCAGTAAGCGGATCAAGTTATTAAGCCCAATTAGATGGTGTTTGGTTTCTTTAATAAAAAACACCACATTTTATTTTTATTAATTTCCATAAATGGAGACGGGTGTTCGAGAACCCCATAAAATAACTAATATGTTGACATACAAATAAACTGAAAAGAAAATAAATAATGTAAGGAAGAGGGAATAGAATGTAAGGGGTGTTTCTATTGGAAGTTATATCCTCTCGGATTGTGATTCATAGTGATGATGAGAAGTTAATAAATAATCCAGAGGTTATTGAGTTTTATCTTCATGTTCATCCACTTATTTGGTGGTATTTTGGTCACTCTTTAGGGATAATTGTATAAATATTTCTTTAAAATAGCGAGGTTGTAGTAATTTTGTATCTTATCCACCCACTGGTATGTGATTAAATTATTCCAGGGTATATTTGAGCATATTTTCAAAACAAAATTCATTCAACTCATCATTTTCCTACTGAATATCATCATTATTAATATATATATCATTTTTTCTTCTATGGTGGTTACTTAGACACTTCATCACTTTCCATAGAAAATTATTCCTAGATTGAACTAAAAACTCAACATAAAAAGTGTTGGAATTCATTTAAGGTAGTGAAATGTAAGAAGAAAAAACTTTTCCAAATATATTTATACTCCCTTAGGTATCTCAAACATGATCCTTTTCTCTTGAAGGTATAACTTGGTGTTGGTTTATTCATGAAAGGGTAGTGGATATATCGACTTCTCTTCAAATCCTAGTATATATTTTTATTCCACTTTATCCAAAGAAAAATCCACAATCTGTGATTCTACTCCATTAAAACACAAGGGGTAGATTTAAAATAAATCAGAAAAAATAGATTTCAAGGTTTAAATATCTCCATTTAAGATATCATCCAAAAAAATATTTTATTCAATGGATTCCTTGAGTAAAACCTCAGAAATTTGAGGAGTGAAGGTTCTTCAGGAATTCATTCAGCCTTCTAATTTGAGCAGAGTAGTAGTTATTCTAATTTTTCATCTTTGTCATTTTATACTTACTCCATGGGAATTTTGAGGGTAGTGGATATCATCATCATCATGTCATTAAATGCTACCAAATAAATTTATTTCTCTTTCAAATGTTGGTCTGATAGAAAATAGTTAGTAATGTAGCCTTGAATATCATATAGTGTTGGTTTATGTTTATTTGGATGATGTTGGAGTATATTCTATAGATATTGATTGAATTAATTAATATAGTATGTTTTATCATCCCAACCTTGGATTTTATGAAATGTTTCTCTAGCTATAGTTATTAAACAATATCTATAGTATTCTATAGGAAGGTTAATTGATTAGTTTTAAATAAATGGGTCAGGTGTGGCATCATGGACATAGAAGTTATTTTAGAAATTTCATTAAACTAGAAAAAATTTATTGATCCATTATTATAGAATGTTAAACTATAGATTATTATCCATGTTAAAGAAAAGATATAAATAATAAAATAAAAAATGAAAACAAATGATAATAAAAACAAAAATTTTATGTGTGAATGAGATACATAAATACTCAATGTAAATCCATAATAATAGCATTATGTTTATGAGAATTCATGTCATAGGGATCTTGTCAAACATAATTTATCAAACTCATGGAATACATCATAATGGTTTAACATGGTTATATCCCAATGAGACGGTCCTATAGACTCACTATCCTACCACAAATGATTATATTTATATTTTTTATGTAAGAGATAGTGAGGATTAATGCATGAAATATGAAAGAAAATAAAAATGTATGAGAGAAAGTAGACACCCCTGGATTCAACCATAGTGATATATCATTGTATCATATATTTTACTCTCTATCCTACTCTATATATGTTACAAGATCACTTCGTAAATAGTTTGAATGGATATCACCATTAATAAGACTCTCGAGTGATTAACCCACCACTCTCCCAAATTTAAAAATGTGATTCCTTATACCATTTAATCCATTGATACTATTGTACATCATTGATCCATGAAATGGTAGAGGAATTTATTTTAGCAATGTAAGAGGAAACGGGAGAAAGTGTTGTGATAGGTATAATCAGTACTTTTTTCCCACAATCACCCCAAACCATAGAATTAAACAGATAAAAGATTTAGTTGTATAGACTCTGGTTCACTAGTTTTCATCTAGTGGGTGATCCTTGGGTTATCCTATTATCACTAAAGAGATATTGAGAATCACTATTAATTCATAGTTGGAGAAACTTGAAGAAAGGGGAAAAATAATAGCACAACACATAGATGAACAAAATTGAACTAAAATTGAATTGAAAAAATATAGTAAAACTAAATTAATCAAGATGAGGTTGAATGAAAAGTTTCAAATATCTTACAATTGAAAAGGGGAAATAAATTTATAAACCACTGAAACATATTCTCCATAATCCTCAGTTTTCAATGTCCCAAGCAATGAACTCCCAAATTCCTTGGATGACTTCAATATATTATAGTTGAGGGGTGAGGAATCACTGAGTGTTCTCATCTAGAATATTCACCTTCTTTCAGTACTTCCTAGGATATCCATATTCTTCCATTTATGGAAATGATATGCATAAAATAGTGGAGATAATATTTCCAATTTTTATAAAATTTTGAATGAGTTTTATTTTTATATTTTTACCATTTAAAGATTTAAGTGTTTATGTTTCCCATAGTAATGGTAATTACCTTCAAATAAAATCTGAAATATCCACATGATTACCTTTATTCAATTGGTTTATGACATTGATATATGGTGGATAAATATCTATGGTACCCTTACATAGTTATACCAAATAACTTTTAAATAGGTTGGTTATGTGGGTGTTACCTTAACGTATAATTTTTTCACTAGATTTACACTTTCACAATAGATAATGACCTTTATATGACCACCTTTGAAGTCATAAAAACCAACTTCATGCACGTGTGAGTGGTTTATTATGTATATAAACCTAACACATCATGTAAATCCTTGATTATACCTTTACAAAGATCATTGAACATCATGGTAACCCTTAAGTTGCATGTGGATTGTACGATTTACTCTCACACAATGTTCATATGACCATTAAATAGATAATGAATTCTTTTATGTATTAATGTCAAGTCATACATTCTAAAAGTCTAAAATTTGGTACTTTAATGTCTAATGATATTATTTGGCTCTCAATTTCATCGATTGGAATTCATAAGATTCACTTATGCCTTTTCCATTTTCCACCTAACTCCAAGGTCATAAAAATGACTTATAAAGTCATGCGCTCCATTGTAGAATCATATGATGTAAATCATAAACTCATATGATCATTCATCTTCCATTTTAAAATATAAAAACATGGAAATCAATTACTTATCATAGGATTTGTTCAAATTGATATCATAAATGATTTAAATAATAAAAAATCATAATTTACATCCTTTCAAAAATGAAATTTCATGATCAATGCATGGATTTATATATAATACATGGATTGAATAAAACCTTAAGAACAAATATTTGAGCCAAAAAAATATTAGTTACATATTTATAAAATTAAAAAAATGATTAATTTTCTGGGTATTTATATGGATTATGGGTTATTTATTAATAAAATTCTGTTAATTTTTTATGAAATATTATCTCTTGTCACCCATTAAAACTGAATGGAAAGAACCATTCTCTTAATCATGAACCATACCTAAACCCTACCTCAAGAAAACAAATTATAATTTAATAGGAACTTAGACAACTTATATGACAACACAAATCTGTAACCACCGAGTAATATTACTTAAACATTATTCAATATTAATTATAGATTACATTTACATTAATATTTCATTTCCAAATTCCTTTCTATTACATTAATTATACTTATATATTTTTATGGTCATCCTTATTTCCATACACATATTCTATACTAACACTCTAAATATCAATGAATAAAATTATATAAATTTCCAAAATAAGCTTAACAGCATGAGATAAATAGGAATAAAATAATCCTGATTTTCTTCTCCTTATATTAATAATCGATAGAAATACTTCCTCAACACCATTAATAATGGTTATAATATCATATAATAATATTATAAAACTAATATAGGATGTAATAATAAGTAATTATAAAATAATGTAGAATAATTTATCTAATAAATGAAAATAAAAAGAAACATACAATATTACCATCCTCTTGGGAAAGACATACAACATCAAGACTAAGAGAATGGATTAATTAAAGAAGAAATAACATATTATAAACCCATCACCAAGATGAAATAATAATATTGAACCTGATTAAAGGGGTGATAATAAAATTGATAAAGTAAATGGAAACCCCTTCTCCCAAACTGAACCATCTCCACCAATACTGAGGGAATAATTTGAATGTACCATCTTAGAAACAATCCATTAAGTTTTTTTTGAGAGGTATATTTTTAAAGGATAAGGTGATATAAAAAGTCAAAATATACAAGTTTTTATAGGTCGTTTTCAATCAAGTAAGATGAAGGAAGTTTCAATCATTCATTCGAAGGGACTAACAATCAAATATATTGATGATAATTCCAATTATAATAATAAAGGGGCTGAAAATTAACATGTTTTAGGATCAACAAGATTAAATTAGAAGGTTACACAACATATCAAGAATCATTTGTGCTAAAAGATATAGGTATGTTTATAAATCCCCTACATCAAAAGCTTCAAGAAATCAAATGTTGAGATAACTAGAAATTAACATCAACAAGTCTGATATAAGCTTCTTAAAACCCACTTCATGTGATCCTACATCAACCCACTAACTTTGAAATGATTGTTCTTGCCTCCTCCCTAGGAATAAAATAATATGTATAAAATAATAAGTTAGGAATGTTCCTCATATTAGTAAAATTTGAATGCATGAATCACATATCAGTTATCTTGGGAATTTTTTTAAAATCCAGTCAACAATATTAATTTTGATTCAACTAGAAAAATTTGTGTTTTAATGATAATTACTATACTACAGTATTCAAATCCACTAAAATCATTGTGCTGACCTTTCTGAGGTGGAGGGAATATTTATTAAGTTAAAAAATTTCAATCTCCTAGGGTTTATGATTTATAGTACCCTTATTAACTGTGAAACACAATTATAAATAGACTAGGGTATAAAATTGAAAATAGAGATATAAATAATAAAATATAATCCAGAATAAAATTGTAATCCCAAATATATGGTAAAGGGGTGACTCTTATGTATAAATAATTATTCTTATGTATACTGGGATTTAATTTTTCATATTAAATAAATAAATTTTCTATATTAATAAATGAATCTTATAAATGAGTGAATGAATCCTATTTATCAATACATTAATTTTATGTATTGATAAATGAATCTACATTTAGATAAATGACTCTTAATTATCAAAATATTACATTTAAGAATAAATATTTTATTCTTATATATTATAGTGAAAACTCTTACATATTGGAAATTCAGAAAGGTTTGGGGATTCACTGTGATACATGAGATTCATTCCCAGGAAAAGGGTGATACATAATGGTCATTTCATGGTAAAGGTTGACACATGAGGTTAATTTCACATCAAGGGAAGTAAGTAAGGTTCTCTATGAAGATAAATTCATGATGTAAGGGTTGTTCCTAGTGATTAGGGGAATACATAAATTTCATTTTTATTGTAAAGTAAATATGTACAGGTCAAAGAATTATATGAAAAGGTAAATTAAAATCCATTTTTAATATAAAAGGGTCACTAAAAACTTATCCAAATATCAATAAAAATTATAAAAATAAATAAAATTCATGTTAACACTTCCAAATATTATCCAAACATCCCCAAACTAACAAAACACCTAAGTGGTGAAAAAGGAAGGGTTTTGGAAAATCCAGAACCTTACATCAGATACATATCAAATTATTCTCATTATAACATCATAATATTTACTGATATAGTTATCTATAAATAAATTGTATTTATTTTATAGCTTCTTTATACACAACATCTGGTTTAAACTAAATATGATATACTATTGAAATACTTTTATTTAATGTGATAGTTATCGCTTAGTCATTGTATTGGTGGAAATGAATATAACTGAATAAATTGTGAATATATATATTAATCATCTAAAAATTAATTCATTAGTTAAAATTTTATTTTAAATAAAATTAAAGAACATTTTAATGTAAGAGAGATGATTTTTAGAAAATCTATTTTTATGTCTGCAATGATTTTTTACATTATCAAATCAAATTAATTGTTATTTTTGAATGATTTTAATGAAACTTTTATATAATATATTCGATAAAATATTTTGATATCATAAAATATTTTTTATAGGAATGGGATAATAATAATTATAGTTTTATGCTTAAAAAGTATTTTTATAAAAACAGTTTTTCTCACCCTTTGTGTGATTATTTTAAAATGAATCATGAAATATGGAACTATTATTTGGACTCAATAGATTTAATTTTTTAAAGTTGTTTATTTTTATTTTTAGAAATTCTGAATAGTAACCTTAGTAAATTTTTGTCACCCTGTTAAGGGTGAAATGGGTAAAACGAAGTTAAAACATTGTGTTAAAGATTTAAAATTACTATTACACTTTCCATTATCATATTAAATGAGTGGAGTTTTATAATTCACATAAAATTATAGAAAATATACACACTTGTTTCCATTTTTCTTAGATTATTTCCTTTATATTATTTTAAGAAAATGAAAAATACAAAATGTCACTCTCTTGACTTTAATTACTCTAAATTTTTATTATAGGAATAAAAATATGATAGGTTTGGCTGTAATTTTTTATTTTATAGGTGAGTTATTTTATATTCTAATTTCTTATAATTTTTAGTGATTTAATAGTAACCCTAAATCCATGTGGACGGCTGACACAGTATTTATTCAATTACTTGAAAAATTAAATATATGATTTTAAAATATTAAAAGTAAAATAATTTTGGTGAATATTTATGTTCCAAAAAAATTATAGATAAACAAAATATATTAGGAATTTTTGAAATGTTTATATTCAAATTTATTTTCTCTCGTGTTTTCTTAAATGTCAAATTAAATGAATCGTGTCAAAAATAAAATTAATGATAATTTATGTTAAATAATATTTTATTAAATTATTTAATAAACATAAAACTCTTGAAAATGACTAGTAGGATGAGAAATGGTCTAATATATCATTAATTATCTATTTATGAGATAATTTTTACCTTATAACAAATAAAAACATTCAATATTTAAAAAGGAATTATCCTGGTTAAGACTAAAATTGGTTAACTAAGGGGTTAAACCAAAGGATAAGGTTTAAAATGAAACCAAAACTGATATAAATTTCATTAGAAGATTAAATATCAACCTTATACTCTTTTTATTTGAATATATTCCACTTTATAAGAATTTTTCTTGAGAATTAATTAATTATATTTTAATCCTTTTTGTGAAATTCCAAGTTTCTCATTTCCCTCCTTTATAAATGGAAACCTTTTCTCTATTTTATCTATACCACTTTGAGCTATATATCTCAACCAAAACCAACCAAATTATCCTATAAACTTAAATACCTATGAATTTGGGGTGTTTTTATTCTGAAAACACTATTCAGAGGTTCCTTTAGAAAGGATCTAATGTAAGTCCACCAAAGAAGAGGTAATCGTCATTATTGACCCTTAAATTTTATTTTTATTATAATTCATAAAAATCTATTTTAACCATCCTAAAATAATAACTCTAGTATAATAAATATATATATATATATATATATATTATGATTATGTTAAAACCATTTTTCATATCTTTCTCATCATATGAAAAGTGAAAACATTTCTTATGTGTATGTATAGCTTACTATCTCCACGTAGTGGTGAAATTATTTTTTCATCGCCATTATATTTGGATGCTTATAGAGATATAAAAAAGGTATATATATGATATTTATGAAACAATTATACTTATATAAATATAATATCATATCTACCAATATACCTTCCAAACCATTGTAAAATGATAATGTTGTACATGTCTACGTGTGGACTACCACCTTTATGAAGCGATGTGATCTATTTTTTATTTCTACATTAGATGGATGGTAATAAGGACAGATTTTATTAATATATATGATATATTTTATATAATAATAATTATTAAAAGATTAATTATTATTTACATCTCTTTTTTTCCATCTGTTGAAAAGTGAAAGCAACGTACATGCGTGCGTATGACCTACCATCTCCATAAATGGTATAATTCATTTTTCTATGTCAACCTTTTATGGAACATAGTAAATATATAAATAATGAATATATATTATATTTATATCATGATTAAAAAATTTATATGATATAACTATGATAAAATTATAAGGACTGGAATTATCTAACCGAAGTTTTCATGAAAAATGAAATAGTTAACGCCAAGAAAAAATGATTTTAGTAAATAATAATTAATAAATTTGGTGATGAAAAGTTAAAATTGGGTAATATATGAAATTATATGTATGTTAATGATTTTTTTTTATTGAATTAAAATAAATTTTAATTTATTATGTCAAATTTTGGAGAGCTTTTTATGAAATTCTAATTTTATGTAATGGATTTTTGTCTCACATATACCTCTATGATACTCATTCCATATTCACCAATTATTTATTTTATGTGGGGTATATAATAAACATGAATTTATTTGATAATAATAATCATGAATATTATGATGTTATATGTGTCCATATAAGGTTTTCTCTTTCATGAGGTTTTCATTCTAAAGTTACCAAAGTGGTAAGAGATTTATATTAGAATCTCATTGTTTATCGGGATTATTTATGATCAAATTTCCGATAATGAAATATTATGAACTATCTTTAAATAATATCATAAATTTTCATCTCCTTGATTTATTTCTTGAGATTAAATTTTTTTCTTTTCATCTTCCTCTCTTTATGTACGTAAGATACTGAAATAATATTTTTATGTAAATCCATCTTTATTTTTTTCTTTTTTCGAAAATATTTTTTCTTCCATGTCCACATTTTCAAAATATGTTTTCATGAATGTTTTTAATATTATCCAATTATTGTTTAAATTCATTTTTACCCAATTTTTAATTTTCAAAAAAAATTAAATGTAATATTCAAGTTGTTTTCCAAATGAGGTACTTTTGACTTAATAAAAATGTGAAAGTAATATTTGTTTTAACATGAATCAGATTAAATAAATTTACTACCATCATGAAAACACAAATATTTGAATATAAAATTACAAGTTTCAAAGGTACTTTTCAAAAAAACATGTTCATTGATATTTGGGAAATTTTAAAATTTGTAATAAGTTATTTGAAAGTGAAAAGTTTATTTACATCGTTAAATGTTCTTGTGATATTTTAAAGGAATTTTTTATCTATAATAATTTATTTTGATTTTACTCAAGATTTAATATAGATATGATCCAATTATACTATATTTATTATTTTCCCTATATATTTTATGGTTATGATGATAAAATATCAATGAAATACTTTTTTGTTTCCATAGGTTATGTTATGATGAAAGTTATTATGATCTTATGACATATATATGAATGGATTTATGATTATTTTTTGGTTGAGCCTGTAATGGTATATCCCTCCAATGAATTGGGTAAATATTAATATTTTATGGATTCAAAGGGTACATAGGTTATTATCCCCATCTGTTAAAAACTGTGGTACGTAAGAGTTTATCCCCAGTCTGATAAAGGGTACACAAGTGGTTATCCCATGCTTGAAGTAGGTAAACCAGTGGCTATCCCAAGCTAAAAATGTTATGAATATATTTATGGGTATCCTTAACATACTATTTTTATTATTATGATTATTCCCAACTTTATGCCACTCTTTTATGAAATGATATTGTGCTAATGTTATGTTTTCATGGTTCATGTTCTTTTATCCCTTTATGATTCATGTATTATAAACTCCAAATATTTATTCCATGACTCATTTTTATGATGTTATAATTACATGGTATGATTTTAATTGGTTAAGATCATGTTATCATACCAATAATTCTCATGTTATGTTTAAATGATCATTGATATATCTATTTTTTACCCTTATTGAGAATATGAGATCACCCTTTATTATGTTTTTGTAATGCCCCGACCCTAGTAACCTAGAGTCGGTGCATTATTACATAACATTGGCATGATCACGAGAAATATCAAGTCTCGAAAGACCGATTAGTTTAGTAGCCTTTGAATAACTAGAAACATCCATAAATTTTTACATTACATCATAAAAAAAACTTCTTGTCTTCATATCCCCTCATACTATCCCTGCAGGTCATTCATAAATTACTTCTTCATAATCCTGGGAAAAATAAAACATTGAAAGGGGTGAGCTCAGATGCTCAGTAAGGATAACATTATAGCAGAAGCTTTCATAGATAAGTATAAACACTTAAGGCAGTTTATAACTAAAACAAAAGCCTTATAAACTTGAACTTCAACATAAAATGGCAAAGATAAAATAAAATAATGTCATTTACTTACTCACATGGATATTCTACTAGTCGAACAATCCCATGCAATATCAATAACCACTTTCATAATGATGGAATTCATAATGCCAGACTATCATAACCACATATCCAAGGCCTCGTTCCAAGACTACAAATAAGATTTTGCCAAGGCCTTGTGCCAAGACACTAGTTTGTCTCATGAGACCTACCGATGCATCGAGGAGCTATAGCGGGCTCCACCCGTCACTTATTAAGTCCAATGCATTCCTCATATGAACAGGTTTAAACATAACATAAACATTCGTATTAAAACTAGCATACGAAATGCCAATAATTTTACCACAAACCATGACTGGTATAAAAATATCACATCCACAGTCAAACATAACTCATTAAATACAATATGAAAGATTGTATTGTATCACATTAACCTCAATCAAGAATAATGAAGGATGTTGACATAGATGAAAATAATCATCAAAACTATTTGAGAGAAATATCCCCCTTTTCTTGAAAACATTTAAAAGTCACACTATTTGTCAAGAAGCCATTTAAAAATAGATTTTTGAATCAAAGTGTCCCATACCACTTTGAAACTTTTAAAAGGATTTTTAATTTTAAAACAATAATTTCCATATAAATAAATCCTTAAAACCATTTTTTTAAAACATGGACATTAATGAGCAAGATTTAGAAGAATAAGTCTTTAAAACATTTAAAAATGGTATTTTAGTTAGAGTTTCTAAACAAAATAGAGACACTTGCATACAAATAATTGAGGTAATCAAAACATTGTAATATCATGAGAATAAAGGGATTCATGATATACTATGTCAAAGTACATTATATACACCACATAAAAGTGATTTGGTGTATAACAACAAAGAAGTCTCAATGGAATTTAATTTGAGATGAATTCTGTTATAAAGACAATATCCATAGGTTAAGGATAAATAAATGACATAATTATGTGTGAAAAATATAAATACACTAAATATGATTGGATATTTAGTGTAAAACAATCAAAGTACATTAACACATAATCTTGTAAAAAACAACACCAATGAATTGGATGTTTAACTCAACAAATGGAGAATGAGTTAAAATTATTCTTATCAAATTCATATCGATGACATGAGAAATTATCAATTGAGTGATTATGTGTATCAAAAGTATATCCACAGGAAGCGGAGTGTAATTTATGACATAATCAAATGAATAGTGATTCCACACATAATCTTGGAGTAATATAATCAATGAAATATGCGTAAAGACGAATGAGTGGAAATTGAAATCTCAAATTCCCTTATCGATTTGGTAACTTATGAAACATGCACCCATAAAAGAATTATCATACCATGATGATGTAAATACCCATAAATTAAAGTATATTACACAATGAATACGATCATGGCTAGTACACATACACCACATGCAATAATTAAGTGGTGATCAATGGAATTCTCACGGAATTAAAAGTGAGATAAGAAACCCCTTACCACGTTAATCAACTGAGTCGTATGGACAAAAGATAATAACAACCAAATTATTTCCAAAATAAAATTAATATAAAGAGAATCATGATAATATATATCAAATGGCAGTACACAATACACCACTTTCAATAATTTAGTGGCGAACAATGGAAATCTCACGGAATTGAAAGTGAGATAAGAAAATCACTTAATTTGTAATTTTTCCTTGGTCGACGGTAGGTTAACCTCCTGTATAATGGTGAAATAATTGTTATTTAATTATACAAGAATAATTTACTTTAATATGATATCATATATGATCTTTTAACATTGATTTGTTAATAATATCTTAGAATTATCGTCATTTCGGGTGTTAACGGGTTCATTTTACTTTATATTCTTTGTTATGTGAGCCATATTCATTATTAATGGGATGTATATTATTCATATCCATAATGATATCAATTCCTTAGATACTATTTTTAAATCATCAAATTAGAATTATACTTGAATGGATATGATGGAGAATGAATCTCATCGCGTTCGTGGAGACGGTAGTCCGTACGTAGGCACGAGCGACAATATCATTCTTTTGATATTAAAAGAATATATAATTTTATGGTATATTATATATACAGAATAATTATCATGTTATATTTATTATTTACATGAGTTACACATCATTATTATACCCATCCAAATAATAATAAATTGAATAACAATTACACCACGACGTGGAGACGGTAAGCCGTGCGTACGCACGTATGGTGACATGTTATTCAAAGGATGGATAGAATAATGAATATGGTTGTACCATATTTATAATAACATCACAGTATATATATGATACTGGATTTATTATTTTATAATGGTAATAACAAAGAAAGAGGAAGTGGAAGAAGAAAGGAACTTGAAAAGGGGTGGTGAAAACATTACCTCTTCTTCGGGTTCTTTCTTTTGATTTGATCAAAAGGGCTCCTTATGTTGTCTTTCTGATAAAAATAAGGCCTCTATGTTGTAGTGAGGGAAGTTGAGATAGTATTTGGGAAGGTTTTGGCCGAACCAAAGGGCTTTGAAGGTGTGAAGAAATGAGAAGGAGGAGTGCCCTTTTATAAGAGGGGTGAGGGGCACCTTTGGAAAAGCTAGAAATATTAATTTATAATAAATTCATATTCGGTTTATAATGAATCCAAAGTTTATTATTCAAATGTTAAGGTGGGGATGGGTCGAAAAAAACTCAAACAATAGAATTTAGATAGATTTGGGTCATTATATTAACCTTATCATTAAGTATTAACTCTTAGTTAATTAGTTTCACTTTTACAATGTCTCTTTGTATTTTTATATTATATGGTTAATAAACATACTATATACATCCAAGCGACCCCCAAGTAGTCCATTAATGATGAACCTATCATGATATAAGTCTCTTGGACGAACCTTAGATTTTTAGGAATTTAATATCAATTAATAATATAATATTTGTTTTAAGAACTCTTTTATGTCAATTTTGACACTATTCAATAGTTGATTTTTGTGAAACTCATAACAGATTGATTACTTATAACAAATTCAATTAAATCAATCCTAATATATCATATTATCCTATAAAATTATTTTAATTCATTAAAAGTTTCATATTATATTTATTTGGGTACTTAAAATATCGATTTGTTTAATTTTTCACTATTAAAGTAATTAATTCATCATCATTGTGTCATAAATAAATTAAATTATTTAATGTATAAAAATTATAAATAAAATATAATTATGTATGAAATATTTTTATCTTTCTAAATAATATTTATAATCTAAAATCCAACATATATAACCCTCTGTAACAATTGTTTTGTTAAAAGATATATGCTTGTGTCATTTTTGTATTTATTTTAACTTAATTAAAATAAAGTGTCATTATCACTTACAAGTGGCTCCATGGGGTCCCAAAATCGACCCTAAGATACCCATGGTCGACCATGTATCAACCAATAGGGTTACGACACGTTTTAGGGTAATTTAGTATTTTTATAATATTATTTTTTAACCCTTGTTTACCGGATTTACCCTTTAACCATGGTAAATAAAATATTTACCGAAGTAATTATCCAAAATGTTTAAAAATAAAGGTTACCTATTTACACAATTTGAACATCCTGATTCCAAATATGGAATCCATTTTTCCAAATTCAAAACACAGAAGTGGCAGAAATTAATTTAAAATTAATTCCCGTTGTTAAAACAAAAAGCGTGTTTTTTAGAGATAATAACTATCAAAAGATTGTCACTTGTTTATGTCTGGTTTAAATGTGAAATTATATTCATTGACCCACATTTTATTACATGGTAAAAATATATTCTAAATATACTTTAAAACCACTCAAATTCATAATTTATCACTATTAATTATTTTGATTAAAAAAGTTGTTTTTAATTAAAATTTAGTAATTTTCACTATTCATCAAAATATGAAAGTTATCCGAAAAGTACCAAAATTTCACCCTAGGATAATTTCGATATTCCAAATCCAAAAATGAAGTCCATTTTTAGAGATAGAATTTATAAAATTTCAAAAATTAGGTATTACTATTCATAACGGCTAGTTTGATTAGTTATGGTGTGTTAAAATCTCGAAGTTGCGTACAATGCATGCCATTGAATTATTTGAAAGGAAACATACTGAGGAAGCTTGGGGTGTTACATTCTCCCCTCCTTCAATAAATTGTGTCCTCGCAATTTTTAAAATTTTTCTTGGGAATATAATGGAAATTCCCACATCGGAAAAAGAGTCAATAAAACTATCACTTTAAAAGAACGAAAGAGAGGTATAAGGGTCATCCAAGATAACCCATACTGGGATTCCATGTAGGAAAACATGGATATGGATGATAAACTAAGTGTAATGTTCTGATGGAGAGGGATAGAAATCATGTTCAGGAGAAAGTTAACAATAAGAAAACCACAAACTTGTGTTGGGACAAACGACCATTAGTCTCCTAGTAGAAAAGTAAACGGACAACATTTTTTTAAGTTACATTACATAAGGACAAGGAATTCATTTATGATATTGACTAGGAACATTAAGAGATATACTTACATTTTAAGTAGAGTTTCATTGTTTATTAAATTTCCACTACTAACTCAATTTTTTTTAAACGGTGAGTATTCAAGAAGACTTGGTCACACTGGAAGAGCTAGAATAAACTTCTATAGAATCACATGATCCATGTAGGATAAACTATACATTTACATTGTCTTTGAAGATTAATCAAAACCAAAATGGTTAGTGAATGATATAATGATCCCCCAAAAGTATATTCCTTGAGATAAATATGCACTAATCTTAATTTCTAAAATTAAACCAACAATACCCCAAAGTTAAATAAATACCATTCAATAATAAATTGTTCTTAAAATCCTTCAATATAATCCAAACTAATATTGAAACCCAAAACATAGAAGAATTTGAATATGTAGTCTCCCATGTTAAATTGTATCTCCAAATGACATCAAATACTCTTAAAGTCAAATACTTAAAAGTAATTAACATCATCACATATTCTCTGTTATAGGTTAATCATTTCCATAAATAACCCAAATCACTATAAATCCACAATAAAAACGTAGATAAAAATCCACCATTACTCTACAAATGAAACCCCATTGTATTCTATTTTCCTTGGGTATATAGTGTTCCCAACAAAGCGAACATCTTCCAAAATAACATTTATCACTTAATCACCAAATCATTTTCCTATACCAAGGGTATTCATTTGATAAGACATAAGAACCCAAATCAACTTATTATTGATCAATAAAATCATTTAACTAAAAAAAGTCACACTAATCAGGGACTTCACATAGTCCAGTGGTAGGCGATAAATCCCAATCGCACTTTGGTTGTGGGTTCGATTCCCACAGCTTTGTCCGACGCGACGGGTTGTCACACGGTCTACGTGTTGTCCTTTTTCAAAAACTATATTTTATAATATTACCAAAATGAGATAAATTCCTCAAAATAACATAATTTAACCACAAATGTTATATCATACCTTGCATTTTCATCCCAAATTATAATAACTTATAATTTTCTCAAACCCCAATGATCATATAAAACCAAATGGTTATTTATACCTATATACACAAGAGAAGAGACAATTCTTCCTCAAATATCATTCTCACATGGAAAACTGCAGGGTTACAAATACAAGAGAAAATTATTCCAAAGTAAACCCATCAACAAGGAGTGCTAATACTTTTTAAATTTTTCTCCAACCATTTATTTCCACATAGCTTATTATTTGACCAAGAAAATATCCTATAGAATAGGACATTCACTCGGGTAATGGCCAGGTCCGCTACATTTACGGAAAATGACTATAAATGGACTCTTGGGACCATTTTTATCTTCTTCCATATTACTCTTCATTTTTCTTCGGCAATTCTTCACTTTATGTCCTTCCTTCCCGCACGTAAAACATTTCGTTGTCCCATTGAGACACTTTCCTGGGTGTCTCTTTCCGCATTTCCTGCATGATGAAAATTGAGGGTTCTTTTCTCCATGGTCTCCATTGCTGGAGCTCTTATCATTTATCACCTTTCTCTTCCTTGTTGAGTCTGGGAGTTGGTTGATATATATGTTGTTGATCATATTTTTGGAAAACTGATTTGGCATAAAGACGATATCTTTTACGCCTATCAACATTCCATTTTGTTGCTCATTTCCACCACCGTTCCCACCTTGTACATCATTCTCAAAGTCACTATGACTTCCTTGGAATCCATCCATTGACTAAAACCAGAAAGCATTGTGTGAGTAACAGTAGTCATAAAATCATTTAGAGATTAAAATGTCACCATATTCTCAATTTGAAACATATTAGGATTAACCAAGGTCATTTAATCTCATCTCATATATATATTACTTAAATCAGTTTGTAAAGAAAATGTAAATTATCCTAAGCATATCCCCAGGGAGTGTCGTAACCAAGAGTGCAGCAAGTCCCATTGTCGTGCACCAGTTCCCATTTGAGTCTAGCTCAAAGCGGTGTTTTCGGGTTTTACCCCTAGGTACATCTGTGCCAGATCCGCCTCTACTTGCTCGTATCCATACAGGGATGTATTGCTCGTAAAACTCACAAAATCTCTACAATACCAATATTCTAGGAAGTTCTTCTATATTAATCCTCAAAATTCATCTTAGGTCTACGTGCTCTAATCAGAGTTTATCTAAATCTAGCTTCCAAGGTTTGTACTAAACTTCCTCTAATACCAACTGTAACACCCCGACCCTAGTTACCTAGAGTCGGTGCATTATTACATAACATTGGCATGACCACGAGAAAGATCAAGTCTTTAAATACCGATTAGTTTAGTAGCCTTGGAATAACTAGATACATCCATAAATTTTTACATTACATTATAAAAAAAACTTCTTGTCTTCATATCCCCTCATACTATCCCTACAGGTCATTCATAAATTACATCTTCATAATCCTGGGAAAAATAAAACATTGAAAGGGGTGAGCTCAGATGCTCAGTAAGGATAACATTATAGCAGAAGCTTTCATAGATAAGCATAAACACTTAAGGCAGTTTATAACTAAAACAAAAGCCTTATAAACTTGAAATTCAGCATAAAATGGAAAAGATAAAATAAAATAATGCCATTTACTTACTCACATGGATATTCTACTAGTCGAACAATCCCATGCAATATCAATAACCACTTTCATAATGATGGAATGCATAATGCCAGACTATCATAACCACATAGCCAAGGCCTCGTGCCAAGACTACAAATAAGATTTTGCCAAGGCCTTGTACCAAGACACTAGTTTGTCTCATGAGACCTACCGATGCATCGAGGAGCTATAGCGGGCTCTACCCGTCACTTATTAAGTCCAATTCATTCCTCATATGAACAGGTTTAAACATAACATAAACATTCGTATTAAAACTAGCATACGAAATGCCAATAATTTTACAACAAACCATGAATGGTATAAAAATATCACATCCACAGTCAAACATAACTCATTCAATACAATATGGAATATTGTATTGTATCACATTAACCTCAATCAAGAATAATGAAGTATGTTGACATAGATGAAAATAATCATCAAAACTATTTGAGAGAAATATCCCACTTTTCTTGAAAACATTTAAAAGTCACACTATTTGTCAAGAAGCCATTTAAAAATAGATTTTTGAATCAAAGTGTCCCATACCACTTTGAAACTTTTAAAAGGATTTTTAATTTTAAAACTATAATGTCCATATAAATAAATCCTTAAACCCATTTTTTTAAAACATGGACATTAATGAGCAAGATTTAGAAGAATAAGTCTTTAAAACATTTAAAAATGGTATTTTAGTTAGATTTTATAAACAAAATAGAGACACTTGGATACAAATAATTGAGGTAATCAAAACATTGTAATATCATGAGAATAAAGGGATTCATGATATACTATGTCAAAGTACATTATATACACCACATAAAAGTGATTTGGTGTATAACAACAAAGAAGTCTCAATGGAATGTAATTTGAGATGAATTCTCTTATAAAGACCATATCCTTAGGTTAAGGATAAATCAATGACATAATTATGTGTGACAAATATAAATACACTAAATATGATTGGATATTTAGTGTAAAACAATCAAAGGACATTCACACATAATCTTGTAAAAAAACAACACCAATGAATTGGATGTTTAACTCAACAAATGGAGAATGAGTTAAAATTACTCTTATCAAATTCATATCGATGACATGAGAAATTATCAATGGAGTGATTATGTGTATCAAAAGTATATCCACAGGAAGGGGAGTGGAATTTATGACATAATCAAATGAATAGTGATTCCACACATAATCTTGGAGTAATATAATCAATGAAATATGCGTAAAGCCGAATGAGTGGAAATTGAAATCTCAAATTCCCTTATCGATTTGGTAACTTATGAAACATGCACCCATGAAATAAGTATCATACCATGATGATGTAAATACCCATAAATTAAAGTATATTACACAATGAATACGATCATGGCCAGTACACATACACCACATGCAATAATTAGGTGGTGATCAATGGAATTCTCACGAAATTAAAAGTGAGATAAGAAACCCCTTACCACGTTAATCAACTAAGTCGTATGGACAAAAGATAATAACCACCAAATGATTTCCAAAATAAAATGAATATAAATAGAATCATGATAATATATATCAAATGGAAGTACACAATACACCACTTACAATAATTTAGTGGCGAACAATGGAAATCTCACGGAATTGAAAGTGAGATAAGAAAATCCCTTACTTTGTACTTTTTCCTTGGTCGACGGTAGGTTAACATCCTGTATAATGGTGAAATAATTTTTATTGAATTATAAAAGAATAATTTACTTTAATATGATATCATATATGATCTTTTAACATTGATTTGTTAATAATATCTTAGAATTATCGTCATTTCGGGTGTTAACGGGTTCATTTTACTATATATTCTTTGTTATGTGAGCCATATTCATTATTAATGGGATGTATATTATTCATATCCAGAATGATATCAAGTACTTAGATACTATTTTTAAATCATAAAATTATAATTATACTTGAATGGATATTATGGAGAATGAATCTCATCGCGTTCGTGGAGACGGTAGTCCGTACGTACGCACGAGCGACAATATCATTCTTTTGATATTAAAATAATATATAATTTTATGGTATATAATATATACAGAATAATTATCATGTTATAATTATTATTTACATGAGTTACACATCATTATTATACCCATCCAAATAATAATAAATTTAATAACAATTACACCACGACGTGGAGACGGTAAGCCGTACGTACGCACGTATGGTGACATGTTATTCAAAGGATGGATAGAATACTGAATATGGTTGTACCATATTTATAATAAAATCACAGTATATATATTATACTGGATTTATTATTTTATAATGATAATAACAAAGAAATATGAAGTGGAAGAAGAAAGGAACTTGAAAAGGGGTGGTGAAAACATTACCTCTTCTTCGGGTTCTTCCTTTTGATTTGATCAAAAGGGCTCCTTAGGTTGGCTTTCTGATCAAAATAAGGCCTCTAGGTTGTAGTGAGGGAAGTTGAGATAGTATTTGGTCAGGGGTTGGCCGAACCAAAGGGCTTTGAAGGTGTGAAGAAATGAGAAGGAGGAGTGCCCTTTTATAAGAGGGGTGAGGGGCACCTTTGGAAAAGCTAGAAATATTAATTTATAATAAATTCATATTCGGTTTATAATGGATCCAAAGTTTATTATTTAAATGTTAAGGTGGGGATGGGTCCAAAATAACTCAACCAATAGAATTTAGAAAGGTTTGAGTCATTATATTAACCTTATCTTTAAGTATTAACTCTTAGTTAATTAGTTTCACTTTTACAATGTCTCTTTTTATTTTTATATTATATGGTTAATAAACTTACTATATACATCCAAGAGACCCACAAGTGGTCCATTAATGATGAACCTATCATGATATAAGTCTCTTGGCCGAACATTAGATTTTTAGGAATTTAATATCAATTAATAATATAATATTTTTTTAAGAACTCTTTTATGTCAATTTTGACACTATTCAATAGTTGATTTTTGTGAAACTCATAACAGATTGATTACTTCTAAAAAAGTAAATTAAATCAATAATAATATATCATATTATCCTATAAAATTATTTTAATTCATTAAAAGTTTCATATTATATTTATTTGGGTATTTATAATATCAATTAGTTTAATTTTTCACTATTAAAGTAATTAATTCATCATCATTGTATCATAAATAAATTATATTATTTAATGTCTAAAAATTATAAATAAAATATAATTATGTAGGAAATATTTTTTTCTTTCTAAAGAATATTTATAATCTAAAATCAAACATATATAACCCTCTGTAAAAATTGTTTTGTTAAAAGATATATGCTTGTGTCATTTTTGTATTTATTTTAACTTAATTAAAATAAAGTGTCATTATCACTTACAAGTGGATCCATGGGGTCCCAAAATCGACCCAAAGATACCCATGGTCGACCATGTATCAACCAATAGTGTTACGACACGTTTTAGGGTAATTTAGTATTATTATAATATTATATTTTAACCCTTGTTTACCGGATTTACCCTTTAACCATGGTAAATAAAATATTTACCGAAGTAATTATCCAAAATGTTTAAAAATAAAAGTTACCTATTTACACAATTTGAACATCCTGATTAAAAATATGGAATCCATTTTTCCAAATTCAAAACACAGAAGTGGCAGAAATTAATTTAAAATTAATTCCCGTTGTTAAAACAAAAAGCGTGTTTTTTAGAGATAATAACTATCAAAAGATTGTCACTTGTTTATGTCTGGTTTAAATGTGAAATTATGTTCAATTACCCAAATTTTATTACATGGTAAAAATATATTCTAAATATAATTTAAAACCACTCAAATTCATAATTTATCACTATTAATTATTTTGATTAAAAAAGTTGTTTTTAATTAAAATTTAGTAATTTTCACTATTCATCAAAATATGAAAGTTATCCGAAAAGTACCAAAATTTCACCCTAGGCTAATTTGGATATTCCAAATCCAAAAATGAAGTCCATTTTTAGAGATATAATTTATAAAATTTCAAAAATTAGGTATTACTATTCATAACGGCTAGTTTGATTAGTTATGGTGTGTTAAAATCTCGAAGTTGCGTACAATGCACGCAATTGAATTATTCGAAAGGAAACATACTGAGGAAGCTTGGGGTGTTACAGTTTTCTTTTCCCTGGAATATGAAAAAAAGATAAGTATGTTTTGTATAAGAAGGTATATAGTTATAAAGAAATATTTAGTATATGTAATGAGACAATTTTTTATAAATAAAAATACCTTTTCAAATGAATAAATGCATTATTAAATATTGATTTTATATAAAACAAATTCACTTCTTTGGTTACTTTGGACTGTTATAAGTTATACCCCATCATATTTAATGACTATTAAGAATCACAACCATTCCCATTATATATATTATATAGTTATATTATTATTAGTATATATTAAGGTTTTTAATATTGTCTAATTATCATAGATGGAATAATTGATGGCCTCCACCAATAGGATTGTACCCTATAAATCCCATTTATCAAAGTTGTTGAGGGTGATATAATCTCGGGTATTCTCCACCAACCATTTGAAGGTTAATATTTAACCACTAAATCATGATATAATCCATTCATGGGATAATTTCACACTTATTGATATCAGTTTTGAAACCATCTTTGTTGAACCACCCCCAAGAAAGTGTCACCATCACACAACTTACCCTTAGGGAATTTTCTGGTCTAATAATGGGTAATGTAACAAGAAATTAGCATTATGAATTTTATTTTTTTATTTTAAATAAAATAATTATTATATTTATTATTGTTTATTACTAAATTATAAATACATAAAAATTTGTTTGATAAAAATTTGAGTTTGATACGATGAAACATAAATTATATTTTTGGGAAATATATAGCTTCGGCTAAGACACACTTTTTTGATGAAATTAAGAATTTTTTAAATAAATCGTATTTTAATAAAAAATTATTAGTAATTAATATTTCTTTAAATATAAATGACTGATTAATTTTAATAAAGTCAAATGTAATTTTTATAATGGTTAGAAATTGTTATCATCGTAAAAAAATCATATTTTTCAATAAATGATGATTTTTTATTTAAAAGTGTAAATTATCATTATTAGATTATTATTTTAATAAAATAGAAATGGTTTTATCTAAATTTATATGGTAAAATTATCTAATAGTGAATTTTTCATAATTTTGTGAGACATTCGAATTTTTGGGTAAAAATTAAATTTAGTATAAACATACAGTATGTATTAAAACAGCATAAATTGTATAACTAACCATAATTATGATTTACCTTTAAAATAGTTTGTTTTTAAAGGTACTTTATTAATTTTATAATCCCTTAATGATTCATCCAAAACCTGTCTTATATTTTAGGGTTTTAAAATTAACTCTACATGAACATGACTCACTTCCACATAACCAATAGTATTATTTTAATGATTTAGGTTTTTATACTGTATAATATTTAAAATCACTCATTTTTTGTTTAAAATAGGGTAAAATGTCCCATTAAGGTTTGTGTTTTTTATTGTTTTATCATATAGAGTCCAAAAACCCATGTTTTGAAATTAATAAATAATTTCCCTCTCTTTTTCTATAAAAATACAAAAAAACCTCCCATTAATCTTTACTAAAATCCATTTTATCATGAATTTAATCCAACTTTACCTCTCTAAATCCATTCCAATGTGTTTTTAAACTCTTAATAACCTCCTCCTAAGCTTTTAGAAGTTTCCTCTCATGTTAAGGGGTCCTCCCCCTCTCCTTTTTATCCAATCACCTTCTTTTTATTATTCCTTTTAATTTCCAATTTATTATATTGGGAGATATTTTTATACATAACTAATAATATATATATTATTTTTATGTGATGATATACCCCTTTCACTCTCATTATACCCTTTCATGAATCTATGTGTACCCATGTTATGCTACTGAAATTATCCTGTGATTTTCTATGAAAACGATTTGTGAAGGGAATATCCATACCAATTTAAAATCATGGGTATTAAACTTAATATGCCTATCCATTATTGATTTTTTAAATTCCTTGTATATAAAACAAACTCCTTAATCATGATATTAAAAATGATGAAATAAATCTTTATGTTGTATGATCTATGTGGCACACTTATGGGGGTTCATGATATGAATGTAACAGGTGGGCCTGGAATTATATAGCCCTCCAATAAATTTTATAATATTTTATTCTCATGATATTACATATATATATTATAAGGTAGGTTATCCTGAGCATATTATGTAATTATTCTTTGGTTTTTAGCCTTAAATTATTCTTATGATGTCATGTTTTAGGTTGTGTCCACATTCCCATATTACTTTTATGTTATCATCTTATATTAGGCTTCAATGTTCATGTTTTTTATTCTTGCCCCTCTTATGTTACATTGATATACCTCTTGATTCATATATATTGTTTTCACAAATTTAATGATTTTATTATTCCCTTATTGGTATTTATCACTCACCCCTATATTATGTACATCAACAGGTTATCCCATGTAGTTTTTAAAGAGTGTTGAAATTTTTAGAGTGATTTTAGGAGTTTAAAATTATATCATTTTATCCATGTTCAAGTTATTGTGATATGTACCTAATTTTGTAAAGACACTAGGACACACAATTTTTGGGGTTTCATTATTTTTTTATGTAATAAATCTTGACTTAAGGTTTATTAAAGATATGGGTTGTAATAGTTGGTAGTAGGGAAAAGTCTAGTTATTTTTCAAGAATAGAAATAGAAAATCATAGTGAAATCATTAGGGATAATACTAAACATTGAAAAATACCCCTAAATTTTGGTAATGTAAAGAGTAAGTTGATTCCAGGAAACCAAATCTCAGTCCTGATACAATAAGTGGATGTGTATCTACCATAGTTTTACATATGTGTAATAAACCCAAAAAAGGTAAATTGGATTTTGAATCAATCATCACCCAGTGCATGACAAAAAGTCATTTTTTACACCTAGTTTAACACTCCTATAGTATATGATTTAGTAAATTCCAATCTTCTTATGAACCGCTATGGATGGAACAAAAATTAATAGAAAATTTCATGTTAAGAAATAGATCCTCGATAACTTATATTGAAACCTATAAATTCATAGGTTAAGTAATATATGTCATTTATGAGTTATCTATTAAATGTTCATAGTTTCCCTTTTTTAGTGATTTTAAAATAATCATCCATAATTTTCCATTTAATTTAGTAAATGTATGAGAATATGAGGAACTTAGTAAACAACCAATGTGTTGAGAAATTTAATGGTTACCCAAATTTGTTTCCCAAACTAATGAGAGTAATATAGAACATGATGAAAATACTTTCTAAATTAACTCATGTTATGAATATAAAGTTGAATCTAGGGAAAACACACATCCCCATAAGAAATGGAATGTTTAAATTTAATCCTTTATGTGATAAATTCCTCAAGATATTTGTTTATAATTTTATCCCTTAATTACATAAGAATGGATCGAATCCATTGAATATATCTTCTCCGTAATTAAATTCTATGAGAATGAGAAGTTCATGATATTTATTTATCATATAGAAGGAGAAGTTGATCAATAATGGATTTTGATTAAAAAAATATGAACCCTGAGGAAGTGATAAAAGCGATGGAGTGGTAATAATTTTGGAAAATGTTTTACGATAAATATTTTCCTCACACTCTCCAACTTAGAATGGTGAGGTTTTTTATTGGCCTCATGTAAAAGGACGATGAATCTATAGGGGCATACAGGGATAACATCACAATATTTTCAGGATACAGCTCGGGCATTTTCATCTCCCCCAAAATTAAATTTTACCACTTATTTTATTGGTTAATAATTAGTATATAACCCTCTTTGGTGATTTGATACTTTGACATCTATGAGGTAATTGTATGATGTGACCTCAAAGTTGAAAAGGAGATCTGTGAATCTAAAGGGTTTCATAGGTCTAGAAATAATAAGTGGAGGATGGATTTTAATTCTAGAATTATGATTTATAAATCCCTTGGGGTAATAAATTCAAACATCTCACTTGTCAAAACTTAGGGAAAGAGCATCCTAAAAATTTCCTAAAGGGGACTTGAAAAATTCTTTATGTGTGGGAAGGAGGGTTACCTAGCTAATGACTGCCATGGGATAAGCCTTATAATATAATGGAAGAAAGTAATTCTTCAATCAACCCTCATACTATTGTCCAATGTTTTAACTATTAGTATTAAGGAAATTGTGTGAATAAATTCACTAGGTGAAGGGTTATTATTGATAACTGACCATAACAACCTCCAAGGCCTAGATAGAAAGGGAAATCTTATTCCATCACAACTATTATGGTGGATCCTAATACCGAACTGGTGGTAGGAACACTAATTACTAATTCAATCATATCTAACATACTATTTTATTATATTTCAATTTATTTTTACAAATGAAAAAATTTAGTAGAGCTATTCAAACACCACCTCAAAACATGGAAGTCGAGATATTAGTGAAGATGGAGATTGGTACTATTATTGTATCCTAGGCATCTAACTAATCCCCTATTAAAACTTTTGGACTAAATTTCAAATAAAACATTATGATATTCTATTTAGTGTAATTTTATGCTATTATGGTCGTGGATTGGATTTTTTTTAATTGACCCAACATAACTTATAGAGAGAAGGAAATGACCCTTAATATCAAAAATATCACCCTGATTCAATAAAAGTGTAATTTAGATGATGAATCTTCTTTGGTATCATTATCTCAAGCATGGATATTATTTCCTTGATATAAATAATATCTAGCTCAAATTATTTAGACTAAGGAAAAGATCATCCATGAGGACTTGACCATTCTGAGTAAATTCAATGATGTGTTTCCTAAATTAATTTCCTAGTCTTTCTCCTAGTTGATAGGTTGAGTTCTCAATTGAACTTATGCCCAGATATTTTCTAATATCCAAGACACTATATATAATGGATACCATTTAACTTAAAGATATGAAAAATAAACTGTCATATAATCTAAAAAAAGGGATATATACCTAAGTGATTCATTATGGGGTGCACTAGTCCTTTTCATTAATAAGAAATATGGGCCAATGTGCCTCTATATTGATTATTGTGAGCCCAAGAAGATCGTGAAAAATACTAAATATCTTATTCCATAGATATCATCATGGACATAATAAATTTAGTCTTTAGTGGTTTCCTTGAAAAAAAAATTATAGTCTTTAATCTTTATATTCTTATCTACTCCAAAATCAAATAGGAACATGAGGTGTATTTAAATGTTTTATTGAACCTTACAAAATGAAAAAAAATGTGAAGTAAAGTAAAATATCATTTTCTATAGAGAAAGTAATATTAATGGGTCATTTTATAACTATTAAATAGATACATATGTATCTTTAAAAAATATAAAAATTGAAGGATGGAAAACACCAACATATGTGATAGATATCCACAGTTTCCTTGGATTAGCTGGGTACTATCATCAGTTTGTGAGAAAATTATCATGGTTTTCAAGAACATTAACTATGTTAACCCCAAATAGAGTCATTTTTGTTTGGAATGATGAATGTGAAGATATTTTTAAAGAGTTAAATAAGTATCTAATAACTTCACCTATACTCTCATTACCCACCAGTGGGGAAGTATTTATGATCTATAATAATTCATCCAAACATGTGGGGGTGTGCTCATTCAAGATGAAAAAGAGATACACTATACCTCCCAATAATTAGAGATTCATGAATTGAACTACCCAAACCACAATTAAGAATTCGATACAATTATGTTCACACTAAATATATGGAGACATTATCTCTATGGGGTGAAGCATAAAATATATATGGAACATTAAAGACAGAATTATATATTCACACAAAAGGAGATTAATATACTCTAATTAATGTGGTTAGATATGATCAAGGATTATGATTATTCAATTCATTACCATCCAGAGAGGGTGAACAATGTGTCATATGATTTGAGTAGAAAGGATTCTTCAAACCTATACATGATGAGGAATGCAATGGGTCTAATATTATTGGATATATAAAGTATGGACATTGTAATAATAAAATTATATTCATCCTATATTGATCAAATAACTTCCTAACCATCCATTCTTGAGAGGATAAATGTGCCACCAAAATATGATGAGGTGCTACATAAGGTTGTGAATATTTCAGAGTTCAACATTACTAGGTTTAGAACTAGGATATGAGTCCCATAAAAACCAAATCTAAAGAGGGAACTTCTAGATTATGAAAAACATTACTACATTTTTGTAGAAGTTTCTGATGGTGCAAAGCATATTTATTCATAAGATGGTGTCTCTGTACGACGATATTTTTTGGATTGGTAGTTTTTCGTTGTTTCTGTGGTGTTTTGTTATGGCTTTTCTTGGCAGTGTTAATGTTTTCCGTCAATTGGTTGGCTCTGGAATTCTGATGCAGTGGTGAATCAGTTATGATGAAAACGTGGTGATTAATCAGGGACGACGACGCCATGTTTAGTGATAATGATAGACGAAGAGATGAATGATGTGTTAGACGATGGTAGATAAATTTTTTGACTTCGACTGATGCGAGCATATTCCTCTTTTTGTGTTTCTGGATTTTTTAATCTTGTATTTTGAATTTGGGTAAACATTGTTGTATCCCGCCATTTTGAAAATAAAATAAAAAGATAATTTTCAGTTCAGTACAAATATCACCCTTCTTTTTTCATACAGAAATAACTAATATGTATATATATTTAAATAAAAACATTGTGTGAGATAACATAAAGATGGAGACTAAATAATTTTTATATCAATTCCTGGTATTCCAATAAGTTAAGCATAAAAAAATAAAAGTCTTAGAGTATGATGAAACCATTTCCCATAAAATTATATAAAAGGGAAAAACCATGGATTCTTTTATAGAACTCCCCATTAAATCTAGAGGTAATAATTCCATATGCATGGTAGTCAATTTACATACAATGTCAATGCATTTGATTTATATCAATAAAAATTCCCATCCTACCAACTCACCAAGATATACAAAAGATTAGAGGTAAGACTACATGGAGTGACACTCTCCATTGTATCGAATTCATATATGGGTTTTACCTTGAGGTTTTATAGAATCCTTCACTAAGAATTGGATACGGAGTAATGTTTCAGTACTACTTATCACCCTCAAAAATATGGTCAGTATGAGAGAACCATTCAAACTATAGATTACATGTTGATATCAGGTTCAATAGATTTATGAGGATATTGTGATCAAAACCTTCACCTAGTATAGTAATAATATAAAAACAATTTATATTGAAACATTCATTAGATCCTTATGAGGATATATATGGGAAGAGGTGTCAAAATTTGACATGTTGGGATGAAATTGAAGTTCAGAAAATGGTGGGACCTGATCTTATCAAAGAGATGAAATATAAGGTTAAAACCATTCAGTATCATATGAAATATATAAAAGTATATATAAAAACAATGAATAAAATTTCCATTGAATCCTAAATTTTTATGTTAGAGACAAATGTTTCCATTATATATCACCATGAAATATTTTCATGAGGTTTTGGAAGAAGTGAAAATGCAATCCAAGATACATTGCCCCTAATATCCTTGATCGCATCAGAGTTGTGGCCTATCAACTAGCAATAGCACTAATATCTCAAGTACATGATGTGTTCTATATATCCCTCTTGAGAAAATATATACCACACCCCTCACATGTACTGAATCCAAAGGCGGTACCCTTGTATAATGATCTTTCAAATGATGTGTAATCGGTTAAGATCTTAAATCATATAGAGAAAGTAATAAGAAAATACAACTCACCTATTCCAAATGGTGTGGCAGAATCACATGTTTGAGGAAGAAACATGGGAACCATAAGAGTAATGAAATAGATGTACCATCGTCTATTTTAGTGTTTGAAATTAAATTTTTAGTGAGAAATTTCTTAATGGGGTATGAATTTAATGATTTGATGTTTTATAAATTAAATTCCCTATTTAAATGAAGAAATTCATTATTATGTACTAATTTTATATACAATACATGCACTACTTTGGTTGTATTGGACCATTATAAGTTATATCTTGCTAGATTTAAAAGATAATTAATAATCATAACCATTGATAATATAGTGTTTGTACTTTCACTTTTAATATTATTAAATATTAAGGGTTATGACAAAGTTTAATTTTCAAAGAGAGAAGTGATGGCCTAGACTAATAAGATTGTACCATCTAAATCCCATTTATCAAATTCTATGAGGTAAATGGAATCAATGGGATTTCCCCTTGACTATACTCAAGATAATATTTAGAAACTAACTCATAAGAAGATCTATTTAAAGTAGAAGTTCAATATTATTTATATCACATCCCAAATCATGTTCATCAAACCACCTTAATAAGGTTTCATTTTCCTACACCTTACCCTTTGGGAACACACTAGTGTAATAAGGTTTTTTTATCTAGACCCTAGTATTATGAATTTTATATTTTATTATTATTAAAAATTTATTATATTTAACCTTTTTATTAGTACTTTATAAATGATCAAATAACGCATTTGATAAAAAAAGATTTTGATATGATGAAACACCAATTGTATATTTTGGAAATATATAGTTTCAATCAAGAAACACTTTTTAATTAAGTTAATAATTTTGGAAATAAAATTTATTTTAATAAAATATTCTTATTAAATAATATTTACTTAAATACAAAAGATAATTTACTTTTATAAGGTCAAATGTAATTTTCATAAGGGATAATAACTGTTATCATCGTAAAAACAAATATTATTCAATAAATGGAGTTTTTTTATTTATAAGTGTAAATTATCATATTTATATATTTTTTTATAATATGAATATTATTAATTAAATAATAATATCAAAATTAGTGAGTGGTTAATTATTTATAATTTTCAATGGCAGTATAATTTTTGGGTAAAAATTAAATATACTATGTATTATGACATTATAGATGTAAAAAGGTTTTTTAATAAATACAATAAAGTGTATCCATGAACTAAATTATTTTTCCCTTTAAAATAATGCGAGTTTAATGTTATTTTATTATATTTATAAATCCATAATGAATCATTTGAACTCTATGTTATATTTTATGGTTTTAAAATTGATTATTTATAAACATGACTCACTTCCACATCACCAGGGGTATTATTTTTATGATTTTAGTTCCTATCAAAAATAATATTTAAAAACACTCCTATTTGTTAGAATCCATGGGGAAAACATGTTACTATTTGTGGTTTTAATTATTTAATCATATAGAGTCCAAAACATATGTTTAGAAGTTAATAAAAACATTCCCCTCAATTTTTTTATAAAAACCCACCAAACCTCCCATTCATCATCACTAAAAACCCATATAGCATGAGTTTACATTATCTATAAATCTCTAAATCTCATTCAAGGTTTTCATAATATCTTAATATAATCCTCCCAATCTTTTAGAAGTTCCCTCTCGAGGTAAGGTATCTTATCATTATCCTCTTTAGCCAAGCCACATCTTTATATTATGCCTTTCAATTTCAAAATTTTGAGATTGGGATATATTTTTACACATACCTATCACTATACATTTTATTTTCATGTTATTATAGACCCTTTTTAATCTCATCAAACCCTTCCAAAAATCTCTATATACCCATGTTATGCTGCTGAAATTATCCTATGATTTTCCATGAAAAATATTTATATAATGAATATCTATCCCCATTTCCACTCAAGGATATTCACCAAAATGTGAATATTGATAATTTATTATTGAATTACATGTATGTAACTTTCACTTCTTAATAATGGGATTAAATTTTATTAAATAAATCATTATGTTTATGATATATGTGGCATAGTTTTTCATGTACATGATTTGAATTTGACAGGTGGTAAAGGAATTATATATCCCTATAACGCATTTGGTAACTTTTTACCTCATGAGATGAATTTTATGGTGCATTAGAAGTTATAATAAACACAATATGTTATAATTTATTTGTGTTTATCCTTGACTTATTCTTACAATGTCATGTTTTTTATGGTTGTCATGTTCACATATTGCCTTTATGTTATCATCTTATATCATGATTCAATATTCATGTTTATGATTCTCACCCCTATTGTGTTTCTTCTATATGAATATTGACTCACATTTACTACTTTATCTTTTGATATGATTTTATTATTAACTTATTTGAAATTATAGCTTACCACTTTCTTATGTACATCCCCAAGTTATCCAGTGTAGTTTTAAAAGAGATATCTAGTTTTAAGAGTATGTTAAGGAGTTTAAAATAATATTGTTTTATCCATGTTCAAACTATGTTTTGTGCACCTAATTTCCCAAATTATCTAGGCCTCATGGTCTTATAGGGTTTTATTAATTGTTTCTATGTGATAAGTCTTGAATTAAATTGTATTAAATATGTGGGTTGTCTTGGGAGACGATGTAAATATTTTATGAACCAACTGTTTATGTATCCATTATTTTGAAGACAATAAACCTTTATGGTTCTAAAATGGATCATAATATTATGCATGGAATATTAATCTAAATTTATGTGATATTTATTTAATAAAAGTAAGGGTCTCTATAGTTGGTATTAGGGAAAGGTTTAGTTACCTTTTGAACCTAAATTGACAAAACATTAGTTGGAATCCTTAGGATACTTCTATATATAGAATAACTTTTTATGTTTTGGTAAATAAATGAGTGTTATTTTCCTAGAAAACATATATATATGAATACTATAAGTGGATTTTGTTTTAAAAAAAATGTATCTAGGGTAAAAACATTGAAAATAGTCAGTTGTCTATATCTTGACCAATATTTGGTACATAGGGATTATGTCCTTACTATGCACATGGTTTGACACTCATAGGGTATATACTTGTGTTGATTCACATTTTCATTATGAACCATATTTAATAATTGGAATAGATGATTCTCATGGATTATCTAGGTTAAACCTAATGTGTCATTGATTGAAAAGTTTTCATGTTATAGACATATAATGAATGATTTTTCAGGATTGATCACTCTAATTATAGATTCCTAATTGTTATTCTAACAATTCTAGTTTTAGTATGGGATTGTAGATAGAATGATGATGTTGAGGTTGTAATATGTAAGCTAGAATATTTAAGTACCCTATTTGAGTATAGTTATATGAACTCATGTATTTTAGGAAATTTATTAAGAAATGATCATTCCTATCCTAAACAATTAGACTTTCAATTAGAAGTGAAAACCCCTGATAGTACAACAATCGCATCTCAAGTATTATATTCTTCACTCGTTAAAGTTTATGGGAATTTTCTTCCTGTAAATCTCATTATTCTCACTCTAGTTGAATTTGATGTTATTTTGGGCATAGATTGGATTTATTTATAAAAATTTCACATCAGTTACCATGTAAGGGAAGACAAATATGATATTGCAAACCAACCAACGATCATCTATCAATTAGATAATAAATATGAACTTTCTATGGAAATTTCATCCATTATATAAGTCTTAATTACTATTACAAATGGGTGTTTATCTTAGATGATTGGGGAGAAACTCAACATTAAAGATACTCTTATTGTGTTGTAGTTTCTTGATGTATTTTTCAAAGAGTTTCTTATTCTTCCACTAAATAATAATGTTAAGTATTTTATAGAACTCATACCTAGTAATACACATATTTCAATGACTCTATATAGAATAGAACTGATTGAGTTGTAGGAATTAATGAAGAAACTCAACAAGACTTCTGAAAATGGATTCATTTGACCAACAGTTTCATTGTGGGGTTCACATGTTTTGTTTCTATAATAAATATTGATCAATGTGACTCTACATTGATTATTGACAACTTAAAAATATCACTCTCAAGAACAAGTATCTTCTACCCCATATTGATTATTTGTTTTATGAACTACGAATATTTTGATACTTTCTTAATATTGAACAGTGTTTGAATATCATCAATTGAAGGTCAAGAAGAAGGATATACCCATGAAAACATTATGTACAATGTAGGTACAATGTATGTACAATATTAATTTATAATGACATTATTTGGTCTAATTAATGCCCCTAATATCTTCATATATTTAATTAATTGTGTCCATAGAGATTACCTTGATCAGTTATTTGTAGTCTTTATAGATGATATTCTTATATATTCAAAGATGAAGGAATAACATGAAGATCACTTGAGGATTTTACTGAATACCCTAAGGATAAATAGTATTCATAATATATAAATTATGAATTTTGGTTAAAAAAAGTTTCATTTTGGGTCATATAATCTCAAGTGAACGTATATCGATGGATACATAAAATATGGAAGTTATTTAATGTTGGATCATACAAACCACTATGACTAATATCTTTTGTTTCCTTGGTTTGGATGGATATTATCAACAATTTATATAGAATTTATCATGACTACCTAATTCACTCACAATTTTAAATCATACTGGATCTAAGTTCCTTTAGAAAAATAAATGTGTATAAAATTTCTTGGAACTGTATATACGTATAGTTAGTGTACTTGTGCTTACATTACAATCCATTAGATAAGGGTTCTTGATATATAGTTATGAATAAAATGTGGAACTATGATGTTTCATCATGCAGAATGATATGGTTATATCTTATGCCTCATGAAAAACAAGGATTCATGAGAAAATTTAATCAACTCATGATTTGAAGTTAGCTATAATAATTTTTTCATTAAATATACGGAGGAAATATATTTATAGAGAAATGTGTGATTTATATACATATCATAAAATTTTAAAGTATATATTCACTCAAAAATATATTAATATGAATAAAATAATATTGTTGTAGTTCATTAAAGATTATGATTTCTCAATACATTACTAGCCAATGAAAGTGAACAAGCTGGATGATGATTTGTGCCGAATGGATTGTGATAGCTTCTCAATGATTAGGATCACAAAAGATCCAATATTTCAAGATTTTAAAAATATTTATCTAGAAATCTTGAAGAATGGGGAGAATATTATCTTTCACAAATGAGTGTTCCACTATATCTCCTTGTGAGGATTAAAGAGGTATAAAGGATGATGTGGAAATTTAGAAAAAGTTCATAAATGTTTCTGAAATTAACCTTAATTGTAATGGAATTATAAGTTCAAATAAATATGTATGTGTTATATTCATACTATATTTGAAGAAGGATCTATTGGATGAGGTTTATAGTTTATCAATCTCTATTCATCGTGGAAGTACAAATATGTATAGAGACATGAAAAATTATTTATGGTGGGACTACATAAAGAAAGATATTGAAGACTATGTATATTGGGTCTTGTAATGTTAGAAAGTTAATATTAAGAGACATAATTACAGTGGTATGTTACAACCTTTACACATACATGAATGGAAATGAGATAACAGTAGCATTGATTTTTTTAGAAAATTCCCTAAATTATCTAGAGGCCATAATGTTATTTGAGTTGTAGGTGATTTCCTTAATAAGTTATTATACTTAATTATTATCAAATAATATTTATCTATTGATCATATCTCCATAATAGATATTAAATAAGTGTTAAGGTTTCATGGAGTACCACATTCTATTAAATATTATCGGGATCTGTGGTCTACCTCAATGTTCAAGAAAATTCTTCAGTAGGATTTGGATATAGAGTTGAGTTTCATTAAATCTTAATATTATAAGATATATAGTTAGTGAATGAGAACCATTGAAACCCAATAGGATATTTTGAGTTCTTTTTCCATAGATTTCAAAGGTGGTTGGAATAAACATCTTCCTCTAGTCGTATTTTTTTACAACAATTTCTTTCACTCAAGCATTCAGATGGATCCTTATGAATCCATTTATGGATAGAAGTGTAGAACTAAAACATTTCATGATGAAGTTATAAATATATCTATAAGTACCTAAGATAGATAGGTAAATATAAGATAAAGTCATATATATTCATAAGTATATCAAGGAAACTCAGAGTCGACAAAAAGATATATTCACAATCATTGGTGAAATATGAAATTCGAAGTTAGTGAGAAGGTCTTTCTATGAATTTATATATGGAATAGGGTTATGAGATGAAAAAAAGAAATGAAATTTTGTCCCTAGTAATATTCACCCATTCAAGATTCTTTATAGAGTATATACATAAACGTATTCCTTGGATCTTACACTAAAACTCTCTCAAGTTAATGATGTGTTCCATATATCTCTCATAAGGAAGTATATACCTAATCCATCACATTTAATAAACATGTAGCTTCTACCACTAGATCATGATATTTCCAATGAATAAAAATTATTAGAAATATTGGATCATGAAGTTAAAGTGTTGGGGAATAATAATATTTTCTATGGGGGAATTAGAAATTTTAAGAAGCTGTCTAAGAACCTGAAGATGCGATAAAAAAGAGATATCATCATTTTTTGTATTGAAATTATGGAATTTTTGGGGGAAATTTATTTTAAGGGGATTATAATGTATTACTACATGATTTTATGATATAGTTCATTATGATTTTTTTTATTTATTCGATATATTTCTTTAAACACAACATCATTTTTAAACAAATAGTGAAATGATATTGAAATATTATTATTTAATGTGATAGTTATTACCTAGATTTTTTATTGGATGGTATGAATAGAAATAAATAAATTTTTAAAAACAAATTATGGTTTACACTTGTATAAAATTAATTCATTGTTTATTAATTTATTACAAATGAAAATAAAAAACATTGAAAAGAAAAAGAGTTGTCATTTATTGAAAAACTGTTTGTTTTTTTACACGTAATTTATTTTTATATTAATAACATAAATTAATCACTATTGATGAATGATTTTAATGAAATTTATATACTATATATTCAATAAAAATTTGTTAACATTCATGTAATGTTTTTTCTATGAATATGATAAGAATACCTCTAGTTTTTTTCTTAAAAGTGTATTTTTTATAAAAAAATTGTTTTCAACGTGTTTTGTGTACATATTTTAAAATTAACTTATTATACTTATAAAAACTAAATCATGAAAAATGGAAATATAATTTTTAATCATGAGATTAAAATTTGTTCAATAGGTACCTTTTATTTATGGACATTATGAATAGTAAACATGGTAAATTTTTATCGCCTAGAGAAGGGTAAAACAAGAAAAACATTGTTAAAACTTTATTCTATGGGTTAGAAAATTCCATTAAAATTTGAATTTTTCCAATTTTAGGAATTCTGTTCAAAAATTATAATATAATACTCAAAAATATGGCCATTTGATGCCATTTTTCTTTTATTATGACCATTATATTATTTTAAGAGAAGGATATATACAAAATGTCATTATCTTCACTTTAATTACTATAAATTTTTATTATAAAAAATGGTATAACATTAGTTATAAATGTTAATTAAAAAGGTGAATTAATTTTTTTATCATTTTAATTTATTTATAATTTTTATTGATTGAATAATTACCTTAAATTATTTTACTTAGGCAAAACTATATTTATTAAAATAATATAAAAATAAAATAAATGTTGACAAAAATATTAAAAGAAGTTAAATTTGGGTGAATTATTATGTTCTGTGAATATTATAGATTAATATTACATATTATTAATTTTTAAAAGGTTTATATTCTAATTAAATTATTTTCATGTTTTCTTTAAAATCATATTAAATGAATACTATCAAAAATGAAATTAATGATATTTTATATTAAATAACATTTTATTAGATAATTTAAAAATCATAAATAACTTTAAATGTTTCAAGTAGGATGAAAAATGGGTAAAACATTCATATCATAATCATTTATGAGATAAATTTTACTTTATAATTATAATTATAACACTTTAATATGAAAAAAGTCGGCGCCGCTGTTAAGAAAAAAATTAGTTAACGAAGGGGTTAAATAAAAAAGATAATGTTTAAAATGATTCCAAAACCTCTATAAATTTCATTTTATGATGATATTTCAACCTTATTTTATTTTTATTCAAATATATATACACTTGGAATTATTTTTCTTGAGAATGAATTAATTGTATTTTAATCTCTTTAGAAGTTCCATGTGTGTCATTTCTCTTCCTTATAAAAGGAAACTTCTTTTCTATTATCTTTACACCAATTTTAGAAATAAATATATAACAAACCATAACAAATTATCTTATAAAATTACATATCCATGAATTATAGTTTCTTATATTTTCAAAATACCATTAAAGTTGTCCTAACGAAGGGATCTAAAGGAAGTCTGTTGAAGAAGAGGTAATCATCTTTACTGAATATTTTAAATTTATTTATTATTATTATTCCTCTGAAAATAATGTACCAATGATAAAATAATAAATAAATTATCATAAATATACTTATATGTTATTATGATTATTTTAAAACAATTTTCCATCTTTTTCATTCTCTAAAAAGAGAAAACATTGCTAATGAATATGTATGGCTTACCATCTCCACCTTGAGGTGAAATTAATTTTAAATCACTATTTTATTTGGATGGTTATAAAGATTTAAATAATGAATATAGATTATATTTATGGTATAATTATTATTTATTAATTATAATTTCAGTTCTATATTATTATCTTCCAATCCATTGGAAACAATAATGTCTCCCATGCGTACTATGTACGACCACCACCATGAAGCGATGTAGTATGTTTTTCATTTATTCTTACATAGATGGTAATAATGATTTTTTTTAATATATATTATGTATATTATATAATAATAATTATGTAATATTGAATTATTGTTCACCTTTCTTTCCTTCCTCTATCAAAAAATTAAAATAGTGTTCTTGACTATATACGGCAGACCATATCCATGGATAGTGTAATTCATTTTTCTATATCTACATTTTAAAGATGATTATAAATATATATATATATATAATTAATATATATGATATTTATATCATAATTAAAATTCTAGATATGGTGTAACTATGACCAAATTACAATGAATTGAACTACCAAACTGAAATTCTCATGAAAAACAAAACTGTTGACACGTAGAAATGATGATTGAAATAAGTAATTATTAATAAATTGGTGTGAAATGTTATAAGTTGATCATATATTATATTATAAGTATTTAAATGATTATTTTGTATAATTTCAATAAAATTAAATTAATTATACTATAGTTTATAGTAATTTGGAAGTAATTTGAACTTGAGGTAAGCTATTTTGGTCTCACTTCTACTTCTGTGAGACATAAGCCATATTAACCACTTGTTTCTTTTATTTTGTGTATATACTACACAAGATTGTTTTTATAGTTATTATCATGAAACATATTGGGATATAAATTTCCATATAACATTATATCTTCCATGATGTTTTTATTCAAATGTTTCCAAAGTGGTAAAGGATTTATGTTATAATAACATTGTTTTTCAGAATTTTTTTTATCATGTTTCTAATGATTAAATTTTATGATATTTATATAAATAATACCATGAATCTTATTATCCTATAGTTTTTTATAGAGCTTGATTTATTTTACATTCATTTTCCTCTCTTTAATTACTTAATATACTAAAATAATATTTTTAAGTAAATCCAGATTTACTTCTCTCTTTGGTCAAAAATATTTTTTCTTCTATGTCCATGTCTTTTTAAAAAATGAAGAATTTTTTTAATATTATCCTATGGTTTTTTAATTTTATTTCTAAAAAATTGTTTTTATGAAAAAATAACAAATATTTTTGTCTTTTTCTAAATTATGTACTTTTGAATTTTTACCTAAAATGTGAAATGAATCTTTGTTTTAATGTACATGACATGAACAGAATTTCTCACCATCATAAAGACTCTAGGATTTGAGTCTTACTTTAAATTTTTTTCATGTTTATTTTTAAAGAATGTTTTTTATTTAATATTTGCTGAATATTGTATTTTAAATATGTTATTTCAATGTGAGAAATGTATTTTCCTCCCAAAATTTTATGGTGATATTTTAAAGGAATTTCTCATATAAGATAAAATCCTTTGGTGTTACCTAGGATTTAAAGGGGATATGATAAAATAATACCATCTTAATTATTTTATCTTGATGTTTTATGGTTATGATTATGAAATATTGATGAAACTGGGTTTTTTTCACATTCTATGTTAGGATGATTTTTTTTTACTTTTCAGCATACATATGAGTGGATTAAAGATTATGTGATGGGTGGGACTATAATTATATAGCCTTATAATTAATTGGGAGAAGATTAATGTTTTGTGATATTAAAGGTTACATAGGATGTTATCCCATACCCAAAAAAAAGTGGGTGCATGGGAGGATATCTCAAGCCCGAAAGAGGGTACACAAGAGGTTATCCATATCTTAATGTAGGTACATTATCCGTTATCCCAAGCCTAAAATTTTATAAATGTATTGGTGGGTAGCCTTAACAGAATATTTCTATGATTATTATTATTATTTTACACTTTTTCCCACTCTTTTATGATGTGATTTTATGCCAATGTTATGTTCTCTTAACTCATGTTCTTTGACCCCATCGTGAATCATGTCTTATGAACTTCCATGATTTGTGCCATGAATCATGTTTCTGATCTGAGAATTATTGGGTATAATTTTAGAGTCTTAATCTCATGTTATCATACCTATTATGCTAATGTTATGTTTAAATAATCCTTGATATGTCCATTTTTTACCCATACTGAGCATCTGAGATCACCCTTTATTATGTTTTCTTTTCCCAAGGATATAAAGAAAATTTTTAAGTATGATTTGTGTAAGAAGTGTGATAGTTATAAAGAATAATATTGGAGATGATGTAGATATATTGTGAACCATTTGTTTGTGTATACAAGTCTCCAAAGACACTAAACCTTTCTGGTTCTAGTGTGGATCATAATGTTATTTATCGAACATTCATCTAATAAGATATGAAATTTTTTGTATGAAAATTATGGGATGTTTTAATAATAAATGATAATCCATAAAAAACAAAAACAAGTAATCCCAAACCATATAATCCAATTGTAGATACCACTTAAATAGAATAGAATCACTACTAAGGGGATCTAAAAAATAATGGAAGAGAGTTTTAACCACCATGACTTGCAACTGACCTCCAACTAACTAATGCTTTATCCTCTACTTAAATTATATAAAAATAGTCTCTCACTTGAAATAATCCATAAAATATTGAAAATATTATATATTCCATGAAAAAAAGACCCTTTTAAACTTTAATAATAAAATGAGGGTTCATTTATTTTGACACAAATTGACATACCCTATCTTTTAAAAAAATCATTTTAGAATCATCTTTAAACCACATAGAATTTTTATAAAGAAAATAGTATATCTAAAAACCTGTGACATTCTTCTCTTACTAACCATATTTAACTACAACCCAAAGTTTAAGTGATACATTGATCCATATAAGCTTCCAACTGATGTTTCTCTACTATTAAATGATGAAAATGGGACAACTAACATATCACGAGACACCTTAAATTTCACAAAGTTGAGGATTAGACCTGCATACCAACTCTATAGGATCACAAATTAATCTTCTTCCACTATCCATGAGATTAAAATACCACGGTATTCATCTGAACCACTATTGGACTTCTCCAATCTTGTTCACACATTCATCTATATAAGAGTAACTAAAACCCATCTTGAACATTTCAAGAAGAATTAACAAAGGAACCTCATGTAGGTGGCCATGTTTCTTTCACATCATCTACAATCCACCTCCAAGGGTAAAAAAATAAGGATATAACATATCTCATGAATCATATCGATATCCCAAAGAACATAAACCCATGAAAGTGAACTCATGGAAAAAAAATCATAACAATGTATCTATATTCAACCAAACCAGAATCAAATTTTCAATTTTAAATCACATTAATTATCTTAATAATTGAAAAAATAATAGAAAAATACATAATATAAATATCAATGACATCAATAAATAAATATCACACATCAACCGAATAATAAAAATAAGAAAGCAACATCTTAGTAATAAATAAATCGTGGTTAGAAAATAATACATTAGCAGATAACCACAAGTTTTATCACAATATCCCCAATGAATATCCATTTAAACCATACCTTTCCACCATAAACCACATACACCATCCATTATTATATCAAAATCATACTAGGGTTACCAACAACAACATTATATTACTGAATTTCACAAAATTTGAAATAGTAAATCAATATCCACAATAATCAAACTTGAGCCATGTGTATTCTGATTGAAATCATGGAATTACCATATATAGTCAATATAGTGAAGGTAAAATAAACCCATGGTTTAGTGGAAAACACATATTGGGGGTGAATCAATGATTTAAAAAATAATTTTTAACATTCATTTGAAACAACATTCACAGCCTATTAAAGTGGATAACATTTATGAATTTTAACACACACATACAAACACGGTAGGTAAAATAGATTTATAAGGTTAACCTATAAAAATATGATGTTTAATACTTAGTGTGGTTCAGATTCACCCAAGATCATATGATCCACGAGTATCAACATGTGGATTACAAATGAGCCAGGTCTATCCTTGAACTCATGTTACACCAAACTCTCATGACTAAATATGTCATTACAAAAAAGTTAAAATAATATAAAAATTATTTAAAATATAGGATATTGTTACACTAAGTAAAATTTCTATCATGTTATTCTATGTCATTTGTTCTTCCTCTCATTTATTATACTTTCAAATAAGTATGTATATTATTATTTTACTTACTTATTCTCTCTCTATTCTTCTCTCTTCAATAATATCTGAATATTTATGGTTAGTTAATTTATCTCTTGATCATAAAACATGTAGACTTTTCATTGAAATAAAAAATATTATGTTCTATATTAGTAGTTATTTTACCACTTAAAATCCAATTTTCAAATTCAAAAAATAGATAAATTATTGTCTTGAAGCTAATATAAACTTATTTTTCTTTTTTTCCTTCTTCTTATTAATTATTAAATATCCATTATAGGTTATCATGACAAAAAAAACACATATTATAGCATGGATGAGTATTTATTTCATAATTTATTCTATCCTTTATGGTGAAACATGTTCATTCACAACATAAAACATTTTTCTTCTTCTCTATTTGAATCAAAAACAATATTTTTTATATTCTAATCCATGGAAGATCAGTTTAAAAATTTTCAAAAAAATTTATTGTAATCTGGATCAAACAAAATATTTTTTTATGATTATATTTTAAACTAATTTAATTACCATGGAACTCTAAAATTTTATTAAATCTGGAACCTTATAAAATCCATTTCAGCCTTACAAGGATGACTAGATAGCCTTACAAAGTATTATGTAAACCCTTATCAAGTCCCTTTTTCTCTATAATTTAATTTATGAAGGTGGAAACCAATGGTATAGATTATGGAGATTAACTTCACAAATATAGGATAGCCTTAAAAAGTTTGAACCTTAAAAAGTCAGATCTTTATGACGTTCGATCAATATTAAAAATATGAACATTTTAACGTTCTAACTAAACCTTATAAATACATACATAAACCTTAAAAGGTTTAAGTATTTTATATTTTCTCAAAATTTAAAAAGAAAATAAACATTTCAAAGTGATACATCAAACTTACAATGTAGAGAATAACCTTATGAAAGGTAATAATGAGCATTATGAAGTACATGCCTTTGAAATTTTTCTTAGAATTCTACTCGTGATGAACTTTATGAGAATTGGAATGGACCTTATGAGAATTTCTTTTTCCTATGAAATAAATATTAAAATTATGGGAATTAACCTTATGGAAATTACACTTTGCTAATTTTTTTAGTCTTAATATTCTCAATCCCAAATACATTCATATTAACTCAAAATGACTCCATTATTTTTTGAAAATTCATCAAAATTCTAAAACACATTCATCTAACATAATTAAAATTTTATCATGTGATTTATAATAAGATTTATATGTTGAAAAGAAAATAAAAAAACAAATATATCCACTTAATTTTATCAATGTAGTGACCTATAACCATGCTTTTGGATACGATACAAAAGATGTTATAATATTTTTATATAAAAATAACTAAAAAAATTATAGACACTTACAATAGAGGATCATTTATGGTTTTTTATTCGGAGGAAAAGGTCCAATTTTACATATTATCAATGATAAAATAGTAGACAAAGGCACCAATGAAACATTTCTTGAACTAGCTCTTTATTGAGATAAACTACATGAAGTCTCCATATATACCGGAAATATTTTTATAAAAACAGAGGGGGAAAAAGATTTCCCAGTAATGGGGTTTTTCAAAACCTTGTGAAAACCATTTTTGAAAATACTTATACCCTTTAAAACATTCATATGGTGATACTTTTGAAAATATCTTTGAAAATACCATTGATAAATGCTTTTAAAAAAACATTGCTTTTGGAAACACTTTAAAAATTCTTTTGAAAATACATATAATTTTGAAAACATAATTTTGAAAACACTTTTCAAAATACAATAGCCTTTTGAAAAATATTTTGAAAATCCTTTGAAAAAATGATTTTGAAAATTCCTTTAATAATTCTTGAAATTTTGAAAACAAATAAATATATTCTTGAAAATACATACACTTTTGGAAATGATTTAAATTCTGTGAAAATAGTTATTATTTTGATGAAATTATCCTTGTTTTGAAAATACTTACGCTTTGAAAACACATTAAAATAATCCAGTGGATTTTCATAAAATACTAATCATGATTTTGAAAAAAAAATAGGGCCACATAAACATTAAAGATTGTCTTGGGCCCTCCCACTTCCTTAGGAATGAGTTAACTCCTACTCCCCTTTTTTTTACAATGTCCAAGTGCCAATTTTTTGTAAAAACATTTTTAACTTTATTTACACATATACAATTTCCACTACAATTTTTGGATTTAATAACATAACAATTATTTGAATACACATAAACATTTATAAATAAATAAATATCTATTTTCTTAGGAAACTCAGTTCTTAGATTTGGAAAAACCAAATATGATTCCATTTTTCTTATTCACAGTCTGTCAATAAAATAATTAACATCTATGTAATGAATGTTTATGATAAATTACTTTTCATTATAAAATTAATCTTTATCTTAAAAAACTTATCTTTAAATAAACATATTAAATAATTGTTTTCTTTAGCCACAATTTAATGTTTGAAACATTAAATAATATATAAATATTTCACATTAAATGATAGAAATTGTTTATTGAAGGTCACATGAAATAATAGGTATCAATTTCGTTTCCTTAGAATTATCATCAGCACATAAAATATAAGAACATAAACTAATGGAACAAGTAATAGTAATTGTAAAATTACTATTTTAAAAAATAATTATCTTAAATATATATATATATATATAATTTCACATTCATGTGAAATTATAATAAAAGGTAATATACCCTTAACTTATAATTTTAAAAGTAAAACTATATAACACATAAGAAATTTAAAAGTAGTATTTTGAAAATAAAAAATTATTTAGTTCTTAATTTACAAAAACAAATTTGGATGATTTCATGTTTTGAAATGAATTACATATTCATTTTATAATGTGAAATTACAAAAAAGGAATATATATATGTAATGGAAGAAACCCTTTACAAAAATTTAAATAAATTTCATTCCTAATTAGAATATTTTAAGAAGATGTAATACTTATAGAAACATGAATTTTAGAGTTAACATAAATTTATATATATACATATATATAATAAATATAATCATGGGTGATTTTGAAAATAATTTATCCCATGAGCACTAAAATTACTTTAACATAAGCACGAAAAATAATTATATCATATGAGGTATATTTTCATCATTACATACATATATTAATTTGATAAAAATGAAATGACATGCATGTATATATATATATATAAATCATAGATTTAAATTCTAAAACATGAACTTGAAGAAATTGAAAATCATAAATACATAATATATATGTGTGTGTGTGTGTGTGTGTTTGAAAACATGAAATTATAAATGATATATATATATATATATTTGTGTGTGTGTGTGTACTTATATACTCAAAAACTGAAAATTTGGAATGATAATAATTTTGAAACTAGAACTCTGGAATAAATGAATTATCCTAGAATTAATAAATATGGATTCGTAAAAAATAAACATGAAATATGTATTCAACATAAGAATATATATATGTGTGTGTTTGTAAAATTATAATTTTTATGTAATAGTTTTAAAATAAAAATTTCCCCTTGCATAAATATTAATTTGAAATACAGCTTCATAATTTAAATGAATAAAAAAGTTTTTTGAATTTATTAAATGTATTAAAATACTTGAATAATTTTAAATTATCACCTAAATATGTATATGAAGTAAATATGAAGAAAAAAAATATCTATATATATATATAATAAATTAGTTTCTCTTGCATGTATTTATGGTAACTGAAATGGAGGCGTCTGCTAAAGGCTGTTCGAAACAAGCATATGTTGTTTGTTTGTTTTTTCAAGAAAGGATTCTCCTTCCAGCTAGGATTTGGAAGACTAGTGGAATTTGGTGCTTGTACCAGTTGGAAGGAAATGATTTCTGTTTTCAGGGTGTTTGAAATCGTGTGAAACATAGGGAAAATCAGAGGTAATGCTTAGGTTTTCATGGGATATCCAATGTGGGGCTCTCCCTATGCAAGAAGTCATATATATACTTTTGTTTTGAGAATTATTATCTTCTAATAGAAGCAGTAATTGTGTTCAAACAAATTAATAAACACATTATAGTGAAGCTAGATATCAATCGGGTTAAATTTAATGTAATCAAATTAATCAAGGGTTTCAATAAAAAATGAGATGAAATAGGAAAATAATATTTCAGAAGATAATGAAATGCTTGGTTTAAAATTTTATTCGCATTTGGATTCATAGATATTGGGTTTTTTAGTAAATAGAAATTATATTAGTATATTTTTGGTTTTTTTGTGGAATGGAGGGAAATTAGAGGGGTCTGTTGGAACTGATCTAGGAATACAATGACGATGGTGTGGCGTAGCTTACGGGGAAAGCGATGAACAGTCACAAGAATCAGGTGGTATTTGTCAGTTTAGTGTACCTTATGGGTGATTTTGATCAAAATTATAGAAAATAAGGTGGTCATTAGGAGAAGGTGAAATATTATGAATTTCTTTAATCTTGGAATGTGGGAGAAACATTTAAGTACATCGAGGGTGGCTTTACTTTGGATAGGGCGGTGGTGAGATCTGAGGTCGGTGGCGGTTCAGTGGTAGATCAAGGGAAGCATGGTGATGCTCATTATTGGTGGTTAAAAGAGCTTAGGAGGTAGTTTCGGTGGGGGGTTGTTAGCTATCAGGGGAAGGGAGGGTAGTTCGGTGCTCGAGAAATAGCCCGAGGGAAACCCTTCATCGATTTTCAATTTTTATGTTTATTATTATTTTTGCCTCTCTCTATTTTTTTGTACAGAATCAGTTAAATATATATATATAAACATATATATATATTTCTATAAATGTGTAAATATATATATGAAATAAATAAAACAAACTCAATATATGTGTTTCATATTAAATATTTAACCCAATTGATATCTTTCTTAGGTTTGGGTAGTTGGTCCAATGAGGGGCTTTCCCTATGCAAGAAGTAGTTTACATACATTCCGTTTACATATTATTATCTTCCAAGAATAGCTATAATTGTGTTCAGGAAAATCAATAAAGGCATTATAATGAACCGAGATATAAATCGGGTTAAATCTACCATAATCAGGTGAATTGTGGGCTTCAAAAAAATTAGATGCAATAAACATATGTGATTTCAATAGATAACAAAATTCTTGATTTAAAATTTGATTAACATGTGGAATTTATGATCTTGGGGTTTTTTAGTAAATCAAATGTATAATAGGATCTTACTGGTGTTGTCATGGAACGAAGGGAAATTGAAGTGGTCCTTTGTCATGGATCGAAGAAGACAACGACAACGGTGTGCCTTTACTTGTGGGGAAAGTGATGAATAGCCACAAGAAGTGGGTGGTATTTGTCTGTCCAACATACCTTGTAGGTGAGACAAATATACAGTCTTAGAAATTGAGTGTTCATTTGGGTATGAAGAAAAAATATTAGTTTCTATAATCTTGGTGTGTGGGAAAACCATTGAAGTACATCGAGGGAGGTGGTGACTTCGGATAGGGTGGTGGAAACATTTGGGGTCAACGGTGGTCGAGTTATAGATCGAGGATGGTGTGGTAATGCTTAGTGCCAATGTTCGATTGAGCTAGGTTGGGCGGTTTGGTGAGGGTCTTCAGCTATTAGGGGAAGGGAGGGTGGTTCAGTGCTCAAGCAATATCCCAAGGAAAAGCCTTCATCGATTTTTAAGTTTTTATTGTTATTATTTTTATCATTTCTCTTTTTTTTTGTACAGAATAAGTTATATATATATATAAATATATATATCTATATATGGGTAAATATATATCAAATAAATAAAATGATATCAATATATGTGTTTTATATTAAACAAACTCAATTTTTTTATTTCAAAAATAACATTTCATTTATCACAGTCTTATTTTGTCTTGGTTGTTGAATATATGTATATTGTTTTTGTATCATTATATATTTATAAATCTACATAATAATTATAAAACTATTTATGTTAATTCATGTTCCACAACCTTTGCATTTTTTTAATCCTAGCACTTTTATTTCACTTAATTTTTATAATTTTATATTTATCATTAATCGATATTTCATATGTCTTAAATTGAGTTATTTTTGTAACTATCATTTTACATTTTATAATTATAAAAATGAGTATTAAATTATTTATCAATTAGTTTTAAATTTTAAACAATATAAAATAATGAATATACACTTACATATTCCAAAATAAAATAATTGTAATTTTAAATCTAAATTTATAAACAAGGAAATTTTTTATTAAAGATAACATTTAAGTTAAAATATAATTAAATTTTATTTTTTTAATTATCAAATAAATATTTAAATATATAATTATTACAAGATTATTTTTCTAGTCTGTTAAACTCCAAGTCTTATTCTTTATAAAAATATGATTTTCTAAAAGAAACTCCTTGAATTTTATATTATAAAAAATTCTCATTGGGATCTTAATAATTTCCCCAAAGTATTAGAAACTTCCAAAAAAATCTCTTGGGAACAGAAATTTTCACCTTCCAAATTTTGTAAAAACGCTTTCACATAAATCACTTTCAAACTCAACAAACTTAGAAATTAATGATCCTTCAATAATTCTAATCTTATGTGAGTGAACTCGGTGTAGGAAACAAGAAACTTTTATAATAAAATAAATTTTCCCAAAAAAATAGTGATTCACATTTACCTCTTCACATTTTTTGGTCATATTGATACCATTTAAAATGTCAACATCACTCAGTCCTTGATAGCACTTTGAAATACCATTTTATAGTTAACTCTTACTCCACTTCTCAGAACTATTTATAGACACTGTGAGTATAAGTTCATGCATTCATGCTCATGAAAAATAGTATAATAGTATATAAAACACATAATTCACTCACACAAATGTCTAATTCACAGATTTCCCCTTCTTATAACTCTCTATAAGTACATGATCCCCCAAATGAAATATTTCTCCACCTTTGTAAATTCATTTTATAAATATATAAATGATTAAATATAAATACATTCAACTGGAAATTTTTCTCCCCCTTTGAAAATAATATTAAATGAACAAGATGAGGGAAATGAAGGGATCACCATACCTTAGCAATGATAGGAATGAATTTATACTCCTATCAACAACCTCTATTATTGAAATGCATCATTTGATAATTGATTGGTGAATACATCAGATATTTTATACTTTATAGTCACAAATTACAACTTCAAGACAATATAATCAACAATCTATTTTATAAAGTGATATTTTATATCAATTTTCATTGTTCTTGAATACTAAATAGAATTTATTGATAAATTAATAACACTTTTATCATAACATCCCACAAGTAGTGTAAAATTCACTTACACTTTGATATCTTCCAACTAAGTCCACATCCACATCAATTAGGTTATGGATTTATTTGTAGGAACCTTTTCTAATTAATAAGTGCTCAATTTTATAGAAATTGTATTATTTGTGTTCCAAGATATACATCATTCACCCAAAAAAGAAAGCTCTATCAGATCTAGACCTTATTTCATCAAAATTTCCTCCCCAATTTGTATTTTTTAGTCCAAAGAGATCAATATTTACACTCCATTAATATTTTAATCCAAAATTTGTGGTTCCATTCATATACCTTGTAATCCCCTTTCCATGACTAAAATGATTGTTTTGGTGCACTTTGATACCTGACACATATAGTGATATCATAAATAATATATTTCCTTGAAGCTGTTATGTATAATAATATTCCAATATGATTCTAGAATCATCTTGTATTAACTTTTTCCCTTTCTCATCCATTAAAAATTTATTTCCCATTTAAATTGAAGTATAATCTAGTCTTAAATCCTCCATAAAAAAATTATTTATAATTTCATAAAAATAATTCTCTTGAGAAATAAATATTTAATAACCCTATTAAAATATTGGTAAGCACATAAAATATTTCATTTCACCAAACAGAGAAATTTAAAATAAATTCATTGTTTACAAGGAAAAATATTCATTGAAACTGAAAATGTGTCTTAAAATTATGACCTCATGATATTTTCCAAAATTTTTAGAACCTTGTTATTATTCTTGAGGTACGGGTTTCTTCTTTTCCTTTTCCATAGGTGTTTTTGAAAAAACAAGGGAAATGTGGGGAAAATCCCAAATTTATGGGTACATGCCGTGTAATTTTGTACACACGCCGTGTACTTTGGTTGTGTGGGGTGAGAATACAGGGCGTCTAGGCTTGTTGACGAATAAAGGTGTAAAAAACAAACTACCCGCCATGTACTTTTGTACACACACCATGTACTTTGGCTATGTGGGATGAGAATATAGGGCCTGTAGGCTTGTCAGAGAATAGGGGTGTAAAAACAAACTACACTCTGTGTACTTAGTAAAACACACCATGTAATCAGTTGGTAGATGAACAGTGAGGTGGTGGAAGGTAGCCGCCAGAGGAACATTTTAAAAGGAATGTACACACCGTGTACTTGAGAGTACACGCCATGTAGTCATGTTTTTTCATTCAAAAAAGGCATTACCCTCCTCATTCGGCAGAGGGGGTATAGGGATCACCATGAGTAGTGGGAGAGGAGGCCGAGACCTGGAGGAGCTCCCGATCACTCACTGGGACTCTGATTCTTCCACCATCGGTCTCGTTTGAACTGCGTGGGTAAGGTCTTCCTTCTTATTGAAACTTTCCTTCCAATTGTTTCCCTAAGTGACGTTATTTAGGTTTGAACAGGTAATCATTTATCTCAGATCTACGTCGTTCTTGGTTGTTTCGGGAGGAGGATTTAATGTATATCGATCAGAGGAGATCGAGTTAGGTGGTCTTGTGTTTAAGTCCAATTGTCGAGTTGATTTTGTGTACTTTTGTGCCACACACCCATGTTTGGGTGTTGTATGGTTGAGAATTTGACTATTGAGATACCTAGAATTTTATAGGTAATCTAATGAATAATTATAAACTGTTGTTTTTTATCATTTCTTTGATCTAGGTCCACCTTGAGGGTGCATTTCCCTTTTTTAGCCGTTTGGATAGGATACCCATGGGTATTCTAGGATTATAGCATTTTTTGAGTTTTCTTGAGAGGGAATATATATAAATTTCTTGCTTATGCATTGGGATCAGCCCGGTTACTTTTTTTTCCTATGGAATGCCTAAGGGTAATGTTTTTTTAGCCTGAGGGAAAGGTTTTGTTTAGCCCGAGGGCAACGTTTCTTATGCCGGTGGGCAGTATCTTCCATGCCTGGGGGAAATATCTTGTATTTCTGAGGGAAATATTCATTATGCTTGAGGTCAGTAACCTAAGGGTTTCGTTTCTATTTTCCTGAGGGTAAGGATTTACATGTCTGAGGACAATGTTTACTTTGAATATTCACCGTGGTGATTTATTATGTTGTACCTACCAAGATAAATCACAGGCTAGGTATTATTAATATTATTATCTTTTACTTGATAGATTGCATGTTGTGGTTTCTACTGTGGAACTAGTATAAGAGATTTTCATTTGAGGCCGAGTCTCGGAAAACACATAATTTAATTATATTCAATGGTTAAATAATTATTAAAATGGAAATGTAAGTGGTAGGAATGGTTACTTTTGAGTACTTCCTAGTTTTCTGCATTTCATTATTGCACATTGTTGTTGCACATTTTCACTAATAGTTGGAAAAGGGCCTTGGGTGGTTACCTAATGGGATTTACTTCTCACACTCTATTTGGGTCATGTATTGGGCCCAAACAGATTATACTGCGTAGGTGTCAATAAGGAAAAGGGTCCCTACACAGGTACAGGATATTTGAGGGGGAGTAGGAGAGCACGGGACCGATCTTAGGAATGTGATGTTGTTGTGTTCTTGTTGCATATCTTTGGTTTTGTTTGTTGTACTGTGTACCTTGTGCTATATTGTATCATATTGCAGTGTATCCTATTTTGGATACTTTCATAGAATTAGAGACATGTTGCATCATCACATATATGGTTGTTGGTTATCTTTTACTTCAGTTTCATTGTCCATTTCAGGTCTATATTGTTTATTGCTTCCTCTTTTGTATGTTCATATTTTTTTCTGCTATGCTATACTTTCAATAATGGGGGCATAGTTTCCCCACTATCAGTCCTAGGACCTTGCTTCTTATCGGAAGCCTCTAGAATTTGGGAAAATGTGCTTTAGGTCATGTGACCAACCAGGTTCGGGGAACTCGTTGTGTGTCACCCGGACCTGGGACGTTACAATGTGGTATCATAGGATTTCTTTTCTCTGGGTTATTTTATTATTTGGTGACAGTGGAATGTGATAGATTGTTAACGGATTCGGTAATAAACTATGTCCGGGAGTAGCTAACCCATGTACAGGTAATGTCTGGATTTCCTCGAATTAAATTGTGATTTTTTTTTATGATTATTACAATTTATTAGATTTCACCGTTGGGTGATGCACTTGTGGTGTGTTGTTTATGTTTTATACTTGGGTTCTATTTTGTTACAACCCGATGAAATGAGGGTATGCCATCACATGCATCATTTAGGCACATGTTAGAATCACATGTCATGCATAGTTTCCATGTCATGTAGGTGCATTAGAAATTTCAAGTTGTTGTGATAGATGTTTTGTTAGAAAAAATCATGTTGTTGTGATATGAACCTTGATAGATACACCTACTGTTGATAGGGTATTGGTATATGTTACCGTTGGATTTATGGACACTAAACATTGGTTCTTGAGAAGTATGGTCTCTCTTGGACTGAAATATGGTAGATCATGATCCAACATTTTGTTGCGTTTTGTACTATAATATGAAAGTTTTGGTGCTAAACTTAGGTTCGTGGGGAGTATGGGCCCCCACAGATCATAATTTCGCATACCAATGCTTGAAATTAATGAAAAGGGGATCCAGAGTAGTTTCTAAGGTATATTGTCTAGAAACATGGACAACCTGGCGTGTGGTTCTATGAACAAACTCTGTGTACACTTATATCCAGGAAGAAATGAAAAATTTCAAAGTACACATCATGTACTTATATGTACACGCCATGTAGTATAAGGCCATGTAACCCACTGTGTGGGAGGGAACACGGGTCTACCAGATTTTATCGAGTACACGTCATGTACTTGTTGGACACGCCATGTAGGATTGACCGGTGAGAGACCTTGTGTGCTTCGTCGTGTGGCTTTAGAAATAGGGTGGTGTACACGCTGTGTGCGGGTGTAACACACCATGTACCAAGGGTTTAAACACGCCCAGGCCGACATTAGAACATGACCATGTGAGGGCTTAAAGGTACACACCATGTAGACTTTATACACATCGTATAGTCTCTTTTTTTAGTCTTGAGGATCTTTTCCTTTTTTTCGTTGGCACTCTTAACCTGACAAAAGAAACCTCAATAGTAAATTAAACTAAGGTGTGTGTTTGATCATGTAGAGTCATGCCACCGAGATGACCATGAGTTTTTGTCTAAGAGAGTGGAGGATATTATACTCCAGATATGGTAGGTCAAGGGCTACCAATGAATCCTCCAGTAGTGCTAGATGCGGCACCAGCTATTATACTAGATGCAGGAAGAGATGCACAGTTCTGTGAAGGCTTCATGTGGTTTATAAGGACCATATAGGGAGAACCATAGGTTGCCACATCTATGGAAGAGCTGACACGTATATTCCAATAGCAGCATTCACCTACGTTTTTAGGGGATGGCGGACCACAGGCTGTGGCGTCATGGCTGGATTCTATGGAGATGATCTTCAAGCATCTGGAGACACCTCCGGGGAGGAGGGTCAATCTCGCTACTTACATGTTGTGTGATTCCTCCAAGATATGGTGGGATGTTACCACCCATACTGAGCATCACCGAGACATGGTGTGGGAATATTTTCAGGTAGTCTTCTATGAATTTTTCTTTCCAGAGATTCTAAGGGAAGATCCAACTCGAGAGTTCATGAATCTGTAGTAGGGATCCATGTCAGTGATGGACTATTCTGCTCGCTTCACCGAGCTACAATTTTTTGCACCTGTTATGGTGGGTGATGAGACATTGAAGGCTAGACTCTTTGAGGATGGTCTTCTATATTACATATGAGTGCTCGTGAATGATTCCAGGTTCCCTACAGTGCATGAAATTGCGAAATAGGCATTGATTACTGAGCATAACCTGTGATAATCTAGTGGGATGGACCAGGTGTAACACACCATGTGGCTAGGTAATGTGCTACTAGTGTGGTAAGGAGGGGCACAAGAGAACTCATTGTCTACGTGACCCAGTAGAGTGTCGAGCTTTTGTCAAGATGGGTAATCTTCATCGTTTTTGCAGGGACTTTCCACCAGTGACTAGTGAGAGGTGTTTTGGGCAGACTCCGCGTGCAGGAGCAGGGCCAGTAGCTTCTTACCAGTCAGGGAATTGGAATATATAGAATGTTCAGGACAAGTTGTTGGTAGTGGTTGTGGTATCCAGACACCAGGATCTCAGAGAAAATAGGGAGGGTCATCTTAGGGTAGCCAGGATGTGTTGCAGGGCCGCAACACTGGGAAGACATATGCAGGGAAATAGACCCAACATGAGCAGGATCCTAAACCTTCCACTGTCAGAGGTACAATTATGTTTTATTCTATTTTATCTTCTATACTTTTCGATACTGGTTCTACACATAACTTTATATCTGTGCTTGTTTTGGATATCTTTCGTCTCTGTTTTTATTCTTCTTCGAATATCATGACGCTAGACACTCCGTTGGGGATTAGAACGGCTGGTGTGCGTCAGTTCAAAGAGTTCCCCCTAGAGGTTGGTGGGTGTCACTTTATATGGGACCTCTATATCTTAGAGATGACAGCCTATGATTTCATTCTCGGGATGGACTGGTTGGTACCCTTTCGAGCCTTTATATATTTCTATCGTCACAGGGTGAGTTTCACATCACCAGAGGGTGGAGAGTTTCTATACAAGGGCGAATGGGATGTCCAGGCGATCTGAGCTGGACCCGAGCATCGTGGGTGGGGTGGAGTGACAGCCCAGATTGTGAATTTATATCTAGATAACTAGGGAACTTGTCAAAAGGATTCCCTCCAGTGGTTAATCATTTCAGGGATGTCTTCTCGGAAGAATTTTCAAGTCTAACCCCAGACCGAGAGGGGGATTTATCCATTGATCTTGTTCTAGGAGTGGCACTGGTGTCCATTCCTCTTTATAGGATGGATACACCAGAATTGAAGGATCTCAAGAGGCAGTTAGAGGAGTTACAATCCAAGGGTTTTATCCGACCCAATATTTCTCCCTGGGGTTTGCCTATCCTTTTTGCTAAGAACGCAGATGGTACCATCAGACTCTACGTGGATTATCGAAAACTGAACTAGTTTGTGGTTAAGAACTGATATCACTTACCGATGATTGATGATATTTTTGATCAACTTTGAGGAGAACGAGTGTTCTCGAAGATTTACTTGAGATCTATATATCATCAGTTGCTTGTTAGACCATCGGACAAACCAGTTACAGCCTTTTGGAGAAGATATGGTCTATACGAGTACTTGGTCATGTCGTTCTGACTCATAAACGTGCCAGCTATTTTCATTTCTCTGATGAATCGTGTGTTCCACCCATATCTAAATTATTTTGGGGTAGACTTCATGGATGATATCTTGGTGTACTCTCACACTCGACATGACCATGCCACCCATCTTGAGATCATATTGAGTACACTGAGAGATCATTAGTTATATGCTAAGCGCTCAAAGTGACACTTTTAGATGGACCAGATTCACTTCTTGGGTCATAGTATCTCAGAGGCAAGAGTTGCGGTAGACCCAGATAAAGTGAGAGAAGTAGTTTCCTGGGAGCATCCTAAGAACGTGTTTGAAATACATAGTTTCTTAGGAATTTTTGGTTATAATAGGCACATTATACAAGAATTATCCCACTTAACAGCGCCATTGACAGGTTTGACTAATAAGGGTATGAAGTTTGTTTGGTCAGAAGCTTGCGAGATAGCCTTTCAGAAGCTGAAGGAAAGGTTGACATCGGCACTAGTCCAGATAATTCTCGAGAAAATAAAGAGATATCCAGTTTACTGTGATGCATCAGGTATTCAGCTGGGAGCAGTGTTGATGCAGGGTGATCAAGTAGTTGTGTACGGGTCTCAGTAGTTGAGGCCACATGAGAGTAAATACCCAACGCATGATCTCAAGTTGGCTGTATTTTTTAATGTGTTACGCTGTTGGAGACATTATCTCTTGGGAGAACATTTTGTGGTGTTTACAGACAACAAAAGTCTTAAATACATCTTTACTCAGCGTGACGTGAATTTGAGATAGCAAAGGTGGGTTTAATACCTTCATTCCTTCGACTTTGATCTTGCCTATACACCTGGTAAGGGTAACATAGTAACTGATGCACTATATAGGAGGACTTAGATACAAGCAGTGCAGGAGGCCAGTGGTGAGTGGTAGCTTATGACTTTAATCTCTGATATTCATTTGGAGGTTCACGATAGTCAGGGGAAAACCTATCTTTCATCCTTAGCTATGACTTCTACCCTCCTGGATAGAGTGAGGATTAGATAACTATCAGATTCAGAAGGCCTCGTTCTACTGGAGTCGGTGGAAAGTGAGGACCCTCCTCCTGGTTGTACGATAGGCGATGACGAGGTACTGTGTTTCCATGGATGATTTTGGGTTCCAGGGGATATACGCGAGGAGTTGATGCGGTAGTTTCATGATTCATCTTGGTCAGTACATCCTGGAGTTATCAAAATGTACCATGACTTGAGATGTCAGTATTAGTGGATGGGTATGAAAAGAGAGGTAGTTGGTTTTGTTACGAGATGTTCCACCTGTCAGCAGGTGAAGGTGGAGCATCATAGGCCAACCAGAATGTTACAACAGTTACCCCTTCCAGAGTGGAAATGGGATTATGTCGTAATGGACTTCATGATCGGGTTGCCGAGGTCACCTTGAGGTAATGATGCAGTATGGGTTATTGTGGACAGACTTACGATGGTAGCTCACTTTTTGCTGATCAAGGAGACCTTCGGTTTTGATGAGCTCCATAATTTGTATATCCGAGAGGTTGTACATCTTCATGGGGTCCCTCGTTCTATCGTTTCAGATGGGGATGCCCGTTTTACATCTCTTTTCTGGCAAAATTTTCAAGGGGCACTGGGTACATAGGTGCTTCTGAGCACAGCTTACCACCCTCAGACCAATGGCCAGTCAGAGCGTACAATACAGGTGTTAGAGGACATGTTGTGTACATGTGTCCTGGACCCTAGGGGCTCTTGGGAGAAGAACATAACCCTGGTCAAGTTTGCCTGTAATAATAGTTTTTAGGCAACTATTGAGATGGAACCTTACGAGGATTTATATGGAAGGTCATGTCGATCACCCTTGTGCTAGTTAAGGGTTGTTGAGGCAGCTTTACTGAGACCACATCTCATGCAGGAGACTTTAGAGATGGTCCGGTTGATTTTGAAGAAGATGGCTACTGCACAGTCTTGACAGAAATCTTATGTTGATCACCGTAGACGAGCCTTGGAGTTCATGGTCGGGGATCAGTTTTTCTAGCGTGTTTCACCTAGGTTGGGACACAGGAAGATCAAGAGATAGGTTAAACATTCATCGAGTTATGTAGGGTTGTTTCAGATTCTAGAGAGAGTTGGGCCGGTTTCCTATTGGTTGCAGTTACCACATAGGTATCGGGCCATGCACGATGTCTTCCATGTATCCTAGCTACGCCGTTATCACTCAGACCCATCTCACATTTTTCAGCCTAAGGAGGTTGAACTTCTGGTGGATGCATCCTTTGAGGAGCATTTAATTTGTATAGTTGATAGGAGCACGAAGGTTCTATGAGGCCGGTTAGTTCCTCTCGTACAGGGGTTATGGTAGAATGGCTGATTATAGGACGAAACCTGGGAGCGGGAGACCAATGTACATGCTCAGTGGCCAGAATTATTCTCAGTTTTATCTTCACCACCCTTGGAAGGGAAATTTGAGGATTAATTGCTTCAAGGGGGGAAGTTTTTAAGAACCCGGTTCTTATTCTTGAGGTACGGGTTTGTTCTTTTCCTTTTCCTTAAGTTTTTCTAAGAAAACAAGGGAAATGTGGGAAAATAATCCCAAATTTATGGGTACACACCATGTACATTTGTACACATGTCGTGTACTTTGGTGGTTTGGGATGAGAATACAGGTCATGTAGGCTTGTCGGAGAATAAAGGTGTAAAAAAACATACACACCATGTACTTTTGTACACATGTCGTGTACTTTGGCAGTGTGGGATGCGAATACAGGGCGTGTAGGCCTTTTGGTGATTAAGGGTGTAAAAACTAACTATATCTAGTGTACTTAGTAATATATTCCATGTAATTAGTCGACATATGAATAGTTAGGCAGTGGAAAGTAACCACTACATGAGCAATTTAAAAGGAAAGTACACATCGTGTACATGAGAATACATTCCATGTAGTTATGTTTTTTTGTTAAAAACAGGAATTAGCCTCCTCATTCAGCATAGGAGGCATAGGGATCAATAGGAGCAATGGGAGGGGAGGATGAGACTTAGAGGAGCTCCCGATTGCTCACCGGGACTCTAATTCTTCCACTGTCTATCTCGTTTGAACCACGTGGGTATGTTCTTCCCTCTTCTTGAATCTTTCCTTCCAATTGTTTCCCTAAGGGAAGTTATTTAGATTTTAATGGGTAATCATTTATCTCAGATCTACGTCGTTATTTTTTGTTTTGGGAGGTGCCTTTCACGTATATAAATCAGAGGAGATTGAGGTATGTGGTCTTGTGTTTAATTCCAACTGTCGAGTTGATTTTGTGTACCTTTGTGCCACGCGCCCATGTTCGGGTGTCGTATGGCTGAGACTTTGACTATTGAGAAACCAAGAATTGCATAGGTAAACTAATGAATAAGTATAAATTGTTGTTTGAGATCGTTGTTTTGATCTAGGTCCACACCGAGGGAGTGTTTCCCTTATTTAGCCTTTTGGCCAGGATACCCATGGGTAAGCTGGGATTATAGCATGTTTTGAGTTTTCTTGAGAGGGAACATATATAAATTTCTTGCTTATGCATTAGCCTTGGCTCAATTACTTGTTTTTCCTATTGAATTCCTAAGGGAAATGTTTTTTTCAGCCTGAGGGCAAGGTTTTTTTTAGCCAGAGGGCAACATTTTGTATGCCTGTGGGCATTAGCTTCCATGCATGATGGTGATATCTTGTATGCCTGAGGAAAATATTCGTTATGCTTGAGGGCAGTCACCTAAGGGTTACCTTTCTGTTTGCTTGAGGGTAATGATTTACATATCTGAGGACAATGTTAACTTTGAATATTCACTGTGGTGATTTCTTATGTTGTACCTTCCAAGCTAAATCACAGGCTTCGTATTATTATTATATTTTACTTGATAGATAGAATGTTGTGGTTTTTGTTGTGGCACTGGTATAAGAGATTGTTGGTCGATGCCAATTCTCATAAAACTCGTAATTTAATTATATTGAAAGGTTAAATGATTATTAAAATGGCAATTTAACTGGTAGTAATGGTTAATTTTTAGTACTTCCTAGTTTGCTGCATTTCATTATTGCACACTGATGTTGCACATTTTCACTGAAAGTTGGGCACGAGCTTGGGTGGTTTCCTACTAGGATTTATTTCTCACACCCTGTTTGGGTCATGTCTTGGGCCCAAAAATATTATATTGCTGCAGGTGTCGATAAGGGAAAGGGTCCCTACAAAGGTAATTGATTTTTGCAGAGGATTAGGAGATCATGGGACTGAGCTTATGCTTGCGATGCTTTTGTTTTCCTATTGCACTACTTTGGTTTTGTTTGATTTACTTTGTACCTTGTGCTACATTGTATCAGATTGAAGTGTATCATGTTTTGGCTGCTTTCATAGAATTATAGACATGTTGCATCATTATATATGTGTTTGTTGGTTATCTTTTACTTCAGTTCCATTGTATATTTTATGTCAATATTTTTTAATGCTTCCGCTTTTGTATGTTCATTTTTTTTCTGTTGCGCTACACTTTGAAAAATGAGGGCATAATTTTCCCACTATCAGTTCTAGGACCTCGCTGCTAGTTAGCAGCCTCTATCATTTGGGGAAATGCGCTTGAGTTCATGTGACCAACCGGTTTCAGGGCACCCATTGTGTGGCACTCAGACACGGGACGTTACAAAAATCAAATTTAAACTTAGCCTTGCGGACTATTATAAGAACCTGGCCTTAAAACATTAGATAATCATGAATTAAATGAATAATTCACAATGATGATCTTTTCAGGTTTAGAGTTTTAGAGAGTTAGGTCATAACTATTACATTGAAAAATATTACAAAGTAGACACTTCTGATGAGTTTCCATTTTTTATAAAATAAAAAACTCTTTGAAAAAAAAAGTCATGTCTAGTTCCATGTTTTAGATGGCATGACTTTTCCTTGATCCCATCCTTGGCCCTATTCCACATTATGTCATGTGAAAAACATTTCAAAAAAAATTGGGATGAGCATAAAAAGCTCATTAAGGGATACAAAAAGAAGGAAAATTGTTAGTTTTTCAAAACAACAAGTAAACCATGAATACTTTAACATAAGTAATTCTTTTCACCTTTATGAATTAGTAAATACTCTTCATTGAATAAATTATCACTACTTACCCATTTGTAACCAAAAGATTACCATAAAATGCATATAAAGAACACATAACATATAAAGTTTACTTGGGATATAATCATACTTAAATGGAATAATCATACGGTCGACTTATACACATATCACTAAACAGAATAGCCATACGGTCGACTTCCATACCCAATGCATTGGAGGTTATAACGTAACCACCCATCCTAGTATTCGTGGCACCACCCGTCATTTGGTTTATCACGTAACCACCTGTCAAATGTCCACTTACCATTATAAAATCATAAGATATAAAACAAATATAAAGGAAAGAAAACATTTCCACATTTCAATCACAATATATCACTTAAATATATTGACATATCAAATCCATTATCAAAACCATTTTTATACCAAAATACATATAAGAGTATATGGTATTTATTTTCTTTTAAAAACATTTCGGCTTATTGAGGAAGCCAAAGATCAAATAATACTCATGGAGGTGGAAAATTTTATTGTCACCTCTTATATTAAAAGAAACAATTTTTTTTCATTTAGTAAAATGCTTCCTAGAAAAATATTCCCTTTGAAAATTCAAGGGTGTTTATACATCATATAAAACAAAGTCGTGTATTAAAACAAAATATGCCTCAATGAAAGGAGATTGAGATGAAGTCCCTTACCAAGATCATTTTGTAAATAAAATAGTTCTATTATGGGTATTCAAAATAAGAACACATACATAAAAATTCATTTCTCACGAAATCAAAGAGTGACATAAACAATAAAGAGAAGATCAACCCAAAGAACGGAAATTGGGTTAAGAAGATCCCTTACCTCATGTCCGACTTGATTCGATCGTTCTTTAATATCTTTAATAATAAACTAAAGTTAATTTCTACTTGATTAAGAACCTTTTTCATGTTTATTAGACCTTTTATAACAATTATTACCGTGTTATAAACATTATGTAATCATTTAAGTTAAAAATGGTTATTTTGTCGATATTTGGTACTTGAGTCAAAAATGAACACCTTATATTTACAAGTTGTCCATGTGGTCAATAGTCCATTATATCTAGAATTATATTCTTTATTTAGATATCATATATATCATATATATATATATATATATCCAGTATATATATATATTTATAATAGTACATATAATTTGGAGGTAATAAATGAAATGCACCATTCATGGAGACGGTAAGCCATACATACCCATGAACGCTACTTTCATTTCAATTTCTTATTTTAATGGAATTAAAACATAATGATACATAGGTATATTATAATTAAAGTATTTTATCATATATAATATCATTAAATCTATCCTTTATGTGTACCACATATTGTATGAACGAGTCATATCACATTGAGGGGGCGGTAGTCCACACTTCCTCAAATGAAATTATCGTGTTTACCCATAATGGAAATCATAAAGGTATGCTATAAATGGAAATTACAGAAGCATAAATAAAACATAAAAATAATATATATCATATATAATTACAGTTCCATCATAATGGCCACCATGAGAGGCGGTTGGAGATATTTGAACAATCATCATTTCATGAGGAGTTAGTTTGTCATCCACAGAAACATTATGTTCTTCATCCATTAGATAGATGTGTGTATAAGTGTAGTTTTAATCCTTCTCATAACAACATCATAGTATATTGAGGATACTGGTGTTTTTACAAAATAAATGAATAAAAAGGGTTTAGTGGTTGGAGGAGTAAAATAAAAGAAAAGAAGTTAAGAGAAACTGTTACCTTTAATTTGGGTAACTTCCTTTGGATTGAACCAAAAGTACTTCTTGAAGAGCCTTCTACCTACGGTAAGGCTTCTAGGAGGAGTAGAGGGATGTAGGGAGCTTAATTGGGAAGATTTTGGATGATCCTAAAGGCTTTATAGGTGTGAGGAATTGGTTATAAGTGGCCTCCTTTTATAAGGGAGAGGAGGGGCTCTTTAGGAATGTGTGATAATATTATTTTATTATATAATGATATTCAGTTTCTAAATGTCCAAATTTCATTAGAGTCGAAGATAAGATGACTCATGGTAGAAATAAAATCATCCAATGACAATTGGACAAGTTTTGGATGTTATTTTAATATTTATAATCTTATTTATCTAAATGATTTATTAATGTGGTAAACACTGCATCATTATTGTGTCATAAATAATTTAAATTATTTGATGTATAAAAATTATAAAAAAAATACATGATGTAGGAAATAATTTTATCTTTAGAATGAATATTTATATTCAAAAATATAATTTATATAACACCATATAAAAATTAATTTACAAAGAGATATTGTTTGTGTCATTTTGGTCTTTACATTAAATTAATTAATCTAAAGTGTCATATTCTTTCATAAGAGGCTCCATGGGGTTCAAAAATCAACCCAAAGATGTCCATGGTCGGCCATAACTCATCCAATAATGTTAGGACAAGTGTTAAGTTAAATTTTGAATTATTACAATATTCTTTTAATCTTAAATTACCCTATTAATCTTTAATCGCGGTAAATAAAAGTCAAAAGTTACTATTCACCAAAGATTATTTTCTTCCTATTGAACCACATTTTACTTAATAATAACAACCATGAATGTCATACTTTTGAAATTCAATTCACAGAAGAGGTAAAATTTCATTTAAATGAAAAAGTTAGTTTTTTTAACTACTACTAAGTGGTTTCACTATTCATCAAAAATTGAAGCTTTTCAGAAAAATACCAAAAATTCAGCCTAAGATATATTTGATATTAAGAATTCAATAATGATGTCTATTTTTCAAAATTCAAAACATAAAAGTGGCAATAATTAATTTAAAATTAATTCTCGTTGTTAAAACAAATAGCATGTTTTTAAGAAATAATAACTATGAAAAGATTGACACTTCTTTATGTCCACTTTCAAAGAAAAATTAATTATAATGACCAAAATTTGATTAAAAGGTAAAAATATATTATAATTACACTTTAAAACAAATTAAAAATATAATCTAACCATATAAATAAATTATATTAAAATGCATTTTTGAATTAAAATACAATATTTTCACTATTCATTAAAAATGAACTTTGTCGGAAAAAAATCCAAATAGTTTACACAAAGTAAATTTTGATGTCCCCATTCTAAAGATAGACTTTATTTGGTCAATTTGAATGTATTAAAGTGACCAAAACTATATTTAATGAGGTTTCTCCATTAAAATGTGGTAAATAGACCTTTTAATGTAAATTATGCTTAAAATTATATTCATTCATATTTTAAGCCTCTAACTTTTTATTGGATAAATGTAAATACATTTAAAAAACATGTATAATCATATTGTAGTTAGTGTTTTTCATTCCCGCCAATACAATGACGAGTATTTAACTACCATTTAAAATAATAAAATTATATTATTAGTTTGAAACGTAAGATTTCAAAGAAACTCGTTGTTACGGATCGGGTAAGCTATCAAACATAGAAACCCCTTTAAAGTAAAATTAATATTTAATTCAAAAATATTAATAAATATGAAATATGTCTAATTCTTTATTTACATGGGATGTTACATACTTCCCCCCTTTTGGGAATTGTGTCCTCATAATTTTACTAATCAAAATAAGTGGGGGTATTTATCCACCATAGCATTTTCAGATTACCACATTGCCTCTTCAACCATATGGTTTTTCCACAAAACCTTTTCCTGGTGAATTACCTTATTCGGTAACACGTTATCTCTATGGTCAATAATCTAAACTGGTTGTTCTTCATAAGAGAGATCATCTTCCAACTGAACTACCTATGGGATCAAGACATGATATGGATCTGGCATATATTTTGTCAATATCAAAACATGAAAAACATTGTTTACCTGGGATAAACATGGAGGTAATGCCACTTTTTATGCAAATGATCCAACTTTATCCAGGATTTCATAAGGTCCAACGAACCTCATACTCAATTTTCCCTTCTTACCAAAACACATCACACTTTTCCATGGAGAAACTATGAGAAAGACATGATTACCAACCTCAAAATAAAGATCCTTCCTCCGGTTATCTGCATAAATTTTCTGTCTACTCTGAGTTGTTCTCATGTGCTTCTGAATCATCTGAACTTTCACTGCCATCTCTTCTACCAATTCTGGTCCCATCATCTTTCTTTCACCAACTTCATCCCAAAAAAACTGGAGTTCGACAATGCTTTCCATATAATGCCTTAAATGGAGCCATCTGTATACTAGAATGAAAACTGTTATTATATGAAAATTCAACCAAAGAAACATGCTAGTCCCAACTTCCCTAGTAATCTAGTGAACAAGCACGTAGCATATCCTCCAAGGTCTGAATTGTTCATTTGGAATGCTCATCTGATTTCAGATAAAAAATAGTAATAAAATTTAATTCAGTACCCAATGACTTCTGAAGGCCTTTCCAAAAGATAGAAGTAAACCTGGGATCACGATCAAATACAATAGAGAGGGGAACTCCATCCAACCTGAATATCTATTTAACATACAACTGAGCAAGTTGATCTAGAGACAAAGTTTCTCGAATAGGAAGGAAATGATCATATTTAGTCAATCGATCAACAATAAACCAGATTGCATTATTACCTCGAGATGTCTTTGGTAATCCCACAACAAAGTCCATTGATATATTTTCCCATTTCCATTCTAGCACTGGTAAAGGATGAAGCATCCCATTCGATAACTGCTTCTCTGCTTTAACCTACTGACAAGTCAAACACTTCATAGTAAAATCAGCAATATCTCTTTTTATTCCATCCAACCAGTAATACGTACGAAGATCTTTGTACATCATAGTACTTCCAGGATAAACTGAAAATGGAGAACTGTGAGCTTCAGATAACAACTCATTCTTCAACTGTGAATCACAAGGCACACATAATATCTTCCCAAACCTCAAAACAAAATCATTATCAATGTTATATTTAGGCAACGTACCCTTCTAAACAAACTCTACCTTTCTCTGTAACTCACGGTCTTCCTTTTGTGCTTGCTTAATTCTATCTGATAGAGATGATCTCTCAATGACACCAGATACAAAACAGAATAATTTCCTACACAAACAACTTCTATTCCAATGTTAATCAAATAAAAAACCAAAGGATCTCATTCCAAACATGGCATAGTTAATGGAGCATTACTTTCTCGACTCAAAGAATCAACCACTTTATTTTATTTTCCCAGATGGTAAAGGATCATGAAATCATAATACTTGGTTAATTCTAGTCATCTCCTCTGTCTCATATTCAAGTCTTTCTGAGTGAATATATACTTTAAAATTTTGTGATCAGTATATATGTCACATTTTACTCCATACAAATGATGCCTCCAAATTTTTAAATCAAAAACAACAGCAGCTAATTCCAAATCATATGTAGGGTAATTTAACTCATGTGGTTTCAACTGACGTGAAGCATAAGCAATTACCTTATCATTCTGCATTAGGACACAACTAAGTCCTTTCAACGAAGCATCACTGTAGATAACAAACTCACCATTTCTGGATGGTAGAGCCAGAACTGAAGCATTCACTAATCTCCTTTTCAATTCCTGAAAACAATCATCATATTCTTTTTTCAAAATAAACTTAACACCTTTTCAAGTTAACATAGTAATTGGACTAGATAACCGTGAAAACATTTCAACAAACCTCTGGTAATAACCTTCCAAACCAAGAAAAATATGAATCTCAGTAGGATCAATAGTTATTCCATTTTTTGAAACAATGTGACCAAGGAAAGAAATTTTTTGAAACCAAAACTCACACTTGCATAATTTCCCATAAAGTTTCTTTTATTTTAAGGTTTTCAAGACAACCCTTAAATGACTTTCATGCTCCTCTTTACTTTTGTAATAAACCAAAATATAATCAAAAAACACAACCACAAACTTATCCAAGAACTCACAGAAAATTCTATTCATAAGATCCATGAATACAGATGATGCATTGGTTAACCCAAAAGGCATAACTAAAAATTCATAATGGTCATATCTAGTACAAAATGCGGTCTTTGGAATGCCTTCGTCTTTTACTTTCAACTGATGGTACCCCGATCTCAAGTAAATCTTAAAAAAATACTGAGCTCTCTGGAGCTAATCAAACAAATCATCGATATGAAGAAAATGATACTTATTATTAACATTGATGTCATTCAATTCTCTATATTCAATGCAAATTCGCATTGAAACATATTTCTTTTTAACAAATATTACAAGAGAACCCCATGGTGATGTGATAGGTCGAATTAAACCTTTATCTAATAACTCCTGCAATTGCTTCTTTAACTCTAAATGTTCAATTTGAGCCATTCGATAAGGTGGTTTTGAAATTGTCTCAGCATCAGGAACTAAGTCAGCAGTAAATTCAACTTCTCGATCGGGTATAATACCATGCAACTCATCAGGAAAAACATCAAGGTACTCATTTACTACTGGAACATCATTAATCTGAACAGTTCCTTTATTTTCAACAATATGTCCAAGGTAAATTTTATTTCCATCTTTTATTAGTTTTTCAGATTCCTAATATGTTATCAAAAACGAGGGTTCATTCTTGTACACAAACTAAAAATCATTCTGAAATGAAACCTATTTAGCTCTACAGTCAATATTAGCATGAAAAAAAAATCCAATCCATGCCCAAAATAACATCAAACTCTAATAGAAGCAAAACAATAAGGTTTGCAGGTAGATTATTCCTACACACGTGGATAGGAAGGTTCTTATAATTTCTTTTTGTCTCAACATTTCCCCCAGGTGTTTTTAAAATAAGTTCTGTATTCATATCTTGAGATGGAATTCCCAATTTACTAGAAAACTTTTCAGAAATGAAAGAGTGTGTAGACCCTAAATCAAACAACACATTGGTATAATCTGAACAAAACAATAGTGTACCTGACACTACTTCGTTCGATGGCCCAACATCTGCTGAAGTAGTTTCAAAGGATTTTACCACCCCTTTCTGCTTGTAGTCTTGCTATTTTCCCTCATTTGAGTTCTTCACTGGACACTCATTTTCATAATGACCCATTTCATTACACTTAAAACATCTTACCGATGGCTTTTCATTGCCTTCTTGATCATCCCCCTTACAGTTACGAGCAATATGACCAGACTTACCACACCGGAAGCACTTTCCAGACTTGATAAACATTCTCCAGGATGCTTTTTACCACACTTCTCACAAGTTGGATATTTTATTTTCTTACCTCTAGGATTCTTTGATGAATTCTTTCCCTTTGACTGCCAACTGGATCTCTTATTCTGTTGTCTTTCAAAGAACACGTGATCATCAGCAAACTCCATTTCCACATTCTCCGCACAACGAACAAGTTTTCCATAACTTTTGAACTTGCGAGAGGCTATAGCCATTAGATACATTGGATTTAATACTGAGTAAAAATGGTTGATTTTACTATCAAGATCTCGTACGAAATTTGGAGCATACCTTGCTAGTCGAGTGAATTTTTCTTCATAAGCAGCCACTGAGTCATCCTCCTGCCTCAATTCTAAGAATTGTTTTTCCATCCTAAGACGAACCATATTAGGAACATATTTCTCAAGAAACATACCTTTGAATTCATCCCTATTGAGAGCATCAATCTCCTCACTATCCCTGATATTTTTCACCATCGACCACCACTGATCATCTTCACCGTCAAAATGGTAAACAGCGAGACTAACCTTTTGATGTTATGAACAACCCATGACATCAAAAATCCTCTCTAGTGCTTTAATCCACCCTTCAGCTTGCACAGGGTCAGATGATCCTCTGAATTATGGGGGATGTTGCCTCATGAAATTCTCCACTACTGATATGTTCCTCTGTGGTTGATCTGGATGATCTCATGCATGGATATCACCACCATTTATAGACTGAGTCAATTGTGCCATCACTGCAACAAACTGTTCAGTTCCGATTCCGACAATCTCAGGTTACTGATTTAGAAGGTTGTCTTCCTCCTGATGTCATCCCAACATAGTTGTCATGTTTCCTCTGTAGAAAACCATTCTAAACACAGAAATATCTTAGATGAAACAATATGGTAATCTGTAAATGCTATATCATTTAAATATTACCATAAATTAATTTATGGACATTTATTTAACAATACCCTAACTCCTAAAGTTATCTAAACTGACCTCTGATACCAACTATAAGGAACCGAACCTAAAACATTACATAATCTTGAATTAAATGAATAATTCACATTGAGGATATTTTCAGGTTTAGAGTTTTAGATATTTAGGTCATAACTATTACATTGAAAAATATTACAAAGTAGACACTTCGACTGAGTTACCATTTTTTTATAAAATAAAAAACTCATTGAAAAAAAAGTCATGTCTAGTTCCATGTTTTATACGGCATGACTTTTCTGTGATCCCATCCTTGACCCAATTCCACATTATTTCCTATGAAAAACATTACAAAAAACTTGGGATGAGCATAAAAATTTCAGTAAGGGATACACAAAGAAGGAAAATTGTTAGTTTTTCAAAACAACAAGTAAACCATGAATACTTTAACATATGTAATTCTTTTCACCTTTATGAATTAGTAAATACTCTTCCCAGAATAAAATGTCACTGAATACCCTTTTTTAACCAAAAGATTACCAAAAAACCCATATAAAGAACCCATAACATATAAATGTAACTTGGTACATAAACATACTTAAATGGAATAACCATACAGTCAAATTCCACACATATCACAAAATAGAATAGCCATACGGCCGACTTCCATACCCAATGCATTGGAGGTTATAACGTAACCACCCATCCTGGTATTCACGGCACCACCAGTCATTTGGTTTATCACGTAACCACCCTTCAAATGTTCAAGTACCATTATAAAATTATAAGACATAAAACAAATATAAAGTAAAGAAAACATTTCGACATTTCAATCACAATATATCATTTAAATATATATACATAACAAATCCATTATCAAAACCATTTTCAATACCAAAATACATAAAAGAGTATATGGTATTTATTTTCTTTTAAAAACATTACGTCTTATTGAGGAATCCAAAGATCAAATAATACTCGTGGTGGCGGAAAAGGTCATTATCACCGCTTATGTTAAAAGAAACATTCCTTTTTGTCATTTAGTAAAATGCTTCGTAGAAAAAGATTCCCTTTGAAAATTCAAGGGCGTTTATACAGCGTATAAAAGAATGTCGTCTATTAAAACAAAATATGTCTCAATGAAAGGATATTGAGATGAAGTCCCTTACCAAGATCATTTTTTAAATAAAATAGTTATATTATGTGTATTCAATATAAGAACACATACATAAAAATTCATTTCTCATGAAATCAAAGAATGACATAAACAAGAAAGAGAAGATCAACCCAAAGAACGAAAATTAGGTTAAGATGTTCCCTTACCTCATGTCCGACTTGATTCGATCATTCTTTAATCTCTTGAATAATAAACTAAAGTTAATTTATACTTGCTTAAGAAACGTTTTCAATTTTATTAGTCATTTTATATCAATTATTACCATGTTATAAATATTATTTAATTATTTAAGTTAATAATGGTTGTTTTGTTGATATTTGGAACTTGAGTCAAAAATGAACACCTTATATTTACAAGTTGTCCATGTGGTCAATAGTCCATTTTATCCAGAAAGATATTCATTATTTAGATATCATATATATCATATATATATCTAGTATATATATATATCTAGTATATATTTATTTATTTATTTATTTATAACAGTACATATCACTTGGAGGTAAGAAATGAAATGCACCATACATGGAGACGGTAAGTTGTACATACGCATGAACGCTACTTTCATTTCTATTTCTTATTTTAATGGAATTAAAACATAATGATACATAGGTATATTATAATTACAGTATTGTATCATATATAATATCATTAAATATATCCTTTATACGTACCATATATGGTATGAACGAGTCAGATCACTTTGAGGGGGCGGTAGTCCGCACTTCCTTAAATGAAATTATCGTGTTTACCCATAATGGAAACCATAAAGGTATGCTATAAATGGAAATTACAAAAGCATAAAGAAAACATAAAAATAATATATATCATATATAAATATAGTTCCATCATAATGGCCACCGTGAGAGGCGGTTGGAGATATTTTAACAATCATCATTTCGTGAGGCGTTAGTTTACCATCGACAGAAACATTATGTTCTTCATCCATTAGATGGAGGTGTGTGTAAGTGTAGTTCAAATCCTTCTCATAACATAATCCTAGTATATTGAGGATACTGGTGTTGTTACAAAAGAAAGGAATAAAAATAGTTTAGTGGTTGGAGGAGTAAAATAAAATAAAAGAAGTTAAGATAAACCATTACCTTTAATTTGGGTAACTTTCTTTGGATTGAAACAAAAGGACTTCTTGAAGTGCCTTCTACCTAAGGTAAGGCTTCTAGGAGGAGTATAGGGATGTAGGTAGATTAATTGGGCAGATTTTAGATGAGCCTAAAGGCTTTAGAGGTGTGTGGAATTGGTTATAAGTGGCCCCCTTTTATAAGGGAGACGAGGGGCTCTTTAGGAATGTGTGATAATATTATTTTATTATATAATGATATTCGGTTTCTAAAGGTCCAAAAATCATTAGAGTCGAAGATAAGATGACTAATGGTCGAAATAAAATAATCCAATAATAATTTGACAAGTTTTAGATGTTATTTTAATATTTATAATCTTATTTATTTAAATGATTTATTAATGACCTAAACACTACATCATTATTGTGTCATAAATAATTAAAATTATTTGATGTATAAAAATTATAAAAAAAAATCCATGATGTATGAAATAATTTTATCTTTCCGATGAATATTTAGAGTCTAAAATATAATTTATATCACACCATATAAAAATTAATTTACAAAGAGATATTTGTTTTTTTATTTTTGTCTTTACATTAAATTAATTAATCTAAAGTGTCATTTTCTTTCATAAGTGGCTCCATGGGGTCCCAAAATAGACCCAAAGATGCCCATGGTTGTTCATTAATCATCCAATAAGGTTATGACAAGTGTTAAGGTAAATTTTGAATTATTATAATATTATTTTAACCTTGAATTACTCTATTTACCTTTAACCATGGTAAATAAAAGTCAAACGTTACTATTCAACAAAAATTATTTTCATCCTATTGAACCACATTTTACTTACTAATAACAACCATGTATATCGGATTTTCGAAATTCAATTCACAGAATTGGTAAAAATTCATTTAAATGAAAAAGTTAGTTTTTTAACTACTACTAAGTGGTGTCACTATTTATCAAAAATTGAAGTTTTTCAGAAAAATACAAAAAAAATCAGCCTAAGATATATTTGATATTCTGAATTCAAAAATGATTTCTATTTTTCTAAATTCAAAACATATAATTGGAAATAATTAATTTAAAATTAATTCCCATAGTTAAAACAAATAGCGTGTTTTTAAGAAATAATAACTATCAAAAGATTGACACTTCTTTATGTCCACTTTCAAAGTGAAATTAATTCCAATGACCAATAGTGGATTAAAAGGTAAAAAATATATTCTAATTACACTTTAAAACCAATTAAAAAGATAATCTAACCAAAAAAAATTTCCAACAACATTGCAGATTTTTTGCACTTAATTACAGCAGAATATTTTTCCAAGCAGATTCAGACTCTTTTCTTTGTTTCTTGTGCTGAAAATTTTCAGACTCTTTGGAGAGGCAGAAATAAAAGCAGGCATGACAATTCCACTTTCAATAATAAAGTTTCAATTTCACATATCCTAGCAATGACTCGATGTGGAAATCAGTTCCACACTGAACAATGCCATAAATCTATCAAAGACTTTGCAATCATGAGATGGCTTCATCTGTTAGGTAATTTCCCCAAACCTATGGGAACTGTGGAAATTTTATGGACTCCCCCTTTTGGAGGTTGGATAAAATGAAACCTTGATGGCGCCTCAAAGGGAAAACCTGGACCAGCTGGATATGGTATTGCTTTCTATGACCACAATAGTGACTTGCTTGATGGATTTTATGGCTCTTGTGGTCATGCCACTGCCCTTGAAGCTAAGATGATGGAACATATTAAAGTAGTGGAGATTTTTAATCAAAGAAATTGGAGTAATATCTGGTTTGAAAGTGATTCCTCTACTATTGTACATGCTGTTAGAAGGAATTAGATCCATCTTTCCTGGAAGCTTACTCTGAAATAGATCAAATGTCTTGACAATCTTTCCTCAAAGAACTTTATCATTACACATGTTTTCTGTAAATCCAACTCTATTGCTGATAGACTTGCAAATCAAGGTATTCTTGAAGCCTTCGGTGTGCAAGTGACCACAGTTTCTAATGATTTTCTCAGTTTTCTCAATAGAGATAAATGTAAAATTCCCTCCTTTAGACTCTTGTAACTTATTTTTTTTAATTAAGGCTTTAATGCTTGCTTTTTTTTAAAACAATATTTTCACTATTCATTAAAAAATGAAATTTGTCAGAAAAAATCCAAAAATTTACACAAAGTAAATTTTTATGTCCCCATTTTAAAGAAGGATTTTATTTGGTCAATTTGAATGTATTAAAGTGACCAAAACTAGATTTAATGAGGGTTCTCCATTAAAAGGTGGTAAATCGGCCTTTTAATGTAAATTATGCTTAAAATTTAATTCGTTCATATTTTAAGCCTCTAAATTTTTATTGGATAAATTTAAATACATTTAAAAAACATGTATAATCATATTGTAGTTAGTTTTGTTCATTCCCTCCAACCCAATAACTAAAAGTTAACTACCATTTAAAATAATAATGTTGTATTATTAGTGTGCAATGTAAGATTTCAAAGATACTCGTTGTTGCGTATCAGGTAAGCTATCAAACATAGCAACCCCTTTAAAGTAAAATTAATATTTAATTCGCAAATATTAATAAATATGAATTATATCTTATTCTTTATTTACCTGGGATGTTACATCCTTCCCCCCTTTTGGGAATTGTGTCCTCGTAGTTTTACTTATCAAAATAAGTGGGGGTATTTATCCTTCATAGCATTTTAAGATTCCCACATTGCCTCTTCAACCATATGGTTTTTCCACAAAACCTTTACCTGGTGAATTACCTTATTCTGCAACACTTACTCTCTATGGTCAAGAATATGAACTGTTTGTTCTTTATAAGAGAGATTCTCTTCCAACTGAACTACCTTTGGGCTCAAAACATGAGTTGGATCTAGCATATAATTTCTCCACATTGAAACATGAAAAACATTGTATACCTGGTATAAACTTGGAGGTAAAGCCACTTTGTATGCAACTGATCCAACTTTCTCCAGGATTTTATAAGGTCCAATGAACCTCAGACTCAACTTTCCCTTCTTACCAAAACGCATCACACTTTTCCATGGAGAAACTATGGAAAAGACATGATTACCTACCTCAAAAGAAAGATCCTTCCTCTGGTTATCTGCATAACTTTTCTGTTTGCTCTGATCTGTTCTCATGTGCTTCTGAATCAACTGAACTTTCTCTGCCATCTCTTCTACCAATTATGGTCCCATCAGCTTCCTTTCACCTACTTCTTCCCAAAAATCCGGAGTTCGACAATGCTTTCCATATAATACCTCAAACAGAGCCATCTGTATACTGGAATGAAAACTGTTATTATATGAGAATTCAACCAAAAAAACATGTCGGTAACAACTTCCCTGGTAATCCAGTGAACAAGCATGTAGGATATCCTCCAAGGTCTGAATTGTTCGTTCTGACTGTCCATCTGACTGCGGATGAAAATCTGTACTAAAATTTAATTCAGTACCCAATGACTTCTAAAGGCCTTTACAAAAGATAGCAGTAAACCTGGTATCACGATCAGATACAATTAAGAGGGGAACTCCATGCAACATGACTATCTCTTTAACATACAACTGAGCAAGTTGATCTAGATAAAAATTATCTCGAATAGGAAGGAAATGAGCAGATTTAGTCAATCGATCAACAATAACTCAGATTACAATATTACCTCAATATGTGTTTAGTAATCCCACATAAAAGTCCATTGATATATTTTCCCGTTTCCACTCCGGCACCAGTAAAGGTTGAAGCATCCCTTTTGGTAACTGTCACTCTACTTTAACCTGCTGACAAGTCAAACACTTCACCGTAAAATCAGAAAAATCTCTTTTCATTCCATCCCACCAGTAATACTTACGAAGATATTTGTACATCTTAGTACTTCCAAGATGAAATGAAAACGAAGAACTATGTTCTTTACATAACAACTCATTATTCAACTTTGAATCACAAGGCACACATAATCTCTTCCCAAACCTCAAAACAAAATCATTATCAACGTTAAATTCAAGCAACTTACACTTATAAACCAACTCTACCTTTTTTTATAACTCACTGTCTTCCTTCTGTGATTTCTAAATTCTGTCTAATAGAGATGATCTCACTGACACTTGATACAAAATAGAATAATTCCCTGCACCAACAACTTCTATGTCAAAGTTCATCAAATCAAAAACTAAAGGATCTCATTCCAAATGTAGCATGGTTAATGAAGCATTAATTTTTCAACTCAAAGCATCAGCCGCTTTATATTCTTTTCCCGAATGGTAAAATATCATGAAATTATAATACTTGATTAACTCCATCCATCTCCTATGTCTCATGTTCAATTATTTCTTAGTGAATATATACTTTAAACGTTTGTGATCAGTATATATGTCACATTTTACTCCATACAAATGATGCCTCCAAATTTTTAAATCAAAAATAATAGAAGATACTTCCAAATCATGTGTACGGTAATTTAACTCATGTGGTTTCAACTGACGTGAAGCATAATCAATTACCTGATCATTCTACATTAGGAAACAACCAAGTCCTTTCAACGAAGCATCACTATAGATAACAAAATCACCATTTCTGGATGGTAGATCCAAAACTGGATCATTAACCAATCTCCTTTTCAATTCCTAAAAACAATCATCACATTCTTTTGTCCAAATAAACATAACACCTCTTCGAGTTAATTTAGTCATTGGACTAGATAAGAGTGAAAAAATTTTAACAAAACTCTGGTAATAAACTGCCAAACCAAGAAAACCATGAATCTCGATTATATTTGTGGGTCTTGGTCATTCTTCAACAAATTTTGTTTTAGTAGGATCAACAGTTATTCCATTTTTTGAAACAATGTGACTAAGGAAAGAAATTTTTTGTAACCAAAACTCACACTTGATAAATTCCCATAAAGTTTCATTTCTTTTAAGGTTTGAAAGATAACCCTTAAATGACTTTCATGCTCCACTTTAATTTATTAATAAAATAAAATATAATTAATGAACACAACCACAAACTTATCCAAGAACTCACAGATAATTCTATTCATAAGATCCATGAATACAGTAGTTGCATTGGTTAACCCAAAAGTCATAACTACAAATTCATAATGGCCATATCTAGTACGAAATGTGGTCTTCGGAATGTCTTCTTCCTTTAATTTCAACTGATGGTGCCCTGATCTCAAGTCAATATCTGAAAAATACTGATCTCCCTAGAGATGATCAAAAAAATCATCGATATGATGAAAAACATACTTATTCTTAATGGTGATGTTATTCCATGCTCGATAATCAATGAAAAGTCTCATTGAACCATCTTTATTTTTAAGAAACAGTACAGGAGCACCCCATGGTGATGTGCTAGGCCAAATGAAACCTTTATCTAATAACTCCTGCAATTTCATCTTTAACTCTAAAATTTCAATTTGAGCCATTTAATAAGGGTGTTTTGAAATTGTCTTAGCATCAATATCTAAGTCAACAGTAAATTTAACTTCCCGATCACGTACAATACCAGGAAACTCATCAGAAAAAACATCAAGGTACTCATTTACCACTGGCACATCATTAATCTGAAAAGATCCTTTATTTTTCACAATATGTGCAATGTATCATTTATTTCAATCTTTTATTAGTTTCTCAGCTTCCTGATATGTTATCAAAAATAAGGGTTCATTCTTGTGCACAAAATGAAAATTTTTCCAAAATGAAACCTCTTTAGATCTGCAATCAGTCTTAGCATGGTAAAAGGAAAGCCAATCCAAGCCCAAAATAACATCAAACTCTACTAGATGAAAAATAATAAGGTTTGCAGGTAGATTCTTCCCAAGCACAAGGACAGGAAGGTTCTTATAATTTCTTTTTTGTCTCGACATTTCCTCCATGTGTTTTTACCATAAGTTCTGTATTCATATCTTGAGATGGAATTCCCAATTTACTAGAAAAATTCTCAGAAATGAAAGAGTGTGTAGACCCTGAATCAAACAACACATTGGCATAATCTGAACAAAAAAATAGTGTACCTGATACTACTTCATTCGATGGCCCAACATCTGCTGAAGTAGTTGCAAAGGATTTCACTACCCCTTTCTACTTGTAGATCAGCTTATTTCTCTCAGTTGATTTCTTCGCTGGACACTCATTTTCATAATGATCCATTTCATTACACTTAAAACATCTCACTGATGGATTTTCATTGCCTGCTTGATCATCCTCCTTACAGTTACGAGCAATATGACCAGTCTTACCACACATAAAGCACTTTCCAGACTTGAAAAACACTCTCCAGGATGCTTTTTACCCCACTTCTCACAGGTTGGATATTTAATTTTCTTACCTCCAGGATTCTTTGATAAATTCTTTCCCTTGGACTTCCAACTGGATCTCTTATTCTATTGTCTTTCAAAGAACACCTGATCATCGACAAACTCCATTTCCACCTTCTCCACAAAACAAATAAGTTTACCATAACTTTTCAACTCACGAGAAGCTAAAGCCCTTAGATACTTTGGCTTTAATCCTGAGTAAAAATGATTGATTTTACTATCAAGATCTCGTATGAAATTTGTTGCATACCTTGCCAGTCGAGTGAATTTTTCTTCATAAGCAGCCACTGAGTCATCCTCCTGCCTCAATTCCAAGAATTGTTTTTTCCATCCTAAGAAGAAAAATATTAGGAAAATATTCTTCAAGAAACATACCTTTGAATTCATCCCAATCGAGAGCATCAATCTCCTCACTATCCCTAATATTTTTCACAATCAACCACCACTAATCAGTTTCACCTTCAAAATGGTAAATAGCGAGACTAACCTATTGACGTTCTGAACAACCCATGACATCAAAAATATTCTCCAGTGCTTTAATCCACCCTTCAGCTAGCACAAGGTCAGATCATCCTCTGAATGATGGAGGATGTTGCCTCATGAAATGCTCCACTACTTATATTTTCCTCTATGGTTGATCTGGATGATCTCGTGCATGGATACCACTACAATTTATAGCCTTATTCAACTGATCCATCACTACAACAAACTGTTCAGTTCCGATTCTTACCATCTCAGATTGTTGATTTGGAAGGTTGTCTTCCTCTTGATGTCGTCCCAACATAGCTGCCATGTTTCCTCTGAAGAAAACAATTCTGAACATAGAAATATCTTAGGCGAAGCAACATGGTAATATGTAAATGCTATATCATTTAAATATTACCATATATTAATTTATGGACATTTATTTAACAATACCCTCACTTCTAAAGTTTTCTAAACCAACCTATGATACCAACTACAAGGACCCGACCTTAAAACATGACATAATTTTGAATTAAATGAATAATTCACATTGAATATATTCTCAGGTTTATATTTTTATAGAGTTAGGTAATAACTATTACATTGAAAAATATTACAAAGTAGACACTTCTGATGAGTTTCCATTTTTTATAAAATAAAAAACTCTTTGAAAAAAAAAAGTCATGTCTAGTTCCATGTTTTAGATGGCATGACTTTTCCTTGATCCCATCCTTGGCCCTATTCCACATTATGTCATGTGAAAAACATTTCAAAAAAAATTGGGATGAGCATAAAAAGCTCATTAAGGGATACACAAAGAAGGAAAATTGTTAGTTTTTCAAAACAAAAAGTAAACCATGAATACTTTAACATAAGTAATTCTTTTCACCTTTATGAATTAGTAAATACTCTTCATTGAATAAATTATCAATACTTACCCATTTGTAACCAAAATATTACCATAAAACGCATATAAAGAACACATAACATATAAAGGTAACTTGGGATATAAACATACTTAAATGGAATAATCATACGGTCGACTTATACACATATCACTAAATAGAATAGCCATACGGTCGACTTTCATACCTAATGCAGTGGATGTTATAACGTAACCACCCATCCTAGTATTCGTGGCACCACCCGTCATTTGGTTTATCATGTAACCACCTATCAAATGTCCAATTACCATTATAAAATCATAAGATATAAAACAAATATAAAGGAAAGAAAACATTTCCACATTTCAATCACAATATACCACTTAAATATATTGACAAAACAAATCCATTATCAAAACATTTTTAATACCAAAATACATAAAAGAGTATATGGTATTTATTTTCTTTTAAAAACATTTCGGCTTATTGAGGAAGCCAAAGATCAAATAATACTCACGGCGGTGGAAAATTTTATTGTCACTTCTTATATTAAAAGAAACATTTTTTTGTCATTTAGTAAAACGCTTCCAAGAAAAAGATTCCCTTTGAAAACTCAAGGGTGTTTATACAGCGTATAAAATGAAGTCGTATATTAAAACAAAATATGCCTCAATGAAATGAGATTGAGACAAAGTCCCTTACCAAGATCATTTTGTAAATAAAATAGTTCTGTTATGTGTATTCAATATAAAATCACATAAATTAAAATTCATTTCTCACAAAATCAATTAATGAAATAAACAATAAAGAGAAGATCAACCCAAAAGAATGAAAATTGGGTTAAGAAGTTCCCTTACCTCGTGTCCAACTTGATTAGATCATTCTTTAATCTCTTGAATAATAAAATAAAGTTAATTTCTACTTGCCTAAGAACCTTTTTCAATTTTATTAGTCCTTTTATATCAATTATTACCATGTTATAAATATTATGTAATCATTTAAGTTAATAATGGTCATTTTGTCGATATTTGGTACATGAGTCAAAAATGAACACCTTATATTTACAAGTATTCCATGTGGTCAATAGTCCATTATATCCAGAATGATATTAATTATTTAGATATCATATATATCATATATATAAAGTATATATATATATATATTTATAACAGTAAATATCATTTGGAGGTAAGAAATGAAATGCACCATTCATGGAGACGGTAAGTCGTACGTACGCATGAACTCTACTTTCATTTCTATTTATTATTTTAATGAAATTAAAACATAATGATACATATGTATATTATAATTATAGTATTGTATCATATATAATATCATTAAATCTATCCTTTATACATACCACATATGGTATGAACGAGTCTTATCACTTCGAGGGGGCGGTAGTCCGCACTTCCTCAAAAGAAATTATCGCGTTTACCCATAATTAAAACCATAAAGGTATGTTATAAATGGAAATTGGAGAAGAATAAAAAAACATAAAAATAATATATATCATATATAAATACATTTCCATCATAAGGGACACCATGATAGGCGGTTGTAGATATTTGAACAATCATCGTTTCGTGAGGCGTTAGTTTTCCATCCACAAAAACATTATGTTCATCATCCATTAGATGGAGGTGTGTGTAAGTTTAGTTTGAATCCTTCTCATAAAAACATCATAGTATATTGAGGATACTGTTTTTGTTACAAAAGAAAGGAATAAAAAGATTTTAGTGGTTGGAGGTGTAAAATAAAAGAAAGAAGTTAAGAGAAACTGTTACCTTTAATTTGGGTAACTTCCTTTGGATTGAACCAGAAGGACTTCTTGAAGTGGATTCTGCCTAAGGTAAGGATTCTATGAGGAGGAGAGGGATGTAGGGAAATTTATTGGGCAGATTTTGGACGAGCCTAAATGCTTGAGAGGTGTTAGTAATTGGTTAAAAGTGGTCTCCTTTTATAAAGGAGAGGAGGGGCTCTTTAGGAATGTGTGATAATATTATTTTATTATATAATGATATTTGGTTTTTAAAGGTCCAAAAATCATTAAAATCGAAGATAAGATGACTCATGGTCGAAATAAAATCATCCAATAATAATTTAACATATTTTGGATGTCATTTTAATATTTATAATCTTATTTATTTAAATGATTTATTAATGAGGTAAACACTGCATCATTATTGTGTCATAAATAATTTAAATTATTTGATGTCTAAAAATTATAAAAAAATACCATGATGTAGGAAATAATTTTATCTTTCTAAATAATATTTGTAGTCAAAAATATAATTTATATAACACCATATAAAAATTAATTTACAGTGATATTTGTTTATGTCATTTTTGTCTTCACATTAAATTAATTAATCTAAAGTGTCATTTTCTTTCATAAGTGGCTCCATGGGGTCCCAAAATTTACCCAAAGATGAAAAGTTTTGGTCATTAATCATCCAATAAGGTTAGGACAAGTGTTAAGGTAAATTTTGAATTATTATAATATTCTTTTAACCTTAAATTACCCTATTTACATTTAACCGCGATAAATAAAAGTCAAAAGTTACTATTCACCCAAAATTATTTTCTTCCTATTGAACCACATTTTACTTAATAATAACAACCATGTATAACGGATTTTTGAAATTCAGTTCATAGAAGCGGTATAATTTCATTTAAATGAAAAAGTAAGTTTTTTTAACTACTACTAAGTGGCTTCACTATTCATCAAAAATTGAAGTTTTTTAGAAAAATACCAAACATTCAGCCTATGCTATATTTGATATTCTGAATTCAAAAATGATTTCTATTTTTTATAAATTAAAAACATAAAAGTGGCAATAATTAATTTAAAATTAACTCGTTTTTAAAAAAAATAGCGTGTTTTTAAGAAACAACAACTAACAAAAGATTGACATTTGTTTATGTCCATTTTCAAAGTTAAATTAATTACAATGACCAACATTGGATTAAAAGGTAAAAATATATTCTAATTAAACTTAAAAACCAATTAAAATGATAATATAACGATATAAATAAATTATATTAAAATGCAGTTTTGAATTAAAATACAATATTTTCACTATTCATTAAAAAAATGAACTTTGTCTGAAAAATTCCAAAAATTTACAAAAAGTAAATTTTGATTTCCCTATTCTAAAGAAGGATTATATTTGGTAAATTTTAATGTATTAAAGTGACCAAAACTATATTTAATGAGGGTTCACCATTAAAAGGTGGTAAATCGACCTTTTAATGTAAATTCTGCCTAAAATTAGATTCATTCATATTTTAAGCCTCTAAATTTTTATTGGATAAATGTAAATAAATTTAACAAAAATGTATAATCATATTGTAGTTAGTTTTTTTCATTCCATCCAATACAACGGCTAGGATCTAACTACCATTTAAAATAATAATATTTTATATTAGTGTGCAACCTAAGATTTCAAAGAAACCCGTTGTTTTGTATCGGGTATGCTATCAAACATAGCAACCCCTTCAAAGTAAAATTAATATTTAATTCACAGAAATTAATAAATATGAAATATATATTATTCTTTATTTGCCTAGGATGTTACAACTATTATAGAGTGAAGGGGATGAGTGCGCACAAAATTTTTCATTTGCGCGCAACACCCAATTTTGGTGTGCAAATCACTTTCTTGAGAAATGTAATGTAATATTTCTCAAGTTACATGGATGTTAAAAACCCTAAAATTTTGGAAAATGACTTACATAACATTCTAAAATTTTATGTAACCCAAATTTGGCGAATAAATCACTTATGTGATAAAGGTGATGTTAAATCACACCCTTGCATGATCTCCCTTCAACGACAATGTCATGAGAGTCATGAAACACATAGTTATATGAGACAACCTCACTTTGAGAAACATGTTTGATGTTGTGTGACAAAATTCCCAACAATTAATTTTACAATTAATAGAGAATCACCCCTCTCCCATTTTGGGGATGGACCTCTAGAAGTCTAAGAGACATGTTCTCAGTTGTGCAAGCCTTCCTTTCATGTAGTCGCACAACTCCAACCTCCCATGGATTTATACTAGTATAGAACATGAAAAAATGAACTCAAATAGGCCCCAAATCACTTATTCTTTTGTTATATAAGTCATCATGCATCTTCCCCTGATGACTGGTTGGGTTCGCATAAGATGAGTTTTCTTCATGCAACCCCAGGCATTGCACAACCCCAAAAGTTTTGTGCAACAATTCCCTATGAATAATTTCCCCATAATTGTACTTGATATTTTGAATCATACAACTTCATAGTGCACACAACTTCAAAGTTATTTGGATCAGACTTTGAGCCCTTGATCCAATGAATACTTCCACGAAACATAGTTGTGAGAAATTTTAGTGATTATGTGCCCTACACCCAAACAAACAAGGTTTATCTATGTGAACCATACTAGTACAGCCAGTTCATTAACCCCTGTATCTAAACCCTTCTATCCTAATATGGGTTGGGGCCTTGTTTCATTATAATAAAAATAAATGGCACTCTGACCTGAGGATCCTATCCTACTACATAAAATTGGTAGTGTCTACGCCTCTCACTATCCAAAAGCACATGGTCAGTAGATATATAATCCCCAAAAATGGAATAATCAAGAAAAATATGATACTTTTCCCTTCAATTAGGATATGTTGTATCCCTTTATCCTTATATCATCCTACACTAATTGGTAATGGGAAGCCCCATGTGTAAGCACCAAACAAGTTTCTGATTTGTGGGACTTTAAACTATAAAGCACTAATGTCCTTGTCAAATGGTGTTAAACAGGATGACCATGTCCTCAAAACATGATATTAAAATATATCCTTACTATGTGGGACAAACATAGGATGAATCATTTGATAACCTAGATATGATCCCCCATATTCTAGGAAACTTATACACATAACACCACACACCATCCCTTGTTGTTCCTCTTTTCACATCACAATCATCCTTACCACATGGCGTTAAACTACATTGATAGGTAATTTCACATGAACTAAAACTATGAAATTGAACTATTGGGCTATATATTAACTGATTATGTAGGATACCTCTATAAGGATGAATTCTAACATGACCAAAAATCTTTCTATCTTCCCACTGGGAGCAGACAACCTAAAAAATATGATCATTCCCCTCAGGAACACACTTACTCACTTGAAACCTAAACTTGAGGTCCCCACTATACCTTGGCGTCACTAGTAAATGATAACTTATATTTAGACAAGTATATGATGAGCTTGTATGGGAAGTGTCAAAAAAAACTTTAAATACATGATCAACCCATACAATATGAGAATATGTTAGATAGTCTACATTAGACTCTAAATATTTGAATCTCCGTCACTCAGAATTAATTCTATGACCCATAATGATTCATTTCAATATATATTTCATGTAAAAAAGTATGATATTCCCATGGTTGTGATACTTGGATTCCATATGTGATGATCATGAGATTCCTGACCTGATGAGTGTCAAATGCCTCATGTAACACATAATAAACATGATTATCCCTATTTTAAAGGTATGGTATTCTTGAGGCAATAATACTTAGATGACTTACACACCTCACATAAATTTCTCCATAACAAACATGGGATTCCTTGGGTTGTACACATAAGATTAATTATACATGATATTCCCTCAACTCCAAAAGAGGAAGACTTTTACATATGTTTAACACACCCAATGTTCACAAAGTCTTAGTAATGACCAATTTCATCATCATATCAGACCACATATAGCTACCCTATCATGATTGTAATGAGCATAATTATTTGTTGTCCACTTCAATATGGAACCAAAAATGAGATTCAAAGACAAGTCTTAAATATATAAGGTATAATAGGACTGGGAAATGAACTCTAAGGAGGGATCCATGGAAGGAGGGGCCAACATCCCATCATCCTTTTCTGATCAAGGATCCAATATCATCAACCACGGTGGTAGAGGCTTCACACCATTGGAATGTGGGAATATGGTTAAAACACACTAGAGGGTGCATGACCGATCCAAGGAAATATACCACTCTATAGAAGAAAAGTGTACACAATGTGTTCCCTGTCATAAGCATCGGAAAACAAAATTTTGAAACCAATGTGAAACTCTTCTACTTTGAGAGTGGTAAGATGATGAGAATTGGGTATTATTTCTCTTATGCATCATTTATTTGAATCCCTTCTTCACCCTAGAGAGGATGAATATCATTGGGCATGTAGGGAATTACCTTCATCATATATGTATTGATGGTTGACCTCATATATCCTATAGGACACAAGATATAGTTAACTCTATAAGAACCACCACCAACAGGTGTGGGGGTAGAGGACTGATGGTGTGGAAATCATGCACAACCTCACTTATATAATAATGGATACCACTCCCATGGCTACCATACGCCCTCACCCACTATCCCCCTCCGAGCTCATCCAATAGAGGTTTATCAATTCCATTTTCTTGTTGACACAAACAATATAGGGTTATCTCGACCTGTAACATGGCCTAAAAGGGCCTAGATATTATGGCATCACACTAGTGCTTCCACCCTTAGGGGAAACATATGGGGAAGTCCCCCCCCCCCTCGTCATAATGGTGTACCATTTTAGGAGTATCTCCCCATAATGCTCTGATATCTCACTCACATACACCAAGAATGCAGAGGATGCATGGGCCGCACCCACCATGACCACAACCCAGGAGTCACCCAGGAGGATGCACACCCATCCATGCTAATAACCTCACACAGAACCTTAGGATGATGAGAAAATAAATCCTATCCCTGTACCTCTAACCACTAGTACATAATGTTCAATTCCAAAGTTAGGGATCTACCTCTAACCCTACCTAATAGGAGGCTCCTCCAATAGATCAAATAGACCTTGACACCACCAATTCACCTCCCGCACTCATAACAACTACGTAGGGTCTTTCCTTTAACTGATTTTTATTATGACCCCAACCGCCTACTAGGAAGGTTGGGTTAACTCGCTATATTGGGGTTTCAACCAAAAACCATCATGGGCCATCCCATGATGATGAATTACACTACAAGGTACCACCTCACAACACCATCGGCTGACTTTGAGGTTATTCCCATGATGAAGAATTGACATGACCTAAATATCCATCCTAACGAAAAAGGATAAAAAACCATCATGGGGGCCCAACCCATAACTTTGGCCATTGTGTGCATGGAAGAAATCCTTGTGAACCTTAGAGGATCATGCTCTAGGAACCCACACATTTACAAAGATAGGGATGGTGAAATACCCATATCACCATAAACCTCTCAAAGTATGATACAGAGGATGACATGATGTGGATTCCTTTACTGCATAACCAAAGCTTCGGGCAACGGATAGTCATTTAAGGCTAACCATCCCAGAGGTCAAGGTGTATAGGGTCAATTTATCCCTCTGTAAGTACCTTCACATGGGGGATGTCTTGTCTTAATTTTAGGTACTCACTACTAAAAAACCCCAATTTAACAGTGCTAGTATTTATCAGCACTAAAACAAATAATGATAAATGGAATATTTTCCAGCACTAATAAATTTAACATTTTATCAGTCATTTATTTTTAGCACTAATAAAGGGAATCCTTTATCAGCACTTTATTTTTAGTACTGATAAATGGTACCCTATATCAGTTATTTAATTTTAGCACTGATAAATATGCCTTTCATCAGTGTTTTTTAGCACTAATAAAGCTCTGAATAAATAAAATGAGATAATTAAATAAATAATTAATTATAAATGACTTTATTAAAAATTTATTAAAAAAATTATTAATTAAAAAATAAGTGATAAAAATGAATAAATTGATTGTACAATATTAAATATCAAACATTTTATTAATTATATAATTGTGATAACAAATATTATTAAATTTTATAAACTAAATATATATACATATATATTAATGTATATAAATATGATTTATATCTTAAAAATTATTTATGCGCTTTATATTAAATAGTCATATATTTATTGAATGATGGATAATAATTAAAAATTAATAGTAATTAAAAATATTGACTAATTTTATAGTACTTGAAAAATAATTGAATACCAGTTGATTTTTTAATTTAACATAGATCAAATTTGTGTTATATTAATTTCACATATACATAATTAATGCATTTGTATATACAATGTACACACAAAAAACTTATCCATTTTTCATTATTGTTAGTGTACTTATTTTTAATTTATTCATTTTCACTCATTTTTAACATATATGCATGCACTTAAAATTATATATTCATTAATAAGGTTAAAAAAATATTTTTAAAAAATATTTATAAATATATATATTTTTAAATGTACGTTTACTATATTTATACAAATATATATTTATAATTATAAATAAATAATTTTTTTAAAATATATGTGTATAATTATAAATAAATAATTATATATATTTAAATACTTTTTAAATTTATAATAAATTTACTAAATAAGGAATATATTTACTAAATTTATATATATTTACTTTATATATATATATTTATATAAATATATATATCGACATAAATATTATTTTTTAAAAATATTTCTATAATTATAAATAAATAATTATAAACTTATAATGAATATATTTAAAAATGAATATATTTAATATATTTATATTTATATTTATATTTATTTATTAAGTACATAAAAATATTTATAATTTTTTTATTTATAATTATAATTATAAATTCTTTATCAATAGTTAAGTAATAAGAGATGATGAAAGTATATTTATCAGTTCTTTTCTGCACTAATAATTCTGAGCCTTTATCAGTGCTATAATTTTATCATTGATAAAGATTGATTTTATCAGCTCTAAAAAATTGCAGATAAAGAGTCCTTTTGTCAGTGCTTATTTTTAAGTATTGATAAAAGTTTCCTGATCTAATTAAAAACCCTAACCATTTGCAAAACCATCACAATATAAAAATATTCCCACAGAAGCCGCCCACTAATGGTGCTCATCCTTGTTGAATCAAACCTCGAATCACACCACTTAACTTCCTCTCAAACATCTCATCTGACATCTGCTGTTCGATTTAAGTTAAGGTTTTCAAAGAGGGTTTTAGATTTTCTTCCACCTATTGAGGTAGGCCTTCCAATTTTCTTTGTGTATTTTGGGTTTCATTTTTGATTTATTCTTTGATGATGTCATTATTTATGGTCTGTTTATTGTATACTAGTGAGGTAGGCCTTACAATTTTATCATTTTCCAATTTTGATTCAACTCTTGATCACTCATGGAGAGTTTATTGTTTCTAGACTCGAAGGGGATACATGGAGTCACATGGAGTTTATTTGGTTGGTTTATTTTTTTTACATTTCCCAAATTGATTGCCCAAAGATATTATACATATTTTTCATTCTTTGTTTTATCAATGGTATTCCAAACATGTGAAATTTTAGAAATTGAAATTGGGAATTTGGTGTGTGAGGAAGTTAATGGTACGTTAAAGAATTTATTTTATATTATACTGATTCGTATCTTCTTTTTTCAACTTATCTAGGTTAGTTTAGGAATCCAATATATGGATGCATCATGGAAGTTTTTATTTAAATTTTCATTCTACAGATTTTATTTATTTTTTGGGACAAATTATTCCCACTATGTTGTTTATCATGCATGGGTGCTTGTTTCCAACCAGAGGGGGGTCACGAATGTCCCTTGGACACTATCTTGGGCCATCTCATGTGTTTGATATATGGTTTTCATGGGTTCTTTTGGAAGCTATATCTATTAATAAATGTTTTTTACCTTTTCTCAATAATCCAACTTCCTTTGTCTCTATATGTTAGAAAAAAATATATTTTATTTTTCTCCCCATTATATTAATCCAACGATATTTATAAATCCTTTTAATAATAATATATGAAATATTATACATTTATGATATATACTATTTTCTAACTATATTTTAATTTTTCAACATCATCCTACTCTCCCTCTCTCAACAATTTACAAAAAGAATATCCTTTTTAGATTACCCCTTTCTAGTTATACCACTCTTTTTAGACCATTATACCACTATAATACATTATAATTTCATTATAAAAAATGAAGATTTTTAAGAATTTCACCCCCTTTTGAGTATTTATTTGACTAATAAAAAGTGGATTTACATTGAATCACTTTGATACCTAGATATATGACATGTAGAAAAATAGTATGTCAAAACTTTATACTATTAAAAATTTTGGAATATAATGAATCTCCCACACTCTGTGATATCGATTGACATTCCATCCACAACATTTGAAAATTTTATTCAATTTTCAATGGGTATCAACATTTGTTTTCCATATTCCTTTTTAAATCTATAAAATACTTTCCTCATATACATGGATTGGAAAATAAATATCCCATGAATTCTATGAGTTTCCTATAAAATAAATAAAATTTCAACTCACTAAAGATAAACATTTAAAAATTGGTGATTGTTAATGTAGAAACATTTTATCATCGTTCATCTCTTGGACCTCTAAATATTATGTCAGCCAATTTGATAAACACTTTCAATCTATGATTAAATTATTTTTTATGTAATGATTATGATCAATTCCTCGTTTTTTAAATTAAGTTTTCTTTAATAATTCATATATCCTTCAATACCAAGATCTTAGTTCTTATTTCAATTCATACATCACCTTTGTCAATTTAAAAACGTTTTTATCATGTTAAAGAGTGATAAAACTATTTTTTTTGTTTGATGTAAACTTATTACTCATGTGATCCATTAGTAAATGATAATTTTACATCCAGTTGGAGTACTTTTAATTTCCTTGGGATGGTTTGGTGTGGTGATATGTCATCCTAAGAGTATTGAGATGTTTTCAAATATTGATATACCATTAAATTTAAATTTAATAATTCCTTAGGTTGCAACATCACTTGTTCCAATACATTTTTATATCTTTTAGTTGATTGAATGAGATTTTATTATTCGTGTTTATCTTAATTTAGTTTCTTATTAATCATTAATTGCATGTATTATATTTTCATTTTTTTAATGTATTTAAGAAAGTTTTGATGTGGAGTAATTATTTTCTTAAATTAAATTACTCATTTTCTTCAACATACTAAAATTATTTAAAATAATCAAATGTTGAGTTTCCATTTTTATAATTTTCTATAACTGTCAATTTTGATAATGAATATATAATGTGTATTTATTTCTATACTATATAAAATTAATATTTTATAAACCCAATAGGATGGATATGAAACAAAAATTGAATCATGATAATCGTTTGACAAATTAAAATTAATATATAGTTAATTATTTAATAAATTTTGGAAGAGAGCATGCAGATGACCCTTCTAAAATCCTTTGTCCTTGTTTACAATGTTTTTATTTAAGAAAAATTAGTCCGGAATAGTTGTAAGAACATTTTATTTGTCATGGAATAGATCAATGAAATAAATCTTAGACTAAACATGGGGGAAATTGAATGTGGACATCGAATGGGATAATACTACTATTTATGAATCATTTGATATGAATACATTTATAAAAGATGATGGAGAACACATGGAAGAAATGACAATGGAAATTTAATATGACCTTAGTGAATGTATATGTTGTTTTAGGAGTTAAATAGCTATCCAAGAAACCATTGTATACTGGTTGTACTAAATACACAACATTGTCAGCTATATCGAAGTTATATAATTTGAAAGATGGAAATGGATGGAGTGACACCATCTTTATATAAATACTTGGTCTTATGAAAGATATGATACCATAAGAAAATGAACTAACATGTTGAACATATGACGCTAAATGAATTTTAAATTCAATGGGAGTGATCTCTAAAAATAAATGCTCATCCAAATGATTTCATATTGTTTCACAAGGACTATGAATCACTCATAAAATTCCCAAAGTGTGGAGCATATCAATACAAGAAAAATGAATCAAGTCCTTCGACATATGTATAGTAATTTACTATTCTTCCATGGTTTAGAATACTATATGGATGTTAGGAAACAATAACATAATTAACATGGAATACATATACAATAATTAAAGATGGGAACCTATGTCATCCAGTAGATTCTCTTTAGTGGAAGAAAACTGATTACGAGTTTTCTAAATTTGGAGATGAGCCAAGAAACATTCATATTGTGTTATTTGGATATAGAATAAATTCTTTTGGTGTATAGATTAGTAGTCATAGTACATGGACCATCATGTTGGTAAATTATAACTTAATTCCATAGTTATGCATGAAGCACAAATAAATTATGTTGTCTCTGCTTATAACCGGACCAAAGAAATCTGATAATGATATTGATTTCTATTTGGCTATGTTGATCAAAGATCTGAAATTGATATGGGATACAGGTATTACAATGTATGATGGTTATATAAGAGAATAATTCACATTTAGGTCCATGTTGTAAGGAATGGTAAATTATTTCCTCACTTATGGAAATTTATTAGGCTTTATAATTAAAGGAATTCTGGGGTGTCCCATTTGTAAAAAACAAACATACTTAGTTTGGTTGAAACATTCCTAGAAGACTTGTTTTTAGGATATTAGAAAGTTTTACCTCAATGAAATAAATACGGATCCTGGACGATAGCACTCTATCGTAATATCTAACAAGGTATGACACTATCTCCACCAACAGGTGATCAAATAGTACAAAAAAGTAAAAACTATTGACACTATTTTATGTAAACCATTTTTGAAAACCTTACATAATTAAGTTGGAAGAAGAGATCATTTTTTTCAATTATTGTATTAGAATTTTTTCTATGTCAGACATTTTCATGATGTCATACATGTAGAAAAAAAATAAATTTATAGTGTTATTGGAAAGTTACTAAATGTTCTTAGAAAATTGAAAGATGGAATCAAGGCTATGTTGTACTTGATTGAAATGGAGATAAGGGAAGTTTTGGTACTGGTGAAGGGTAAAAGGCAGACTTTTCTTCCTCCAATGGATTACACTCTATCCACATAGGAAAAATTGTAATTTTTCCTTTTTCTTTACTAGTGTAAAAGTTCCACAGGGGTGTTCATAAAATATCTATAATTTCTTTTAAATTACTAATTTTAAGTTACAAGGAATAAAATCACACAGATTTCATGTTTTGATGAAATATTAAATGCATATTTCCTTCCATTGCATTCTTCCTGAAAATGTATGACCCACATTAACCAGAATTTGCTTCTTTTTCAAATCCATATGCATTAAATTTATAGACCCGATGATGTTTCCCATCATGAATAAGGACATTGCAATCATATTATGTGAATTAGATATTTTCTTCCCACCATCTTTCATTGATATAACAGTTCACATGATGGATCACTTGGTCAGAGATATTCAACTATGTGGTCCTATCCATTATAGATGGATGTACCCCATTGAATGGTATATGAAGATTTTGAAAGGGTATGTCATGAATCAAAGTTTCCTAGAAGTTTGTATTGCAGAATGATATATTTTTTAAGAAGCTATTGAATTATTTACTGATTACCTTTCTGATATTTAAATCATCAGTCTCCCAAAGTCTCTTCATAGTGAATGCCTCACAATTGAAGGGATTTCTGGAAGATATGTTGTTACAATTACCCTGACAGAGAGGGAGAAATCACATTTTTACATATTAAATAATAGTGAATATTTTGATCCATACATTGAATCCCATAAATAAATTATTAGAGATTTGAATCCATCAAAGGATGAAGGATGGATATCATATACACATAATCAATAGTTTATAGGATGGTTCATAGATCACATTTATAATGAGTTATCTAAAATATTGAATGCAATTGCTGAACGAATTCAATGGCTAGCAAGATGAATGAATAAAAATGTTATATCTTACTTTGGTTTTGTAATAAATAGTTATACGTTCTATAAAAAAGAACATTATGAATTCAGTACGATTGAAAACAATGGTGTTATGCTTGTGGCTGAAGTGATGCACACATCTGGTTCCAAGTATAGAAATCAAATTTATGAAAATATGTCATGTTTTTGCATTATTAAACAGATATAAAAGTTGTATTATACAAAATTTCAAGTACTTATTTTACATTGTAAATGGTTTGACAATATCAATGGAGTGAAAGTTGATGAAATGGGATTTGAGAAGGTGAATTTTAATATCGAACGGAGAAAAGGTGAGTCGTTCATAATGGCATCACAAATAGTGAAAGTATTTTATGTCTCTGATACAAAAAAACTAATTGGTTGATTGTCAAGATGGTTACTAAAAAAATGTTTGTTAGATAAAAATTCAATTGAGGTTAACCATTTCATTATGAAATCACAATCAGTTCATGTTAGTCCCAATGTAGACAATATATTGTATGTTTTAGGGGAACACAAAGAGGGGATTTGGATTCTCCATACAGGAACCAATTACTTAAAACATTTAAAAAATTAAATATGGTTTAATGAGAATATAAAAGTGTTTTTTAATATATTATGTTTTTCCTCGTAATATTATTTGTTCACTACTGCATTAAAATAATATAAATTAAATGTTTGATGACTCATGTAGAAAAAGTCTTCTTTACATGACAGAACAACAAACTAAAATGAATGAAATACTTTGGAAAGATGTAAAGGTAATTTTACGATATAAATTCACTATTTTACCAAAAAATTATATAATTAGATGTTTATTTAATTTTCATTAATCCATGCAGATTTTGTTTATTTTAGAAGATTTATATCCACGTGTTATACCTTTGTAGGAAGATAAATGAAGTTGTCTCTACTCAATCACTGAGGTAATGTTGATTTTTTTCATAGTAAAATCATTTTCCATAGAATTAATGTATTGTTCCATATCTAGGTTTAATTTATTTCTTTTTATAATTACACACATAATAATTGTTTTCTTATACAGGTGGATTAGTTTGTTTGATTTGGGGTGCTCTTTGAAAATTTCATGCTTCTTGTCCCTCAAAACCTTTCTGCCCCTACAACATTGCATTTATCACTTTCATTCATGTTCTCTCCACTACCTTTGTAGGAAGATTAATTATGTTGCCTCTATTCAATTACAAAGGTAATATTGATGTTTTCATAGTAAAATCATTTTCTATAGAATTAATGTATTATTTCATATTTACGTTTAATTCATTTCTTTTTAGTATTACTCACATTATAATGTTTTAATACAGGTGGAATATTTTGTTCGATTTGGGGTTCTGTATCCAAAATTCATTATTTTTATCCCTCAAAACCTTTTCACCCCTGTAGTGTTTCATTTATCACATTATTTCAAGATCTCTACACTTCCTTTTCAGGAAGAGAAACAATGCATCCTATGGTCAATTAGAGAGGTAATCTTGATGTTTTCACAGAAAAATCATTTTCCATAGAATTAATGCATTGTTTCTTATTTATGTTTGATTTATTTCTTTTTATTATTTATCACATAATAATTTTTTTCCAATACATGTGGATTATTTTTTTGAGATGGGGTGTTATGTCCATATTTCATCCCTTTCTGCATCAAAACATCCATAGACTTATTCTCCCTAAAAAACATTTTCCCCCTACAGTGTTGACATTTATCACTTTCCATCAAGTTCGCTTCACTACTAAATTAGAGAGGAAATATTGATATTTGCACAGTAAAATCATTGTCCATATAATTAATGTATTATTTCATATTCACTGTTAATTTATTTATTTATAGTATTACTCATAATAATTTTTTTCATATAGAATTGGATTCCTTTTTCAAGTTAATGTGGTTTTTTCCAAGTTGATCATGCATTTTTGGAAGTTTGAAAAAAATAAGTCAATGGAAATCATTGTAACATTGAATTTAATGATTTTTTGAGACATTGGGACAAATAGGAATAAAATTCAACTCAATATAACACATTATGTGACCCATATGACTCCAATTAATTCTTTTTATTTTAAATTGAAATTAATTTCCTTATAAACTATAACTAACTCAATGTGCCTTTTACGAGTTTAAAATCAAAAATTAAATTTAAAAATTTTTAACTCACTAAAAACAATGAAAACACACTAAACTTTTCTTGATAATTTAAGGCATTGATTAATAAATAATTTTTTATGTGTAGGAATTGGTATCATTCCAAACTGATACACGATGTGATTCATATGATTCAATCTATGTGTTTCATGGTTAAAATGATTTTATAGTAAAAAAACAAGTGATGTACTCAAAACCAGGAAAAACAATTCAGATTTTTTTATACTATAGGAAAATAATTCATAAATTATTTGAAACGTGTAGGTATCGTCCGCACCAAAATCTGATGCACACTGTAACCAGTATGACTCTAAGTGTGTATTTTTTTAAAATTATCATCAATTTTAGTAAAAACAACTTACCTACTCAAAACTGAACAAACAAATTCATATTATTTTGATACTTTAGAAAAATGATCCATAATTCATTTGTGATGTGCAGTAATCAGGCACCCATCAATCTAATGCACAGTGTGATCTTTATGACTCCAATTGTGTGTTTTTATTTAAAATTGACATCAATTTTAGTAAAATTAACACTTTATGTTAATTTATTTATTTCTATTATTACTAACATATAAATTGTTTTCTTATATATGTGTGTTATTTTTCTCAAGAAGGGGTGGTTTTTTGGGAAATAGTATGATTCAGGTCGGGATTAAAAGATAAAGGAACATTGATGTTTTTGAATGTATGTAATAATATTTATTTATGTAATTTTATGAACCAATGTTTGAAGTGTCTATAATATAGTGTTATTTCTTGAGTTTTTTTTTGTAAATTTTATTTCATTTTAATATTATATTTTGACTTGTTTTTAATGATATATGGTGTTTTTATGGTGCTATGGTGTGTTGTTACAACACACTACAGGATGACCATTTATCAATGCTTTTTAATGAACTGATAATGGACACATTTATCATCACTATTCGAAGTACTGATAAAGATCTCTTTTATCAGGTATTGTAGAAGAAATGATAAATGGTTTATTTAGTGATTCTAAATTAAAGTGATGATAAATGGTTCCTTTATCAATGCTTTTAAAATTTCTAATAATGGTCCCATTTATTAGTGCTTTTTAGTGTCGATAAAGGAACACTTTATCAGAACCTTTTCAGTGCGGATAAAATACTAGGGCTTTTAACCTCACTAATTTAGTTAGTGATTTTATAGCACTAAAAAAGTCCATCTGTAGTGCTATTAAAGGCTATTTTTTGTAGTATTGACTCTCTAAGCAACATTCCCTACCGCCATCAGCTTCCATCCTCTCCACATTCACCTTGGAAGTAGGGAAGAAATCATGGTCTAGATTAAAACCATAAAATGAATTTGAGTTCCCGGATATTTTATAGTTTCATGATGACCTTCCTAGTCAGTATGAGGCCATAGACACCCCATCCTGAATGAACATGGTTATGAATTTGGTCAATCCTCCAAAATACACTTCATAGTTTTAGGTAAAATTGGCTTGTGCGATACCCCGTCTATTAAATGATCAGTTTCAAAGAAGGTTTACATAAATTCCACCCCCATCTTCCTGACCATTATCGATGGGATCTTGGGTTGATAAAGAAAATTATTACCCTCTAGAAAATAAATAAGAGGAAAGATTGTGGGAGATCCTAGCCACTTACCAGCTACTAGTTATGTTTTTTCCACCTTTCTCCCATCACTTCACCATCCGAGTGTTCCCCAACGAGGAACATGTAGTGATATTCCACTAAAATATCTTGGTGACATTCAAACACCTCCAAGATCACCATTTGTCATATCTATGAGTCCCTAGACATGTCATGGTTATATATCATCTATGTTATAGGTTCGGTATTGTAGTAATCACAGTGTCTTAATACCACGAGTCATATGGTTACTTCCAGAGCTTCTAGTGTACCAGTGTAAGAAGACTCACCATGATTTAATGGTTCCTAAAATATTCATCTCTCAATTTGAATATTAGGAGTTGGGGGTAGTATTCTACTCTCTATTTTATTCCCCTCTTGTGTAGACAACAAGATCATTAGGTTAACCCACCCATCAACAGTGAGAGTTTCTCTCTAACCACCACCACCACCATGAATGTTTCCACGATTAGAAGCCTAGATGGTCATAGAAATATATAATATGACACAGATAAATATGGAGAGAACCCATCCCAAGGAGAGAAGCAATATCATGTAAATCCTCTTATAGGTTCCTTCACTCATCAAAAAAGAGAGATGTTTGGAATCAGAAGTCCTCCCAATGAAGTGTTTTCTCATTATTATATACATGTTTATAAGGTAAAATGAATTGATGATCCCATCAAACCATTTGAGGCTATAAATTAAATAGAAATAGGGACTAGAATGGACACTTTAATCCAATTTCATGAGGGATATGAGATTATTACTACAAAACTATTTACTAGGATGTTCCTAGATTGATACAATATTATGTCTAAGGTAATCCTACCCCTCCTTAGATCATACATCTAGTCCTCTTTTTATAGAATCCCTAGGTTGAGGTGAGTGGTCTCACACATCCAATTAGTGTAGAGTTAGGTCGCTCTAGTAAATGACCAAGATATGACATGCCTTCCCTGCATGAACAGTGTGACATCCCACCTTTTTACCATAATCGGATCACCTCTCAAAACATCATACCAGTTAGAGAATTGATGACTACTAACCCTTGCACTGATGTCATGATATCTCCTCTCACTACCTTTATAAAGCTATAGATACATAAAAATATTCAATCCCACTTTAAGGGAAGTTGTATCTAGAATGGGTGGATCATGTTCATCCTCACTCAGAATTTTTTAATCTATGTTTCACCCCCATTCAATGACATGGCTGACCTATTACATCAAATGACCCACTTAACCTCACAATGTGGTATGATTCATGGAAGGCTAGAGCATTGTGAATCATCCAAACTTTGGTGTTTTATCTAGAACTTTGAGGGACATGATTTCATTTATTACAGTCAGTCATCCCTGGGATCTTTTAAAAGTTGGAAAGATCATCATAGGTAGTTCTTATTCATGTTTGGCTCCACCATGTTCAAGACCAATATTTTTACCTATCCAAATTCAATAATAAGGATGATGAGTGGGTTTTTAACTTAATTCCCCAATATAATGGGATTATATTCTCCCTTGATGTGCAACTATTCCAAGAACATATATTGGGGAAGTAAATAGAGAATGTCTGGGATGAGCTGGTCCCTACCCTTATCTCTCTGATATATATTGGTGGATTTTAGGAATTATTCAAAGTAAATCAATGTTTAGAGGAATCCTTTCCATGGACCAAGCATCAAGTATGCACACTATTGCTTCCATCCCCTGTGTGAAGGCATATTAAAGCATAAATAGTCATTGTTGTATAGACTTGGGGCCCACATCCAGTCAGTATTCAAGTACATCCTCAAGATAGACATCACCTAGTGAATTATTTCGGTTTGATTATTTCCCAAGACCCCAATCAAGTACAAGATCCTGGGTTTCCCATTTTAAAATTAAAGAATAGGTTCTACTCCTTCAAGGATGTGCAGGTCCCAAGAATGAGATTCAAAAGCATGTCATGAATCTATGAGGTAGACCTGGACTATGAAACATACTCTAATGAGGGGTTGACATAAGGAGTGTATGATATCCCATAATGTCATTATAATTAAAGATATAAAATAATCAACTATAATGGTAAAGGTTACCCACCTTTATAAAGTGGGAATGAGGGGCAAACAAACTGGAGGGGCATGACCTGTCCTTGAATGTAAACCACGCCCGAACAGAAAAACACACCTAATGCATGCCTCAGTGAAAGCATTGGAAAAAAACTTCATCATTTACAGGAAATATAATATCATCTATATGAATAAAAACAATAATAGATATGTTTTTCTAATCTTTGATGTAGACATTATTCTCCATTCTTCATTTTCTAAACCTAAACTACTTAAAATAGGTATTTAACATGGAATATCATTATATTAGGGCTTGTTAAAATTCATATAGATCATTATTTAACTTTAAAACATATTTATCATATTTAGTATGAAATAATACACTATATTTCCCATGGTAAAATGCCTCTTTCATATCTCTATTGAGGAAGGAAGACATGGAATCAATTTAGAATATCTTGTATTTCCTTTTTGTTGTAATAGTAAGAAATACTATTATAGTACTAAGTATAGAAAATTTTGTAAAGGTCTCACCAAATTAGATTCCTTCAACCTAAGAATTGTTATTTTACAAAAGTCATATTTTATTTCTCTCAATTTCTCCCTTTTCAATTCAACCTATTTTTGAACACCCACTTCTTCCCAATAACATTCTTATCTTCAAGATTTGGTAAAAAATATAAAGTATAATTATTATCTATTAGATCCAATTATTCAATCATAGTATCAATATAATCTTCTTTTATTTGATAATTATCACATATCATTTGGTTCAATATGAGAAAATAGTGTGGTATGTGTTTTTTCTTCAAAATTAGCCTAGTTTGAACTTGTTTCCCTTGTTTTCCAATGATATTTTATGATTTAACTTACTTTATAAACCTAGTATGTGATGAAAAAGTTTATCATCATCACTAGAAATTCGTGAACCATCATATCTAACCTTAACCTCTTATGAATTCTCATCTTTTTTAGAAACCCTGTCTTGTTATTTAACTAAAATAGCATCATCATCACTTCTAAAACTATATTCTTTACATGTGTATTCTTTTATTGAGTGTTACATAACCTAACAACAGATTTATCAAAAATATTTCCTGAATCTTTTTTATAATAGTGGTATTCTCTTCCATTTATAGAATAACCATCGAATATTCCTTCAACTCCACTTTTATCAAAATTACCAATATTTTCTACTTTGAATTTGATTACATAAGGGCCCTAAAACACCCTTAAATAATTCAAATTTAATGACTTATTATACTAAAAATTGTGTGATACCATTACTAAATTTTGATTATATAATAAATGATTTGTTTATGTGAACCACTTCACTAATAGATTGTCTATAAAAATAAAGATAAGTATATAGCTCAATCAAAATAGTCTAATCCATCTCCACCAAGTGGATATTAATATATTCTGAAACACCATTTAGTTTTGATGTATATTGTGCATGAAGTTCATAGTGTATTCCATGCTTCTTAATATAAGAATAATATTTATCAATATTATACAATGCACCATTTTTTGTCTACATCTTCTTCAAGGAGAGACCATACTTCTTTTCATCACTCCTAAAACTTTTGAACTTTTGTAGATCCTCTGATTAATGTCACATAAACATAATAAAAGTGATAAAATTGAATTAATAAAAAATAAAATTAAGTACCTATCTCTATTAATTTATTATTTCCTCATTATCCAACAAATGAATGAATATATAATCTCCAATGGATGAGATATTTTAATCTCAACTTTACTCTATGAAAAATTAATTACCTTCCCTTTTTGAAATGTAAATAACATATAGTTTCATTATCCTTTATGCTTTGGAACATCATGAACATTATCTATTTCAGTAATCTTTCTTGTATTCTTTTGAACAAAATAACCAATCCAATGATTCCATAGTAGATTTTCTTTCTTCAATATTATGTAACATGATTTTTTATCATCTACAAAATTAAACAAGTTACCCTTTGTTTACTTTCCTCTACTCATAACACTTCCATATTTTATCCTACTAACCAAGAACCCATATTTCTAAAAAATTACTTCATTTCATTTCTCACATAACTAAGACACACTTAACAGATAATGTTCCATCCCTTAAATATATAAAGAATCCTTAGACCTAAACTTATTTTTACCAATTATGATTGAACCAACACCTTTAATTTTAATTTACCCATTATTTCCCAAGTTTGATGATACATTCATTAAATTTATAACATCTTTTAAGAGAAATAAATATTCTATAATTTGTAAAGAACATCCACTTTCCAAAATCCATTAGAATTCCCCTTTGGATGCTTTATGTGAAATTTCAATAATAAAATATTTTTTTGTACCTTTTTTCTTATTCTTCTGAAATTTCTCAATATTATAAAAAATAATATACTGGTATAGTTATATTTTGAGATGATATTTAGTAAGGTGACTCATCCATTCACATCAGCCACAAACTTCTTCTAAATCGTGAACTATGTTCTCATACTTTTGTCTATAAATTCTATAATACTTTTTAACTCTTACCTTTTGAGAAGGATGAAACTACCTAAAAATCTACCACAAAACACTTCTACAATTATTATGATATAAGTAATTAAACAAAAACATTCTTTCCATATACCAAAAGCCTTCATGGTTCCACTAGTATCTATAAAAATCATACTTACCTTGTAAAACATCATGTTTTCCAAAAGGTAACATATTTAATTCTTCATTATTTGATACATTAATCTTGGGTCCTTTTTTGAACCAAAATAAAAATATAGAATCCCAACACATTCCCCCTTCAACTTATTCTTCTTTCTAGCCTTCTCCTTGTCACCATTTATAGTAGTTTTTTATTTTAAATCTATGTTCTCAATATTTCTATATTTCTAAGAGTCACTTTTTTTCTAAAAACATAGTATTCTTAATCTATTTCATTAATTTAGTCTTTCCACTAGCACTAACAATATCTTTCTCACCCTTTTGATGTGATCTTTATTATTTTACATTAGTATCACACCTCTTTGAACTTTCACCAATTTCATAAATATGTAGGAACTTAAGACACCCTGAGAGGGGATGAGAGAATAAGGGTGTCAACTTTTTCTTTTAAAAACATGTATCTTGTTCCCATGGTGGTATAAAATCGGTAAACCTGTAAGACTAATAGGAATATAAGGAAAAAAAACCACAAGAAAAGAGACCACATAGCACTTTTACTTGGTTCACCACTAAGGGCTACGTCCAAGGTGAATATGCCAACAGGTTGTCGGTCATACCTAATTCCACTAAACTTCACTAGATTTGGATTAAAAATTTTGGGTATAGTCACTCTGTCCCAGCCAAACTTCCTTTACAAACGTTCAGGGATAACTCACTGAATCCCTCGGGTCACTCCTATTGACTCATCATGGCTTACTGCCTTTGGTGAAGTCCCACTCAGTTTACAAACGTGATGGTCTCTTCAATAGATTGGCATTGTATTATTTTCCTCTGCTCATCACGAAACTCAACTTGCATCTAAGTCATAAAAAGATGCACTTGAAAGCAATGAACCGCTGAACTAGATATTTTGAATGTTCAAATAGGTTACATAGATGATTTTGCGTAACACCTACCCTTTGCATGCCGGATCTCACTTTTGTGCGCAATATTTTCTTTTCACGTGGAAAATATTTTTCGCAACAACCCCCTTTACGCACAACTTTTAATTTTATGTGCAGCCTCAACTTTTACACGCAGATTCCCATTTTTTGCGCAACATCAACTTTTATGCGCACCCTCAAATTTTACACACAGGTACTTCTTTTTCGCACAACTTAAACTTTTATGCGCAACTTCCTTTACATGCACCAGAACTCGGATCTTCTCCATGTCTTCAGCCATCAGCCAATGAGGGGGGTCACCTCTTATTTATAGTTGGTGCCAACCCCCACATGAAAAACTCACCATGGCACAAAAAACCTCTCATTTAAAATCCAAAACGTTTCACTCAGGAACCGTTTTCCGCGCACATCTCCTTGTTTTCTCACAGCCCATGCCTTTTCCATCTTTTGACGTTCTGATTTCAAAACAACTCTTGCGTGAAAAAACTCGCTCTAATATTTCGTGCACCATTCCATTTTTTCATGCACAATTCACCTATTACGTGTATCACTTCCTCTTTATGCCCACCTCCTTTTTCCAACCACCCATGTTTTCATTTTCCAATTTTCAGGCCCAAAAAAAGGACAAACACTGGAAAACGGCACCACCTTCAATATTATTGTCCGCTTGAACTATATGATTCCTTTCATTAAAAACACTCTAAATATCCAATGAGTATTGACAAAAAACACAAAACATACACCATTTCCTTCATAGAAATATTGTGGTTCAAACAATCTCCCCCTTTGGGTTTCATGGAAATCACTAGATAAATCCACAGAGAACCAACCACAAGAAAAATCTAAAACTCAAGAATCAACTCAGTCAGCACTATAAGTCTACATGAACAATGATCGGTGTAGAAAACAAGAGGGGAATATGGAATTGGGTTCCTATGCTTGGGAATTCTCAATGATTCCCAAGCAATTCTCTTACAATGTCATAGAAACATTACATGCCCTGAATGAATTCCTTCTCCTCCTAACACTGAATTCTCATCATTATTCAGGACATGTCCTGAATTTATTCCTTCTCCCCCATTGGAAATAAACCCAAAGACCGGTATTTGTTCATTGAATAGCTCAATACACTCCCTAGATAGTATCCCTCCTATAAAATTTCATCAAATCCATAAATAGATTAAAACTTGTTAACATAACTGGGGAGAGGGGTCTATTGTAACTTCCTTATGAACTAGAAGGTGGATGAACACTGAGGTTCAACCGTTGTTTCTCAAACAAAGACACTAACAGTGTCTCGGTCAGGATATCAGCTACTTTCTCATCAATTCCCACATGATCCATTCTAATCATTCCTTGATAAACTTTTTCCTTGATAAAGTTATATCTGATTTCAATATGGTTTGTACGAGAATGCTGAACAGGATTCTTCATAAGATCAATTTCACTCTTGTTATCACAACAAATCACCATTGGTTTTTTCACCTGATCACCAATATATGTCAGTTATTACTTCATCCATAGTAGTTGAGTGCATGACTTTGTAGTGGAGATATACTCAGCTTCAACAGTACTAAGAAAAGTACTTTCTTGTTTCTTGCTCAACTAGCCAACACATTTCCGCCCAATATAGAATGCTTCACCACTAGTGGTCTTTCTGTACACTACATCGTCAGCCCAGTCAGCATCAAAAAACACTGATAATTCATTGTCCCTTCCTGTATCAAAGTATAACCCAAAGTTATGAGTACCTTGAATTTACATCATGATTCTTTTTATTTCCGCCATATGTTACTCCTATGGACTACTCTAAAAGTGGTCCACTAGACACGTTGCAAATAAAATATCTTCTCGTGTTACTGTCAGGTACAGTAGGATCTAATGATCCTCCTCTACATGGTGGGATTTAAAGAGGTCTCATCCTCGTGATTTCCTTGTTTGGTTCCAACTGCAATTGGAGTTGACATTGGTTTGGAGTCATGCATATTAAATTTATTTAGTATCTCTCTTGCATACTTTTCCTGTGAAATGAAAGTGTAATCTTTCTCTTGAGTCACCTGTAGCCCCAAGAAATATGTGAGCTCCCCAATCATTGACATTTCAAATTCTTATTTCATGTGATTGTAAAATTCATTCACTAATTTCTGCCTGCTTCCACCAAATATAATGGCATCAATGTAAACTAGAACTATGAACTGATCTTTCGGATAATTCTTCACAAAGAGATTTTGATCTACTCCTCCTATTTTGAATTCTAGCTTCTTGAGAAAAGAATCAATCTGGTAATACCAAGCTCGTGGTTCCTACTTCAAACCATAGAGGGCCTTCTTTAGTTTTCAAACCATTGTTTCATTTGTACCAAGAATAAAAACCACTGGTTGTTCGATGTAGACTTCTTCTTCGAGAACACCATTCAAGAATGTTTTCTTGACATCCATTTGATAAAATTTATATCCTCTTTGGATTTACATAGAAAGAAAAATCATGATTGACTCTAGTCTACTAACTGGTGCAAAGGTTTATTCAATATCGATCCCTTCATTCTATGAATATCCTTTACATACCAGTCGTGCTTTGTTTCTGATAACACTTCTATGCTCATCAAACTTGTTCTTGAAAATACACTTTGTGACAATCACATTATGACCTATGGGTCTCTTGACTAGATCCCAGGTCTGATTCTTGTCAATCTGATCTAACTCTTTATTCATGGCTTTCACCCATGATTCATCCTTTGCATCTTCTTCAAATGAGGATGGTTCCATTGTAGATAAGAATGAAGATTGTGCATTACTCCTCATTCTCCTCGTTTTTTGTATGTTTAGTCTAATCCATAATGATGTTGGATTAATCAATTGCTGCTCTTTGATTCCTCCTCTGAGGTTCAGTTGAATTCTCTCCAGCTATGATTTCATCTTCAGATTCTTCTTCTAAGTCAACATCATGATGTGACACATGGGGTTTTTGTATTCCTTCCTCCATTTCTGTACATGCATTTACTCCATGTTCACATTCATCCCCATATTATATCTCATCAGTATAGGAATTATTTGAAGAATTCGGGGTTTATCCTTCAGTGATCTTAACATAATTTCTTTCCACAATCCTCCCCAAGAATTTATTGAAACACTTGTATGCTTTGATGTTCATTGGATATCCAAGGAATATTCCTTCATCCACATTGTCACCAAACTTCCCATGATTTCCTTCTTTATTTCGGATGAAACATTTTCTTCTGAAAACATGAAATTATTTCAACGAAAGTTTCCTTCCATGCCACAATTCATATGGTGTCTTCATTCCTCCCATATAAATCTCCGTTCAATTCTAAATGTACACTGTAGCTTCAACAGCTTCTTTCCAATAATGGCAAGAGATATGACTCTCAATCATCATAGTTCGGGCCATGTTGTTGACCTGTCGATTCTGGCACTGAACAACTCCATTTTGATGTGGAGTTCTCACAACAGCTACCTCATGTCGTATTCCAAGTTTTTCTAGGTAATTCTCAAACTCAATAGACCTGTATTCCCCTCCATTGTCAGATTGCAGGACTTTTATTGTCCATAAAGTATCATTCTCAGCAATTTGGTGATAAGTTTTCATGCAATCAAGTACTTGTTGCTTCCTGTGAATAACCATTACACAATCCATTCTACTATAATCATCAATGAAAAGGATTAAGTACCTCTCTCCATGAGTTCCAACAACGTTTATCTGGCCAGATATGTCTATATGGATGAGATCAAGAAGGTTTTATGACCTTTTCTTCTTTGTTCTATATGAATTAAAGACTAGCTTCCCCTGTATGTAAGCATCACAAGTCTTTTCCCATTCACGTTTCAGAATGGGGATATCCATGACTATATTCAACTTAGAAATCTTTTCAATTTATTTCTAGTTAATATGCCCCAACCTTCGATGTCATAGTTTGTTTTCTTCTTCAACAGACAAATAGCAAGAGTTCTCTTTACTGTCAACCTGATATAAGTTTACATATGTTCTATAGCCTTTCATAAAATAATTCCCTATTTTACCCTTTATAATGCAGCCTTTTTGATTGAATTTTACTATAAGCCCTAAGTAATAGAGTTGACTCACCCAGAGGAGATTATGATGTAGACCGTCCACATAAAGAAATTAAGTCTTCTTTAGCTCTCCATTGGAGAGAGCAGTATTTCCACTACCTATAATCTTAAAAGAACCATCATTACCAACCCTCATTGTTCCATAAACCTTCTTTTTAATGTTCTTCAAAAGGTCAACATTTCTTGTCATATGGGAAGAGCATCCACTATCAAGAATCTAGGTGTTGTTGCTTTTTGTAGCTTTGAGGGCTACTTCTGCAAGTTTGGATTTCTCGATCTTCTTCATTTCTTTCCACGAGATATTGGATTGAATATAGGATAATGATGGAATTCTAATTCTTTCTTACACATAAAAAAATTCTTCATACCCATAATCTTCTTCCATAGGAGAAAACCTATTTGTGAGAGATACGCCATCGGGAAGGTGAGTGTTGACCCGTCTCTGAGAGTTGTATGAATTTCTCCTATCGTAC